>CM028131.1:1325777500-1326400500 GCA_016271365.2 Neoceratodus forsteri | reverse complement strand
AGATATTAAATTAGGTAATATCCTATATAGGCTTATTAACATATATGCTCCACAGACAAAGAGTGCAAGAGTAGACTTATTTAGGACTATACAACCTTTTTTGCATTCCTCACAGAACATAATTCTGGGAGGAGATTTTAATTGTGGACTAGGTACTACTGATAGAGGAAAAAGAACCACCAACAAAAAAACTTTTGTGATATAGCCTTTCTGAGAACCATGATTGTTCATGCTAATTTAGTAGATGCCTATCACAGACACACTGGACAGTCAGACCCCACTTTTCAAAAAGAAACCTTGGCAACTAGAACTGATTAATTTTTTATTTCACAAACCATACAGATGCAGAACATCTCTATTCAACCAGCAGAATATTTGGATCACAATATGTTACATTTAAGGATTGGGGAACACCAAAAAACAAGAAATGGCCCAGGAGACTGGACATTTAATTCATTTTTATTATTGGAAGATGATTTAGAAAGTAATTTATCATATTTTGTGCAAGCTCATAAATCAGTATTTGTCATGTATACTGACCAATCTTTGTGGTGGGAGGGCACTATAGCTGACTGCACACAAGCCTTAAAACTATATAGTAGACATAGGTGGGATTCTAAACACTTAGAATATCTCCATAATAGGAGACAGTTATAGCATTTATTAACAATAACATACACTACAGGACAAAGTCTACACTTAAGCAATAAGGCACTCCCAGAGGTTATGTTAATGGTCTGTTAATCACATTCTAAAAGTGTATTAATGACACAGGAGGACATAATGAGTGCCACATGCCTGATTAACTGACCATTAACCTAACCCGGAATGCCTTTTATTGCTATTATAATAAAAATGTTTTTTAAATAGTGTTAAACCTTCTTCAGCATATGATTAAGCTCTACATGACAAATATTGATTTATGAGCTTCCACAAAATATGATAAATTACAGTGCTGTTCTCAATTACAGAAAAGCGGTGCTGCAGACCAAAAAAAGGGACAATGGCATCAGAGGATTTCCAGTCCTAGAGCGTCATATGAAATTGTTTGACAACAATGAAGAAACCCATGTCTGTGACACTGTGAAGATGAATGAGACCATACACCAGCAGCCTCACAGAGAAAGTGTCCCCACCAGCCTTCCACCACCCCCCCCCCCAGGCACACTGCCACTTGCAGCAGCCACAGCCACAGCAGTGCTCCCTCCTGGAGCAGAAACGAACTCGGGAAGGCTAAGAGGTAAATGAGACCTCTCTCATTCTACCAGATACCTGTGTGGGGTGTTCTTGTGCTGGACTCTAATGACAATTAAGGGCATTTTTTGTCCCCACAGATCAACTGATTGTTTTTTGTACTGGGGCTACAACCTCTGTTCTACTGCCTGCTGACTACTGCTTTGGGGTTACTTTAAATCTCGTAGTTTTACACTGTGTTTCTCACCTGTATTAAGCTCTGTACTTATCTAGCAGTAGACTGACTGGGGTGTTCTTGGGGCTACTTTACTCTCTGAAACTGTTGATTTACATAGCTATACAGTCCTGACTTGCAATTGTTTAGCAGTTTGAGTTTAGCAGCTTACCTGAATGTCCTGGATGTCGCCATTTTGGAACTCACGCGCATGCACAGTAGGAGATGGAGTCGGGACATAGCCCAACAGTTTGCACATGTGCAGTGGGGACTTGAATACCTGTACAGTCTCCCGCTGCATACTAATCTCTGCCCTTTGTCTGCTCCCTTACTTAGGCCTTCCAACCCCCCCAGCACACTGCCACTTGCAGCAGCCACAGCAACAGCAGAGCTCCCTGCTGGAGCAGAAACGAACTCAGGGAGGCTAAGAGGTAAAGGAGACTTCTCTCATTCTACCAGAAACCTGTGTGGGGTGTTAGCCCGACAATGCTGTGCATTTCTGCCCTGCCCACCCGCCCGCCCCAGCCACCCCCACCGGGCGTCCCTTCCTTTATTGACCCCCTTTGATGACATCACTTCCTGGCTGCCGAATTACCAAGTCCCCACTTTACCATTTGCAGGTTATACCTGCCAGCCGCTAGAGGGACCCACAGACCGTAGCTCAGGTACAGTCATACAAACCTCTACCCCAGACCTCCTGGGTCCTTCTGTCAGCCTGTGCCACTTTGCTCCTCCACTACTTCTGCTTACCTCAAATTTCTGGCCATATTGACCCTCCTCTACCTACTTCTAATCCCTGTCTTCATCTCCCCCAGTCCCCACCCCATAGTTCATCATCCATCCTGACCCCCAGCCTAACCTCCTAGCCTGCGCCCTGTGACCACTAGGAGTCGCTATTTCTCACCTTGTTTCTGGCCCCAACGCAGTGTGTCTCAAGCCCCAGAATGCAGAGCTCAGCTCCCACCCTGGTCCCTTCTCCAGCTGCCCTGGCTGAGACTTGAACCTGGTACCCTCTGTACCAGAGACCGGGACACTACCACTAGCCAAAGTGGTATCTACGCTTGCTGAACAGCACCCAAAATACTTCTACCTTTCTGCCCTGCTGCTATGGCAAGCACCATGTCAGCCCACCCTCTCCTATTATGCCTCCCCCTTTTACTTACCCTGGTACCTATAACCCAGCTACCAGGCAGCCAATCCAGTACGCCAGCTCTAGCATCAATTCCCCTGGATATAATAAGATCCCACCCTACAATGACCATGGGCCCCTACCCACAGCACCCATCCCAAGGTTACCTCCCCTCCACTTACCCTGGCACCCACTGGTGACTAATCACCCCTGCCTTCCTGACCGTGCTGACCCTACCCATCCCTTCCCTCCTGATGGTCCCCAACCCCCGAATACCCACCGAAAGATCACTAAACTCCACCCCCTAGCTAGAGCCATGATCCTCCTACTACTCCTCACAAGCAATATACATTCCAACCCAGGCCCCACCCAGTCCAGCGCCCCACAACTGGGACCGTCAACTCACACAGCCTCCATGAATATATGCAGCATACTCAAAAAATTTGATTCCCTCCAATGCTGGGTCATGCTGCATAAACCAGATGTCATAGCTCTAGTAGAAACCTGGCTGTCAAAATCCACTCCCGACCACCTTGTCTCACTACCTGGATACACCCTATACCGAGAGGATCGTGTTGGCAAATGTGGGAGAGGCTGTGCTATCTATACCAGGGACTCACTTACTGGGATAGCACTCCCTGCCCTGGTTCTTGTAAATGGGGCTCAGGCCCTCACCCTTAAACTTATGCCTGATCCCACCAGGGGCCCCCTATATCTCACTACAGCATACATTCCACCAAAGCACCAAACTCCGGTGATGTTATCCTTAACCGATTATCTCGCTACCCTCCAACACAAGGTTCATCACATCCTTGTGGGGGACCCAAACGTGAACTGGCTCAGTGCCTCCTCTTCCACCACCCGAGATACCTTCGCGGCTATGGATCTGACGCAACTCATTTCCCAACCCACAAGAGTAAACTCCAAGAGAGGTACCAGCACCCTTCTAGATGTAATCATCACAAACCGCCCCCCAAAAAATCCAAGATCTCCAGGTCCTCCCAGACTCACTCAGTGATCACTCCCCGATCCTATTCCGCTGGTTGACCCCCACCCCCCTACTTAAAGCCCAACCCACACTCTGCAGGCACCTCAGACCTGGTGGGCTAAAAAAGTCTCAAATGACTTCTTGCCCAGATTAACTGGTCGCCCATATAGCATGCTTCTGACATAGACATAGCTCTCACCTTCTTTTCCCAGACTTTCAACAAAGCCTGTGACCTCTAAGCACCCCTTACCAGAACACGTACCAAAAAACTCAGTGTGCCCTGGGTTACCCCTGCCCTATGTCAACTGCTCAAACACAGGGCTAACTTATGGCACCTTGCCACTGAAACAGGCCAGGTAGCTGACAGACAGGCTTATAATGCAGCACAGAACAAGTGCACCTGGGCTATCTGTAAAGCAAAGGCCGACCATTACCAGGCCACACTCACCTCCTCCTGGAGGTGTGCGCAAACCTTCTGGGACAACATTAAACAAATGAATGGGAGTGCCCACACCCCCCCAGCCCAGATCACCATGGACGGGACTACCTCGACTGACGCGGCCTGCATAGCCAAATTCCTAAACACTACCTTCATGTACCTTAGCTCGGTTCTTCCCAGTAATTTCTTTGACCCTCTCCCCTCCCAGCCGGCCCCTGTCATCCAACGCCCTTGTTTCCATCTATGCAGGGTAACCGATCAGGAAGCTAGACCACACCTGCTCAAAGCTTTAAAGAGCAATGGTCCCGTCAGCGACTCCCTGGACCCCAGCATTCTCCTTCAGGTGCTGGACCAGGTACTTGCTCCGCTCACCACCCTACTCAACAAATCCCTCTGCCTGGGGCAATTCCCAACTGCATGGAAAATAGCCATGATTCACCCATCCACAAAAGGCGTGACAGGTCTAATGCAGGAACTACAGACCTATCTCCATCCTCCCACCCCTCTCCAAAGCCCTTGAAAAGCTGGTGGCCTCTCAAATCACTGAGTACTAACCAAGTGCAACATCCTCTGTCTAGAACAGCACGGCTTCTGGGCAGGGCACAGTACCAGAATGGCTTTAATTGAGTTTTCACATTTCATACACTCCTCCCTGGATGCCGGCGCCCTAGCCGGTGCAGTGTTTGTAGATCTCTCAAAGGCTTTCGACACTGTCTCCCACCCCCTCCTACTGGAAGCCCTCTCCCATACTGGCCTATCTACTGGGCTGATGTCTTGGTACACAAGCTACCTATCTGACCGCCTCCAACGTGTCAAAATCAATGGGACACTTTCTACAACCTGTCCCATCTGCTCAGGTGTCCCCCAGGGCTCCATCCTGGGACCGCTACTCTTCTCAATCTACCTAAATACCCTACCCAGTGCTTGCACTGGTAGAATTCTGTTATATGCAGATGATGCCATCCTCTTTGCCACCAACCGCAACCCCAACACCCTACAGGACTCCCTACAACTCACCTTCAATGATGCAGAAACCTGGTTCAAAGAGCACTGACTTGTCATCAGTCTCAAAAAAACAAATCAATGCTCTTTGCCTACCCTCAAAACAAAGCCAGTAACTTCCCACTACACATCCTCCCCAGCTCCAAGCAACCCCTTGAACTAGTCTGCTTGTACAAGTACCTTGGGATCAGCTTTGACACTGCCCTCTCCTTCCACACTCATATTGAGGCACTTGCCTCTGCTACTAATGTGCAGCTAAGTATCCTTTACCACCATAAAAACTGTCTCCCCCCATTGCCCTCCGACTAGCAGTTACATCCTCGATACTGTCCCTGGTGGACTACGGCCTACCTGTTTACAGTGTGGCTGACTCGACCGCCCTCAACAAAATCTGTGTTGTCCTGAAGAAGGCATGTAGGCTTATTACAGGGGCCCCCAGGCTCACTCACACATGTCAGCTATATGACTTGGAAAGGCTACTAAATCTGGATGAGCGACTTCAATACCACACCAGCCTCATTACGAAAAAAAACCTTCTCAGGCTATCCCCCCTGGGCTGACAGCCTCCATCCACCAAGCCAAGCCACTGATTAATACCCAAACCTCCTGCAAAATCACCCTTCTGATCCCTAGAACCAGGACAAGCCATGGACAGAGATCTTTCTGTTATAGAGGCCCAACCTGGTTTAACGTGCTCCCACCAGCCATCTCTGACACCACTACTATCTCCACCTTCAAAACCGCACTGTGGAACCAGCTATTTAATGCACGCGATTGCACCTGTCACTAGTCATGACTTAGTCCACCACATACAGACAATGCTCGCATGAGCAGCACCACTGTAACTAGAATGGTTCCTTCTCTCTACAAATATTTGTAAATATATATGGCTGTCAATTTAATTGGTTGTCATTTTATTACAACTTGAAACTCTGTGATGTAACAATGAGCCTGTAATATAATGTATTTGTCCTCAATGTGATGTAACAATGAGCCTGTAATGTAATGTATTTGTCCTCAATGTGACAAGGTACCTTTGGAAATGAGCCTCTGGTTCAAAGGTTGTAAACTGATGCTCAAATAAATAAATAAATACATGTATGTTAATAAAAGATTAACATAAGGCTGTTAGAATGTTTACAGCCAATCAGAAAGCTCCATTTCTCAGACCCTTTTTATAATAACAAATACATTTACTTAAAGAAGACATTAACATATTTCATATACAACAGGAACACAATATCATATAACAACAAATGTTTGGGATATAAGGGAAGAAATAAAAAATATGTCCTTATGAAAATAACAGAGAGAAAATAAAACAGAAACATATGGAAAGTCTACAGAAAAACACAAAACATAGAATGTCACAATACCAAAGAAATTATGCTGATTGTTACGGAACATTCTATGGAATGTTTTAGTCAGACCCAGGATACTTACTGGACTCTGAGCCTTTCTTTCATATATTTCAGGTCCCTACTGTGATTAAAGAACAGAATGTAGGCTTGGAAGCTAATGTTCAGGCAGCTGAAATAGAAATGGCCATTACAGCATTACAAAATAATAAATCACTTGGGGGAGGGACAGCAGAATTGTATAAAATAAGAGGGAAAGAATTAAGTACAGAATCGGCAGAACTTTTTACTGAAATCTTGAATAAACAAAATTCCTCTTTAAGAGTGGTAAACGGGAGATTGATATATTTACACAAAAAAGGGACAAGCAGGATTTACAAAACTGGAGGCCTATTAGCCTTCTGAATAATGATTTTAAAATTATAAACAAACATTTTGAACACCAGACTAGCCAAAGTGGCTAAATTGTAATATCGAGAGCTCAAACCTGTGCAGTCCCGGGTAGGTCAATTTCTGAACAGCTGATTCTCCTTAGAGAATTGTTCTCACAGAGTTGTCAAGGAAACATACATAGAATCTTGCTTTCCCTGGATCAACAGAAAGCTTTCGACTTTGCTAGTCACTCTTTCTTATGGAGCACATTACAAAAGTATAATATTTCACCACAATTAATTTCCTGGAGTCAGGGTCTGTACAGAAATGCTACTATGACTCCAGTGATAAATGGGTGGGCAGGACCTATGATTCCTGTACGTAGGCGGATAAGACAAGGTTGCCCCCTTATCCATTGTTATACGCGTTCTGCATTGATTCAATACTAAGGGCAATCAGTGCTTCCACCAGAATATAGTCTATAACTGCACTAACAGGGAGACTCCGTTACAAAGCCATTGCATAAGTAGATGATATATGCACATTAACACAAGATACACAAACTGCTAAAGAAGTTGTACAGGTATGCAGAAAATACAGGGATATTTCAGGAGCAACTTTAAATATGGGAAAATGTAAAGGTTACATCTTTGATACAGAGGACATTGCAGATTGACAGATAGAAGACATTAAAGTAACAAAAAAAAACTATTAATATATTAAGTATCCAGTATGGCACATCCAGAGATGAAATAGTAAACTGGGAAGGAAAGTTAACACAGGGGTAAAACTTGATACAGCAATGGAACAAATGGAAATTCAATAAAAATAAAAGGATTTATGTATTCAAAACATATTTGATCCCAGTTTTTTTTTATTCAATATACTTTATTAACATTTTTAACAATACATCCAAAAACATATAGCAGTGATAACTGATCAGGGTGAATATACATCCCCCACCCAACCTCCCCATCCCAAGTCTAAGCCCATATACAAATCTAATTAGTTGATCCGAGTATATATCCAATATTATAAAGTGGAGAGGATGACCATATTTCACCAGCTCATTAAGAGCTATTGAAACTTCACTAGCATCAGCAGGAACAGAAGGGCTCCCAAATCTTTTAAAATGATGATATACATGCCGCAAATTTGCTATATGCCTTTCTACCTGGATTGCCAGTAATATTTCACGGTACCATTTGACAATAGTTGGAAGGGATTCATCCTTCCAGTGTCGCAGAATAATTAATTTTGCCACAGCTGATATTAAGGTTATATGCGCCTTACGTATTTGGGGTGTCCCTGACAGAAAAATCGCCAGCAGACAACACTCCGGAGTAAAGAGAAGATTCAGTCCCAGCATAGGGCCCAGGACCCGCCGTATCACACTACGAAACTTCTGAGTGCGCGGACACAGCCACAACATATGATACAGTGACCCAGGGACCGAGCAACCTCGGGGACAAATAGAGGAGGAGGTATAACTTATGCTATACAATTTATCTGGAGAGTAATAGATATTGTGCAGGACATTAAACTGAATTAACCGGAGCTTATCCTGCTTAATATTTTTATATATCCCTCTCCATACTTTCTCCCAATAATCGGTGTCCACAGGCAAGGACAGCTCCTGCACCCAATAGTAACAGACCCCTTTGGGGAGAGATGTATCTAGGCCTTGAAGGT
The DNA here is from genome assembly GCA_016271365.2 of Neoceratodus forsteri. Lineage (NCBI taxonomy): Eukaryota > Metazoa > Chordata > Ceratodontiformes > Ceratodontidae > Neoceratodus > Neoceratodus forsteri. Next base: position 1,326,392,112 of record CM028131.1, on the reverse strand, counting down.
GCTTATAAATATTATAGGCTGCATGGGATTGTCCTGCATCCTGAAGGGTCTTGAAAAGACCGTCCAAAGACTGTGCTGTCCATTCTTGATTACCTTTAAATGCATGTATAGCCGCTTTAATTTGCAGATATTTAAAAAATTCCTGGGGTCTTAGTTGAAAACGACTCTGCAACACCTGAAAAGAGGCTACCTCTGTATCCTGGAGGATGTCCTCCAGTTTACAATGCTTGAGTTGAGGACTGAATGAAGGTGGTATAGAACGTCGTCCAATCTGAAAGTGTCAGTTGTTAAAAAGTGGTTGGGCCCGAGAAGTGGACCAGTTTTCTGAAAACTATAGCTGCATTTGTCGAAGAGCTTTCAGAGACCAAGCTATTGGAGTTGCTTTAAGCGTGCCGGGAAGACAGGAGGGTTTAGAGAAGACAAGGGCATACAAAATACTTTCCACGCTTCGTGCTAGTCTGCATTCAATATCAAGCCAAACTGGTACATATGAATGCTCCTCCCGGGGTACCTCCGCCTTAATCCAATGAGCTATTTTACTTAGGTGTAGGGCCCCATAATATAAGAAAAGAGAAGGGAGGGCAAGGCCACCCTTAAGTTTAGGTGCAGTTAATTTCAAATATGCCCTTCTCACTGCCTTACCCCTCTATAAAAATTTATTAAACGCTTTATGTATTTGCAAAAACCAAGGTTTGGGCAGAACAATGCCTATCATACTTAACGGGTATAGCAGTCTTGGTAAAACATTCATTTTGAGAATATTTACCCGACCCCAAAGTGACAATGGGAGGGCACTCCACCTCTCCAAGTCAGACTGCACCAAACGCACAAGATTGGACAGATTAAGGTTGACCATCAGAGGAATACTCTTAGCTATTTTAATTCCTAGGTATGTCAGGGCCCTGGATTCCCATGACAGTCCCATGGAAGTACATGTTCCTTTTGTACAAAGGTGGTTTAGTGGAAGTACTTTTGTTTTAGAGAGGTTCAGTTTATAGGATGATACCACTGAGAATTTAACTCCTCCAGTAAAGCTGGTAACGAATTCTCAAAATCCTCTAAATGTAATAGTAGATCATCAGCATACGCCGAGATCACGTACCTCTCCCCTTGGATTGGAATACCCTTCAACAAGGGAGAAGATGCTAATTTATGTATCAAAGGCTCCAAATAACAATTGAACAGGAGTGGGGAGAGTGGGCATCCTTGACAGGTGCCCCTCTCGAGGATAAATGGGTCAGACATACAACCATTACACCAGATCCTAGCCCTTGGGGAAGAGTATAATACTTTAACCCATTGTACAAAACTATCAGGCATTCCAAATTGTCAGAGAGTTGCAAACAGGAAGTGCCAAGACACCCGGTCAAAGGCTTTTTTCTGCATCGAGGGATACCAGAGCCGCAGGGGACTTGGCATCCCTCTAAGCTGCTATTAAGTATGTTAGCTTCCTCATATGATCTGCTGAAGCACGTCCTTGCATAAAGCCGACCTGTTTCTTACCAATAATCCCTCCAATCACTGTGGCCAACTGGTTGGTTAGCCAGTATTTTAGCAAGAATTTTAACATCTGAGTTAATAAGCGATATAGGACAGTAGCTTCCAGGACATAGAGGATCCTTGTCCGGCTTCGGAATTAGGGTGATCCAAGCCATCAAAAAGCAAGGATCCTTTATTCCCTTTTGAAACCATAGGTTAAAAACATCCCTTAGCAGTACGGCCAGCTGAGAAAAACAACTCTTAAAGAGGTTGTTGGGTAGCCCATCCGGTCCAGGGGGCTTTATCCAGTGGCAGTTGCCTAATGGCCTGCTCTACTTCAGATAGAGTGATTGAAGCCCCTAAGTTCTCTGCCTCCCGAGGGGGTAGAATGGGAAGGTTGACTGAGTGTAAGTAACTTGAGATCTCCTGATCCGTCACCCTTATCGAGTCCACCGAGGAATAGAGGGTCTTATAGTATTCCCCGAAGATGTTGGTAATGTCCTGGGGGTGAGAAACTATGTTATTACTTGCAGGGAACCTTAACCCCAGAATAAATTTGGACATTTCCACTTGCCTTAATCTTAAGGCAAGGAGCTTCCCTGCCCTCTCCCCTGCCTCTAAATACCTTAATTTGGTATGCTGAATAGCCAGTTTGCGCCATCAAATCATAGAAATTTGACCGCAGTTGCTGGAGCCTTGCCCATTCCTGCATGGGGGACATACGGCTTAATTGGTTTTCCAGTTGCTGGATATCACCCATTAATTGGTCCAGTGCACATCTATCCCTCTGGGCTCGGGAAGCCAAAATATGTATAAACTCTCCCCATATGGCACATTTAAGGGCTGCCCATACCGAATCAACCCTATCGACTGTCCCTAGATTAATGTTGATAAAGTTGATTATAAATTCCTGAATATGTTTCAATGTTTTGGTGCATTTGAGGAGTTGAATATTCAGGCGCCACCTTTTCCCTTCCTTACACCTGGAACCCAACATGTAGGTTACCCCCACTGGAGAGTGATCTGACAGCACCCTCATAAGGATAGATGCATCTACCACTCCAGAAAGGCCAGAGGCCCTCACTAACCAAAAGTCAATCTGGGAAAGAGTGGCATGTGGTGGAGAGTAGTAGGTGTATTTCCACTCCAAGGGGTTGAGAGTCCACCACACATCAACAACACCTACCCTGGAAATAAGTTCCTTTAGGGCCCTCTGTGCAGGTGATAACCCCACTCTTCTACTATCTGATCGAGCGATCTCGGAATTAAGGACTAGATTCCAGTCTCCACCAAGGAACGTCAGAAGGGTGGGATTGGAGACTAGTAAGGGTATTAACTGAGTAAAAAACAAAGGGGAATCTGTATTAGGGCCATATATTGACGCAAGTATTATTGGATAAGACTCCAACCTACCCTGTACTATGATGTAACGCCCTCCCGGATCCCACCATTCCCTACACATAATAAATGGCACAGTTTTAGCAACCAATATGATGGTGCCATTACGTTTAGTGGAGTTACCAGCACCAAACGCCTGACCCACCCAGCTTCTTTTAAATAGGGAGATATTATCCCTCAATAGGTGCATCTCTTGTAAGCAGGCAATCCCCGTTCGGAGCTGAGAGAGGTGCTTGATTCCAGTTTTTTTATATTTGAGCTATGTTTTCCCCTGCCAAAGTATTTGAAATCACCATTCTTAGTATTTTTTCAAGCAGTCTGGAGCAGTATACTTAACCCCATTAAAATAAATATTTTATACCTCTCTATTAACCGGGGGAGGGGGCTAGGGATGGTAAACCCCTTTTTTACAGTATTTTTATTTCGGTGAACCTTCAGCTACTATTGGTTAATAAAGATTACGGTTGGGCCCTGATAGTATATGCTACATGAAAAATATAGTTTCAACAACAGGACCAAGGTAAACCAGGTCCCATAAAGAAATGTGGGGGTTTTCAACAGTACCTTATAGAAATTTTTGTGAAAATAAAAACATGGAAAATGACTAGTCAGCTGATAACTAAGTCTAGAAAAGCACTATGTATATATATATATGGGTACAGAACAATTTCCAAGATCCAGAAATATTTCTTAAGTGTCTGTCACAGTATTTATCATACCCTTTGCTACTTTTGAAAGAGAAGAGAGTACCCCCAAGATGTGGGATGTCCATTGACTGAGTTGCCATTCTAAACTAAATGTGAAAAGTAACAAAAAAACATAAGACCATGGAAGAGAGAATGTGCAGCAGGTGACATTGTCACAAAGAACTAGAAACCTTAGAACAATTGTATTTTAATTGTTCATATATTATGGGTTTTTGTCAGAACTGAGCTGATAAATGGTCTGATCAATGGTTTGCATTAGTATCTTATGAAGCATTGATGTATGGGGCATATGATGGAAGTGCAAGCAAATGGGAGAAAAGTACTTTGAATGTGATCCTATTATGTATAAAATGGTACCTCTGGAATGTGAGAAGTTTGTTCACTTACAACAAAAGCATATGGAACATGAAGAGAATTTTAATAAAATCACAACCAAAGTTAAATCTATTTTCCTTTATGAAAGAAGACATACTAACAATAGAACTCTAGCGGTGGCATGGAGGAACCTACCTTGGGTTACCTACTCAGGTGCACCAATTACTTAACTTAATATTGGATCTATGCTAGACTTAGAATTAGTTTTTTTTTCCTTTTTCTATTGTTTGTCCATTTACTAGCTAGGAAATAAAATAGGCATAAAGAATGTGATAAAATTTAATGTGGGTAAATATTAGTAAGTGAAAGGATGAATGTCTAGGAATGTATAAAATGTCTGATTATGAAGTTTTGTTTTTTTTAATATTCCTTTTTTTCTATGTTTTGAAGTTTTACAGTGAATGTAACTGTATATGTATGAGGTGTTTTGTTCATAATTTGGTGATGTACTTGTTTGATTTCTTTCCTTTAATAAAATCCCCTACTATTTTTGAGAAGTGCCATGGGATCTTTAACATCCACCTGAACTACCACTGGAACAGGCAGATGGGACCTTAGTTTAATGTCTCATCCAAAAGATGGGACCTTAGGAGTGCAGCACCCCCCTCATACTGCACTACAGTGTTAGTATTGGGATTTAACTCAAGTGCCTGGTATGGGGACAGCCTTCTGCTCTTCCGGCCTCTCACACCAGCTTAACTGCTGCATTCATGTCAAGCATGAGACATGCGAACCTGATATGATTTTTAGAAGATGTTCACACAAGTTTACCTGCTGCATACATGTCATACCTGATTTGCTTTTTAGACCTGGTTCACTTGTGTTCACTTTTTGTATGTGAACCACATACATACATTGCCCAATTAAGCATGTGGGAAGCATTCTTTATGTACACAGCACATTTATATTTCTGTGAGGGACAATTGTAAGTAATGTGTGAAATGGGGTCTATGAAAAGGGGAAAAAAGCAAAGGGCCCAGTATGGAGCCCTGTGGGGCTGTATAGTGAACTCTCCTACAAGAAGACGAAATACCATTAAATTTAATACTCTGGAACCTATTAGCGAGATAATCGCCAAACCAGGCCAGTGCAGAGTTTCCCAGCCCCACATGCTTTAGGTGATTCAACAAAAGAGAATGGTCTACTAAGCTGAATGCCATGGTTAGGTCCACAAACACTGCCCCCATAAGGCACCAGACTCGGTAGCCCTGTGGACAGTGCCCATGAACCTAACCAAGGCAATCTCAGTGCTGTATCCCCCGCCCACTAAACCATGGTGTTTAATAGAAATAAGATCATGTGACTTAATATATTCATTGAGCTTTTGGTTAACTATTTTCTCTTGAGGCTTTGGCAGGGCCGATAATATAGAAATGGGATGATAATTACAGAAATCAGACTGAGCTCCTGATTTATGAATTGGTATTACGTAGGATTTTTTTCTATAAATTCGGTACTTGTCCAGTTTGAAAAGATAAAGTAAATAATAAACTAATAGGCTAAGCAATTTTTGGAGCAGCAAGGACAAAAAGCTTAGGAGGTAACTTGCCATAACCAGGAGATTTATCAGATTTTAGTTTTTTAAGTAATTTTAGTACTTCTACACTTTTGACTGTCTTTAGAAAAAAACTTGGCCTGTTTAGGTTAATTTCCTGATTGATACTTATGTTACCATCTAAATCTTTTAGATAAGAATCCAAATAAGGGCCTGGTGGCACTGAGGGTTGAGGCGCTGGATGCCACGCCTCACGCCACAGGTTCAGGAATGGACCTGGGCCATTGGAGGTTGGCAGGGGAGGGAGAGGATTGAGCATCCATAGGACTGATCTCCTCTCCTGGGGTGGGTTATTGGGGAGCCTGGTGCAGTAATGGCCTCTGGTGGAGATTGGGGGCAGTGCAGACATTGTGCTGCAGAAGGGGGCAGGACACTGGCAGGCTCCAGCGGTGTCTGCCACGCAGGAGCCATTACACGCCACATCCTGAGGGGGGAAAAATTGAAAAAGGCCCTATCCTTGGTAGGGCAAGGTGGGTCCTGGGACTCCACACCCACGCCCACCATCAGGTCTCTCTCCTCTTCTGATGCATTGCCATCTGGTCGCTGTGTCAGATTCTAGATAGAGCACCATAAAGGAGTCAGTGGTCCCACCCCAGGGGACTCAGAGCTGGGGGTTGAGCAGTCCAGGCTGTAAGGGTCTCCTGCCAGAGGAAGGAGAGAGAGACTTCAGACAGGGTGGGAGAAAACAGAAGATTGAGTGGCCACACCAGACAGAGTCCAGGGATAGTGATGGTAGGAGCATAAATAAAGAGCACAAAAAAAAATCCAAATATTTTTTTTTCATGGTGCTTACCACCTGGGCAGAGATGGTTCTTTGGTACCCCTATCAGGTCCACTGGCGGTAGCTGCACCAGGCTCTGAGCCTGAGTCTTGACCTTCCTCCCATTCCTCTCTTGGCCATGTCATGGGCAACCATTGCAGAAGGCCATGGGATCAGGGCTGGAGGGAGCACCGGGAGCGGCCAGTGCAACACCACAGTTGGATCCTCACATGCGCTGGAGGATTCAGCTGGAGTTTTCCCCTGTTTTTCTCCCCCGGCACTGGCATGCTGGGACACCAAGGACATAGTGGCGCATGCTCCCACGTGCCATACATCGGACTTCCACCCAGGCCATACCCCTTTGTTACTCTGCTACCAGCACCACCTCCCAGCTGCTGCCAGGAGCCAGCACCTTCACAGGAGTCCCTTGCACAAGCTCCCCAGAGAAGGAGAGCAGTCCAAGGGATGCTCAATCCTTCTCCCCCTAGTCGACCCATGATGACCCGCATTCACTCCTGAACCCGGGTTGATGGCATGGCACGAGGTATGGCATCTGGTGCCTCAACCCTCAGCACCATCGAGCCAGCAAGAATCCAAATTAATGAACTGTAAATTAAATTCTTCAGCAACTGAGGCAGAATTGGCTATGGGGGATCTGCGAGGGGGAGCTGGGAATTTTGATGTTATCCATATGTTTAATTCTTGTTTATATCCCTGTGTCTTGTGTTTGTTTAGTTACTTGTAGGCTTTGTTCTTCTACTATTAAAAATGTTAATAAAGTTTACTTAATTGCAAAACAAAAAGTGTTATGTTAGCGTGTCGGTTCACTATGTATTATGTACCTACACCAACTAAAAAAAACCTCCTTGGTCTGTTCACTGAGAAACATTCTTATGTACGTAAATTGGATGTCTGAGATGTCTCTTGGCTAATCAAGAGTGTCATTTTGACACAACTTTGTGTTCCAGATGGCACTTTGATTAGCCAAGGGACATCTTGAACATCCCATGTAGCTTTTATTAAGCATATTTTCTTTCCATGATCCACACCCCAGCACTAGAGCACTAGAGGTGTGAGAAGTTGTTTAACTTCACTTCATGGATTAATTTGTAAATTTGCCACAATTTGCAAAGTTAATCCACCCTGCCAAGTTCCAATTCACAGTATAAGCCTAACTGTGTGAATGGCAAATTTAGTAATTTCACTGTGAAGGTGGGCCCATAGGTGAAGTTTGCAATGTACCATGGAACTGGGGGATCACATGGTACTGAAATGAGCTGTATACCATGCGTAGGCTGAACTGAGTGTAGTCTTATGAAGAGAGAGTTGGACTTAAGTCTCTTCCCGAAGATCTATGCCCAAAAACCTTTCATAAGTGCTTTAAGCACTGAGGGCCAGATATTCAAAACTTAGCCCCAGGGCAAAATTAGCACTGCATGGTCTGCAAAATTACCCTGGATCCATTTGCATGCTATATTCAAAGGAATAGCTCCAGGGCTAAATCAGTTGAATATAGCAAATGAAACTGTGCAAACAGGGCTTAGAGTGCAGTGCAAAAATAGCCCGGCAAATAAGACAGCTCTGAATATAACAACCAGGAAGGCCAAACTGTAACAGCAGCCCAGTGCACACAGAGGTGGAGAAAGGCAGAGTTGCAAGGGGTGGTCAATGTTGGTGATAGGAATGAAGTGGTGCACAACAACTGCAAATAACTTTGCAGGCCAGACACAGCAGAACTGTGCTATGGTTTTGACAGGTCTACCCAGGCTAACTTGTTTGCCCAGCACTAAGTTTTGCTATATACAAAGCTCCTATGCAAATGAGCCTACTTGGGTAATCAGTGGGCAAACAACCACATTAGCATCTCATTATGGCCTGCTTTGCATGCATTACCATGTAGATTTCCCAGTGCTATTGCATGGTTCACACAGCTCCACTTGAATGTCAGACTGGAACTACAGGTTGGTAACTGCAGGCTGGGTGTGCTCTCAGCTCCACCTGTATGCCAGGCATGATAAACAATTCAGTAGCAGCAGGCTGGGTTTGGACGCAGAAGCAGAGATTGTTGTAGCCCAGGGGACTAGCACCACAGGAATTGGTGGTTGTGCTGCATGCCATAGACATACTGTTATTTCTGCTACAATGTGTATCAGGTGGTACAGTACCATAGTAGCTGGTATTGTGAGGGACACAGCAATGCCTGCAGTGTGTCAGGCAACAATGACGGCTGCTATCCACACAGTGACATGCACAGCTGGCAGGTGTGTTCTGACAGTGGACACCACAATCATATTGTCCTGTGACCCACATGTGCTGCACCAGTGGCATGGGATTCCCATACTAACATACATGACTTGCCACGTGTGACGGGGAGCCTGGACAGGTGTGCGGTATGTACCGGGGGGGCAGACACATCTGTTACAAAAATAATTCTATGAAATGTTTTCATGCTGCATACATAAAACTATCCAAGTGATATGCATACTGCAAGTATGATTTAAATGTTAAATTGGAACCGATTGCATGCATATGGCATGCATGCAGCAAGCAAGTGTGGAAACCATGATTTTTATGTTAAATTGGGAAAGACTGCATGCATGTGGCATGCATGCAAAAAGCAAGTGGTCACTGATAAGTGCACACATAAAAGTTAAGTGACTTGCTCAGGATCACACCATACACAAGTTGGGACTGATGCGATTCAAACCCAGATCTTCATGCCTCCAAGTCTCTTGGCTTGCAGATCAGTACCTTTAACCACTAAGCCATACTGTCTGTACTCATATGGCTCACTTGTACATCAATACATACTGTATCTGACTACATCTGCACACATGCAGCATGCTTGGAGCCACTGTTATGCTTTTCAGTTTTCTTTTTCTTCTCTTACTCATCTCAGTTTCACAGTTTAACTGCAGCATACATACCAATGGAAACACATGTGTTTTTTTCCCATACACAAAACCACTTAATTACTTCTGTCTGGCCTGTACTACTATTTTCTCTCCACAGTTTTGAATACTTCAATGCAAACAGACTTTAAGGTGCAAACACAAAAGTAGCAATAACTTGACACATACCCACCTTGCCAGTCCCCCCCCCCCACCATGCACACACACTGTAGTGGGTACAGCCATGCTGCTACAGACAACCCATCAAGTGTAGATATAAGTAAAAAGTCTCTTACTTGAGTACTAGGGAGAAAGAGGCAGGAGTCTTTAAGAGACGATGTCCATTGGTCAGAGTGCTGGAGCGTACCCCTTGAAATGAAAGGAGTTATTTTTTGTTACTATTTTATATGTTATGATGGTGAGTTGAAGAATAGTGAAGGCCACTGTTCTACTAACAAGGCCATTGTTAGTCAAGCGGTGGCCTTCTTTAATCTCCAACTCTCTATCAATAATGTATAAAATAGTAATAAAGAAATACCCCCATTCATTTCAATGGTGCACACCCCTTCAGTCTTGTTTGCCCTTTGTCATAATGTGCCTCATTGTGGGGATGTGGGGTTCAGTATCACTGAGGGGGCATAAGCCTGTTTATAGTGGGGTTCCAATAGTCTGTGAATACCATACCGCTCAACTGTCTGTGAATATAAGGGACAGCTCTAGAATGTCTGTAACATCTCTGAAAGGCACAACTTCTTTGTTTTGACTGAAAAGTGATATGCAACTCAGGAAAAATATCAAATGTATAAGATTCATCTGTATATACCATGGAACAGTGCATCATATTTGGGCTTAAACCCACTCAGTTATTAACCAACTTTTTTCCTGACTGAAGTTATCCCCCCCCACCAAAAAAATAACTTTGTCCCAATTTTTCTCCCCAACTCCATTCCATTTAATACTCATCCCCTATGGGTCATGAAGCTGCTCAAAGGTGAAGAAACATGAAAAACACATCAATATTTCAGTCCTTCCTCCTTCACCAATTGCCCTGTAAAAAAAAATTATTTACTTTTACTTATCTGGCCATGTGGCCAGAACCTGCAGCCTGGCACAGTGTGCCACCAGCCCAGTTTTCAGTCTGCTTCCCCTCTCCTTCAACCAGAAGCTGTATGCTAGAACCAACCATCACCGGTCCCCAATGTGGTCCATGACAAAGTCACCTCACCAACCGAAACCCACCCAATCTGGGTTGCTTGCTTCTTCCTTGGTTGCTGCTGTGGCTGTTGCTGCACTGCACTGACCAAGACCTATGAAGACCACCCACACCTCTGTCACCACTGCTGCTAAGCCTAGCTTGTTGCTATGTGGGTCTGTGCTGTTTTTTTCTTTGCATGGTGAGCCTAGTAGAGTAAGAAGATAGGCTAGTCTTGAGTTAGCTTCTAACTCACCCTCTGCCCCTTCAGATACCAGGGAGATGGAGACTCACTAAGAGTATATCAACAAAAATATGCTACCACAACACTGCTATTGAGAGTTCAGTGCTCACTGACTCTTCCAAGTGGTAGTGTGCAGTCTGTCTACTCTGTGGTAGGAAAGACAGTGTCACACTTGCAAGACTCATGCTCTCTTTCTTGGCTGGAGCTCATCCACATTACATGTGATTGTGCCACCACTAATAGGTGGAGAGAGTGGACAACACAATACAAACACAGTCGAGTCTGAAGAGTACCTGCAGCGTGAGCACACACAGGCCAGGTGGGCACTTACTGTGCAAAGGTTAAATCCAAATTTAATGCTATTTTTGCCTCACCATAAGAACAACCTAGGCACAAATACAGGGAAGGGGGCAACTACATCTGCCTCTGCTCTACATAAATGGCACCACTGCTTCACTGCTTAATGGTAGAAATTTATTCTCAGGTGCTAATGCAATGGTTTCCACTGTGTTCTGAGGTACTGTATCTCCATGTTTCATGATGTGTCCTGATCGTCATGTGGGTTAGTGTTCCTCATTGTTCCTCATTTTGAGTGTCCATGTCCCTCATTTTAGTAATAAGATGTAAGGTATGGTGCATGTTTCCAAGACCCGATTCAGCACAAAGAGTGTTGATCATGGACATAGTGCATATGCTCAATACAAAATGACAAAGGGAAAGTAAGTGAGATGAAACAGTCATGGAGAAACACATTTGTAGCACTAAATATGCATAAGGGATTTGCATGGTCCAAAACAAAAAGTATAGGCTTCACAACACAGAGGCCCCTCTTTGTTCATTTGGAATGGGGATGTTGACTGGCTATATCCTAGGCACTTAATGCAGAAAGCAAACAATAATTTACAAATTAATGGTGATATAATGACAAAAATCAAAACCCATTAAATAACTTGCAAAAGGTTCAGAATGAGTTTGCCTAATTTTTATGGGAATCCAAATAAAAATGTATTTTAATGACTCTAATTGCTAAGAGTGGTATAAGAAATAGAAACTGATGTGTTTTTAGATTAGATTTGTACCAGCTTAGCTGCTGCATACATGGCAAGTGTACAGCATGTGAACCTGCTGTGATGTTTAAATGATGTTCACACCAGCTTAACTGCTGCACTCATGTCAAGTGTGTAACACGTGAACCTGAAATAATTTTTAGATGTTCACATCAGCTGATCTGCTGCGCACATGTCAAGCTTGCAGCATGCAAACCTGATTTCAATTTTTTTTCAATCAATTTATTGGATGGCGAATTGAGAAAATTATTTCTCCTTTACAACTGCATCCAACATATTCACTTACAAAACATACAATTAGACATACATACAAATTAGGTATCACAATAAGTAGATTCAAATTATCAGCTGATACAGTACTTATGAGGCATACACTAATCATTCATCCACAACAATTGTAATGCTTAAAAAATAAACTTGTAAGTGATGATCTAAATCATCCCATTGATATCAACACCTGAATATTCAACTATTTTCTTATTTTTCCAATGTTCTCAGAACAACCACAGTCTGTCCCCAAATTTAGATCCACATCGTGGAATTTGAAAAGGCAACCTAGATGTAAGAGCATATTTGCGGCAAGACCTAGGCTGTAGTTTTGATAACAAAAAGGAGTGTAATATTTGTAGGACAAATTTATAAACAGCTCGAAGAGCTAAATATGTACACATTGGAAGAGAGAAGGGACCGGGGGGACATGATAGAGGTCTTCAAGTACATGAAGAGAGTAAATAGGGGAGGAACAGTCAGGGTGCTTTGAAGGAAGGAGAAGGGGGCCACTAGAAGGCATGGGTGGAAGCTGGAGGGGGGAAGATTCAGGGGAGAAAGGAGGAGGTGCTACTTCACTGAGAGGGTGGTGGAGCCATGGAATGCACTGCCTAGGGGGCTGGTGGAGGCAGAGACAGTGGAGGGGTTCAAGAGGGTCTGGGACAGGTACAGGGGAAGGGTTCTGAAAGCAAAATCCAATGCAGCAAGAATATCCAGAACTGGGAAGGGAGAAGCCAGAGAAGGCGAGGGGGGCAGCAAGGTCAGCACCCGGGGTGGGGGCTGACCAATAGAGCAGACTCAAAAGACCGTTAGGCCTATTCTGCTGGCATTTTAGTATGTTAGTAAATATGCCAATGCAGGTCCCTTCAATCCCTCAATGATGTCCATTCCACCTTAGCATATAGTGTAAATCGATGGGTACTAAATGGAAAATTAGTAATAAAACATAAAGCACCATTATACAATGCATCCAAATTATATAAGAGTGACTCTGTTGTGTTCCTATAAATTACGTCACCATAGTCCCGTACTGACAGAAAAAGTGATGAAACAAGAAATTTTCTTATAGGATAATTAAACAGTGTTTGATTATGAAAGAAAAATTCAAATAATTGTTTTAATTTTACTGAAACACTGGCAACATGAAATTCAAATGTTAAATGGTTATCAAGGATCAACCCTAAATATTTATATTGATTAACCCTTTGTATGTCAACACCAGTGACTGATTGTAAAGATTTAGTAATTGTGTTCATCCCCTTAACATTTAATTTTTCAGAAAACGTCCATTGTGTTTTTCTGACATTCAGGAGGAGCCTCAAGTTATATAAAGCCCACTGAATGCCAGAAAAATCCTTTTGTAGAATTGCCATGGCCAAATCTAAATCATCCTTTGATGAATACAAAATAGTATCATCTGCATAGAGAAGCATTTGTGAGTTTGCTGAGCAATAAGTTGGTAATTCATTGACATAAACTAAGAACAACAGGGGACCCAAGATAGAGCCCTGGGGTACCCCTGTGCTCAGTGTCAATGTACTCGAGCAAACTCCACCAGCCCTTACCATCTGCTGTCTCTGTAACAAATTAGAACCAAACCAATTAAGTGCAGCATAACCTAAACCTATTTTGTTAAGCTGATTTAGCAATATGGTATGATGAACTGTGTCGAAAGCCTTCGACAAGTCAAGAAAAATAGATGGAATAGCCCTGCCCTTGTTGAAGGCTGTCAGCATGTCATCAACTACCCTGGAAATAATATGAACTATGTTATGATTTTTATGAAATCCAGATTGCAACTGTGAAATAAGATTATGTTGTACAAAATAGTTTATTAGTTGTTTGTGCAACAATTTTTCAAAAACCTTTACACTGGTCGTTAGTATAGAAATTGGTCTATATGAATTTGGTTCAAATTGGTCACCACCTTTAAATATAAGTGTAAAAAGATCACGTGATGCAAGGAACCTGGTAGCAGCACTGATCTGGAGCTCCTGTACTTCACCTCTCACCACCACTTTAAAATACCTAAATCAGGGAAAGTGTTTACAATACAATCTTCAGTAAGATCTCCTGCCTGCAACGATCAGTTTTATAGAGTTTTTGCATCACATTTGGCTCCAATTGCCGTGATGGACGCTGACATGAGGCAGGCCCCGATTAAGCACACACTGCCTGCTACCCCTGAAAAAGTGCCTAAAAATTCACGGGCTCAAGGAGCTGAAACCAGCAAACTGAATCCCTCAACTTCTGAAGCAATCTCCCTAACTGAGGACCGCTTCTTGCAAGAACTCATGCCCTTCAGAGAAACACTTTCAGATATGTTGATGGAGTTAAAATCTCTCCACAGCAATTTTACTGGCCTCACGAGGAGAGTGGGTGATCCTGAAGCTCGCTCAGTGTCCTTGGAGAAATGGAGGGATAAAACAGAGCCAGAAATAGCACATCTCCACCAGCAAATGCATAAATTACAATTAAAAACTGAGGATCTGGAAGGAAGAAGTAGATGGAACTACATCCTGATTATTAGTCTACCGGAGTCTGAGGAGGGGAGAAATATTATACTCTTCTTGCAGAAGTTTCTCCAAAAAGTCATGGGCCCTTCCCCACTTAATCCTAACTACCAAATTGAAAGAGCTCATCATCCTCTCAGACCAAGACCCCTGCCAGAAGCCACCCCAGACCAATTATATTAAAATTCCTGAGCTTTATCGAGAAACAACATGTTCTCTCGAAAATAAAAGAACTACAAAAAATCGTCTGGGAAAATTCAACTCTGCGAATTCAACAGGACTTGCCTTTTGAAATGCACCAGAAGCGCTCAGTTTTCCATCCCACAGTCAGCAAATTGATCGCGGCAGGCATCCCCTTCAAGATGCTGTACCCAGCAAGATTTCAAGTTTCAGTGGAAGGCTCTTGGATCTCATATGACTTGCCAGCCCAGGCATCATCAGATCTAACCACTAGACTGCCTAATCTTTTCAAAGTGTGCTGAACATATGACATCTGACACTTGCTGAGCTTAATAGCCAAGGTTAAGGGGCTTGTTTAAAATTGGATTTATCTGTTGACGGTTGAGTGTTTGTTTCTATCCCCATCAGGATAAAGCCGGGAGGCTATTGGACCGCTTAGGCCTCGTTGGTGCTGTTAAGGCCGCAGCCCTAAGCTAGACAATCTCCTTGGTCTCCTCTTACTTTGTTGCAGGAACCACATTGCAAGGGGTGGTTTCAAGGGGTCACTTTAGGTGAGGACCGATTTGAGTACCCTCCTTATTTCTTCCCCCTTCTAGTTCTTCAGGCTATGACTACCAAAGGAACCGGGACTGTTTACCTCCTGCAAGTAACTGTTTTTTTCTTCATTGAGTTAGCCACACTAGTTGAGGTAATCCTTTTGCTTTTATATATAGGATTGGGTTAGATACAGGATTTTAGACTGGGGCTATGGTGATTCACCGATAATGGTTATATGTTGAATTACTAATGGGGATCATGAGCTGTTTTCTTTTCAACTACTGGGGGTTTCTATTAAGGCATGATTCTTTGTTTGTTTTTTGACCCAGAGTGAATTTATTTGGAGACCTCCAGCAACAGTTATGTAACCAAGGTGTACCCATGCTGATTCACCAATGGGCTCCTTGAAACCCCAGTAACTCAACTTAAATTAAGGGGTGTTATATTTTGTTTTGTTCAGTTTAGCTTCTGATGGAATACATCCACAGGGCATTTTTGCTGGTTGTATCTTTGCCTATATAATCAAATTAATATTATGGCTAATTGTTATTGGGAGGAGTAGGACACATAAAGGAGGTGGGGGGTGAGGTGTGGGGCTCCTAGATGGGGCAGGCTCAAGGTAGAACTGCATAACGTACCAGTTTCGGGGGCAGATGGCTTTATTTTCCTTGTTTACCTTATCTTCATTTGCATAGGATACCCATCAGTTCAGCTGCCAGCTTCAGTATTTTGGGGTCCACTAGTGCTAACATCTCATTCATTCTTTTATATTACAGAGAGAATGATTGCCATCTGGGGACGGCCTCCCAATAGGTTTCTCTATAGATTCAGACTTGATTTTATTTTATGCGGGAGGTCTAGTGTATATAGTTGTGGGGTTTTATTAAGGGGGAAATGTAGGTTTCCATATGACTTGTTGATAGCCATACTCATACTGTCTGCATTAGTTAGCCTTCAGTTTTGTGTTCTAGGGATAAGCTATGCTTTAGCTACCATAATAATCATTTCCGGGTGGGAATCTTACTTTCCTAATTTTGTTGTTATGGGGATGGGGAAGGGGGGATTGAGTGGGAAGGGGTGGAGTGTGCTTTGGGGGACTTGACTATGCACAAAATGTTGGTTCCTGGTTGTTACCTGTTTCTGATGACAATGGCTAGTAACCCAGTTAAAATTGTCATGTGGAATGTTAGAGGAGTTAGAGATCTATCGAAAAGGTATCAAATTCTTAAACATTGTGCCCTTCTCAATGTCAGAATTATTTTGCTTCAAGAAACCCATCTGCTAGTCACTGAATCAATCTGGTTACGCAGACAGGGGGTTTCACAAATTTTTGCAGCAGGTGACTCTCATCAAGTCAAGGGGTAGCTCTCTTAATAAAAGGGAATATTCCCTTTCAGGCAGATACAACCATCACAGACCCAAATGGTAGATTTATTTTAGTTAAGGGGACACTGAATAATACTACAATGGCCTTGGGTTCCATATACGGTCCTGTGGGAGGTGACACAGGATTCTTAATGGAATTAGCTAATAGAATTGCAACATTCCTGCCTTCCCCCTAGATTTTGGGGGGGGGGATTGGAATATACCACCAACTCAGGACCTGGATAGATCCTATAGATCATTAAAACCTCTTTCCCCCACTCAGAATGCACTGACTAACTTCATAGTTTATATTAGGCATATGCGACCCATGACATATCCTGAACCCTTCTCACCAGTTATACACATTCTATTCAAATGTCCATCAGTCCTGGTCAAGATTAGATTACATCCTAATTAGTCTTACTCTCATGTCCGGCCTCTGCCAAGCTGGAATAGAACCCATAGTCATATCTGACCACTCAGTGGCATGGTTGGTTCTCTCCCCTGATCCAAACATCCAGAAAGACACAGCCTGGAGGTTGAACGTGCAACTGTTAAAAGATAATTCCACTATTTCTCACATAACATCACTCATCCCCTCTTCTATGGTGCTTAATAAAGATTCTACACAAAGAGAGGATTTAGTATGTTGCACAGTTAAATGCTATCTCCGGGGGGAATTTATCAAGTTAGCCTCTAGGAGGAAAAGACTGAGGGAAGCTAAAGCACTATCTTTATTAAACCAGATTAAAGTGATGGAACACTCTTTATCTTCTACCACATCCCCGGCCTCCCTAGAATAGCTGCTAGCTCTAAGAAATGAATATGTAGACTTGATGAAGGAAAAATCAGAGTTTGCCCTCTTAAGGACCAAAGCCAAATATGTAGATCAGGGTGAAAAGGCGGGGAGACTGCTAGCTTTACGTTTACGCAAACTAGAGAGTTCCTGGCTAATTCCCTCCATATGGGCCCCCGGATGGCTCCACTAAAACTATGCCCAGTGACATTGTCCATGTTTTTGAGACCTTTTATCATATGCTTTATGAGAAAAAACCCTCCCCAGTGTCATCCCAGGCAATAGAGGCCTATCTAGACTCTCTCAAACTTCCCTGTCTACCTAATCTCCTTCAGACTCCCTTAATCTCTCCAATTACTCTTACTGAAATAGTGGGGGCCATTAATAGTCTTTCCTTAGATAAAGCACTGGGACCTGATGGATTTCCTTCTAATTTCTCTAAAACTTTCTCCAACAAGTTAGCTCCCCTACTTCTCAACTTATACAATTACATGTTCAAGGCTGACACACTAGATCCAACATTATTGGAAGCCACGATTATTCTCTTACTCAAACCAGACAAGTCCCATCTTGATCCAGCTAGTTATCGACCGATTTTGCTTCTTAACTGCAACATTAAAATCTTAAAGAAAATTCTCTCGCTCTGGATTAAAGCACTATGAACTCATCTTTTAAGTGCTGAACAAGTTGGATTTGTGCCTGGGTGCTCCTCTGCTGACCATCTCAGGACACTCTCACATGTATTTCATGCGGCCCAATCTTCCCAGTCTCCTATGGCATTGGTATCCCTCGATGCCAAAAAAACCTTTGACAGGGTGAGCTGGGAGTTTCTCTGGATAACATTAAAGAAAATGGGCTTCCCTCTCCCTTACATAAAAAAGATACAATCGGTTTATTCTTCACCCTCGACCAAGAATTATTGCAACGGCATTTTCTCTGCCAGATTTTCTCTCTTTACTGGTACCAGACAAGGTTGCCCTCTTTCACCCTTCCTTTTTAATCTGTATTTGGAACCTCTTCTTCTTCACATTAAACGGTCCCCCCAGATTAGAGGTATTCCAATTCATAATCAAACCCTAACTCTCTCGGTAAATGCTGATGACATTCTCCTTCACCTTGAACATCCGGTATCCTCCCTAGAACACACCTTGGAAGTTGTTGGTCAATATGGTCGTTTATTTAACTATAAGCTAAATTTCACCAAAATGGAGATCTTCCCACTAAATAGCTTTACTTTGAAATCTGAGTTCACTCATTTGTGTATGAAATGGTCCCCTCAGTCAAATAAATACCTTGGTATATACACCTAACTAGTGACCCCATTAAAACCAAGAAATTAAACCTTGACGGCTTAGTGGTTACTATTCGGCAAGCTCTCCAGAGATGGACCAATCTGCCTCTATCACTATGGGGTCGAATAAGCATTATTAAAATGAATGTTCATTCCCGCATTTTCTATCCTTTAAATTTGCTGAATTTATGGCTACCACTATACTTCTTTCAACATATACATGCCATCATCTCAAAATTTATTTGGTTAGTCAAGCATCCCGGCCGTGCTTTCCTTAAACTCAGTCTGCCTAAGGAATTAGGAGGTCTTCGTCTTCACAACTTTCTTCTATACTATTGGGTGAGTCACTTAACCAAATCTGGGAGATGGCTCTTTCACAATGATATGGACTATATTCCCATTTGGCTTCAGATAGAGAACAGCCTTTTGAGGTCAAATGGTATGGACTCCTCTATCATTTTCTATCTGTCAAGATCAACATTGCCAGCCTCACTACAAAATTCGGTTATCAGTACTTCCCTTATGGTCCTCTCGCAATGTTGTACCTTTTTCAAGATATCCCTTACATACAACTTTGGCGAATCACTTAATTAAAACCCTAATATAAAGATAGGTGGCTCTTGCCTTTCTCCTCATTGGCTCCCACAACTCCAAGGGGTTCGAGTGGAAGATTTCTTCTCCCAGGACAATTTTCTTTCTTCTCCCAAAATTCTCACAAAATTTTGCATCCCAAGAAATCAAATCTTGAAGGTTTTTCAACTAAGACATTTCAAGACAACTTCTTTGGTGTCACTCCCCAGACATCACTGGCTAGGCCCATCTTAACTCAATTGATGGAATACTCTTTGAAGTCTCACTGTATTTCCATGACATATGCCTTCCTCTTAACCAATAACTGCCCTAATCCCCTCCCAGAATCATGGGTTTGGAACTCCCTACTGCCAGATTTGACCCCTAATTGGGCTCAAATTTGGAAAGACCTCTATATTTACCATACTCAGGATAGACTTAGACTCACACAATACCATATTATGAACAATATGTATTATACTCTCATAAGATTGGCTAAACTGGACAGACTTCCAGATCCCACTTGTACTAGGTGTGGTAAAGCAGAAGAGGATCTCATGCATATCTTCTGGTATTGTCAAAAAGTGGCCCCTGTTTGGCAAGCAATTCAATCTAAATTAGATCCCCTGTTGGGTTTGGAAGACCTTTTCACTATAGAAATCTGTACTATGGGCATGTATTCCAGTATTGAGGTTAAAGAATACAGATTCCATATGGCATTAATAGCTGTTATAGTCAAAAAGCTTGTACTCAAACACTGGATGGATCAACTAGTTATCTCCTATGTTGAATGGTTAAATGACTTATCTGTTTGTTTTAGAACAGAGTGCTTGATTGCTAGTTCTTGCAGTAATATGGCTTCCTTTGACAAAAAATGGGGCAAACTATATGCTGTATACCTAAAGTAAGAATACCAATAGCCACATGTGTCTAACTCGCTATGGTGTTACTGTCATTACTGTATTTTTGCTCCTGGGGTTTTTTCCAACTGTTTATAGAGGCACACTTCTGGGGGAAGGGGAGGGAGGATAGGGGGACTATGGAGGGAGCAGGGAGGAGGGGCGATTTGTTTGCTGTTTTGCCTATGTTTTCTGAATGTCACTCCTTGAGTATTTACCTAACCTTGTATAATGTTTACTTTACTAAAATCAATAAAACATTTTTGAATTTCAAAAAAAATATATAGATGTAACAAAAGCAGTCTTCCAGTCCAAAGGTAAATCCTGGACTGACAGTGAGAAATGAAACAAACATGCTAAGTGAGTAGACAAAATATTAGATGCCAATTTATAAAAGATAGGAGAAATCCCATTGCAACCTGCCCCATTACCAGAATCATGGGCATTTAATTGCTTTTTAACGTCCTCACTTGTAATTTTTTGAAAGGCAAAAAGTGGTCTCCCTATTACCCCATTAAAGTTTAAATCAAACTATGGGGAGCTCAAACCAGGATTCTCTTTCTCAAAAGTATTTCCAACATCAGAAAAATAGGCATTAAATGCCTCTGCTTGATTTATGGCACTAAACAACATCTTGTTTCCATAATTGAATGTAGTTGGGAGGAATAGGGGTTGTTGCTTACCCTTCAACTAATTAATTCCCTTCCAAACTTGTCTTGCATCACCATGAAAATCAATAAATTGATTAACATAATAATTCATTTTGGCTTTTCTAACCTCATTAACACATTTATTTCTCGTTATCTTATAAGCCATCCAATCTTCCTTATTTTTGGATTCTTTAAATATCTTCCATACTTTCCCTTTGGTTTTAATTAATCCCTTTAGGCCCTGTGAAACCCAAGGTGTATTAAATGCCTTAACTCTTTTTGTAACTAATGGGGCATGCCTATTAATGACTGATAATACTGAAGATTTAAAGTAGGACCAAGTGGATTCTATATCAGGGCAGGCATACATTAAATTCTGATTAACAGCTGCAATCTCCTTTAAAAATGCTTGGTCACAAAAATGATCACATTTCCTAGTAACTTATAACAGTATTGGAATATGCTCCTTTTTGTGATCTCTAATACAAGAAATATAGTTGCGATCACTACTATCAATTTCATGCACAGCTGATAAATATTTATGTGGGTTGTTTGTTAAAATCACATCTAACAAATAATTTTTCTCTTCCTTGTTATTTTTAGGTTGTGTGGGCAACTTACTCATCTGTGTTAGATTCAATGCTGACAACTGACTAAGTACTTCTTTCTGTGGTATAAGCATATCCCAATTTAGGTCACCCATTAAAACAAATTCTGTTTTTAAAAAGGGTACTATAAAGTTACATAAGGTTTATAATGTCTTTATATTTGCTGAAGGAGGCCTGTAACAAAAGGCTACATTCACGTTAAAGCCTGATGTACCCTGGACTTGAAAGACCAACATGTCCAGTTGACCAGGGATTGTCTTTGCTAGTTTTAATTGACCCTTAAAATGGTCCTTTAAGTAAAAAAGTACACTGCACACCTTTTTTCACTATATCTTGTCTGAAAACTGTATAATTGTTAATGTGTATGTCTGTATCTTTATGTTTACTGGACAGCCAAGTTTCCGTTACTGCAAACACATCAGGTTTTAATATTTCTAACTAGGCCCTCAAAAAATCTATTTTGGGTACAATGCTTCTAGTATTTAGATGAAGCATTCCAATATTTTTTCTGCTCCCAAAATCCCCTAAGGAATAATTATCTTGTAAATCACTAGGTCCAGTATTCATATGTACATTACCTGAAAGTAGTAAAAAAAGTACTATAAATCGTCTAGCGAACACAAACCTAAATGTACCTGCAGTTCGATTATACATATTTCCACAGCACTGTTTATTTAGAAATATGCAAAATCGAACACGTGAAAGACCTCCCTTATTAACTAATGTACCAATGCGATCAACATTGAAACCATCATTGCTCACGAAAGCATCAGGTAAAAATATTAAATCAGTAGTTACTAGGATCCCTTTAACTGCTCCATCCCGATCCCCCTTCCTTTAATCTGAGCACTGTTCACCCCCATAGATACTATTAAAACTAAAAAGGTAAATATCAAAAACATTTTTATTTATTTACCTTACGTTCAAAGGAGGGAACCAGGAAAAGATCTTCTAATTAAAATAATCACACCTTGATGCTAATCTTACAAGTTATAATCCAACCCACCAGATTTTAAAAAGCAAAAATAAAATAATTATAATAAATTAGTATAAAACACCCTATTCTAGGTGCTCAACTCCTCAGTCTATAAACCGATACCCAAAACACAAAACTATGATAAAACTCGAATCAAACATTTAACTATGCACTCAAAATGTAAGTATTACCGATAAAATTGGTTTACCTACCGGGAGTACTAAGCATCCTAGACAAGGGTACCACACTTAAAACCATAGTTTTCAGACCCTAAACTAGGTAAAACTCTTCAGGTGATTTATTTTGATGGGTGGCACTTTCGCGCCACTGTGCTTTCAAAGTACTGCCTTCGAGCATAGTGAGCAGCATGGATTTTAAAGAGAGAAGCCCCTCCTCTCCGTCTCCAGATTGGCTGTTGCCCCTCTCACATTCCTCAGTTCTCTAAACAGGTGTATTACATGTAAAAGTTACAGGCAGTTGAGGTTTCAAAGTCCTGAGATGGTCTGCTGCTGTAGAAATCAGCAGTTCAGGTTTCAAAGTCCTGAGTTGGTCTGCTGTTGTTGAAATCAGCAGTACAGATGATACTTCAGCACTGCCATTTGGAGCCATGTTTAACAAACTGGTGACATGGACTTTCAAAGAGAGAAGCCCCTCCTCTCTGTCTCCAGGTCGGCTGTAGCCCCTCTCACACACCTCGGCTCTCTAAACAAGTGTATTACATGTAAAAGTTGCAGGCAGTTCAAGTTTCAAAGTCCCGAGATGGTCTGCTGCTGTAGAAATTTGCTTTTTAGACCTGATTCACTTAGGATCACTTTGTGTATGTGAGCTGCATGCAAAAATTGCGCAATTAAGCAAGTGGCATGCATTCTGTATGTAAATAGCACACCAATATTTCTGTAAGGGATACCATCATACAGGCACACTGATGTGAGGGGTATTCCCATCACTGGCACATGTGGCACATGGCTCTCCCCTCGAGATGGTACCTGCCTTCAAGTACTTGGGAGTCTTGCTGGACAGCCACCTCAACTTTTGCGTCCACATCGAGGCAGTCTGCACCAAACTCTAGCCGAAGCTGGCCTGCCTCTATTGCCACAAAGCCAGCCTTCCCCTCCCCACTTGTAGTGAATCTGTACATAAAACCATCCTACTGGTCCTGGACTATGCGGACATAATCTATGGCACAGCCCCAGCCTCATCCTTCTCAAAACTTGACATCCTTCTCAACTCCTTCTGTGATTTCACCACAGCCTCTCCCCCACTTACTCACCACTGCCTTCTCTACTCTTCTCTATCCTTGACCCCACTGTTGCATAGGAGGACCATCCACAGTGCCTCCCTCCTAGCTAAATACTGGCTAGACTCCCTACCTCCCTACCTCTCCTCCTACCTCACACCAGCCAGTTACTCTGGCTACCTGCTCTGCCACAGAGATGCATGCACCTTCCA
Source organism: Neoceratodus forsteri (assembly GCA_016271365.2). NCBI lineage: Eukaryota > Metazoa > Chordata > Ceratodontiformes > Ceratodontidae > Neoceratodus > Neoceratodus forsteri. The sequence goes on along the minus strand of CM028131.1, from coordinate 1,326,368,343 downwards.
GCTCACATGCCCCTTCTCTGCCTCGGGGCAGGCAGCCTTTTCCTACCATCTCCCCCTACTCTGGAACAATCTTCCCCCCAACCTTCATCAGACCCCATCCCTCACAGCTGCAAAGCTACTCCTCAGGCTCCTCCCTTCCCCCTCTTGCCCCAGTTGCTCATAAGGTCCCTCCCTGACTCAGGCCTAGCCTTCTATGGCTGGTCCATATGGTAATTTCCTGCTGCAGACAGCCCACCTTTCATTCTCGGAGAACGCTAACTGTCCAGTCCCGGTACTAGTCCACTTTATCATTGTTACCAGTTTGTGATAAGCTGTATATACTAACCTTCTGACTTATGCTGATTACGCAAATCACTAGACATGAAAGTCCCAGATGCAGTATCTCATGTCTAAACAGAAATTAGCTGCACTGTCCTGCACACTGCCATTGTACTATATGTCTGTAACAAGAACCTGTTGTATTTCTCTGTTTAGTTTTCTGTGTACACCTGTACCCAGGTCACACCTGGAAATGAACCTCGGCTCAGTGTGCCTTTTTCAGTCACCAATTTTAAATAAATAAATAAATAAATAAAATGTGCACTATGTGGATGGCCTCAGTCATGTGGCAGCACCTACTATGTGGTGCTGCCTAGCCACCTGTACACCCTCCCCTCAGTACCCTCCATTCCCCCAGTGCTGCATGTGTGTGTGTTGGATTGTGGTGGTATACTCCTATGGGGGACTGGACATGTGTGCAACATGTTTCTTCCACAGCATATGGAGTGGCCCAGGGTGGTCATCTGCCCTCTCTGCCTCCTCATTGGCTGCAGTCATCAGGTGCACCATGATGCTATTGTTGCTTATGGCCACATTGCTTTCTTCTGCTTTGTCCATGCCCACTATCCTTGTTTTACTAAGAGTTAAGACTACCTTTTTCTGGACAGTAATTTGTGCTGCACAAAGTGTCATGCAAAATTGTACAAATACACTTTGCATGGCACTAACATGCAGTATATAGTATAGCACCTGTATTCATGTACATGCCCTATCTCTTTGCATGGTGCACACATTATAATTTTGCCCAGTGCTAATGCAATTTGCCCATTCTATTTGGTCTTTTGAAAATAGGAGACCCATGCAAACCTGACGCAAATGGTTTGCACCCACCACAAAGTTCTGAGTATCTGACCAAGAGTATTTTGAACAAAATCACTCCTAAAAATGTCTGGAGTGCCTTGTGCAGCTAGATTAGCAATTTGTTTTGGTAGTTTTTCACATTTACTTACTTTAAAACAGTGGTTTTGTTTTGTGTATTGAAGCAGTGCTGCGTGGGGGAAGGGGGCTGTTTTAGCTAGCAGCAAGAAAGGCAGTCGTGTCTGCGAGCGCTAGTGTTGTTTTCCTCAGAATTTCTTTCTAATTATTTTTCCTGTTTTCTGTGATTTGTTATTTTGTTTCTTTAGAACAGTTCTGTATGTTTCAGTGAATTATTTTTATCACTCTGGTGTTAATATATTGATTGTAGTTATTTTGTTCAGTTATTGAGGTTACAGTTTTACTGTAATTGTCACAGTAACTTCTTTATTAGTACCCCAGTCTTGTGCATCTTCTTGATCCCCCCTCTAGAAGTCTGTGCTCTGTGATTTGTCATTTTAGTTCTGAAGCACAATTTGTGTGTTTAAGTGAAATGTTTGGCTCAGTTAGAGCAGGGAACACTCATATAGTTAATATTTATTTGGAATATATTTTTTTGACTTACTTGGGAGTCTCCTCCTTCCTTCATGGTCACGGTCATGTTAAAAGTCATGGTAATTTTAAAATAAATTATAATTTTCCATGCTCATTTAAAAAAAATATACATTTACTTGTGTTGACTCCAACACATCTATTATATCTAAAATGAGGTGGTAGAGGCTTTCCACTTTCCTTCATGGTCATGGTCACCTTAAAACTTAAAAATCACAGTCACATTAAAAGAAATGTTATTTTACAGTATCATTTAAAAAAAATTACATTTAACTGCATTAACTCAGACACTCTTACAGTGTGTAAATCTTTCCCCAAAACACCCATTGTCACCCCTCTACTGTACCAGCAGGTAATGGAGACAGATGGTGATATGGGAAGCTGTGCCTTAATAGAACACATACTCTGTGCTCATGTCCATGCTCACATCATACACATGGTCACAGTCACTTCATATTTAAAAAAGTCATGGTCACATTAAAATAAATTATAATATTCCATAATTATTAAAAAATATATACATACATTTACTTGTGTCCACTCCAACACATCTATTGCATCTAAAATGAGGTGACAGAGGCTCTCCACCTTCCTTCACAGTCATGGTCATGGTCATGTTAAAGCTTAAAAGTCATGGTCATGTTAAAATAAACTTAGTTTTGCAGAATCATTTAAAGAAATATACATTTACTTGCATTGACTCACCCAATGCTGCAGTGCATTAATCATCCTCAAGAACACCTGTTGCCACCACTTTACTATCTCAGCAGGTAATGGAGGCTGATGGTGATACTGGAAGCTGTGCCTTAACAGAACTCATGCTGTGTGCTCACATCCTTGCTCACATCATCATACACATGGTCACAGTCATGGTCACATTAAAAGTCATATTAAAATAAATTATAATTTTCCATAAGCATTTAAAGAAATATACATTTACTTGCATTAACTGTAACCCATTTATCTCATCCAAGATTAAGTGACAGAGTCTCCTCCTTCCTTCACAGCCTCAGTCACATTAAAATAAATTATAATTTTCTTTAGTCATTTAAAGAAGTAAACATTTACTGTAAAACACTGGTGGATCTTAAATAACAAAGAAAGATCAGAAAATACAATTGATTTACTAATAAAAACACAAAAAAATTGATAGACAATAGAAAAGACAAATGCTGAGAAAATGGTGAAAAATAAGGTTTCAATTTAGAAATGTATATGAAAGCTGTCAGGCTTCTGCTCTCCTCCGCTGATTGACTAACCACACAAAATTGAAAATTAAGCTGCATTACTTGGTACCATATAACCTGCAGAAGCTCTTCAATGTAACCTCATGAAACACTTATTTACCAGTTCATGTTAATCCACGTCTTGGTAATAACCAAAAAAATAAATAAATAAATACATTTTTTGGTGTGGGGGGAGTTACTAGCTACTATTAGCTCAGTGAATGTTTTATTTCACATTTTTCAGATCACACTGTTAATCCCTAGTGGGAGGTATTGTCTGCTGCTCCTGGAATAGTTGTAGTAGTAGAGGAGTAGCTGGCATCAGTGGTGGGGGCATTAATGTGGCAAAATTCTTCTCTGCTACATCTGTGTGATATCCATGCTGTTGGGTTCTGTGGAAGATGGTGAAAAGAGAAGCAGTACAGAAGTTAGCAAAGACAGTTGCCCTTGCTTATAGTCAAGAAAAATACCAACTGTGTGCACTTTCTTAAGATCTATGTCTAATTCTATTCTCTTTTCACTACATTGTTACTGTAGTAGAGTTCCACCACCTAGAAATGACAATTCTACCACCTAGAAATCTAGATGCAAGAGTTCCTTTACATAAACATCTCCAATTTAACCACTACATAACCTTTCTATTCACTTTCCACAGTTTTTACACCTAAATAACAGATACCCTTTTCTTAAAAATCAACTTGCCAGTAGTGGCACCCAGTGTTGAATGATTCCATGATCAGTATTCAGGAACTGTGTGAACCGCTTGCCATAGTTAAGGAGAAGCAAGTGGTTTTCTGACTCCTCTACAACAGTATTACTGCATTCCCTGTCAAAAGAAGCTTGGGGTGAGCTGTGTCGGGATCCAGGTAAAGGTTAGCTGGGACAGAGTGAAGAACAGACTCCATCTTTTTCCATGCAGAGTACTGGAATGGCATATTAATGTCTTCCCATTGCAGATACAATTTAGTCATATATGGAGCTGGAAATATGGAAAAGCGCCTATGAACAGATTGAAACTGATCCTCCAGAGGAGTAAATTTTCAAGATGCTGAAATGCTGTATCTGACGTGCTCCACCAGACTGGTAGCCAAAAAGAACTTAGAATAGTTTATAGTTATAAAAGACTTTTGGCACTGAGTAAAGCTAAAGCCTGCACTGCTCTCCTCCCAATGGCTGTGGATATACTGTTGGCAGAAGTTGTACCCAGACCATGTGGTAACATGACAGAGTCTCTGAAGAGGGACTTATGCTGTTGTTGAGAGAAAAAGACAGATGATCTTGGCAGGGTTTCCTCTTCCTCTTTGGGTTCAGGTGGTACAACCACAGGGGTGGACAGGGGCAGGTGTTGCAGGCACAGAAGCAGGGTCAATGGGTGGTGGTGCCGTTACCACTATGTGCTGCAGTTGGTGTTATGTTGTGACCTGTTTGTGGGGGGGGCTACTGCTGCTGCAGAACTGGGGCTGCTGCAGTACTGAGGGCAGGGCTGCTGGATCACCCCTCCTGCTGCCTTCAAACAAAAACATAAGTACTCCTAATAAGTCAAATAATTAAATGAGAATGAGATAAGAATCAAACTGTTAAACAACTGTAAATGAGGATTTATATCTCTATGTAGCTCTCTATGTAGCTCTAAAAGTTATCAGTCTCCTATCTGCTCCACTGACTAACTCACACTGCAAAATCATTCAGTGTATAGATGTACCATGTGACCTGCGAAAGCTGTTCCAGGTGACCTTGAGGCACTGTTACTTTAATTACCAGTGGCCTCATTCTAAAAAACTTCATCCAAATGCACTCTGAAGGAGAATTCACAGACAAAGTTGCCAGGCAAAGTTTATAATGGTGAATTTCCCAGCGTATGGCAAAAATTCACCAACTAGTCCACTAAGACAAATTTGGTAACTTTGACTGAAATTCACTTGTGAATTGAAACTTTGAAACACCTCTACCCAGTACCTCTACTCACATCACATTAGGCTTCAAAGTCGGTCAGGGTCTCTGTGTGGGATGGGCATCATGGAGCCTTATGAAATGGGCATAAAAATTTAAAGCTGCTGATTGGTCCATACCTGTGTGATATTCTGTCTAACGCACAGGAAAAAGGACCAGCAGTGCCCTGTGGGCACTAATCCTAGTAAAATGCCAATTAGAATGTTGGCAAATCTGAAATCAGCCATCTTGTTAATACCAAGTGAAACTGACAAAACCAGAATATAGCAATGGCATATTTCCCTGAACCAAACTTTGATATCAGCCTTTCAGAAGAAGATATGGAACTATTAATGCATCCAGACAATGAGCCATTTCAAGAACTGCCCACAGCCTCTACATCTACAACTTCAGAAAGCGTAAATGTAAACTACAGCTGTCAAACGAAGCAGCCGAACTGTCAAACGTTAATTGAAAGTGACTCAGTGAATAAGCGTTTCTCGAGTTACAGCTCAGCCGAACTAGACTGCCTTGAAAATGAAAAAAATGAAAGAAATACCATAAGATCCACAGCGTGGGCACTCCGAGTATTTAAGGAATGGGAAACAGCAAACAACACATCGATAGACTGGCAGTCTATCACAAAAGAAAACCTGAACACTGTGCTCCGTAAATTTTATGCTGAAGCTCGTACAAGCGCTGGACTCGAGTATGCCATCTCGAGCTTCAGCGGTCTCTGAGCTGCGCTAAACCGCCACCTCGGTTCCCCAGGCATTAGCAAGCCTTTTAATCTAATGAGGATCAGCATTTCGATCGAGCAATGCAGTATTCACAGCAAAAATGAAGAGTTATAGACACTCCCAGCAAGACAAATCCAAGCACCACGAAGCCCTCACACAGTCAGACTTACACAAACTCGTTATTCAGACATTTGTTCTCCCGAACGCCTGGCCTTGTCCGTAAAGTATGGTTAGACATTCAATTATACATGGCCAGGCGCGGTGGGAAGATAATCGACAACTAAAACCACAGCATTTTCAATCAAACAAGATGAAAATGGTACCGAATTTGCGATCCTGAATTTCAACGAACATACAAAAAACCAGAACAATCCACTCGAAACACAAAGATCTCTAACCGTGGTTTAATGTATGCTCAGCCAGGCAATCCACTTTGCCCAGTTCAAAGTTTGAAATTCTACATAAGCAAGCTTCCAGCAAATCCCACAGCTCTGTACTTACACCCACGAAACTTCCACAACAGCAGCTTGACTCCCTCCCGATATGGTATTCCTCAGAGCCCATGGGTATAAACTATCTCTCGACCTTCATGACCAGGCTAAGTACAGAAGCTTGTCTCTCACAGCGATTACCACGAACCACTACCTCCGAGAGCGACCGTGGTACAAATGCTGTCTGATGCTGGCTTACAAAACCGGAAATAATGGCACTACGGGACACAAAAAACGCCAGCCTCCAGAGCTACTGTCGCAAGTGTAGCCAGACGACAGACATAAATGGTGTCAAATACTCTCACCAAAGGAAGAAACCTCAAGTCCCAATGAAGTTTCAAACCCCACAGTAACACCGATGAAACAAGCAGAAGTTATTAAGTCCCAACGTTTCAAGCCCCACAGTGACACCCGATGGAAACAAGCAGAAGTTATTAAATAAAGCTGCAGATCCGGTACCACCCAAGGCAGAAATGATTCAAGACCTAAATCAACAGTCCACACAGCCTCAATTTGCAGGAGTAACAATGAACAACTGCACAATGACTTTTAATGGTCCTGTTTATTTTTCAAAGTAAAATATTTTTAAAAGTGAAGTAAAGTTGCAGTTAATTAACAGTTCAAAGTAAACTATTAGTTGTTCAGTTCATGAACAGTTATGAAATCAATTAAATGACACATTTCTAACTATCAGTTGTTCAGTTCATGAACAGTTATGAAATCAATTAAATGACACATTTCTGATATTATTAAAATTATAACAGTGTATTTAATTAACAGTTCAAAGTAAACTATTAGTTGTTCAGTTCATGAACAGTTATGAAATCAATTAAATGACACATTTCTAATATTATTAAAATTATAACAGTGTATTTTACTGTTAAACTGTTAAAATACAAAATGTTAAAGTGGAACTATTTTTTGGAGCAGAAGGTTATCTGTTTTAATAAATAAAAAAATATTTACTTTTAACAACTATATTGTCATAATTAATGTCTCTAAATATATTTCCCATTTCATAAGCGCAATAAGCCACTCCAGGGTGTGCGTTAGACAGTTTAACACATGGCTAGGAGGCTAGGAGGCACTGTTATCTGTTTTAATAAATAAAAAAATATTTACTTTTAACAACTATATTGTCATAATTAATGTCTCTAAATATATTTCCCATTTCATAAACGCAATAAGCCTCTCCAGGGTGTGCGTTAGACAGTTTAACACATGGCTAGGAGGCACTCGGCCGGTGGCCTCGTGCCTCACTACGCCTCCTAGCCATGTGTTAAACTGTCTAACGCACACCCTGTCGTGTCTTATTGCTTACATATTCACACACTAGTTGGTTGATTCTGTGGGGGAGTTATAGAATGCTCTGGTTACACCACCTTCTGCCCAGCGTCTCACACACACACACTTAACTATGTTATTTTGTTCATTTTTAAAATAGGTGCACACATTGTGATCACACAGTTCAGTGGGAACTGGAAAGGTGAATAAAAACGTCTGCTTTTTCCTTTTTTTAAACCACAATCAAGTCTGAACAACTGATCAGGGATTTTCATCACTCAAGTTTTCTATTTGAAGAGGTATTCAGTCACTATGGTCTTTTTATTGGTCTTTCTGTAGGACAGCATAGCATGTGTAACTCCCAGGTGGCGTTATCCCAAGGGCTACTACCCCTGCCTGCGTAACTGCTAACAGGTTGAGGGGCCTAGGTTCTATGGTGGGTGCCTCCACCCAGAGGTCAGGGTTTGCAGTAGTTAGACTAACTGGGTCACAGCCCTCTGGGACACTGAGAACCCCTTTTATTCCTATTAGTGGCCCACACAATACACCATGAGTATCTTCACTATTTATACTCACCTCCAGGACTGGTTCAGTCAGCTTGACTCTGGGGACCCCCTGTAAAACAAGATGATCAATACAATAGCCACAGTACAATATTTTAACATAAACGAACACCACAGTCAATGTAACTTTGCTGAAACAAACAGATCTGATTTATTTAAGGAGCTGTAACAAGGAAACGGGAAATCAGGTTAATTAGGTTAGATACATTAATAATCACAGCACTGTGTGCAAATTCAGAGTCCCAAAATGTCACTTTCACTGGGTACCCAGGATGGGGGCTAGCCAGGATCGGTGCAGCTAGTTGTGGCCCTGTGATGGAAACAACACTTGTACAATACCCAATTGTAATCTGGAGCTGGATGGCTCAGTTCATGAATAAAGGAAGGAAAAGAAATCAGATGAAACACTTGCAATTTGATAAACAGATGGCAGGGAACTACCCTGATTTGTACTCACAGATTAAATGCTGAAAACTGGATGGGATACAGATTGTCCTGGGTTGCCAGGAGAAACAGAATAGCTGGCTCAGCCCTTGTGGCAGGGTTCACTTGCACTCAATGCAGGCAGGTGCAGTCCGAGTGATGCTGGCTATGACTTCCAGCTCCCTGCACATTTTATATGTACACAGAACACTACCAGGCGAGCAGCTGGTCACTTCAGGAGATTGAGCCTGGCTACAAAGGCATTCTTCTCTGACTCAGCCTTGGATTCAGTCCGAACATTACTTTTTCTCTCGCTCTCTGCTCGGATTCAGTCTGATGTCTGAACCTTGCTAGGGAATCACACTCCCAGCACAGCACACAGTTCACACCATGGGGAATTACTCAAATCTCAATCCCCACAATCACTACGCACATTTATATGTAAAGGTCACTTACTGTACCAGACCACAGAGTTCTGACAGGCCAATCACAATTCTGCACACTTTCGGTCTTCTTCAGGTTAAGTCTGGTCCCAAAATGACTTCTGCTTCTTCTGTCACTCTGAAAGCTCAGATTCAGCCCGAATTACGTTTACTAACTGCTGCAGGCCGACTTTGGGGCTTCACATGCGCTTCCCACGTGAAGTACTGTGCAACAACGGCTGCACAAACTCACAGGACGGTTTCCCCCTCAGCTTCCAACTTCAAACACAGTTCTCTTCTGCCCCAAACCTCAGGGCACTTTGGCATTTGCTTCCTCTTTGGAGTCACTGTCCGAAAATCAAGGTTCCTCTTCTTTACTTCTTCTCCACACATGGTTTGCCCATGATCTAGGCCACAACAATGGCTTTCCTTTTTCTCACAAAATTTGGATACTTAGTTCGAGAAAACACAGTCCTTTTCTCACCCTTCAGGAGAGCTGATGAGAGACAGGCCATTTCAGACCTCCTGCCTTGATTTCCGGATGCTGCCGAGCAGCAGCCCCTCAAGCTGCTCACTTTTCCAGCTCCATGCTCAGACTGACTCTCTCAGCATGCAGTCTGGGAATTTCCCCCAAATCCAAAAGATTTCAGTTGGCTGAGCCTCCCTGTCAGTCACAACAGGCTCCCTCTATTGGCGAAGAAAGGCGCCATGGTCCAAACTACATTTCCTAGAGGCTTTCTTCATACCAGCCCCATGTGGCTGGCTATACTTGAGAGTCCAAGTTCTGATTTTCCAGCAGGTTCCATTTTAAGGAACCCCTGCCCATTGATTGGACCCCTTTAGAGTTCAGATCCGAAATGGAGGGCCAAAACACACAGAGTCCCAGCTGCAAGAAAGGCAGGTTAGACAAACTGTACTGTCACTAGCACTCTAACAGATTACCAGCAGACAGTTACATCTTTTGAAAGGGCTCCCCCTGTTCATATAGCGACTGCAGAAATGGAGCGATTTGTCAGCAGCTCAAGCGGGACTCGAACAGGGAAACACGCAGTCCCCCCCAGTTCAAATCAATTATACTGCAATTTGGCAGCTCTTAAAGCGACAGTACATGGAGGCATTAGGCACCCTCACTCAATCATTTTTTAAATCAGCTGAAATACAGAACATCAGCCAGGCGGAAAGCATTTAGGCTCACCCAAGGAAGGCTTTTTAGTGACCCCATTGTGGGGGGGGTTACACATGTGTATGACAACTGCCTGACAGCTACAGTTGGATTCATTACTAAAATAAAATAAAATAATTGGGAATGCTGTTGCATTGTCTAGCTGCAGTGTGTGAAGACCTCTTGACTGTATAATAGGTCTTCATGGGCTGCAGCTGCTACCATGTATTCTTATGGACATAAAAAATAGATGCTTTTTAAAATGTAAGGAAAATACCCCCAGAAAGTAAATGAATGAAAACAAAGAATGAGGCCTTCAAACAGTTCCTTCAGCTACTGATCCATGACAAATGTGTCTGTCATCAAATACATGGCATTGAACATGACAGGATGCTGGAGGAGCAGAGAGACTCTCATTAAAAAAAAAAAAAAACCCTACTGTTGGGATGCTGTTACGGGATAATGGAGTTCCCACATGTTTAGAAAATAAATTCATTGAGTTCCTTTGGTTGCAAATGGCAAGAACAAAGATACTGTTGTGCCAATATTATATGGTACTGTACCTATGCTGTACCTAAGAATGCTTTGATCTCATTTATGTTGGGTTCTTTGAAGCTCCCTCTCTCATTTTTATTCAGCTGGATAATTGGCACTACAGCATGAGTAATACTGCTATCCAGAGGAAGGTTCACATTTCTAGTGACATAGCCATAATATCTCTGTTTTTCAGGAAGGGAATCATCTCTGTCTCCCGCTTTTACATTCTGTAGTCAAGGAAAACATAATTTTAGGCAGATATAACAATGATACACTGCTTTCATCAAAAAGATTGTCATGATTTAAAGTGCAGTCCAGGCCATAGTTTTGAGTCAAATCCGTCCAGTGGGTTACAGGCGTGCTTCTCATAAATTCCATCAACTCCTTGGGTCATTCAAACAGCTCCTTGCCTTAAGCTTTGGAAATGTTAGATCTAGTGCCAGTTAAGTTCTGCTCTCCAAATAAAAATAAGAAAAGGAAAGGAATTTGGTTTCATATGGTACCTTTCATATAAACTGCACCCTAAATTGCTTTACAATCCAGTAGAGGGAGGGAGGGATAGAGAATGTTATTTCCACTAAGCACCCAGGGATATAACTAGCACAGATATAGATTAAACAGAGGTTACGTGACTTGCTTAAAGGGGAAACATCAGCACAAGAGCCCCACACCCAAGTTTGGGGCTGGTCCCAATTTGCACTTTGTGTGTAAAAAAAAGAAAGTGTTTCTACTTGCTGCTTACTGCAGTATAGTAGATCGTATCTGGCTGATCCTGTTGACTTCAACCCTACTACTTGCTGCAAGCAGAAATCCCAGAATCCCCTGAAGCTGATGTCCAAGCTAAACTGCAGTTGCAGGAGATTCAGTATGTTGCAGTGCATGTTAGAGCTTTTATTAGTTCTGATCAACTGTTTGCTGGTCCCGCTGCTCCTCTGGGGCTAAGTACCATCCTATGTGAGCATACTTAGCTCTGGGAGGACAGCAGGAGCAGGAAAACAAAAGTTCAGAGCTTGTAAAAACTCCAACATGTACTTCAGACCCTTGAATCTTCCACAGCTGCACCCAACTCTGATGTCAGCTGCAGGGGACTCTGGAATTCTCGGTTACAGCAGACGTCAGGGTGATAGTCAGCAGAATCAGCCAGATAATCTAATATACTGCAGTAAACAGTGAGTAAAAATTATTTTTTGCACACAGACTGCAAACTGGGACCATCTCCACTCTAGGACACATGGTAAGCAAGTGGTGGTTGTGGACTTCAAACCTGGGTCTCCAGTTTCACAGTTCTATGGTTTAACCACAAGGCCAAACAGCATCTCTAGAACAAAGAAGTTAAACAAGCCACCCACTGCATCACTCTCAGTTGTGTAGGTGGTAATAGCTTTTGGCTAGATTATGTAAACCAGTTAAAAATGATCAGCGATCATTTTCTTTTCCAGTATGTACAGGATCTCTGATATTGTTGCACATATTTATTTATTTTATTTATTGAGATCTCGGATGACACCTGTAAATGGATGCTCGTTGAGAGGTTCCACATCAATACATTAACAAAAAGACACAATAATGGGAGACAAAATACAGATGTTATATATACAAAGTATAGTGTACAAAAATACAGTAGATGGCACAGACCAACAAATAACTTGGTGTGCTAAGGCATTGTACAATGTACACTGCTTTCAGAGAAAAGACAGAGACAGAGGAGGGGGACAGTGTGAGGGAGGGGAGGTGCAGGGAAAGGCTAGAAGTGGGAGATGGGATTAGGATTGGGAAAAGGCAAAGAGGCAACCCAGGGGACGGGGGTGGGTGGTGAAGTGCTGCAGAGACATTATCCTATAGGATAGGAATGGGAAGTGCTAGGGATAGTCTATTGCTGCATGTGAGGATTCAGTGGGGACACATATAGATACTACTAATGGTGAGGTGCTGACACAGCCTGCGTTTAAAGGATCCAAGTGTAGTGGCACTGGAGATAACAGGAGGCAGATCATTTGTCCAGAGAGGGGCTCAGTGAGCAAAGGAATGTTGAGCCATGGTTGTGCGACACCTGGGCACATGGAAGATTTGAGTGGTTGAGCTCCTGGTGTGTCTGGTATTTGAAGGTAGGGATAGGAGGCTCTGTACTCCTCGGAGAAGTAGATGTAGAGTGACCCTTTTTGCAAGGAGGCATGTTTGATAATGGATTATGTTGCTCAGATGGAGCCAGCTAGTCCGAGCATACAGCTCACAGGTATGGGTGAGCTTTAGGGCATTAGTGAGCAGACAGCAGGCTTTGTTTAGCGATATTGAGAGGTGTTGGAGTCCTGAGTCAGTTGTGGAGCCGAAAATAGCCAGACCATAGTCAATGAGGGTTATGAGTGAGCCGTTTATTGTTAGATTCAGGGCTTCAAATGTTAGGCTGTGCATGTGTCTGTAGAGGATGTCAATCCTGGTGTTGAAGGCTTTAGCAATGTTATTGATATGCTGAGTGTAAGACAGGGTGGCGTCCAATGTGATCCCCAGGCATTTGAAGTGGGGAACTAGATCCAAGGTGAAACTGGTGCTGAATTGCTAGAGGGTAGCCTTTTTGCTTGTTTTGGGCAGAGGAGTTGAGCATAGTCTTGGTCTTTTTATAATTCATGACCAATTTTAGTTCTTTGAACCATTTTTCAGCAGTTGCAAAGCCACTTTGGAGGTCCGATTCAAGAAGTACAGGGTCATGGCCACTTGCAAAGATCACCATATCATCTGCATAGAGGAACATGTGGCATTGGCAGGATACTGGAAGGTTGTTTAGGAAGACACTAAAGAGTAATGGTCTGAGTATGGATCCTTGCGGTACCCCCAATCTGACAGGTCTACTTTCAGAAAGGACGTCCCCAATCCTGACTTGCTGGGAGTGTAGGCACAGGTAACTTCTAAACCAGTGAACGGTTTCAGAGGCTAGACCTATATCTGAGAGTTGTTCAAGGAGGAGGGCATGATGGACCATATGAAATGCCTTTGATAAATCAATGAAGGCTGTCCCTGCAATGTACCCTTTATCAAACACGCTATGTATGAATCTGGTAAATTTGAGTAGAGCTGTGATGGTGTTGTGGCTGACTCAGAACCCATGCTGCTCGGAGCCTAGAAGCTGATACTGATTGAAGTATTCCACCATCTGGTCGACCACAATCCATTCAAGGACTTTGGAGAGTGGGATGAGTACAGAGATTGGCCTGTAATTGTTGTGGAGGGACCGGTCCTCACTTTTGTGTACCAGGGTGACTGTGGCAGACTTCCAGATTTGTGGGAATTTGGATTGGCAAAGGAATAGATTAATTATCTTTGTAAAGGGACTGAGTACTTTATCCAGAGCTAGCTGTACAAATTTGAGGTCCAGGGAGTCCTCACTGTGTCTAGACTGGCCAAGAACCTTTTCGAGGTATTTTCTTTCCTCCACTTCGGAGACCAGCTTGAAGTGGAAGAACTTCCGGTTAGGTAGTGCGGGTTTCTTAGTAGTGGCCCTAGGTGCAGGGCTGCTGAAAAAGTCCACAGAGACCACACTACTGAGGTCTGAGAATGCAAGGTTCAGTGAGCTGGCAATATGCAGTGGGTCCAGAGTAGGAACGCCCTCAATACTGAGCATAGCCGGGGCTGTTTTTCTTTCCCAGTGATGTTGTTTAAGTTTGCTCAGAAGGGCTTGCTGCTGTTCCAGGATTAGCAAGGGCTTCTTTGTAGAATTTAATTTTTGCATCATGGACTGCTTTTGTACACTCATTGCAGGCCTTTTTATAATGTTGGATGTTAGCCACTGTGCCTTGTGCTCATGTCTTTAGCCAGAGTTGATCTCTAGAGGCTAGTTGAGCCAGGAGATCAGGAGTAATCCAGGGATTAAAAGGACCTTTGTCTTTTCTTATTTTGATTGGAGCATGTTTGTCACAGGCAGCATTGAATTTTGAGATAAAGAGGTCAAGTGCAGTGTCCACATCTGTGGTATCATACAGATCTGACCAGTTGAGTTGTTTTAGGTCAGCCTTTAGCTGAGGGAGGTGACCTTACAGAAGCAGTCAATTTTTTATGATTCTAGTTGGAGGTTTGCAGTAATTGCTATTCCAGAGGCATTTGACTGGGAAGTGGCACTCAAGGAGTCGGGGAGCATGGTGAGATCAGAGATGTGAGGGGGTGGTTCGATAATACCCAATCCAGAAGTGTGCTGGTGCCAGTTTTATAGTTGGTTCGAGTTGGAGTGCCCACGAGTTGGGAGAAATGGATTTGATAGCAGTAGATGTAGGTGAGAGCCAATTGATATTGAAGTCTCCCAGCACTATGGTTTCAGAGTTTAGGCTCAAAGTGTTGATGTAGTCCAACAGATTGCCGATACTGAGCAAGGTGTGTTTAGGCTGAATATAAACAGATAGGAGGGTGAGCACCCTTTTGTGTGTCCCTAGCAGCAGTTTAATGTCCAGTCCCTGTAGGTTGTCACAGCTACTTGGTGGTTGTATTATGTATCCCTGGAGTGTGTCTTTGATGTAAATGACATATCTTCTGCCTCTTTTTGAGCGATGATCCTGTTTCTACAAGGTGTAGCCAGGCAGAGAAATGGTGGCGTCTGGAATTTTCAGTGATAACCGTGTTTCCATGACAGAAATAAAATCTGGGTTTTGTTGAGAGACCCAGATCTTGAAGCTGTCCATTTTTGGGAGGAGGCTGCAGATATTTAATGATGCAAACACAAGACCTGAGGATTTACACGGGCTAGCATTGAGGTGGGGTGGGGGTTCAGGGTTGGGATGCACATTGCCAGACATCAGAAGTAGGAGTAGCTGCAGTAGTCTGAGGAGCTGCTCGTGGATAAATTTTTTATGTAGTTGCCATTGTCGTTTACTGGGCATCTTGGTTTTCATGTGGTAAACGTGGATTTCTAGGTCATTGAGTAATGGCACCAGGGTTGGGTCATAAGTCAAGTTCCACTTTCTTGCAGCCTTGGAGGGATGCAGTCTGAGGAAGTCTGTGTCATCAGAGAGGGAAGATATCACTGGACCATACACATTTAGAGATACGGCATCAAAGGAAGTCAGTGAAGGTATGGAGGGGCCATTGCAGCTGACCAAATAGACAGTAATGGTAAAAACAATGAGACATTGAAGGGTTAGCAATACAGTGGGAATTCCTGTAGGAACAGCAAAAGTCTGCATCTTCACCATTGTGGTAGGCAGTGGGCAGAGAAGAGGAAATAAGAAAGGTTCAGTGAGCAGGGAGTGGATGGTAGTAAGAAATTAGCGGAATGAATTAGCTATCTCTAGCTTTACGACTCATACAGTGCTTTACTACTGGTGTCCAATACAGTGATATTTAAGGGGAAAGAAGAGGGGCCAAGGCATATTTAATTAAGGAAGGGGAAGGGGCTGGTGGGAGGGCCAAATTTCAGCCCCAGAGTAGCACTCAGGGAGCTTTAGCAGCCCAGTTCTAAAATAAACTAATTTGGGTGTTCAAGAGCCACAGTCAGGCTACCGATGGGAGCACCAATGAATCTAATCAGGAAAATGGTGCCAAGTTCCAAATTGTGGCCAGCAAGCCTGAACCTGGAGTCAGCAGGGGGGTGGGCAGTTTGGCAGAGCCTGGAAAGTAGAACTGAACCACAAGTGTGGTTCACAGGAGGATTTTCACCACTTGGGGCAGCCAACTCCTGGGGAAGAGAAAGGAACAAAGGTTAGTTTTAATAGGAGTGGGAACAAAGGGAACAAAGGAGCAGGGAGGGCCTGAGAGGGGTTTAGGAGAGGCTAAGGTAGGGCAGAGCACAACTGGCTATGGGGTCGGGTTGGACAGAGAGAGAAAAAATGATCAGGGGCTCAGGTTACAGGAGTGCAGGGTTTGAGCAGAAAGTGAGAGTAGGGAAAGATAGGTCATAGGTTTTATATGGAGCTCACTCACAGAAAGGAAGGAACATAAAAATCTAAGTCTCTACCCAATGAAAGTAACCAAAAAAAATCTAAATAGACTATAAATGCAATTAAAAACAGTGCAAACAGAATTTACAAAATTTTTGCCCCAGAGTAGCACGCAGGGAGCTTTATGTAGCATATAGCACTGGGGAGCTCAGGCCAAACTCCAGTCTTAAAATTATCTAATTGTAATAGTATCATACTTATGTGCATTGAAACTGTGTGTTGACTTCTCAGAGGAAATTACAGATATGAGTTCATAACTCATGTGCTCCCAGTTGTTATTTGACACAAAGCAAAACCCCTCTCACTGACAGATGGCTTCTCTGAAGTCCAACCCAAAAGGAAATAATAACAGTAGAAGAAATTACATATTTACATAAGTGGTATTGTAAAGCCAGTAATATATCAGTTAAATTCCTAGCCTTTGTTTTTTTTAGCACAGCTGTACTACAGACTGACCAAACTGAACATTTTGTTACAACATACTTTGAACAACATCTTTTTGTATGTCTCAGAGATAGTCTTAGTTTTCATGAACCTCATGCAAAGTTAATACAATATGCCATCTTCTTACGTTGTGATATGCAATAAAGATTTCCCTTAATTTCTGAGACAACAGCACTGCGACTTCGGGAAGATTAAGAACAAGGATGATGCCTCATTGCTATTATAGGTATGTGTATTTAATCTGGTTACTGTATTGGATCATGGCGCTACCAAAGTTTGGTTCCATTGCAGAAGTGATACTGGCTCTCATAATGTCAAGGATGCAGCTTGGATCAGCACCCACACTGAAACTGGTTATAGTCACTGCTGTTTGGCAAAAAGAGCGGACAAGAAGGACTCTAAATACCTTTCATTATTATAGATGATTCTTTGACAGAAGCAGACTTCAAAAACAAAAAGACTTGCCTGTCCTTTCACAAGACACTGCTCCTGGACTGGTTAAAAAAAGTCTGGTTCACCCCCCCCCGCAGGCCCCGCACCAATGGTCAGGCATGGCCACAAGTCCTGTGGCAGAGGATGACGGGTAAGGAAAGTCCCGAAGGAGGTGGGTGATGGGGTTGGGGGGTGGGTCAGTCAGAAGGGGGCCACCTTGTGGGACAACCTGGAGAGATAAATAGAATATGAAAAAAAGAGTCTTGTTCAATGTACGCATTTTCATGGCAAGAAGGAGAAGAGAGGGTCAAAGGGAAATGGAAAGAGATTCTTTCCAAATAAAATGTGATGAAAATGGCCATGAATATACCACTTTCTCTCACAACCCAGACACTAAAAATCATAAGGATGCCAGAGAACCAAATCAAGCTTCATTCCACAGTTTTTGTCTTTGCCCAGTCTAATAACCCTCTCTGCCCTGTCCTGTCATACAAAAATACGTCAATAAGTACCAAACTGATGTCACAGCATTCTCTCTCTACATCCAGAAAGAGCAGCACAAAGCATTCTATTTTTTTTTAAATTTAATAAACTTTATTGAAACCAAGAAAGAAGTAACAACATACACAAGCCATAACAAATCCTGGAAGTACAATGTAGAAAAAGAAGTCAGAACCAGGTCCAGGAAACATACAAGTTACATTAAAAACACAGCCCAACCCTTACATCCCCCCATCCCCCCTTCAATATCAGCCACCTGCCATGCCATTGGGGCTAACAAAAATAACGTATCAGAAAAACACAGGTCAGAACACTCGACTTTGTATATACCAGTCTTCTAAGGAAGTATTACTGGGAATGCTGAAATGTGCACTCATACCGTTAATAAAGCATATAGTGGTTCCCAGATATGTTTATACCTGTGTATTTTACTAGACATACTAGCTATAATGCACTCATTTTGCAAGGCAAACAGTATCTTCCTATACCATTCAAGGAATTGAGGTGAGCACTGGTCAAGCCAGTGCTGAAGGATGACCTTTTTAGCACATATCGAAATTAAGGCCATATGTGACCCACTGGTTGCCAATCAGTGTATCATTGTATTCACCCAGAATGCAGATTTCAGGAAGGAAATCATCAGATAACCCCAACAGGGGATCTAGGCATGTTCAAATTGAATTCCAAAAAGGGACTACTCTCTTACAGGACCACAAGATATGAAGCAAAGTACCAGGCTCTTTACCACATCTGGAACAAAAATCTGTGGGTAGTCTACCCATTTTGTGCAATTTAACTGGGGTGTAATAGAGATTATGGATAATCTGAAATTGCATGAAGCAGTACCTATCCCACTTTATATATTTGTATAACTGCTTCCAGATGTCAGGCTGATTTCTTGGGGAGTTGGTGACTGGAACAGCCTGGTCCCAATAGTAGAACCTGGGGCCCTCATTGGCAGCCAGATGTTCCTGCAAAGACCCATGATAGTACTAAATATGATGAGAGGTAGGAGCATTGTGGAGAAGAGAAAAAACAAAATTACCTAGGGGGCTAAACCATAGACCGCTACCACAAAATTGTAGGCGCATATGGGACAATTGAAAGTATCAAAAACAGGAAGAAGTGGGCCAGTGATATAGGGTGCAGGCTTCCTGAAAGGATGATAGTTTCTGATTGTGAATAAGGTACCAACCATGTCCACACCCATATCAGGCCAAAACCCTCTAGAGGGCATCTGTCCTGCTATTCGAAATTTAGGATTCCTAAACAGAGGTTGGGATAGAGCACATAGTTGTGAGTGGACACAGAGGGAAGCTTCAAAGGGTGTGCCCCATAACGGTCAAATGAGTTTCTTCCTGCAGAGGTAAGGGAGTGACTGGATAGCTAGACCATTATGAGAACACAAGGAATGTTCTATGTCCAGCCAATAGGGAACATAGGGTCCTAAGAGATCCCCCCAGAAGGTCTCAACCAGTGAGAAAGTCTAGTAAGGTGCAAAGCCAAGTAATATAAAAAGGAATTAGGAGCTTGTTGGCCTCCATCCTGTTTATCACGCACTGAATTGGATAAGGCCTAGCGGGCCATCTTACCTTGCCACAAAAAAGAGGTAAGAATTCTATGCACTTGAGTAAACCATGACTGGGGTAGGGCAAAATTATACATCTGTAGGGGATACAATAACTGGTTTAATACATTCATTTTTATAATGTTCAAATGGCCCCACAAAGAGATATGTAGCAGAGACCAATGTTCTAAGTCTACTTTGGTGCGGGTCACCGTTGAGTTGAGATTAAATTGTTTCATCTTAAGAGGTGAAGTGCTAAGGGAAATCCTTAGGTATTTCAGCTTATATCTCTTCCATACAAGGCCAAGGTGCTCGACATCCACCTTTAAAGTAGTACCATTAAGTAGCATAACCTCGGTTTTAGCAAGATTTAATTTATAATTGGAAATAATACCAAACTGAGAAGTAATCTGTAAAGCAGCAGGCAAGGAAGTGGCAGGAAAGGAGACACACAACAAAATATTATCACCGTATACTGATAACTTATAAGCCATATGTCTTACTGAGATGCCACAAACTTGCAGTGAAGAATTTAGTTCACGGATCAGGGATTCCAGAAAAAGATTAAATAAGTAGGGGGAAAGGGGGCACACTGGTCTGGTGCCCTGGTGAAGAGAGAGAACGGCAATGATAAAACTCCAATGCAAAATATCCGGGCTGTTGGGGAGGAGTAGAGCACCTTGATCCATAGTATGAGCTCCTGGGGGATACGAAACTTGGGTAATAGGGCAAACAAGTAATCCCACAAGACCCTATCAAAGACCTTTTCTGTGTCCAGGGACACCAAAGCTGCAGGGATGAGGCAATCCCTGGATGCAGAAAGAAGACAGGATAACTTCCTGAGGTGATCGTCTGTACGTTTACCTTTCACAGAGCCAACCTGCTCCCTACTTATAAGTAATCCCAAATTAATCCCAGTCTATAGGCCAAGACTTTGGCAAGTGTTTTAAGGTCCACATTGATGAGAGATATCAGCCTGTAATTGAATACAAGCAGGGGATCCAGACCAGGTTTAGAGAGGACCACGATAGTTGCCTCAGTAAGAGAGAGGTTGGAGAGGCCTTCTTAAAAAATATAGTTGAAGGTATTCAAAAGAATGGATGACAGTTGATCTTTAAAGGCTTTATAAAAATTTGTAGTGTACCCATCTGGGCCAGGAGACCTATCTGAAATTTAGGAGTCAATTGCATGGAAAACCTCGACTAGGGTCAAAGGGGCTTGTAAGATTGCAACATGGGAGTCAGCCAATTGGGGAAGGGTTATATCCTGAAAGAAGTTCTCTAGTTGATCAGGACAAAAGGGAGAGGAAGATGGAACATACAGATGTTGATAAAAGGTTTCAAAAGTGCCAACAATGTCACATGGTGAAGTAAGAAGATGACCAGAATAAGAATGTATGGAGGAGACAATCCTGTCCATAACTTGAGAATGCAAACGGAGAACCAGTAATTTCCCTGCCTTTTTCCTTTGATCAAAATATTTCACTTTGGAACACAACATTAGATGCTCCACTTTCTCACCCAGTAAGGTATTGTATTGAAATCTGAAGCCTTCCAACTGCTTCCAGTCCGACTGGGGAGAAACCGGTGAAATGTGCCCCTTTAGGGATTGTATATGATCTAACAAGGAAGATAAAACAGCCAAGGTCTGTGTTTCCCATTTAGCAGCCAAATGAATCAATTCCCCTTGAAAAGCACACTTAAAGGCTTCCCATAAAATGTCGAGTTTGCTCATGGAAAGAGACTTAAGTTCCATGAAGGTAGTAATGAAGGACTAGAGGTGCTTTAATAGCTCCCCTGATTTGAGTAGCTGATTATTTAATCTCCACACTTTATCTCTATCTCATGAGGGAATGAAAATAAGCTGAATGTGGGCAAGGTGGTGGTCTGAAACAACTTTAGCCGAATAGTGGCAAGAAATGACCCCAGGGAGGTGTTTCACCACAAGCAAAAAATAATCAAGCCTGGAAAAGGAGTTGTGTGGAAGGGAATGAAAGGAGTATTCCCGGCAGCTCAGATTCAGGGCCCTCCATGGGTCTACCAAACTCAAAGAGTCCATTAAATCATGAAGATCCAACTGTACAGGTGAATGTCCTTGTCAGGCCTTACCAGACTTATCCATCTCATTACAAAAGCACATATTCCAATCCTCTCCAAGGATAATAGGAAGCGAATGCCAAGGAGCTAAAATAGACATCAAAGAGGTGAAAAACTGGGTATCATCAATAGTAGGGCTTCCAATAACACCCAGTACCACTTCCAAGTGGCCAAGAAGAGCCCAAAGGATAATATAACGACCTTGGGGATCTACAGCTTCCCTGAGGAGATGAAAGGGAACTCTCCTGGCAATAAGGATAGCCACACCCTTCTTACAGGAATCAGATCCTGACCCAAATGCCTGTTCCACCCAGGATTGCCTAACAAGGAGAACCTGGGGTCAGGGAAAGTGAGATTCCTGCAAGAAGGCAACGTCAGCCTGTAACTTATGTAGGTGAAGTATGGGTTTGGCCCTTTTGGTAGGAGATTGTGCACCTTTGATGTTCCAAGTACAAACATTATAAACAGCCATGTTGAAATAACAAAGAGTAACAAGTAGCCTGAGTAGCGTGTACATAACCAAAAAAGAAAAAGACACATAACCTCCTTAGATAAACCCATTCTCCAGTGGTGCCCACCCCCTGACTCAGCCCACCCATTCTAGAAACACATGAGCAAGAGACAATAGCAAAAACTACTCCCACAGATCAATAACTCCCCCCAAACCAAAAACAGTTGACAAACAGTTCCCCCCCACCTTCTATCCCCCCTCGGAAAGCTCATCCTGAGGATTCATCCAACAGAGGAGTTTCTGATAACAAACAAAAAGAATCAGAAAGACCCAGAGATAAGAGGCAAGCCAGTATGAAACCAACAAATCCTATCTGTGTGATGGAAAAGAGACGATAGGAAATGAAGTTGTAAAAAAAGAGGAACCACCTCCGTCACGTGGAAAGAAAACCCACCCACAATTTGGTACATGCCAGCTCTCATCCCAAGCAGGCTAAACCGCTCATCCCCCAACCCCTACTCCTCAATAAAATCTGAAGCAAAATGTCTAAAAGCAGTCAACAAAGAAAAAGCAAGATATCCCACAGTTGTCTTCCCTATTACTATAGTAGCATAAATCACAATTCTCTAAAATGTTAGTAATAACAAAACAGTGTAGGAGTAAAGAACCATAAAAGTGATGCCCCATGACTCTAGTCAAGGACTGTAGCAATAACCACAATATGAGTGGTGTATGTATAGATAGCTATAAAAAAATAAAAAGAAAACAAAGGAGACATTACATCTGGTCCCAGCCACCTGCTAATCATTCAGAGCCTGTCTGCAGGAGAATACAAATAAAGAAAGAAAAAATAACTAAAAGATATCATGAGGTGCCCTTAACTGCTGGCCATAGTTATAAGACCAGTACAATTAAAGTGAAAATACAAGTTAAATAAGCCAGAAAGAAATTAGATGCCTCACAGTTATGGGGCAGTCCAAGGACACGCTGAAGTGGCTGTCTGAAAAATGGAAACATAGGCATCCAGAGAGTGCTGACCGTGGACTGTCCAAACAAATACTCATGTCAGCAGGATGACTTCAGATGACGAGAATGCTTCAGTCCATAAAAGGAAGCAAAGTTCAGCCCCTGTGAATAAGGGATGAGTGAAGCCAACAGAAGAACAGTAGCCGTTCTGGAGCAGAACAAGGTAGCACAGCAGACAAATATACAGTAGAAGCCATTTCGAAGCAAGATTCAGGGCAATGATGCCGCAGAGCGAACAAGCACACAGCTTGTTCTAAGCAGGATCTGATGTGACAGTACAGATCAGCAGGCAGTACTCAAACTTGGCGATGCAGGTTCTTCTTCGATAGCACAACTCAGCAGTCAAGCAATTAGCAGATTCAAAGCAGGATCCCAGTCGATAAAAAAGGAGTAAGTGAGGGACCCCCAGGTGGAATAAGGGCAGGCATTAACGTTGATTATAGCAGGGGCCATATAAAATGATAACTATTGTTGAAGCAAGTCCCAATGCAGGCAAATAAACAAAAACAGGTAGAGCATGCCCCAAGTCTCTGAGGAAGCCAGATCAACAAAAAGCCCATGCGGCACAAGGCAGATCAGAGTCTCGGCACAAAACAGGGACATAGCTTATTAATCAGTCAGTAAACTTAGATTTCACCTTCCTCTTCCAGACAGGAACCATGCTTAGCAATGTCAGCAGACACCAAAAAAGTAAATCAGGAGCTTTTGTAGAGCTTAGGTAGCCCGGGTGATGTCCTGAAAAGTATTCCAGGACCCCTCAATCTGGATTTGTTGTCAGGATGGGTATAACATTTTAAACCAATGACCCGCAGCAATAACGTTTGAAACAATAGGTGACTGGGTGACCCAGAGCCTGTGCCCATCCCAAATAAGATCTTGGAGCTCTTTGGTCTTTGTAAGGATGTGCTGTCTGTCTAGATAGTTAAGGAGGCACATGGTAAAAGGTCTGGATGGGGACAACTCCGGTGGCTTTGGCCAAAGTGAACAGTGGGCTCTCTCAACAATATAGCAGGAATTGTTCTGAGAGAGCCTCACCATCTTCGCCAGGAGTTTTTGCACAAACAAAACAGGGAATGCACCTTCTGTGTCCTCTGGGAAACCGTGGATAACTAAATTATTTTGTTAGGACCTTCCTTCAAGGTCTTCCAGTTTAGTGTCCATTCTGGAAAACTTCTGCCAAAGGGAGAAGGGTTCTGACTCTACTTGATCACACCATCATTCAAGTGAGGAGGTCCAGCTCTCCCCATCAGAGACTTGGTGGTTCAGGTCACCCAGCTCAGTACAGCTAGATTTCAACTCCTCCATCAAGATTTTGAAAGAGTCCTTAAGTGGTGAAATCTCCTCAAGGATTTTTTTTTCTGATAACAGAGTGGCTGCTGGAGTTTGCTTAGTGCTCTGGGAGCTAGCCTGGCCCAGGCCTTTAGAACACTTTGTTGATTTATCAGGAGTCAGAGGCGGCGTGTGGCAGAGCTGGGCCAGTTTCATCTCCAAGTCCATTTTCAGCCATAATCCTCACACTGAGCACAAACCGAAGAGTTAGCAGGATGCTAGAAACCCTTGGCAGATAAGTATATTGAGATTCATTGAGAAATACGCCAAAAAAAGGTGTTAAAATCAGTCGAGGAGTGGAAGATGAAGCCAAGCAAATCTACTCCCAATGAGGCATCACATGACTAGCACAAAGCATTCTAGACAAACATGCAGTATAGTATTTGACAGAACCCATGGGAATAAATTACTTCTCCTCCCTCATGCCTTGTCTCTCCATTGAAGCTGGACTCTCTTGGTGATACACAAACCACTGTCTGAGGTCCACAGTGGTACAGATGCTGTCCTCCACAGGGCTTGGATTCAGGCAAATAATGGCCGTCACAGGAGACAAATCTGAAGTCAGCCTCAAACCCTAGTGGGTTCCAACACTGCAGGATCAAAGAAACTGGGTTAATATTCTTGCTGGCACCAACGGGAAAGTCTCAGAAAGACCCTCTCTCCCCACCACAATGGCACCGGCAACCATGATCACCATAACTGTTATGGCCAATGCAGCTACAAAACAAAAAACACAGCAGCCAGCACTGTGTACCTCTGCTAAACTTCAAGCTGCCAACTCTGCACCAAAACAAGCAACCCAGCAAACTCCAGCAGTAAGAGACTACTCCAGACAGCCCTGCAATGCATCCCAAAATGAATCCCAGGAAGACAGCTGGAATCCTTGTCCACAATATGACTTCTACACTGGAAGTGACGTTGAACCCAGAAACACTCGGTTAGCCTGTGTATAGCCACAAACCTCCATTCTATTCTCCTCTGCTACCACAGATCCAGTACCCATCTCAAGCAAGAATCAAAGCTCTGATGTAAAAACACACAGCTCATCCTCAGTACACCTGCAAGCTGTAGAGAAACAACCTGGTAAATGCAAGCACTGCAACCTCCAACAGCAGCACTTAATCCACTAGCACCCTATATGCAAAATGTCATGGTGCACAGAAACCTCCAATTTAACATATACAACAAGTAAGCTATGC
Source organism: Neoceratodus forsteri (assembly GCA_016271365.2). Classification (NCBI taxonomy): domain Eukaryota; kingdom Metazoa; phylum Chordata; order Ceratodontiformes; family Ceratodontidae; genus Neoceratodus; species Neoceratodus forsteri. Next base: position 1,326,342,881 of record CM028131.1, on the reverse strand, counting down.
ATCCATACACAAGCTCTGCCTCTTTAAATCACCCCAGCACAGAAAAAAAGTGTTTCCTTCGGCAATGAACTTCCACCTTGTTCACCTTGTTCAAGTTGTACACATGAAAGCATGAACTTCATTTTTCGACAGTTTTCCAGTTCATTCTTTATACACCTGTCACAGTTCAAATGTATTAGATGTTAACAGGTCTCATTACAAAAATCTACACAGTTATTCTTTTCACTGTTCCAATTTTTAGAGAGCCATACTGTAACTGACATGGTTCCACTTTTAAAAGAGCCATACTATAACTGTATTTTACACAGAAACCTACATAAAATCATTTTAAATGACAAAACTGCCTAGTGTCTCTTTCTTGTATTACTTTTCCAGTGCTCCCAGACTGATTTGGTATTTTTCCTGTAACTGCACTGTGATTTTATTGTGTTTTCCTATAGATTACAGTAGTCAAATTCCTGTTTTCCTGTATAATCAATGCAAGTCTATGGGAAGAATTTCCCTGTAGATGGCTCCAAATCCTTGTAAAATACAGGGATCCCTGTAAATCTGGGAGCCCTGCTTTTCTAACAGAGACATTGCCATTAGGTTGCCATTTTATAAAATGGATAACCCATTACAGGGTGTGCGGTTGTGCTCTGATATGCACATGCCTTGGGTGGCTAAAAGCACTTGGCCACATCATAATGCACACCAAGGTGTGCATATATCAGAACACGATCACATGCCCTGTAGTGGACCGTCTACTGTATTACATAACTTACTGTGGATTAAGAGAAGGTTCAAAATCTCACTGCATGTCCATATGGACAGAGACTACAAATATTTATTAAGAGTTTCAGGAAGGGAGAGGAGTAGCACTACTAGGACTATGACAATGAATGCATAAAATTTAAGCAGCAAATTACACTAAGAAAATAAATAGGCAGTATACTTACTTGATTTTGAAGCAATATGTGCCTGTCTGACATTATCATATCAGGTGCATCATTCATTTCCCAAGGACTACTGTGCAGATGCTGCTAGCGGTACTAGAATATAGATACATTTTCATTTGATCCCAAAAATCTGCAAGCCCAAGCCAGTTATGGTGGGGGTGCACATGCAAGTTATTCCTACTCACATGTACAGTAGGTATGTCTTTAATAAAACCATCTCTGAGGTTGATTCTGATTTCTTCACAACTTTTTGCAATAAACATACTCCTGCAAGTGGCAAGTAACTGGTACAGATAATATTTATTTATGTATATATGTATGTATGTATGTATGTATTCCAAGAGTTTCACCAGGAAAGGCACACTGAGCTGAGAACAACGCATTTCCAGCTGTGTCCTGGGAGGAAGGGATACAGGGAGGAACAAGAAAAAATAACAGGTAAAGAAACAATCAATTAAAATAAATAGGTACAACGCAGCATCAACATAGTCTAAAAATACATCTAAGTACATTTATGTGTGTGGCCGTAAATACAAAAAGGAGATAAAGTATTAATATACATCAAGTAAGTTGTCTGCCATCTAAACAAATGATCAATTTTCAAAAATAAATTCTCAATTTTAGCAGGAGGCATAATAAAACTGGGCCTGTATAAATCCTGCCCTGCCTCTATCATCAGAATTGAAGAAGATGTCATGTACACGGCCACAGTGTTCTCATTGCAAGCCTCTTGTCTCTAACTGCTTGACAGCCCCTACTGCGTGTTGCTCCTAATCCATACAATCTGTACATTACATTTTCTATATCCTGTCCTTCAAAAGGTTTGTTTACCACAAAACACATGTTGGCTTAATGGAAAATAAATTATCTGCAATTTTTATGAGCCTGCATACTGATTGTGGGTTGACTGGTCCATTAATGTTTAAGAGAAATGGTTGCTGATTCTCTAGGTTACTGGTTTCAGGCTGAGAAGACTCTGTTAATGAATTCAGAAGGCAGCTGATGTGGCATGCAGAAATCTGTCATGATATTGCAAATGGGATTTACTTTGTAGATTATTTCATCGGAATGAATCTTTGAAATATAACGCTACAGCGCAAAAGCAAAACACTGTACATAGCTTTGGTTGTTTTGGCCATGTCTCTGAGTGGGTGGGTGGCTACATGCCAGTAGGAACTAAGGCTGTATCTATGTGAAACAAAAAAGAGCTTCTGAAGCAAAAAAAGTTATTGTAACTTTCCAGCTGATCTCAGTATTCCCCTCCTCAACAATTCAACCATGTCCTATATGACTACATGGGACTAAGATATATACAATACATATTTATATTCATGGCAAAAAACTCCATTTAATGCATCAGTTAGAGTCATTCCACAACAACAAAAGTGGGGAAATTCAGTGTTAGGGTTGCCACCCGTCGCACCCCATGCCCACCCTGCCCCCACCAACAGGCATCGGGGTGTGCGCTGGTGTCATTGTCCGTAACTCTCACCCCATTCCTTGTGTAAATAAGCTGAGATAGTGCAGTATAGGAGAATGGGGTGAGAGTTAGGACTGATGACCCCAATGCACATCCTGATGCCTGTTGGTGGGGGCAGGGTGGGCGTAGGGTACAAGGGGTGGCAACCCTAACACCAAATTTCCTCACTTTTGTCACTGTGGAACAACACTAATTGATGCTTTAAATGGATTTTTTTGCCATGAATTTCCCTTCTTTTTGAGAATGTGCACTATAAATAGTAAATAATGATGGCAGAGATAGATATGCAGTGTAGTAGTGTTTATTTGCAAGTGGTCTCGTTAGTGAGTCAGCACTATGAGATTGGTGGACTGTCCCTTTTAAGAGGTGTTTGTGCCCATTGAGGACTTCCAATGATGTCACAGCAGTTGATGGCTAACTGATGATGGAGCTTCATTCTCAGGCTAAATAAAACCTCAAAAAATCAATATTTCAAAGCACCAAAACATCACAACTTGGAGGTACTGAACATAATAAAGAAATGAAAAAGACTGGTCAACAAAAACTGGGAGCCACTCTGGAGGGCATTGATTTGGACACCTCTGACACAGACAGCAAGGCCTTGATCAACCCAAACCAGCCATGCTCAAAACACAGAACTCCTGCAAATCCCTCAAAGGTTTTAAAGAAAGGAAAAAAGCTAGGTAATATCCTGTGGGAGCATAAAGCTTGTAGGGCTGAGATGGGCAAAAACTTCAATACTCTTACTGTAGAAGTCACACTCAATTGAAACATCAGGCAAGCAAAGCAGATCAACAAATATTAACTAATGATTCAAGAATCTCCATATTAGAGGAAGCAGTATTGCACCTGGCTGAATTGAACCAGCACCTCCATGATAAGCTAGAGGACTTAGAAAGCTGCTCACACAGAAATAGCCACTGATGTGTGTATATATATATATATTATATATATATATATATATATATAAACTTACATACATATATCTATTTATATATATATGTATATACTGAGCTCAGAAGGACTGGAGGGCCCACAAATTATACCATTCTCACAAACCTTGTTACAAAAATCTATCACTCTTTCATCGGACTATGATTTGGACATAAAAAGAGCTCATAGGGCTTTAGGCCCCAAACCAATGAACCCAGCTACCCAAATCTGGTTGATCATCCTCCTGTTCTACAAGTATACTGTTAACTAGGATGTTTTACATTGGCCTTGGCAGCAAAGGCAAGTAAAATTTGATTCAGGTACTGTTCACATCAGTAATGATTATCCCCCGGTATTATGGTGAGGTGACGCACCTACATCCTTCTGTTCAAGATACTTCGGGCCAACCAGCTCAAATTCTGAGCTTCATACCCTGATCAACTGGTTACCCAATGTCCAAATGGACAATACACATTCAAGACAGTAGAAGATGCAGCTCAGGAGTTATGAAAACAGGGCCTGTAAGTGCAGGAAGAAATCACCACACAGACAGCACCAATCCCACCTCATCAGCCCAGAATACCCTGATGGAAGACTGCCCCAGATAAGATGTTAAAAAAAGCAACAAACTCCCCTGACACTCCAACAACTGATCAGCAGGATGAAATCTGAACCTCCTTGGGTTCACTCGCAGCAGCAGCACAATCCACCCAAACATATATTACCACCTACCTGGTATTTCAAGGTACGTCATTAGGGCACACACTGAACATTGCTATACTACTTATGCCTAGATTGTGTGGTGCATAACTATTGATTTAGGAGTAAAATTGGCCAGTTAGACCAGCATCATGGGAGGTCCTGTCCCCCTGCTGGACCATTCTTGAGGTTGGGGGGGATGCCTGCACATTCCAACACTGGCTGTCTCTGCCAAGCCTCGATTTGACCTTGCAACAGAGGTGCTAGAGAGCCTGTAACACTGCCAAAGCATAACTTCAGTCACTACTAGTCTTCACATCACCTTAACCACTCTAATATGTTAATTTGTAGTGGAAGGCATTTTCAGTTCTGAGCTCCGATGGGTAGAAGTCATGGGGTGGTTTCTCACTCGCTCGCACACTGAGAAGCCCACACAGCCATAACATATACTTAGCACTTGCCACAAGTACAGACCCCTTTCTGATATTTTGTGGGTGTAGCCAGAGGAGGGAGTCTTGCAGCTCCTTGCTTATCTACACAGGGAGAGAGTGGCATGAGCAGAAAGATTCACAGGATGATCTGAATAAGTGCTTGGCAGAAGTACTGTAAATAGACAGCAATGCGGGGAGTGGTGGGCTCTTTCCTCACTGCTGTGTAGCTGGACAGAGTAGGAGGGACCCGGGATGTTGGGCTCAGCTGTACAAAATGGCACTTGCATCAATGTCATAAAGTAAGAGGGGGAAATCACAAAGGTAAAGTGAACTCCTCTTTTAAACTGAGCTCCATTAGTGTATGCCCAGGGCAGGAACGTCAACACTGTTGGTCAGGGAGACTGGCAGCTTTATTCCTGCCACTCTTCTTCAGTAAAAAGGATGAAACTAGGTACAGCCTTCACAGTTTTCTGTGGTTCCAACTCCATTTTATTTAGAACTTTAAGCTCCCTTATACTGCCTCTTCACCGCCATGAGAGTATACCAATATTACTGGCTCAAGGAGTGACTGCACCCAGAGGCTTTCAAAAGAATACAAACTTTTTTTAATACTGTATTATAGATGGCACCGAGGAACTATCCTTTTTCATAGTGCTAAAGTTATTATGGACTAAAATGTTCTTGTCTTTACGCTCGGAATCAGACTTTCTGACATTATTTAAGTTTTATTTTATTTAAATTATTTTCTGTGATTTATGTACGCTTGGGGGTTCGAATGGTTAGATATTTATTGTGTTAGGGTGTGTCTGTGGTGTGATTGGTGGGTCGGGGGGTTTGTTGGGTTGGTTTTAAGAGGTTTTTACTGCAATTATACTGGGTTTAATTTTAGATGTATCTTTTGTTTCCATTTGGATTAAGGAGGATGTTGGTAGGTTAGTTATTTGAGGTATTTGTCTGGTTGCAGACAGTTGTCATATTGTTATTAGAGTTAATACCTATAAGGGAATTATTGGTCTCAAGCACACTTATTCCAGAGACCTCCCATGGCAGTGCCATTCTTTTGCTGGATTCATATTAACTCTCCTTGTGGAGGTTCTCAGCCACTGTAGAGAGCTGGGAATCCTCAAGAGGCAGTGCAAAAAAACATAGTGTAGGGTCTGGTTATAACATTTAAAGTGGGCTGTTTGGAGTGGTTGAGTTCGGGAGGCACCCAGGGAGGGTATGGAATCAGGAAGGAGGACCACCATGTCTGGTTCATCTACCTAGAGCCCTGATCAATGTCAAAAAGCAGGAAGTAGCAGGTCCAGAGTTATGCGAGGTCCCCACACTCTAAATGGCATCCGAATGTGCACCTTAGACAAACCTTATATTTACATATATTATGACAAATCACTACTAACTTGTAGGGCGTTGGCACTTACCATACAAGTGTAAGTAACAAGGGAAACACTATGATTTCATTTTACTTTACTTCGCTTAGTAACAACATGGAGTGTGCAAGACACATTAAGTGTCTTTGTAGCTTCTGAGATGTTACTAGTCAGACTGCACTGCCACCTTTTGGATTTATGTATTACTGCACTACATCCTGTACCTTGTATGAACCTTTGTTTCCCATTTTAGTTGTCATTACAAATAATGTATAAGGCTAGATAACACTGTGAAGCCACCTAACCTTTAGCCAATAGGGCTTATTTTGTGTATCTATTTTATTTATTTATTTCTAGGAAGTACCTTTGAGCCAAAGGCTCTTTTACAGAGGTTCTACATCGTAGTAATACATGGGCATAACATCATTTACAATGGTTACAAGTACATAAGCAGATACGTGGAGGTTCCATGCCTACAAAGACATGAGTACATCAGGTTACAGAGATTACATAATGACAACAACAGGGATTACATAAGTAAAAATATACAGACACATAATTTAAAGCAGTCTAGATTGACAGGTTGTTAAGTGAACCACTTGAGAATCTACAGGATATAGATCAAATCAGGTAGGGAACAGAGGATGATACAGTCTGTAAAATAATTAACCAATACTAAATGCAAGGAGGTGAGAACTTGATGGGCAGCAGTTCTTTTGTCTTACATGCTAAAGAGTGTAGTCATAAAGGAGGGCTAGTCTCACTGGGGTGGAAGTGCTGAGGCTGGGACCTGGAGCCTACTAGGGGAGTGTTAGTTAGCAAGAAGAGAGGAGAAGGCAAGGGTGCCGGTTAGAATAAGGGTAGCAGGAAAGAGGAGGGAAGAGTGTGGGGGAGTTCAGGTCTCACAGTCACAGTTCCTGTTTGTGGCAAGGTCCACTCGGAGTTTATCTTTAAAGGGGCCTATTTTGTCCCCTTTTGTGATGCCTAGGTCAAGTGCATTAAGCCAAAGTGGTGCCCAGTATTCATAAGACCTTTGGACTTGTGTGGTTCTACAGAAAGGGACACAAAGGGCTGAGTTGTTTGTACCCGTAGTGCATCTGATGGAATTAGGTCGGCTAAGGAGGCTTTGCAGGCCTCGGGTGGTAAGTCCCAGCACGGACTTCTTGGCGAGCATGCATACTTGATACTGGAGGTGACTCTCAAGGTTGAGCCATTTTGTTTGCGTGTACAACTTGCAGGTGTGAATGAGATGGGGTACACCTAGGACTAAATGGCACACTTTGCTTAGTGTTGTTTTGATACATTTCAAAGCAGTTTGGGAGGCAGCCCCATATACTGCTAGACCATAGTCTATCACTGAGAGGACTGAACTATTTACAGCAGATCTGAGTGTATTTGAGAAACATTCGGCTCTCAGTGTCTAATGGTAAGACCTGCTTAGGGCAACTGTTATCCTTTTGTGTAATAAACAAGATTTATTACTGATTATGCCACTAGTCCATGTCTCTTTTGCATTCCAAGACTGTAAAGAATATGAAAAGGGCTAATCACCCTAACATATCAGTGACCATGTGCAGGCAGTCCGGAATTGCAAAGTGTCTTGACTTGTTGGCTTACCCCTTTCCTGCAGCTAGCAAGTAGCTGTACACACCTGTATGATCTGGCCCGTACTTTGCACTCCATAGCATCTTGTAAAGTCTGGCTGCTTACTGGGCTTGATTGATGCTGGCTCACCTTGCTCAGTGGAGGTTTTGAATTGCAGGATTGTAAGAGTACAGTAGCCCGACCATCTGTTGGTCTACCTGCTGTGGATTGATACACAACACGGCATCCACTGAAGGGTTTACATTTTATGTTTCCCAAACCTTTTACTGGTACTACTATGTCTATGTCTAATATCTGTGCAGACTTGAGACTCGATGTCTCTAACTTCTTTACCTCCCAGGGAGGCGGGAATGATTTCACGCTGGATGCAGAATCACAAATCACTCCAAAAACCCCGTGCTGAGGATTTCAACCCAGTACTCCAAGGCAAGGCAAACAGCCAAAAAGCATTATGCTAAAGGGCTGTTAGTCACAGCTCTATATGCTGATCTAGAAGCCTCTGAATTGAGGTTTCATTCCCTCGAACTGCAACTCTCATCTCTTAAGAAAGAGATGGGATTGCAGGCATCTGAAAGTTTGAAAACGGAGCAGCAGCTTGAAGCAGAACTTCAGTCATTGTGCAGTAAGAACAAGCCTCTTTCGCACTGTTCTGTACAAGGTAATGATCAAGATTTAAGTATGTTGAGAGATGAATGTGAAGGGTTGAGACAGGATAAGAGACAGATGTTGCAGATGAATGATTTGTTGAGTGATATGAATGAGACTTTGTGTGAGGAGCTTGATGAGATGAGAGATGACCTGAAATGGATAAGTGAAGAACTGGATAGGGAGCTTAGGGATAACTGTGAGTTAAGTGCCACATATAGAGTGTTACAGAAAGAAATTGCAAAAGGTATAGAGCAGAACATTGCAAACATTAGTCACAAAGCATGTAGATTAAAGATGGCAAAATTGTGCCATCAGCGAGAAGTACTTTCTGGTCATGTCAAAGTGATGAGCTGGTTTCACTGCACACCCATTGACCTTACGTCATCTGGTGTTGATGATTCTGGTGATGGCACCTACCAAGATGGCACCCAGCCACACCCTTGGTGTGGTCCAGTGTCCCCCCACCACCCACAAAATGGTGGATCCCCACGCTATGAGAGCACAACTCTACATCATCAATGGAATGACGACTATCATGTGCGTCACCAAGATGGTGACCCCCATGATGGGGGGGGGAGTCAAGGCCTAGGAATGGCCCTTCCAATTGTCACTCTGACAAGAGCCAAGAAACAGGAGATCAATCAAATGATAGAGGCCACCCTCGCTAAGACAGGTTTGTCTGAGGAAAGCAAGGAAGCCTTCAACCTGCATCTGGAAATGATGATGAAGGATGCTGCTGCCCAGACTTCTGTTATCCACACTGTGGCTGATGCTGCAGTGGAGGCTGCCCTTTTCGGAGCATGAAACCTAAGCCCTTCTCCTGACTGTATGTACGGTAATCCCCTTTAGTTGGCCCACTCTGTGCAGCAGATCACTGAAAGCATAGGCCGCATGAGCCCCAGCAACAATCTCAGTTGCCATTTGGAGAAAGTCCATTCCAAATGTGAGATGCTCAGTCTGCCAGCAGCCTACCAGTTACAGATCCTCCGACAGACGATAGACCCCGGCTTCTAGGCAAAACTTCCAGAGATGGCCCTCCAATCCACAAATGCAACTTTTGATGAGATTGCAGCAGAACTCATTTCTACATACAACCCAGGTGTGGTTGGCATGATGTTGGCCTACCCCATAAAACAAACTGCCAAGGAAAGCCCAGCAACATACCACTAAAGGTTACGGATGACCTATCGTACTGGCAAACAGCTTTCAAATGAAGCTGCGGATACTGACCTTATTGAGCACAAGAACTTGTACCTCCAGAACATGATCCCGGCCATTTGTGAAAAAGTTGAGTCCACGATTTTCCCAGAATGGGCAAATTTGCAGATATCCTCCAGAAGACCGAGTGGGTTTACCACCTCTACCTCCAAGATCTGAATTCTGGTTCAAAAAAGATGGCCATGATGCAATCCACCGGCAAACCCACAACCCACTACACAGTGGAGGGCGAGGCCTAAGACAAAAAGGCTGTGTCCTGGGATAGCAAACAGCACTCCCAGTCCAGAAGTGGAAACCGGAATCATAATAGGAATAACAAACAGATGGGAACAGCAATAGAGACAATTGAAATCATCGATCAGGCCCTTCTTACCGTGAGATCGCAGAGGAGAACAACAACTTCCACAACCTCCTTGGGCTCATCTGGTCAGTGATGGACTCAGTCCCGGCACGTACCATTGCAGCATTAGCTCCAGCACAATAAGCCTCACTAGGCCAAGGAGCTGCAGGAGTCTTCTCAGATCAGGCTGCACCAGGCCTGAACCCTAAGGCCTTACCCTTTGTTGCAGCTCTGCAGGACCTGGAAGAGGCCTGACAAGAGCAGGCCAACCTACTTCTCCAGGAGCTTCCTGGTAGCAGCAGTTTGGATTGACAATTGCAGGCCCCAGTGCGTATTGTGAACAAGCTCACCACTGAAACAAATGGAAGGCCTTGTACCAAGGCCATGGTTGGGGGCTGCCAACTGACTATTCTGCTAGATACAGGTGTGGCTGTGTCTGTATTACATGATGAAGATCCAGCAAACTCTTCCTAGTCCATCAGATGGAGGATCAGTATATCAGGTGTGGATGGCTCAAGGTTATACACCTACCGTTCTATTGTACTTCCCGTGGTAATAGGCAACCTCCAGATAACAAATACCTTTGACCTCATGGTATTACATGATCATCCCAGTATTATGTGTATTGATTTTCTCGCACCACATGGCTGTATGGTGGATTTGGCCAACATGCTTCTGATCCAGATCAGGGGACAATACTATATGGTCATGATTTCTGATTCACATGTTGTTGCAGCTATTACCACCAATGACAAGGAATATGATGTCATAACTCTATTCCAGACACTGAGTTTTTCAAGCAACTTTTACCCATCCTGCAGAAACACTTGGATGCTTTTGCCACACACAAACAAGATTGCAGGAAAATGCAGACCATCATCGAAATCCCAGGCCCTGCACATGGCAGGCAAAGGCAATTCTCCTTTTCTGCTGAGGCCTTACCATCACTCAGGGAAACCATTCAATCACTCCTCAAACAAGTTGTGATCAGACCTTGTGTCTCAACCACCAATTCACCCATTTGGCCAGTGAAAAGGCTGACAGGATCCTGGAGACTCACTATTGATCACAGGAAACTTAACCAAGTCACTTCTAGCTGCTCACCCACTGAAACATCAGCACCTGCTGTACTCAAACTGCTAACCCCAGATCATGAATGGTTTAGCACCCTTGACATCTCCAATGGATTTTGGTCACTGCTCCTAGCTCTGGAAAGTCAATATAAGTTTGTCTTTACCTTTGAAGGTCAACAGTACACATGGACCTGCTTATCCCAGGGGTTTCATAATAGCCACTCCCTTTTCCATTTACAAATGATGGATGCTCTGCAAGGTTTCTCTGCCCTACAATGTCTTCTGCAGTATGTGGATGATTTTATGTTGGCAACTTCCATCAAGGAGCAACATTTTGACCTCCTTGACAAACTACTGACCCTCTTACAAAGGGCAGGCCTTAAATGTAACCCTGCAAAAGCACAACTCTGCCAGAAAGAAGTCATCTTTCTTGGCCTGTGCATAATAGAACAGGGTAGGAGCCTGGCTTGGAAGAAAATCCAAGGCCTACAAGATTTGCCACTACCCACTAGTGTGGCCACACTTATATGTTTCCTGGGAATGGTCAACTATTCCAGGGACTTTATTTGTGATTTTGCACAGAAGGCTGCCCCTCTGTATGAGCTTCTGAAAAAGGACGTTCCCTGGACTTGGGGTCCCATCCACTCTCGAGCTGTAACACTTCTGAAACAGACCTTAGCCTGCTCCAGCTTTAGTGAACCCCAATCCAGCTTTACCTTTTCATTTGGAATCAGCCACTTCAGACATTGCCATGTCTGCCTTCCTTGCTCAGAAAGTGAATGGTACTTTGATACCTATTGCTTATGCATCCCAAATGCTGTCACCAGTGGAACAGAAGTACAGTCTTTGTGAAAGAAACCTTCTGTCTACCTACAGGGCTGTCAAGCATTTTCTTTATATCATTGTGTACTCACCTATCATTTTATACACTGATCACACCCCTACAAACTTTCTGCTATCAGACAGAGTAAAGGATGGATCAGTATCCAACACCAGACTGACTCACTGATTACTTCTTCTCCAGGACCACCCTGCCAAGATGCCTTCAATTTTAGCCCATGGTCTTTTGTACCAAGGAACCCCACATGACTGCACACTCCAACCACCTGAATTGCCTGAACCAGGCCCTTTTCTTCCCGCTACTCAAAAGCTCCTTGCTGACACCTCCCTGTGTCATGTCTTTACTGATGGTTCTGCCTTATACTTGTCAAGGAGAACAGGTAGCTGGATTTGGAGTGCTTGTCATGTTTCTTTCCAGTAACACTATGCATGTTTCTAAACACTGCAGTGTTGTCTCATCTCAGTATGCCGAATTGGAAGCTGTGGCCTGTGTCCTTGAACTGATACAACATGGTGTCAAGGACACCATCATCTTTACAGACTCTAACTGGGTCTGTTGCTCTCTGATCAAATTTTTACCTTTCTGGCAGAATAACTCCTTTGCATCTTCTGATGGCACCCCAGTGAAGTATAAGGCACTCTTTGTGTATATTCACAAACCGGCTAAGCATTACTGGCTAAGCATTTTAAACACAAATTGTTCAGTCACAAAGTGAAAGCTCATTCAAAGTCTGATCCATATCATTCTTTCAATGATAAAGCAGACAATCTTGCTAAATAGGGTGCTCAAGGAGGAAGGGAGACATGGGAAATGGCTCACCACGAGGCACTAGTAGCTGTGCAGGTAGCTACTATAAAGAAGAAACCTGAACCTTTTGTACCACTGGACCAGTCCACAGCACAGAAGTCTGACCCAAATTTGAGAGAAGTGTTCAGATTCCTTAATAACAGAACTGAACAAGAACTGCCTTCTCAAAGCATTTACAAATGACATGCAAAACAATTGCATCTGTCCCAGAACAATAAACTAATCTGGTCTAAGTCTAATGACTCAACCTACAAGCTGTGGGTAGTCCCTCAATCCTTAAGATCTGACTTCATTCACCAGGTCCATGACACCCCAACCAATGAATACCAGGGGGTAGAAAACACACTTCAGAGACTGAAAACTGTTGGTTGGAGGCCAGGCATCATCAAGGATGTCAGACACTAATTAGAAAATTTCCTAATTTGTAGTCAGAACAATCAGGCCCCAACCAAGAGAAATGCCAAACTCCTTCCCCAGAAGCAATTGGGTCCTTGGCATGTGATCCAAATTGATTTTTTTAGTCTTTTGACTAATACCAGCTGGAACAAGTATGCACTTGTGGTCACTGACCTATTTTCTAAACGGGTTGAAGCTTTCCCCACTTAGAAATGTACAACCAAGTCAACTGCAAAAGTCCTGGTGGAACAATTGTTCTCCAGGTGGGGCCTACCTCTAAAGGTGGACTCTGACAAAGGAACCAGTTTTACAGGTGAGTTGATACAAGAAACATTTGAACTTCTAGGGGTACACCAGAAGTTCCACATATCCTACCACCGTAAGCCATCAGGTCAGGTAGAAAGAGCCAACAGACAGATTAAGCAAATGCTTTCCAAATGTATCCAGGACAATCACAAGGATTGGGATTCCCTTTTACCTTTACTCCTTATGGCAATTAGGGGTACTTTTTCAACACCACCCAGTTGACACCCTTCTAGGTGATGGCTGATAGAACCATGAGATTACCTGAACAACTGTTGTTTGATCTAAACACACACACTGCAGACAGAGTGTCTGTGGATAAATATGCTACAAAACTCAGAGATTATACTGTTAAATCCCACTTATATGCTGCATACCGTATGGGCAAGGCCTAACAACAGTCCAAACTCCAATTTGACAAACATGCACAAGAAGTGGTTTGGCAAGTCAGAGATCAGGTAATGGTACTCAGATTTGCTCACCCTACACATCCCTTCTCCAATCAGTGGGAAGGACCCTATCCCATTGTCAACAGACTGAGTCCCGCAGTCTATCAAGTTAGACTCCAACAGCAGAAGAAACTCACTGAGAAATTGTTGCATGCTAACCAGTTGAAATTGTATAAAGAAGTATAATCACTTTTCCTAACCCCATTGGGTGGAATTGTACTTACTGATCTTTTCTTTTTCCTTACAGATATTCCTGCAAGATAGCTATCTTGCATCTGCCCTTCCTTCTCCTAGGAGTATTCCCCATTGTCCACGTCAAGGATATGAAAACTATATCCGAAAGCAACCTACATCTAAGGCAACTCCTTCCACTAGTTGATCATCTTCAGGGGAGATACTTGCCCCCAGTGAAAAAAAACACCACCATCCCTGAAGGAGTTAGCATAGATGTTCCCAATAAACTGATTAACATTCAGGAAGACAAAGACACCTACCTCACTACTGCAATTGTGGCCCCTGACATATCTTCCCTCGAAATTGAATGGCAAACAGATAACAATGGAAAGACACTCCCTGTTGCCCACCTTACAAAAGGCACTTTCCAAGGTTGGCCCAATACCAGCATTGACCCAAATGGTACCCTGTCCATTCACCAAGTCAGTCAAAGACATTCTGATTTATATAATTTAACTGCTCTGATTGACACTTCATTTTGTGAGAGGTTCCAACAAGACTCCACAAAAGACTTTTGTAATCATCAGTACAAAGCTACAGCAGCTACGTTTTTGATTGTTATACCTTTACTAAAGCTGAATTGACTGATTTCCCCCCTCAGGAACCAGGACCAACCAATGATCTTACTGCCACTTCCCTACCTGGTACCCTTGTTAACAATGTGCAGTACATGCACATTTCAGTTATTTTTAATCTTACTTATTGGAATATGGCTGGATTTTGTATGTGCCATAGTACAAACAAATCTAAGTTTTTCAGTACTGTTATTAGACAGTCTTGCAGCCTACGAGACACATACACAAGACCAAGTAACTGGTACACATACTATTGAACACTTAGGTTTATTCAGGCCTAGGCCAATCCCTAATGACAAGAAAAAGTCTAAACCTCCCTCCTCTCATAGGAGGCATGATACTGCTGATGTCACCAGTGCTACAGGCACTATTTCCGGTCTCTCTTCGGAATTAGCATGTCCATCTCGAACAGAGCAGATATTGCCTCTATTACTAGTCAAATGTCCAAATTCCAGGATGGCATGACAAATTATATACTATCACCCTTATTGCATGGTGTAGATGGGCTTAGTCAGGAGGAATGCGTTACCGTGTATAATATGCACGATATTGCCAAGAATGTTATAGATACTAAGGATAAAAGTAATGAACTTGTCCAACAAAATAACAAGGAGGTAGACAAGTAATATATTGCCAGGGAACTCCTGTGTTCTGCTTATGGCTCTTATGTCATAACCACTGTCAATAATCTCTTCCGTGATCTGGAATCTGGACGCATCCCGAATTTTATTCAAGACAGACTTGCTAAATGGTATTGTCCCTATTGCAAATCCACTGCTTGTATCACAGTGTGCACCTCTAGGTCACTATCTATCCACATGTCAACTACACGTAACTTAGGCTATGTCAGCCATCATCCCAATGGGGATCCTGTTATAATTCCAATAAATGCACCATCAGAGACACTATGTTTGTCACCTCTACTGTATCTTTACCACACAAAGAAAAAAATTGGGGGGCTCACTCCTCAATCCAAAAAACAAGAAAGGTGCACTACTAAGGAGTAATTGGATTCCAAAACCAAACGCTCACACATGTAAGCAAGTAAGCACCACTTCATAAGACTAGAAAATACGATTAACATTTATTGTTGTCTTAAAAAGTCAATAAATGTGCAAAATCACAATTGTGCAAACTCAAAGTGCTGAATGTAAAAAATATATTCGAGCGCTATACAAAGCTGTTTTTTAAGTATTGCATTGTATCGAATAGAGTTCTAGTCTGTATTGGAGTCAGATACCAAATCTCATATGAGGTCTATTGCAGCTTGGTTTTATTTTGTGGCATTCCAGGTAAAGAATCTCCCAGGTATTAGAATGTAAAAACAACTTACTTGACCAAAGGGAAATACGACTTTGGGGGGGGGGGACTGGCTATTTGTTTTAAATTCACATTGGGACTCACAGAGTACCTCACAGGAACTTTCAGGTCCTTGGAATATGTCACAGCTAGATGTGTACCTGGTGTTAGTTTCACAATCATTCTTATATACCATCCACTGGGGTATGGGGGTGATTCTATGCAGGAGCTGGTGGATTTCATTTTTGATCCAGCTTTGAATGCTTCTAGACTCTCAGTGCTGGGAGATTTCAGTACATGGGTTAACAATGAGACCTTGCCTCTTGGTCAACAGCTCCTTCAGTTGATACATTATATAGAAACATAGAAGCTGTCACCAAAAAAGGACCTCCTGATCCAACTAGTATGCCCTAAGGTCCCTACCTACTATTCTACCATAGATCCTAATTGAATTCCAGCCTTCCCTCGCAGCCCTGTTACTATGGTCCCCCTGTGTCTATCACATGCATGTTTGAAACCTGTTACCATTTCGGTACCCACCACCTCTGCTGGGAGTTTGTTGCAGATTCCCACCACCCTTTCCATAGAGAAGTATTTCCTCACATCCCCTCTAAGTCTCTCTCCTTCCAGCTTCATAACATGCCCTCTTGTTCTTGAGCATCTCTTTCTGAGCAAAATGTCACCTTCCTGTACCTTATAGATATCTTTGAGGTATTTGAATGTTTCTATCATGTCTTCCTTTTCCCTCCTTTCCTCTAGAGAGTACATATTTAACTCCCTGAATCTTTCCTTGTAGGGCTTGTGATGCAGGTCATGCACCATTTTTTGCTTCCCTTTTCTGTACTGCCTACACCCAATCAATATCTTTACTGAGATGGGGCCTCCAGAACTGGACACAATACTCCAGGTGGGGCCTCATGATTGCTTAATACAGGGGTAACACTACCTTACTTTATCTGCTGGTGATGTTCCTCCCTATGCAACCCAACATTCTACTAGCCTTTTCCACTGCCTTATCACACTGCTGTGCGACCTTCATGTCATCAGATATGATGACCCCCAGATCCCTTTCCTGTTATGTGGTTGTTAACACCCCTGAAATGATATGTTGCCCTTGGGCTTCTGTGCCCCATGTGCATAATTTTGCACTTTTTGGCACTGAAGCCCAGTTGCTAAACTCTTGACCAGTCTTCTGGCTTTTTTAGATCTTCCCTCATTTTAACCCCCCCCCCCAGTATGTCCACTCTGTTGCAGAATTTTGTGTCATCCACAAACAGGCATACCTTTCCTTCTAGGCCCTTTGCAATGTCACTAATAAAGACATTGAATAGAATCAGTCCCAGTACTAACCCCTGAGGCACCCAGCTGGTTACCTTGCAGTACCTTCTTTAGAGTGAACTCCATTCACCACCACCCTCTGAGTTCTATTACTTAGCCAATTTCATACCCATTTTACTATCTTTGGACCCTCTCCCAGGCCACCCAGATTGTTTACCAGTCTTTTGTGTAGAATGGTGTTGAAGGCCTTACTGAAATCCAGGTAGGCCATATCCACCGCTCCTCCCTGATCCTCCTCCCTGGTAACCCAGTCAAAGTACTTTATCAGGATTGTTTGGCAAGATCTCCTCCGTGAACCCATGGTGTCTCTGATTCTGCAATCCACTGGTTTTAAGGTATTCCCCAATCTTTTCTTTAAGTAGTGTTTCCATAACCTTGACCACCACCAAAATCAGGTTTACATGTCTGTAGTTTCCTGCCTCCTCCCTATTCCTACTTTTGCGTAGTGGGACCACATCTGCCCTGCTCCAGTCCCCTGAAATGTCCCCTGTATCCAGTGATAGATTGAACAGGGCCATCAGAGGTGCAGACAGTTCCTCTTTTAGTTCTGTCAGTATCCTGGGGTAAACCCCGCCCACCCCATTGCCTTGTCTTCTCTTAGTTTAGCTAGATTTCCAAGGACTCTCTCTTCTGTAAAAGGGCTAGTGTCAGCCTCCCTTACCCTAATGCCCTTTTCCCCATCCGTAGCCCATCGCCTACACCTTCTTTTATAAATACTGAACAAAAGTACTTGTTCAATATGTCTGCTTTCTTCTGTTCCTCTTCCACACTACCCCCTTCCCCTTTTAGACTTACTATCCCTGTCTTGCTTTTCTTCTTTTTGCTTATGTACAGTACCTAAAGAATGTTTTATCCCCCTTCTTAACTGACTTGGCAATGTTTTCTTTGCAATGTTTTCTTCTGTTCAAGCCTTTGCTCTCCTAACTGCCTTCCCTGCCTCCCTTTGTTTTTTCTAATAACTCTCCCCATCTTCTTCCCTGTGTTGGCTTGTACCTTTTGAATGCCTGCTTCTTTTCCTTTACTATCTCTGCTACTTCCTTGGAGAATCACAGTGGTCACTTTTTTCTCTTGCTCTTTTTACTCTGCCTGACTCAGAGGTTAGTTGCCTTCTCAATGGCCTTCCTTATTTTTGCCCATTTCCTCTACCTCACTCATTTTCCCCTGTTCTTGCTAGGGCTTCCTTGAGGAACTCTCCCATTTTCTTGAAATTGGCCCTCCTGAAGCTCAGCACCCTCTTTTTAGCATGGTTAGATTCTGGCCCAGTCCTTATGTTGAACCACACCATAAGATGATCACTGGTCCCCAGGTGGCTTCCCACTGTAACATAAGCAACATTGTCCCTGTTTGACAATACCATGTCCAGTACTGCCACCACACAAGTGGGTTATTTTACTGAAAAAGCACTCACAAGGGTGTGAAACACTGTCAGGGATGTTTTTAGCACTGTGAGGCATTTATATCAAGATATGGTATGCTGATGTAGCTTCTCCTTAAGGTTTTTTAATCAATACCCTGAAAGAAGTCTGGGATTTCACTACTTCTAACTGTTGCTTCCACTGGGAGACTCCAATCCACATCTGGTAGATTGAAGTCCCCCACCAGCAATACCTCACCCTTGTTAGCCATCCACTGGATTTCTTCTATCATATACTTATCTTCCTCCTGCCCCTGTGCTGGAGGTCTGTAGATCACCACTGTTTGAACAGCAGCCCCCTCCCTGTCTCCAGGGTGACCCAAAGTATGTCTGCTTCTCCCTGTCCCCACTATATTTCTGTGGCCTTTATGTTTGTCCTCACATAAAGAGCCATCCCTCCACCCTTTTTTCCTACCCCATCTCTTCTGAATAAAGCATACCCTGGTATGGCTACATTCCAGTCCTTGTTTTAACTGAACCAAGTCTCTGTAATTGCTACTATGTCCAGGTCACCTGCTGCCATAGGTCTGCCATCATGTTGCCCAGACTTCGAGCATTTGCACACATGGCTCTCCATTTTATACTGCCACCTCCACTCCACTATTATCTTTCCTCTTGCCTCCCTCCCTCTTCCTCTTGGTTGCCTATTTCTGTTTGTTCCTTTTGGGACTCCTTACCCTTGGGATTCCCACTGCTGACTCTATAAGCATGTGGTGAGGGGGAACAGACCATGTCTTCCTGCCATATATTGCCACCCCCTTGGCTAGTTTAAATGCTTACTGAGGATTTCAGTTCCCTCCTGGAGGGATACAGGCTGTCACCCCTGTACATGCCTCTATCCTTCCAGATGGAGACACAGTCCCCAATGAAACTGAGTCCCTCTTCTCTGCACCATTTCATCAACCATAGGTTGAAGTTTCTGGTGTGGAGCCTCCTGTAATCCCCCTTGTCATAGACTGGCAGCACCTACAAGAAAGTAACAGATTGTGTCACTTGCCTAAGACACCTCCCCAGTTTCCTGAACTCCTTATGAACTGAATCTGGCCACTTCCCAGCCAGGTCATTTGTCCCCAAGTGGACAATGATATCAAGCTCTCCATCCCTGCCTCCCCAGCAATCCTTAGGATTCTCCTTCCATCACTATGAGCCATGCACCAGGAAAACAGCTTACCACCCTCTCTTCATCCCTATCTGTCCCCAACTGTATCCCCCTTACTATCAAGTCCTCTACCAGGATTCACTTCCTCCTCCTCCAAGGTCCTCTGCTACACCCCTTGGGGTCTCCACCATGGAGGACCTCCACATTCATCCCAGCAACTACTTTGGGTGCCTCTGTGGGACAGTCCCCCCCCACCAATGTGGCATAGGAGTTCCATAGTGGCATGGGATTAGGGATGTGCCTATGCTCCAATATCCTAACCCTTTCCAGGCTCACCATTGACCAGCTGCTCCTCCTACTCAGCACCCTTTGAGGCAGTGGAGGAGGACTTGGTGGTCCCTGAGTGGGGGAGTAGGTCCTCCTAACCCAAGGCATCTCAGCCTTGAGTCTGACAACCACCTTCCTCAGCCCAGAGAGGTGTCTGCAGATGTGTAGCACTGCAAACTCCTGAAGGTCTTTCTGAAGATTCCTTCCCCACAGCCACTGCACTGCACCACTCTCATCAAAGCTACTCCCTTTTGCTAGACTCTTTTTTTCTCTTTGCCCATTTCACTATCTGAGAATATTACCCAGATGCAATATTTACTTTCCCAGCTCAGTTACCAATCCCCCAATACAATAATTAAACCACCACCTACAGGCTAACAACCCCCAGAAGCACTATTTGCTCACACCCCTTTAAGAGCTACTTACCTTCCCCCCCTCTCCTTACTACCTAGGATAATTTCAAGCTTTACCTCCCAACTCAGTCATCAACCACCTGATGCAATGTTTAAATCACCCAACCACTGGCTAACAACTTCCAGGTGCACTATTTACACACATACACATACACCCTTACAGCTACCTCTTACCCATCTCCTATGATGTCAGTCGATTTGTAGATTTGTAGCCGGCCTGGTGGTGCTGAGGGTTGAGGCACTGGATGCCACAACTCGTGCCATGCTGGTGACCCAAGTTCGGGTATGAGCTCAGGCACTGGGATTCGGCAGGGGAGGGAGAGGCTCAAGCATCTGATGGACTGCTCTCCTCTCCCTAGGGAGGGATCCTGGGTGCCTCCAGTGCAGTAGAGACCCTGGTGGAGACCAGAGGTATTACTAATGCGGAGCAGCTAAAAGAGGGAGGAGCACAGTGGATGTCTATGGGCAGCCGTGCTAACATCTTTGCATGGCCACACTCCTGTGGGAAACAAACAGAGAAAATCACTTGCTGTGCCAGTAAGCGATGGTGCAGTTCAGTGGTGGGGTCCCATGCCCAATGTCGAGCCATCTAACCTGGTGCTCCCGGTCTCCCTCCACCTCTCTGATCATGCCATTATATTGCAGCTAGAGCACCAGAGGAGTTAGCTATCCTACCCTGGGGGGCTCAGAGCCAGGGGATTGAGTTGCCAGATGAGGTAGGAGGGGGGTCCGGGGATCAGCGAGCTCCAGAGTTGGGGGCTTCAGGTGGGCAGCAGAGCCATCACTTAGTAACCGCTCCCCAGAGAGTCTGACAGGGTGAGTGCATAAATAAAGTCTACAAAACAAAAAAAAGCGTGGATTTTTAACCTATATAGTTATTAGGCAAGTGGCGGGTGGGGAAGGGGCATAAAAAGAATCTGTGCCCTGCCCTTTGCTTTGTCCTTTCAAGCAAACCTAGAAGACAAGTTCCCTGGAGCTAACACAGGCAGTTACCTCTGATACACATTAGTGGGGGTCACATCTTGTACCTGAACTTTCCATTGGGTCTTGACATAAGTGCCATCAAGGCTGACCTGGTGTTCTAGTCAGACCATCCCACTGTGTCATTCCTCTGTGAGGTCATCATCAGTTCACAGATGTAAATA
This sequence comes from Neoceratodus forsteri, assembly GCA_016271365.2. Classification (NCBI taxonomy): domain Eukaryota; kingdom Metazoa; phylum Chordata; order Ceratodontiformes; family Ceratodontidae; genus Neoceratodus; species Neoceratodus forsteri. The sequence goes on along the minus strand of CM028131.1, from coordinate 1,326,321,506 downwards.
CCACACATACAGGTGCAGGTTTCTTTTCATTATACTCTGTGGGGTCCCCTGTTTTTCTACTTCCCTGGAGATGTTCCAGTACTGTCCAAAACAAAATCTGGAGTCTTGCAAACTCCAGCACGAATTGGACATCTCAGGCATGATGCTCACTTGTGCGCAGCATTCTGAGAACACTGTGGAGCACTATAATGGTGCTCTGATGTCCACCTTGGATTCCTTAGTACCCTACTGTCTCCATCCCTTGACCTCCCAACATAGCTCCCTGTAGTATTGTGAAGAGCTGCACCAGTTGAAGACTAAGGGATAGAGACTGGAGCATTCCTGGCACAGAATCCAGTCTATGGTTGACAAATTGGAATTGAAAACTCACTATGATGAGTATCAATGAGCATTCACCCTGAAAAAGACAGAATTCCTGTCATGGACAATTGCTGCAGGGAGAGAGTGTCCAGCTCAGCTCAACTCTTTTGCACCATGGAGAGATTATTAAATCCTTCCTGTATATGGTATGCTTGATTTTTTTCTGCTGAAAAAATGCAATGAGTTTGGAGACTTCTTCTCTGACAAACTATCCTCCATTAGAAAGGGTGTTTGCTCAGGTGGTCTGTCATTGGCCAGTGATGGTCAGGGCCAAGGTGGCATTGTCAATCTCTTTGTCTGGGATGAGTTTTACCCAGTTTTGGAGGATATGTTTCTCAGGGTTATGGCAGGTTTTGTCCCACCAGCTCTTTGTTTGCTGACTACCTGAATTTTTTTAGAGTGATGGGAGGTTTATGGCCCAGTTATTGCCCAGATCGTTAAGTGTTACTTGAGGGAGGTTATTTTCCTGTCTGCACTTAAACAGGTAGTAGTGAAGCCCCTTCTCAAAAAACAGTAAATGGACCTTGATGTGTTGAGGAATTACAGAACTGTCTCTAAACTTCCCTTTTTGGGGAAGATTAGCAAGAAGGTGGTGACTGATCAACTTGTTAAATGCCTGGAGCAGTTTAACATCTATAAACCTCTCCAGTTTTCAGGCATGCTGCAGCACTGAGACTGGCCTCATCAGAGTTACAAATAATTTCCTTCTGCTGAGGGACCAGGGGGTTTGTACCATTTTGGTCGTATTGGCTCTCGGCGGCATTTGACATTGTTGACCATGGACTGCTTCTGGATTATCCAAGGAACTATGTGGGACTCACTGCCACAGTAATGCACTGGTCTGAGTCCTACTTACACAGAAACACAGACTTTGATGGCAGATAAGGACCGCTTGGCCCACCTAGTCTGCCAATTTCCCTACCTATAGGATAAGCTGCAGATTCTAGTTACCAAACAGCCTAATTCCTCCTACCCCCCACTATAATTTCCTTATGTCTGTCCCATGCATTCTTGAATTCTCCCACTGTTTTTGACCCTACAACCTCCTCAGGAAGGCCATTCCATGTGTCATCCACTCCCTCTGTGAAAAAATCCTTTCTCACGTTGCCCCTGAGCTGTCCCCCGTCTATCTTTAAATTGTGCCCTCTTGTTCTTGCACATCTCTTTTTCTGAAAGATGTTCCCCTCTTGGACTTTGTTGATTCCCTTGAGGTACTTGAAAGTTGATATCATGTCCTCCCTCTCCCCTCCTTTCCTCAAGGGTACACATATTAAGCTCTTTTAGTCTGTATTCGTATGGCTTCTGTTGAAGACCCTGCACCATTTTAGTTGCCCTCATGTGGACTGCCTCCATCCTGTCTATGGCTTTACAGAGATGGGGTCCCAAGAACTGCACACAGTACTCCAGATGGAGTCTCACCAACTGTCTGTACAGAAGGATAACAACTTCTTGTTTTCTACTTTTGATGCATCTCCCTTTGCATCCCAGTAACTCCCAGCCCTCTTTACTGCCTTCTCACATTGATTGCCTACCTTAAGGTTGTCTGATATGACTACCCCCAGGCCTCTTTCCATTTTTGTTGTTGTTAGAACCTCCCCCCCCATTGTGTACTCTTCCCCAGGGTTTTTGTTTCCCTGGTGCATTACTTTGCACCACTTTGCATTGAATCTAAGCTGTCATACTTTTGACCATTCTTCCAACCTTGCCAAGTCCCTTCTCATCCTTTCCACCCCCCCTGAGTATTAACTTCCTATGGAGAATGCAGCAGGTGGCCCTGAGAAATGTCCTGTCCAGGGCCTTGCCACTTCCTTGTGCCTGTTTTAATCAAGAGTTTGTAGTTGCTTTTATTGTAAAGCACTCTGAGCCTTCAGGAAAGGGCCCTAGGAACAAGATGGCTGCACACTAACATGTTTGTGGAGAGAGAAGAATGCAGAGCAACAGGTGTTATGCTTCTCCATAGATTTTTTGGGTGTGTTCCTCGACAGAAACTACTTTAAAACATCCTGGAAAGCTGCATCAGCTCTTACTCTACTGGACTTCATCTTAAGGAAAAGAATCATGAAAGAAATGTTCTGCCTCATTTAAAAAGAGTAGTAAAAAATTTTCAGTACTGCTGCGGGTCATCCTATTGGATTTGTCTTGTCTGAGGTTGTTACAGGAATGGTGCCTAAGTCTGCAATAGGGAAGATGGATTTGCTTTCTTTATTTTGTGGAGTGTGAAGAGCTTGCAAAGCATTCCATACCTCCTAACAGTTTAGAATTTTCTGGGTATGTTTTGAAAGTTTTAAATGCTTATTAGTGCTATTTCTGGACTGAATTTAAACAATGATACCAGCGTCTAATGTCCTATAAGACTGTGGGAGTTCTTTGTTATGCTTCACCAAATTTATCGATTTAAAAGAGGACTTCTAGAATTATGGAATAGCACAGCACTGGCGGTAAAGAAGGAGGACAAGACATTCTATAGGTAAATCAGTGAAAGAAAAAAATGGAAGGTATTGTAAGACTCGAAGGGGATGAAGGGAAGTGTAGGGAAGTAGACCTGGAAAAGGCAGAAATGCTTAAATACTTCTGTTCAGCATTCGCTGAAGAGGGGGAGGGTCAGGGACCACAGCTGGGCAACAGATGCAAGGGGGGGAGGTGGACACCAGTCCATTCACAGTAGAGAGAGTCCTGGAGGAGCTCACAAAACTGAAGGTGGACAAAGCAATTGGGCCGGACAGCATACACCCAAGCATATTAAGGGAACTGCGAAAAGAGTTAGCAGCACCTCTGGTAGCCTTGTTCACAAAGTCACTTAACACAGGATTTGTTCCAGAGGACTGGAAGAAGGCACATGTGGTCCCTCTACACAGATCTGGCAGTAGGGAGGAGGCGGGGAGTTATAGGCAGGTCACCCTCACCTCAGTAGTGGGGAAGATCATGGAGACACTGCTTAAAGAAAGAATAGTGGGTCATCTGGAATCCAACAGGGTCCAGGATCTAAGGCAACATGGCTTCACAGCAGGAAGGGTGTGTCAGATGAATCTGATAGATTTCTTTGACTGGGTTACAAAGGAAGTAAATCGGGGGCAGTGGATATCGCCTACCTTGATTTCAGTAAGGCCTTCAACACTGTCCCACACAAGAGGCTGGTTAACAAGATGGGTAGTCTGGGCATGTGGCACAAGGTGGTAAACTGGATTAGGAACTGGCTAATAGACAGGAGGCAGAGGGTGGTGGTTAATGGGATTCAGTCTGGGGAAAGGGGGAGGTGCCTCAGGGATCAATTCTGGGGCCAGTTCTGTTCAATATCTTTATTAGTGATACTGCAGAAGGACTGGAGGGAAAGACCTGCCTGTTTGCAGATGACATCAAGATCTGCAACAGGGTGGATACTCCTGACAGGGTGCAGAAAATGAAGAGGAACTTGGAGAAGCTGAATGAATGGTCTGAGGTGTGGCAGCTGAGGTTTAATACTAAGAAGTGCAACATTATGCACCTCGGACAAAGGAACCTTGGGGTGAGGTACAGGATGGGGAGGAGTTGCTGACTATCACCAAGAAAGAAAGGGGCCTAGGGGTTATTATTTCTGATGACCTGAAAGTGTCAAAGCAGTGTGCCAAGGTTGCAGGGAGGGCTAGCGGCATGCTGGGGTGAATAGGCAGGGGTATCACTAGCAGAAGGTGGGAGATAGTGATGCATTTGTATAAAACACTGGTCAGGCCTCACCTGAAATACTGTGTGCATTTCTGGAGGTGGCACCTTCGGAAGGACATTGACAGGGTGGAGATGGTCCAGAGAAGGGTGACTAAGATGATATAGGGCTTGCACCACAAAACCTATGAGGAGAGATTGAAGGACCTCAATATGTACTCACTGGAGGGGGGGGGACATGATAGAAACATTCAAGTACCTAAAGGGCATAAACATGGTGCAGGGAGGAGACACCTTCCAATACAGGAGGAGTATAAGAATGAGGGGGTCACGATATGAAATAGGAAGGTGGAAGGTTGAGAGGGAATGTGAGGAAGTTTTTCTTCACGGAGAGGGTGGTTGACACATGGAATGATCTGCCACAGGAGGTGGTGGGAGCAAGCATGGTGGAGGGATTTAAACATGCCTGGGACAGGCATAGGAGAATCTTGGAGGTAGGGGAGAGGGAAGGGAAGCCACTGACCAGATAGGGTCAAGTACAGGGTGAATGGGCAGACTAGATGGGCCTTGCAGTCCTTATCTACTGACAATTTCTATGTCTTTATATTTCTACCTTTTTGCAGCACGAACAGTAAAAACATTTGTAGACCGAGTCTGTTCCAGGAATTTGAAGGTTTGATGTCTGCCTCTCCCAGTTTGGTTTTGAACTTCAGTGCTGTCATGTGACCTCCCACTGAGTACTGGAAATGTTTGCTGTACTCTATTGAAATTGCTTATTTAAAAAGCTTACATGTATCTTTTGAACAGAAAAAACAAATACAGCTCCTAGCTCTGCCTCAAGGTTAATGTCGAAGCTATTTCATAGAATGGATGAGGCCAGACATATGCTAGCCCAAACCTACTCAAACAAAAATCAAGTAACAATGAAACACCCTCTAAGACAAACCCTCTCAGAACCAACCCAACTAGCTAAAGGGAAAAAGGAATAATAATAAAAGGGTGGAAAAGGAGTCAATGATATAAAAAAATAGAAAAACAAATAAAAATTACTTTTACTAAGTTTAAAAAAGTATCCAGTGACATGCGTGACCCACGAGTGGGCGCTTACTGAAATGGTGACTCACTCATGGTGCATGTTGACAGGGCGAGACTCCAGGGAGGGCAACTGGATGGGGGAGGTTCATTAACAGCGACAGGCTGTTGCTATATGTACACGCATGCTGGGGGGGAGTGAGCACCCTGAGTGAGGGGCGGAGGGGAGGGAGGGATTGTGAGGGTGGTGCCATGGTGAGCTGCTGAGTTGGCTGTGTGGCATGATGGGTGGGTGCCGGCTGGGGTGGTCAGGATGCTGGGTTCGGGTCTGGGTGAAGGTATATTTGTTGCGCCCTGCCCAGATAGTTTTTACAATTTTACACCCCCTGACATGCACCCTACTGGAGTTGGAAATCCTATAGTGGGGGGAAGTGCAAGCACAGTCTCCCACATGGCATTAAAAATTACGGGTCCCTGGTGCCCTTTTGGTTTGCACCGGGGGGGTGTACATCACCATAATTGATTTTCAGCGATGTACACTCACCATAATGACGATCGCCTTTCTGCGATCGCCATTATGACATAGAACCACTTAAAAAAGGGGGGAAGTGGAAGCAGGGGATATGCTGATTCAGTGGTCATTATTTCAGAAGTCACTCTTGGAAATCCCTAAAAACACAGAGGCTCTCCCCAAAATGGAGGTTATGAGGCTCTACCAGAATCTAATTCTGTTTTAAACCTTGAGAAATATTCTGAACATTCAGAACAATGTTCTCAAGGAGGGGAGGCATCAATCTCTATGACAGCCATGGCAGGTGGGAAGCATAAAAAAAAAATCAGATACTAAAACACCGCACTAGGAATCGAAAGAAACAGAAGGGGAAGAATTAGTAGAGAAAGTGACAGCAACACCATCTGGAGATTCAGAAAGCAATCTATTAGCTGAAATGAAAGCTGGCTTTACACAAATTAATAATTCCCTGATAGTCTTTATAGAGGTACTTAATGCTTTAACCAATAAAGTGGAAACTATGATGATCTGAATTGACAAGGTGGAAAACAGAATGAGTCAGCAAGAGGACAAATTAAATCCTCTGATCTTACAGGTGAAAGAACAACAGAAAAAATTGGAAAACTTAAAAGTTAAAGTCAAAGAGCTAGAAACTCATAGCAGGAGGGGTAATTTAAAAATTGGAGGGATCTTGAAGGTACAAACCCACTTAAAATTTTTGAAGAGCTCCTTACTAAGGTTATGGGCCTGACTGCTGAATCACCTAGAATAGAGTTTGATAATGCTCATCGGGCATGGTTAACCCAAACTACAAAGGTAAGCAACTGAGGTTTGTTTACATAAGAGCTCACTGGTATCAAAGACAGAGAACGTATTCTACAGAAAGCAGGAACAGAAAAGGGCCTTCATGTGAGAGGCCTGTCTTTGCAGGTTTATCCTGATTTTGGGCCGGATGTTTTATCCAAAAGAAAAGTCATTAACATAGAAGCATAGACTTTGACAGCAGATAAGGACTCCTTGGTGCACCCAGTCTGCCCAGTTCCCTACCTTTTGGATAAGCTGCAGATCCTAGTTAACCAACAGCCTACTTCTTTTTTCACCAGTGATCAGTTTGCTACTAGGACACCAAATCAAATATTCCCCCCCCCCCCACAAAGTTACGAGTTTTCTTTAAGAGGTCCAATTTTATTTTTATTCCCCTCGAGAAGCAGAAAAACATATGAGATGCTTGTTTGCAGATAAAGGCTGGCAGCTGGTTGTTGCAACTGCAGCAAAAGAGAGGAATGTATAAATTCAATGTCTGGGGTAAATCCATCCAGCACAAAGCAACCCAACCAAAATGGAGACTGGACTCAACCAGCAGGAGAAAGAGAGAGCTTCTACAAATGTATGATTACCAGCAGCACATATCGATGCTGAAAATCTACCATCTGCCTCTTACCAAGATGCACATTCTTTGCCCAGTAGTGTGGATATGTATTACTATTAGGCTGTAAATTAAAACAATTATATGGAAAAGAATATACAAATTACAACAAAGGAAAAAAAAGAGGACCGCCTATATGACCACTACTCCTGCATGCTCTGCATGTCTCTCCTCTCCTAGATACATCTCCATTCGTGTTCAGTTGGTTCCCTTTTTTGGAGCTCAGCCATTTTTGTGTTATGAAGAATGGGAACTATGGCCCGTGAGTGCAAATTTCAGTTTGAATTATGGGCCTAGGGTAAAGAGGGGAGGAGGGTGGGTCATGGCTTATTGTTGGGTGAGGTGGTGGGTGATCATACACAATTCACAAGTGATATTTCCTTTACTAGGTGTTTAACTCACTCTTACTGCTGGTGTAAGAACAAAGGGTTCAGTTTAATTGAATCTGTATTTGGCTTAGGTAATCTAAATGGCGTGACTGGGAATGCTTTGGTTTATACCCTTTTCACATGTCTTTATGCTTTATCATATCTTTGTTTTCTTAGAGTATGTGGAATTTATATTGCATGACCTGGAATGTAAAGGGCACCCACAGTCAAAATAAAATATGTAAAATTATTAATGATGCACAAAAAAATCACATTACTTGTCAAATTCTACAAGAAATGCATTTTACTGAAAAAGCCTTCAACTATATATCTAAATTATTTAAAGTTAATAGTGTGTGTGCCTCATATACAAATCTTGCTAGAGGTGCAGTTATTCTGTGTAAAAAATGTCTCCAGATACAGTTGAGATTCATATGCAGATATTAATGGCAGATATGTCCTTGCCAATCATCGAAAGGATGGATTTGACTTCACTCTTGCCAGCGTGTACGCTCCAAATGAAGAAGATCCAAACTTCTTTGCAGATTTTTTCCTAAAATTATCTAATATCCCTCTCCCATAATTATTAGGAGAGGTCTAAATCTAGCTTTATAAGAAACAGGCCTCATAGAGGTGAAAAAACAAAACAGAGCAGTCTCTGAGGTTAGGGGCTTCATTGAAGAATTAGCACTAATGGACTCATTTAGGGAATTGTGTCTAGATCTAAAAATGTTTTCTTTCTATTCTCCAGTATGAAACAGCCATACTGGAGAGCAGAGGATTCTTGGAGAAAGAAGGAAGGAGAGAGCAACTCGTGGCAATGAGAGTCAGTGCTAGCAGGACCATACAAGGCACTTGTAAATCCTATGGCAGGTATGCCACTGTTACCTGCCTAGTGTAGGACTTCTGTCTGGTCTTTCCAGGCCATCTGGTTTGCTCAGTTTTTTACACTTGAGACTGCTGCAGAGCCATGTTTTTGTCAGAAGAACCAGGAGTCTGGGCAGTGGCAGAGCCTGTTCCTGTTGATAAGGCCGGTGGCATGCCCGGAGGTGGGTAGACTGCAGCAGGGAGAGGGCTGGAGGTCTGTGGATGCCATATTTAGCATACTTCTACTCAGTAGCTGCTGAGTATAGGAATGCAGAATGAGGTTGTGGATTTGTTCAGTCTATTTTATTTTATTATAGTTACTTTATTTATTCTCCATAACACCCGTGGACTCAGATAGCAAACATTGGGTCAGGCTGTCACTTAATGCTTAGAACAGAGTGCATTTTACAGATTGTAAAGAAGGGATTGAATTAACCCATTAGGGTGACAATATTTAAGTATTAAGTTTAAATTCAACTTACAAACTCACTCCTAGCTGTTTTTAGCTACAAGTGCTGATGTCAGCACGTTAGTACTCAAAAGGAATTAGGAATCAGGTAATTGGCAAGGTGCACTGTGCATACAGGGTGGGGTTCTGAGAGAGTATAAAAACAAGAAGAGAACAGGTGGTTCAGACTGTTCACCATGCCAACAGAACACCATTAGGACAACAGAACGCAAGCAGAATAGAACAGTTTTTTCAATGCAGACATGATGCCAAGGCTCAACAAGCACCGAGGCATCAAGAAAAAGACTTCAGCAGTCAGTTCTTTCCCATTGTATTATTTAAGTAAATTTACTCTCCAGTTTGGGTAACAGTTAAATCAGTGCAGCTAAAAAAGTTAATTGGTGCGGTGTTAAAAACAAAGCACTTATGGTCCGAGGGGCCTAGTAAATATGGATAGGACTTCACCAGCAAGCTTTAGCAAGCAACCTGTGCCAAGTAAGCAGCATTTTTAGAAAATTAAAGAATAAGTAAGTTCGAGAAACCTAAACATAATAACATAGATACATAGACAGTGCTGGCAGATAAGGGCCTATGGCCCACCCAGTCTGCCCATTTGAGCTTGTAAGTTTACTTTATGTTTTCCTAGAAGTCTTTTGCCCCTTAACCCTGACCTCCAGAATTCCTTTATGTCTATCCCATGCATTCTTAAATCCCGTGATTGTTTCAGCCCCCACCACTTCCTCTGGCAGGGTGTTCCACTTGTCCACCACCCATTATGTGAAGAAATTCTTCTTCACATTTCCTCTGAATTGTCCTCCCTCCAACTTCATCCCATGCCTTCTAGTTCTGGAACATCTTTTTCACTTACAAACAGTGTATTCCTGCACCCTGTTCCTTCCTGTAAGATACTTGTATGTCTCTATCATATCCCCTCTCTCCTTCCTCTCCTCCAGGGAGTACATATTCAATTCCTTCAACCTGTCCTCATAGGACTTGTGATGCAATCCATCTACCATCTTTGTTGCCCTCCTCTGAATTTTCTCTGCCCTGTCTATGTCCTTAAGTAAATAAGGTCTCCAGAACTGTACACCGTACTCCAGGTGGGGCCTCACTAGTGTCTTGTATAGTGGAATTATGACCTCCCTTTTCCTGCTTGTGATGCCCCTGCCTATGCATCCCAGCATCCTATGTGCTTTACCTGCTGCCTTGTCACACTGTTTCCCTACCTTGAGGTCATCAGAGATGATAACACCAAGATCTCTTTCCTGCTTGGTGCATGCTATATCCTCACCCCCCAACTGATATATTGTGCCAGGGTTTTTGTGCCCCATATGCATTATCTTGAACTTCTTTGCATTGAATTTCAACTGCCAAACCCCTAACCATTCTTCAAGTTTCTTCAGGTCCCGTCTCATTATGTCTACACCCTCTGGTGTGTCTACTCTGTTACAGAGCTTTGTGTCATCAGCAAACAGGGAAATTCTGCCTTCTAGGTCCTGAGCAATGTCACTGATGAAGATGTTGAATAGGACCGGTACCAGCACTGATCCCTGTGGTACCCCAGTGGTCACTCTTCCCTTCTGTGGAGTGATAGCCATTTACCACCACCCTCTGTGTCCTGCCACCCAGCCAGTTACCTACCTACTGCACTACTGCCCTGCTCACACCCATATTCCCCAGTTTGTGTAATAGTCTTCTGTGTGGCACAGTGTCAAAGGCCTTGCTGAAGTCCAGATAGGCCATGTCCACTGACCTCCCCTGATCCACCTCCCTAGTCACCCAGTCAAAAAATTCAATGAAGTTGGTCTGACATGACCTCCCCCTGGTGAAACCATGCTGCCTTGGGTCCTGTAGTCCATTGACAACCAGATGATCCACCAATCTCTCCTTCAGTAGTGCTTCCATGATCTTCCCCACTACCGAGGTGAGGCTGACTGGTCTGCAGTTCCCTGCTTCCTCTTTGTTCCCACTTTTGTATAAGGGGACTACATCTGCTGTCCGTCTGTCTTTGGGTACCTCCCCTGTTTCCAGTGATTGGCTAAACAGGATTGCCAGAGGTTCAGCCACCACCTCTCTTAGTTCTTTAAGGACCCTGGGGTGCACCCCATCTGGCCCCATTGCTTTATCAACTCTTATTACTTCCAGTTCCTTCGGGACCCTTTCTCATGTAAAGCGACTTGTGTCCATTTTTGCACCATTCTCACCCCTTGTACTCCCTTCAGACCCATTACCCTCCTCTTCCTCAGTAAAGACTGAGCAGAAATACCTGTTCAGTATGTCAGCTTTACTGTTTTCATCCTGCACACGACCTCCATCCTCCCCCCTTCAGTCTCACTATCCCTCCCTTTGCCTTTCTTTTTTCACTTATATACCTGTAAAAGGTTTTGTCCCCTCTACTCATTGATTTTGCAATGTGCTCTTCTGTCTGAGGTGTGGCTTCCCTTACTGACCTCCCTGCCTCCCTTTGCTTCTCCTGGTATTTCTCCCTATCCCCTTCTGCCTGTGTCTTTTTGTATTGCATGAATGCAATCTTTTTGGCTTTCACTTTCTCCGCTACCTCCTTGGAAAACCATAATGGCCTCTTCTTCCTTTTCCCCTTGCTAACCTGCTTAATGCATAATTCTGTTGTTCTTGTAATCCCCATTTTAGGCCCACTGTTCCTCAACCCCTGATTCCTGCCCCATTCCTCTTAATGCCTATTTCAAGCATCTCCCCATTTTCCCAAAGTCTGTTCCCCTAAAATCCAGGATACGTGTTTTTGTGTGGTTTGGTTCTGCTCCTTCTGTGATTTCAAACCACAATGACTGGTGGTCACTGTTCCCCAGGTGCTTCCCCACTGTTACCCCCATCACACTGTCCCTGTTTGTGAGCACAAGGTCCAGCATTGCCTTCTACTGAGTTGGTTCCATGACCAATTGCTTGAGGAAGGCACCCTGAAGTAAGTCCAGGATAATTCTGCTCCTAGTTGATGCTGCTGCTGCTGGGATGCTCCAGTCCACGTCTGGAATATTGATGTCTCCAATCAGCACTACCTCACCCTTGTCTGCCATCCTTTGGATGGTTAGCATCAGCTCCCTATCTGTTTCTTCCCCCTGGGTTGGTGGTCTATAGAGCACACCTGTGTGGATGGCTGGCCCCATTTTCCTTTCCAGCTTAACTTACAGTGTCTCTCTCCCATTTTGTTCCTCCTGGATCTCTGTGGCCCTTATATTGTTTTTCACATACAGTGCCACTCCTCCCTTGCTACCTACCCTGTCTCTTCTGAATATGTTGTAGCCAGGTGTGGCCATCTCCCAGTCATGGTTATCATTACACCATGTTTCTGTGATGGCCACAATGTCCAAGTCTGACTGCACCATGACAGCCTCCAGATCCTCCATCTTGTTGCTAAGGCTCCTGGCATTGGCACACATGGCTTTCCATGATTTGACCTCCCTAGACTGTTTAACTGTTCTACTCTAGCCCCTTCCCTGGTTGTCCTTTATCCCTGGTTCTCCTTGCTGTCTGCCCTTCTGTTGAATGTTGCCCCTTTTCTGCCTATCCACCTCTTGGGCACTTATCTCCATCTTTTGCACACTGCTTTGTAGAGATAACCACTCTTCTGGTTTCACTGATTCCACTGCTAGCTGTGGGGGGTGGGCAATTAGGTACCCTCCTTGCTGGCCTTCCACCTCCCTTGGCTACTTTAAATGCTTGTCAATGTAGCATTTAAACTTATCATTGAGTGCTTGGATTCCCCTCCAGGATTGATGCAGACCATCAGGCTTGAACAAGCCTCCATCCCTCCAGGTGGGTCCCCAGTTACCAATGAATCCAAACCCTTCCTCACAGCACCAGTTCTTCAGCCATGAGTTAAAGTTCCTGGTGCATGCACCCCTATGCTCTCCCATGCCTCTCACATGTAGTACTTCCGAGAAGGTGACAGAAGTGGCTACTTGCTTGAGACCCCTCCCCAATTTCCTAAACTCTTCTTGAACTTCCTTTGGCTCCCCATTAGCCAGGTCATTAGTACCTAGGTGGATAATAATATCCAGCTCACCCTCCCATCTTTCCTTCCCAGTGATCCCCAGGATCTTCCTTCCATTCCTCCATGCCGTGGCACATGGTAGGCACCTCACCTCCCTGTCCTTCCTCTCCTGTGTTCCTAGCTGAATCCCTCTTATGATGGAGTCCACCACCAGGATTTGCTTACTCCTCCTCTGAGGTCCACTGTTCTCCCCACTGAGGTCACCTCCTTGGCTAACCTCCACATCCTTACCTTCCACTTCTCTGGGTAGCTCTATTTGGTTGTCCCCATTTGCCAGTGTGGCATATGAGTTCTTGAGTGGAACAGGATCTGGGATGTGCCTTTGCCTGACCACCCTAACCCTCCCTCAGCCCACTGTCATCCAAGTGCTTCTCATTCTTGGCATCCTTTGTGGCAGCAGCATTGGACTGGATGGTCTCTGGATAGGGGTGATGGTACTCCTCACCCAGTTTACTTCTACTTTGAGTCTGGCTACCTTATCCTGCAGTCCAGAGAGATGCATGCAGATAGGGCAGCACCTCAGTACCCACAAGGTCTGCCTGAATATGGCTGCCCCACAGCCAGTGCATTGCACTACTCCCCACATTATACTGCACTTATACTGTTATTCCAGTACATGTCTATTACTGAAGCTCTCCTCATTCCTTTTTTATTAATTTACTGTCCTAAAAATCCTGCCACTGCTCCTCAGATACTTTTCTTTAAGAAAGGAAAAAACAAATAAAAAAATGAGTCAAAACACTTGTCATGCTGAGGGCGGGCTTCTCCCCCCTTATGCCCCTCCTACTCCACAACCCCTACTATATCCTGTGCTTAGCTCCTGTCAATCAGATTTAACAGGACATATAATAAAGAGTTGGGGCAGGGGAGGCGAAAATTTGCAGCAATTAAAGACAGCAAAGAAATACACCACCATGACAAGCACAACAAACTAGGTTTTAAATTTTCAACAGCCCAAAAAACAATTCTAAGTAAAGACAGCAAATAAATTACAGTGTCACTAAAAGCCCACAATCTAAGTTGTAAACAAAAATAGGAATGTACAATTACTGTAAAGCACTAAAAAGAACAAGCATTTGTCAATGCTGAAAGTTCACTGTTGGTATTGCTGTTGTACATGCCTCCCATATTTTTCAGTGTATATTCCTCTGCCTTGCATTTTAAGGCATCACTGTCATCACAAATTTCTTATGTTCTTCCAGCACTGGTTTAATTCATTAGAAAAACAAGCATTTGTCAATGCAGAATTTTTGCTTGCTGGTATTAGCATTGGTAGTGCAGGAGTTAGAGAGATGCATAAGAGGAATGGCAGTGAAGTATTGAAGTAACATCAACCACCACCCCCACTCTGCAGAAACTGACAGGCATTGGGGGTGTGCCTTTTGGGCTGTCAGCCATAACACTCACACTATTCAACCTCATCCCACCCTGTAGACACCAACTGGTGTCACAGTGTGCCTTGAGATCTTCAGACTTTAAAATCACCCCATTCCATAAGGAAATAAGCTGAGATGGGTGCAGTATAGGAGAATGGGGTGAACGTTAGGGCTGAAGACCCCATAGCACAGCTCAATGCCTGTCAGTGGCTGCAGGGTGGGGAGGGGGTGGAATGGGGTGAGCATTATGGCCAACAATCCCAAGTCACCCCCCCAACACCTGTCAGTCTGTACAGGGTGGGCGTTGTGGTTGGAAGCCCTAACGCCCTGGGTTTTTGTTGGTATTTTTGCTCCAAAGTTTCAACATGGGCATTTTGAGACCCCACCTCATGAATAGTGGCAGTATCATTTTGTTACTCAATCCCAAAAGGTGATTTTGCACAGCGAGTGTGCCATTCGGCACCACAGATGTGAAAACACATTTCAGGCAAGATGTGAAAAATGACAGCTGTACTGTTCATGAGGGGGTGTGAAAAAATGGCAATGTTGACAATCTGGGGTGAAAATATAAAAAAGTGGGGAAGTTATAAGTGTGCATAGAAAGTGTGCAATGCACACTCATAATGCAGTCATTTTTTGGAATGTTTTCACCAAATTTTCAACATGGCCTTTTTGGGACCTCCCCTCATGAACAGTGGCACTAGAATTTCATTAATCTGTCCTGAAATTTGATTTTGCACAGCGACCGAGCCATTCTGTGCCACAGGTGCAAAAACACATTTCGGGAAGGATGCAAAAAATGACAGCTATACTGTTCATAAGGGGTGTGAAACAATGGCAATGTTTGAAATTTGGAGTGAAAATCTTAAAATTTGATGATGTTATCAGCGTACATAGAAACTGTGCAATGGACACTCATAACGCAGTCATTTTGTGGAATTTTTTCACCAGATTTGCAACAGGGACTTTTTGGGACCCAACCTCATGAACAGTGGCACTGTTGTTTTGTTAATTGGTCCTGAAAGGTGATTCCACGCAGTGACTGCGAAATCACCTTTTGGGATCAAGAAACAAAATGACAGTGACTGTGTTCATTAGGTGGGGTCCCAAGAATCCCATGTTGAAAATTTGGGACCAAAACTCCAAAAAGTGGCTGAGATATCAACCAAAGTTGAATCCCCCCATTGATTGCTATTATAGAGCTTACCATGATTTTCTTCAGTTTGAGATCAACTTTTGAAGAGTGCAGACCTGTTCCCAGTCCACAAAAGATCACTGCTCCTGACCTCTAGAGGTAAGTATGGGTGTGGGGGGTTTGGGGAGGTGGGGTGTGGAGAGGGAGGTTGTGGGTTGGGGGAGGGGCTGGTGGGAACAACAAGGGACAGTTTTCTTTTTTTTTAGATTTAAAAAATATGTCATGGGACTATTTTCCTTTTTACAGGTAAACTATTCATAACATGGGTTTTGGCACACTAGGGTGGGCTCCCAATGTGCCAGAGTACTTGGAAGGGGATCCATGCTGACCAAGAAATTGGGCACACTGAGGTCAGCTGAGAATATAGGGGTGTAGGGGGGCACATCTGACACCAGGAGTGGGCATCCTGGTGTCAGAAACACCAGATGTAGTTTTTGGCACACTGGGGTGGGCTCCCAGTGTGCCACATTAAAAGGGAGGAGGATACATGCTGACATGAGGATTAAGCACCCCGATGTCAGCAGGCGGGGGGATCTGCTAGCGTGATTGTGCTTAGAGTGAAAATGCCTTTGGACACTGTATACTCCCAGCCCATACAGAGCTTAGGCTGTGGCCTACTCCACACATGTGGGAGAAAACAAGCAAAAGGAGTCAGCGGGAAGTGGAGGAGGCAGGCGAGGAAAGCGCCTTCTCCCACATTCCAGGAAGGGACCAGTGGGGTTGTGAGGTGGGAGTGGAGATGACAGCCTGGCTGATCATGATGCAAACAGCTGTTTGCTGTGTGGTGACCTGCAGATGAAAGGAAAAAGCTGCCACATGATTGGTGCAGCTTTTTCTTTTCAAGTGCAGACCACTTCAGGCAAAACAACATCATGACTAGCCTTTCTGATGATTGGTGCAATACTGTTGAGCCCCTTGCAGAGCACTCTGCATTGGACAGACAGTGTCACACCCCTCAAAAGTCACTGTCCCAAGGAGTTTAATGCACATGCACAACCTCAAAAATTGAGTTTTTTTAAAGAGTTCTCAAAGAAATTTCAGTATCTTATAGATTTTATAGAGCTAGTTTACAGAGAACTGTTAAGAAAAGGTAGAGCCTCATAAAGAATACGGTAATTTTTAGATAATTTTAGATAAAATGAAAAAGGAAAGCATAGCATACATATAGAGTACATTATATAGAGACAACAAATAATATATTTAGAGCACTTTTAAGCAGAAGTACTGTAATAGAAATAGTAGAAATCCAAGCATGGAACCTGAAAGACTTGTCTAGATTCTTCATCCTTTCCCCGGATTGTTTTCCTGAAGTTATAACAACAGTACGAACTCTAGAAACAGTGCAGATGAAAGAAAACAACAAAAGAAGAGGAAAGGTGTGGAAGATAAAGTGGAAGAGGTGGAAGAAGGAGCAAAGGGAAAGAAAACCGAAGAAAGGAAGAAGATTATGGTAGAAACCTGAAACTTGAATATTTGGTTGGAGGCATGGGGAGAAGCTTAAAGACAATCCATAGAGACTGAGACACAAAAGGTTTTTTCTCAAAAGACAGTTTTATTTCAGTTTTGATAATATACTTTATTCCTTTTTCAATTTTTTTCACTTTTATAAAGAATGTTAACATATTGTCAACATAGTGCTAATTTATACAGGTGTGTGATATAAGTTAGATAATAACTAATTGACTGATTAATTGACTACAATTGACCACAGTTGCTACTATTATTCTGAGATCTTATTACCCAGATAATGTATTACAGTTATAGACAATAGGTGTGTTGAAGAAATAAACAGGTTAGCTGCTATTGCCTTTAATTCCCTGTTAGTCTATTAATAAGACTATTAATAAGTGAATGTTATAGTATCTTATTTTTAAATTACTACCTTCTAAAGTCCTAGATTGAATTTTTTTCATATTAGTTTGCTAAACCTTAAAGGCACTTATAGAAATTGTGGCAGCAGAAGCGAAAGCACACCAGAGGATTTATTTATATATTATTTAACAAACTGTTAGATAGTAATTTTTGTATATTATACAATGTCTGTAACAACAACAAGTGGGAAAACACTGTTAAAAGCAGAATGCTCCCAGATAAAGAAAAGTGTTAAAATAAATAACACAAAAGAGGGTAGCCTAACAAAGGAGGAATTATTGAGCGATCCAGAAACAAATGCAAAGAAAGAAATTAAAATCAGAGATGGAGACAGACAAACTAAAATTAAAGCCAATAAGCTCAAGGATATATTAAATTAATAACGGAAAAAAGTCTGAATAAGAAAAACAGTGGTAAGAAGGATGAAGAAATAAGGAAAGGAAGAAGGAATATAACATCAACACCAACAGTAACAATTTCTGATTTTTTTCTTTCCTAATAGTACTAGCAAGGAAAGAAACTATAGTGTCAGGAGCCAGAGGATGGACAGTAAGAGGGGAAAAACTAGTACCTCAACCTAATGGGAAGTTTTCAGATATTTTTGAAGTCAAAGTCAAAGTCAAAGTCAACTTTATTTAAAAAGACGCCCAATCCCAAAGGCTCTTGATGCCGCACAAAAACTATACAGTATGTCATACTGTGTACATTAGAGTTAAAATATTATACATATAACTTAAACTCCAAAAGCCTGCCAAATAAAAAGGTCTTAAGATGACTCTTAAAGGCCTCTATAGTGGGGCCTACTTCAATGCAGCAGGTTCCAGAGAGCAGAGCAGCAACTCCAAAGGATCGATCCCCTGCTGATTTCAACCTAGCCCTTGGAACTGTGAGGAGCCACCACCAGAGGAGGCGAAGATCCCGGACAGAGGTGGACAGTACCGGGAGATCAGAAGGTAACCAGGGCCCTGTCCATGTTGGGTCTTATAGGTGAGAAACCCCACCTTGAACAAAACTCTCCACCTGATAGGCAGCCAGTGCAGTGCTATAATGGAGATAATATGACAGAACTTGCTTGTCCAGTCAAAGCTGGGCAGCAGCGTTTTGCACTAGCTGCAGTCTGTGAAGAGAAGTTCCAGAGACCCCGAGATAGAGCGCATTACAGTAGTCAAGTCTCGAAGTGACTAAGGCATGTATCAAAGTAGGGAGGTCCAGAGCCGGAACAAGGGGCTTAATCCTGGTGATATTTCTAAGATGAAAAAAGCAGGAACACACCACGGAGGATATTTGGGCCTCCATGGACAAGTTCCTGTCAAAGATCCTAATAAACTGAATAAGGACTTTTCAAATATGAGACACTCTGTTAGACAGGAATTAGCAAGTATGACATGGGAAGAAGGAAGTGGGCAATAGAAGTCAGATTAAGGAGAATACAGGAAAGAAAATAGATATAGACATGACCAATTTGGCTGTGTATAAATAAGCAAAGGATAATTAGGAAATAGAGGTGGATCTTTCAGGGATATTAAATTATATGGGCAACAACACATGCAAGCTAGATTAGGAAGAATTAGGAGAGACCACAAGGCAGACTCAGGAAGTGAGTCCACTATCACTAGAAATACCAGATGTGGAGGGCATAACCAGAGATGTCCATTTGACACTGAGAGACCTTTACATGGCTAACATGTTAATTTATAGGGAACTGGTAGAGATAAAGAAAGATACATCATTTTTGAAGGGTATAAGCATAGAAAACTGGAAAAGAATAGAATGCATAAGAGAAGAAAGGAGAAGTGCAAAGCAACAGAGCAACAAAAAATAGAGACAGAAGAGATATAAGAGAGTTGGAGGAGGAGCACAAAGAGCAAAAAGATGATAGCACCTGGTCTCTGAGTACTTTAAAAACATACAAATCAGAAACAAAGGAATTATGTTACCAGATGGAAGCAAAAGAGAAGATAGTATAAGTAAGGAGTTGAGAAGAACACATGCTATATTATTGGAAAGAGGAATAAAAGAGGAAACTAGTGCATTAGGAAAGATAAAGAGAAAATGGATGGAAGAAGAGAATAAGAGAGGAAAGAACACTAGAAAGAAAAAAGAGAAACCGGAGGAGATACTTTCAGAAGTAAATGATAAAGAATTAGCATAAAAAAACAGACGAAAGCAACTACAAGAAGGAAAGAAAAAGATATGAAAAATGAGAAATAAAGTAAAGGACAAGAGGTCCTGAGTACTAATAAAAAGGGTGAACAGATGGAAAGAAAATGCAAAGGTTATGGGAAAAAAGATAGAAAGAAAAGGGGGCAAGCAGGAGAAAAAAAGAAGAACTAGAGTTAGAAAGTGATGAGAAAGAAAAAGAATGTAAGAATGAAAATTTAGGAGAAGAAAGGAAAGAAGACAGCAGTGAAAATGTTCTGGTAAAACCCCCAAAAATGGAAAAGGAACTCACAAAGGAAAATAAGCAAGCTAGCAGTAGCAACTTGGAAAAAGTTGACAGCAGGTTTAAAACATTCATGGCAAAAACAAAGGGCTCAGATTGTGTACTCCCAATGTATGAGGCAGGAGTATTACCACAAGAAAAACAGGAGGAATTGAATAGAATGTTGAGAAAGTTATTGAGCACCATGCTGACAGGAAATAGATACATTCTTGAATACACAAGTATAGTAAAGCCCATTGAGACAGAGGAACTGATTTTGATAATTTCAGACCAATACTATATCTTACAAGAGATATGGAAAAAAAAATAAAGAACTGAAGGAAATGAGAATAGAAGTTGAAACTATACTTACTCTTCAAGAGTTATTCCCAGAAATGTATATCAGAGATCAAAAATTCACTAAAGGAGGAAAATTGGTGTCTGTATTTGGATTCAAGCACTTTCATAAAGAAACCAAGATGAATCTGCGATCTAAACTTCTGGAAACATTAGGGTCAATACGCAAATTTAAAATATACAAGACAGATGTCAGCAGGGTGGTCAGATGTGAAGAAGAAGGTCATATCTCGATGTGGATATCCAACAATAAGTTATTGATAGATTAAAGCAAGATGCTGGATGAATTAGGAATATTTATCTATGATGAGAACAAACCTGATATCAAAGCCAATAAACAAGGGTAAATAAAGCAAAATTTTAAATAGCCAGTAATAGTTAAAACATCAAACAGGTATGGTATATTTGAAGATGAGGTAATCAATCAATGACAACAAAAGAAAGGGAGCAGAGGTGGGATGTCACAAGAATCCATAATGAAAAACAGTGTTCCAGATGATACAGGTTCTATTATAAAAATATTATCTTGGAATGTTTCGGGCCTTATGAATAATTTGGTGGATACTGAATTTATAGAATACCTGGAAAAATTTGAGCACATAAATTTACAGGAAACATGGTTTAAGGAGGAAATTTATAGTAATAGGTTTGAAACAGATACAACAGATGCACACAAACATAAGAAATGTGGATGCCAGTCTAGGGTATTAGCAATACTGTTCAAACTGAATAAAAGAAGAACTACAGAGGTGCTAGATATAAGTAATATAAATATATTGGGAATAAAAAATTAGAGAAAAAGATAGGGAAATGCTTCTTATAAATGTGTAAAGACCTCCAGATGATAGCAAATACCAGGACATTAATGTAAATAAGCACTTAGAAAAATGTATAAATAAACACACAAATAAAAACCAACAAGGATTAATAATTGTAGGAGATTTCAATCATGGAGTAGGTAATATTATAGGTCTCACAGAAGATGTTACTGATTATTTGGATGTTATAAATAACGACAAATTAAAAATAATCAGGGTTTCTAAAGATAATGCAGTGCAGTGGCTCAGTAAGTAGCACACTCTCCTCTGAGGCCGGGAGATCAGAGGGCTGTGGGTTCAGTTCCCATGTCTGGCACTTGGGTTAATATCCCAGTACTGACACTGTAATGCAGCATAAGAGGGGTGCTGCATTTCTGAGGTGCCGTCTTTCGGATGAGACGTTAAACCGAGGTCCCATCTGCCTGGATTGGTGGTAGTTCAGGTGGATGTTAAAGATCCCACGGCACTTATCAAAAAGAGTAGGGGAATTTCCCTGGTGTCCTGGCCAAATTTCCCTCATTCACTAAAAATACCACCAACAGCTTAATCTGGTTCAAGTTCAGCTGGCATTCATCTGTATCCCTCTCCCCGGGGTCGTGCCTGAAAATAGGCAGGATTTGTCTAGTGCACTTACCCGGTCAACAAAAGCCAAATAAAAATAATAAAATAACTAAGGAAGGAGAAAAATACTACCAGGATATGACAAATAATACTGTTAAATGGCAGAACAAAATCTGATGTAAAAGAAGAATATGCTTACATGGGAGGTACTGGATCATCACTTATAGACCATATATGGATAAATATGAATTTATTGGAAGATTGTATAGATCTATTAATAACTCCAAAGGCAGAAAGTGTACATTCTGGGCTGGAACTAAGTCTGAAAATGAAACAAAGGAATAATGAAAATAAGAATTAGATCCCAATGCAGGTCAGAAACAAAAATGTTTCAGTTGGAAAAAGTTAGAATGTGAGGAATTTCAAAATGTAATGGAAGACAAATGAATATGGGATAAAATGGAAACAATTACAAAGGAAAAGGCAATACATATTTCAATATTGCAAGATTATCAACTGATAATGGAGACAAATTTAGCTACAATAACACAAGAAATACATGTTCAAATTAAAAAAGAACCAGAATGGTATAATAAGAAATGTAAACAAGCAAAAAAAAAAAATCAATAACTAGAGAGCTAAGAATGCATAATTCAGAAAAATATTTAATACAAATTAAGGACCCAAAGAAAAGGAAGTGTTACTAGATTCTGATTCAGAGTTTATGACAGCAATTGGCTGAAAGCAAAATACAAACAATTGGAAGAAAACAAGAAAATATGCAAATGCAAAATAAGTCAGGATGACTTGGTATATATGATGATATTGTGTCCCCTGCATGAAAAAGAAAGAAAGAAAGAAATATTTGAGTGGGACAATAAGGAAATTAAGTTATGAACCAAAATATATGGTTACATATCTATTAAAGACAGAGCTTCAGGAGTAAATGGATTCTGTGGCCTCCCTCCCTCCCTCCTCTGCCCCATAGAAAAAAATAAATGACATTTGTCTGATAATGAATGATGGCAGTGGTAACAGGTTGTGGATATAAAGGGAAATGAGACTGAAGCAAGTTATAATACTAAAGTTTATCGCTATATGAAGGAAACTGCAATATATCAATCATTAATGTAAGACAGTGGAAATAATATGAAAGGTCCTGTTTAAATAATATAATGTATTCTACTGCACAGATATTTAGAAATGCACCAGAGCCCGGTGCAAGTCTGGAGCAGCACAAATCTGATATGCCATGGCGCAACTGGAACCATATTCAGAGGTTGCACAAGCCAAACTGCACCAGCACAACATGGTTGAATATGGCAGAGGTTCACCATGGTGCAAACAGAGATGCCCCAGCACACATGTGGCAGCTGAACAACAGAGCAACGGGGGGGGGGGCAGGGCACAGAGAACATACCCAGGGACAGGGCCATGGCAGCACAATGACAGGCCATAGGAGGTCTCCACCAGCAGGGCAGACACAGGACCCCCGACACTGGACCCCGAACACAACAGTGGCATGGATAGCAGGTGACAGGAGGTGTCAATGGCCAATGGAGGGCCACCAAGGGAGCCCCCCCCAGCAGGCTGCTGACTGTTCCCCACCCCCCCGAGACCAAAGCAGACCACACCCAGGACCATGCAGCCAAGCACACACATGCCACACAGGGAGCCCACACAGTGGGCACTGTACAGGACAGGTGGCAGGCAGCATGATGGACCACATGGGACAGGCCACACAACACCAGACAGAGGACCCCAGCACAGGGAGTGGACAGTACCCTACCAATGGCCTTGGCCATGAGCCACCACCATGCACACACCCCTGACCACCACCACATGGGCACCCCAATGCACAGCTACTGACCCAAGGGATGGACACCACCACAGTGGGACAGACCACAGCACACAACAGGGAACCACAGAAGCACGGCATGTGCCCCCCACATGTACACAACATGGACAGACACTGGGCCACTGCAGCATGGCACCTCATGCCACCTGCAAAGCAGACACGGACACAGGTGGATATGCCAGAAAATATATATGTATGGAACAACCATGTACAGAAACAGCAGGGGCTGGGGAAGGGTGGGGACAGAGAGGGAGAGGGACATGGAACAGGGACTGTGCAGTGGGATGGGGGACTGTAGGGAAAGGCCCACCAGGGGTAACAGAGGACACAGGGGAAATCCTAGTGATGGCCCTGGCCAGCCACCCTGGCATGCCATCCCTCACTCCCCTCCACTGCCAGCATGCCCTGCAGGGCCGCCACCACCCCAAGTATACCCAAGACCATGAGCAAGGTCTGCCACATGGGCCAGCTCAGCATTTGGTGCGACGGCATCCGCACCAGCAGCTGGACACCTATAACAAGGGCAAGGAAGATGCCCAATGTGAAGCCCAAGTAACCATGCCCACCCACAGTGTGCATGTGTGCAATAGGAAACATGCCATCATGCGCGAAGTGTGCATTGCCGGCCCTGCACAGCTTGCGCTGTGCCATTACGTCATGCTGGTCACGTAGCCGGTGCAATTGACACCATGTCAGCGCAGTGCACATGCGCACTGCAGGCCCAAGCACCATGCATGCATGGGCATTGTGCCGCTGCTTGTTAAGGCGCAGTACCATTGCACACAGCGCAATATCCCGATATTCAGACGCTGCATGCAAATGAGCTCATCAGCCAATGTGTGGTGCAGTGGGGTGCATTAACATGTTATTGCTGTTGTGCACAACCTCATTTGCATGTGTTGTACTACAGGCGCGCCACCGAACAGCACAGGCCATGTACTGGTATTGCAACCTTGACAGGTGTGGTGGATGCCGCAGCAGCACACTGGGGGCAGACAGCACTGTAGAGTGGTATGGACCAGGGTGCTGCTGCCAGGGCCTTAGAGGGTATGTGCTGTCACCTGTGTGGAGAATGCCATGGTTAGCCCTCTGCTTTGCTGTGCTGCACCCCTTGCCTGTCCCCAGCGGCCACACCACCATGCACACACTGCCCACCCCCATCCCCAGGACTATGCTGCCCATCGCACCCTGCCTGTGCCACACACACCCACTGGGTGGCCTGTGGGGTCATTCCCACATTTATATCCATGGCACAGTGCAGGACTGTGCTGGTTGTGTGGTGCAGGCATTGGTGTGCACCCTGTGGCATCGCACACCACCTGGCAGGTGATGCCTGGGTGTCACATCCTCTTGATATGCACCATTCCCACAGGGCCAGGTGGCATGTGGATGCCCAAGTGGGGGCAGGCACAGGCCCCACTCACGCCAGGCATGCATGTCACCCTGTCGCTGTCCTGCATCAGTGTTGTACATTCTGCCTGTGTGCTGGGGTGATGGCTACATTCCACAGCATGTGGCAGCACAGCCATGGGGACCTTTGTGGGGCAGTGGGCCGTGGCTGCCTGGCTGCTGCCCGTGGTGTCCCCTGTTGGTCCTTGGCTGGTGCCCATGGTGGATGTGGCTCTGTTTGGTGGGTGATTGCTGCTCCACACTACATGGCTCAAAGGGCTGCCTTGGCATGGCCCTGTTCAGGTGGTGCCGGCCCACGATATCAGTGTCATTCTGGTTCCCAGTGGTGCTGCGGGCATGGCACTGCCTGTGTTGGGCATGCTGCTGCCAGGCCCTTCATCAGCCACATAGCTGTTCCTCCTGCCACATCACACCCCTCATTATCACCCCCATCAGGGCTGTGCACTCTCCATGTCCCCTGCTGTCCACCATCCCCCTGGGTGGCTGTTTGCTGGCTGTGTGCCACCCTGGTACACAGGCTTTGTGTCAGTGTGTGTGTGTGTGTGTGTCTCTCTCTCTCTCTCTCTCTCTCTCTGCCACTCTGTCCCTCTCCCACACCACCTCTCTGCCCCCTCCCTCTGTGTTTGGTTGTGTGCCTGTCTGTCTGTCTGTCTCTCTGTATCTCTCCCTCTCACTCCCACTCTTGGCACAACTGCTGTCTGTGTGTTTGCGCCCTATTTTACTAGGAACAAGTTTGCTCGGAGCAACTTTGATTTGCTCCACACTTGTGCCATAGTTTCACAGTTGAATATGCCACCGTGCTGGATATTCATGGGTACGATCCCTGCCCTTGCACCTGCATTCATTATAATTGCACATTCTCTCAATGGATTTTGAGCTGTGCACTGGCTTCTGCTGAATATGGCTCCTTGGCGCAAGTCCACACTTGCACTGGCACAACTCAGTTGAGCTATGCACAACTGCTCTGAATATATGGGCCTATGTCTGACAGTACTCAGGTTTAGATTTTATGTATAGGAATTGTAAGTTATGTACAATTGTGTCTATGGAATGACAGTAAGAAATTGTATCAATATTTTTATGACAAATGATTTTAAATTGTAAAGACATTCATTTGTCAAACAATAAAGCATTAAACTGAAAACTGAAACTATTTTCCAGTATTCAATTCTTATTCAAGAATTGACTGCATGTTAGTAACTAAGTCTGTCTTTTGCAGACAGTGGCAAGCATATAGTATGGTCTCATAGAAATTTCAGATCACACTCTGATACACAAAAATTTTGTATTTAACTGAGTCATACAAACATACAAACTTGCCAGCAGATAAAGGCCATATGGTCTATCGAGTCTGCTCGAATGTGCAACTAGCAGCCCTTATACTGCAGCTACCTCTCCTTCCTCTTCCCCTCCAGTGACCCTCCCCTTACCCTGTCCCATCCCCTTTTGAAGCAGCCCACCATATTACAGCATACCACATCTTCTGGTAGTGCATTCCAACCTGCCACCACCCTGTCTGTGAAAAAGTGTCTCCTCATTTCCCTTTTGAACCTACCCCCCTCCAACCTCAGACTGTGCCCATGGGTATTCCTCCCCCTCCTTTACTGGAAAAGCAAGTCAGGAGAGGAACTTCGTGGAAATTAAATCTCTCTCTTCAAAGATGAAGTTTTAACAACTTAAATATCAGAGGAAATCAATTTCTTTTGGAAGCTTAATACCAAGGATGGGATACATATGATTATGGTTTTGGACTCCCTAAAAGCTTATATAAGGGGATATCTAGTAAGCTATAATAGCCACATGAAAAAAGAATACAATACTAAGATGAAGGAGTTAGAAAATAAATTATATTCAGCACAACTGAAACATGACGCTTCAGGCTTACAGGAAGATCTGAGATAAGTTCTTGTGTTGAGAACTGTACAATAAAAAAAGCAAATGAATGTGCAGAATATATAATGACAAGAGTGAGGTCAAACTACACATTTTTAGTGATAAACAGGATAAGTTACTTGCATAGCAAATAAAATGTGAACAGGAGCAAAACTGTATTTAGAGGGTGGGATATTCAGAAATGCGCCAGAGGCAGGCGCAACAACTGCGCAGTGCAAGTACACTGCGCCAGTGTGCATCCAATGCGATATTCAAAGGTTGTGCACAATGGCAAGTGACAGCACAATATGGCTGAATATCGCAGGGATGCATCATAGCGCAACATGGGCTGAGCAAGGGAGCAAGTCAGCAAGTGCAACAGCGCAACCTGGGCTGCACAAGGGCCAGAGGCACATGGGCCAGGACACAGGGGCAACAGGCACAGTGGGGAGCAGGCCACAAGAGCAGGACAGACCACCACCAGGGTGCGGAGGATGCCAGGAGGGAGGCATGGCAGATGCACGGCTGCAGGCCCCGATCATGTACACCACAGCAGTGCATGGAGGTGGGGTGGCACCAATGTCCACCAGCAATCAGCCATGGACAACACCCACAGAATGGCACAGGACACGCCACCTGGACCATAGCTAACAACACACATTCCAACAGCACACAACACACAGACCACACAACCTGAGCAGGGTTCACATGTATGCCCCAGGGCACACACACCGGCCACAGGGCACAGACCACCAGGCACAAACCCCAGTCAACCCCAGACGTACCAGTCGGCCACCATGCACACCACTGCAGCATGGCTCCATATGCCAGCTGCAAAGCAGACATGGACACGGATGGCTAACAAAATAAATGTGTATTAAAATAAACCAATAACAACTATACACATATGAACAGGGACAGTAAGCAGGGAATGGGGAGGCCACAAACAAGATGGTAGGCTGGATAAGGGAGGCAGGGGGATGGGGAACAAGGCTGGGGTAGAGTACAAGGGGGAAAGGGAGGGGGGTCAGGGGAAGGGAAGGTGGTGCAGACCAATGGGCCCATGTGTGTCCACGCCCTACTGGCTCCTGTTCCTCCATCTCCTCCGTGGCCTGCACAGGGCCTGCCTAATAATATGTGCCACCTGCAGTGTGGCCATGGTGGCCCTCAGAATCCGCTCCAGGAACCTGGTGTTGACATCCACCTGCCGGGCACCTAGGACAAAGGAGGGGACATGGATGAGTGCATGCCTATACAACCGTGGCCCATCCACTGTGCACAGCGGACAGCGGTGACATGTGCCCGGTAGATGGCACACAGCCAGCTGCAGCTTGCGTGCCCACACAAGCCACTATCCTGACCATCCACAGCCACACACAGCACTGCACACCAACACCACCCATGTATGGCACACCACAACCATGGCAGCCAGGCAACAGGGCTATGCGGTGGGATGTCAGTGGCATGGCTGGAACCAGGGTGCACCCACAGCCCACCTGCAGCAGCCACACACATACGAAAGTCATGGCATGGTGCAATGGACCCCACCGGCGCTGCATGGCTGTAATGGCCTTGTGCACAGGGGGCTGTGGCCCACCCCCACCCTGCACAACAACAAACCCTGACACAGTGCCTACATGCATGCTGCAGTACAACCGGTGCCTGACTGGCAGCACCTCCCACACGAACAGCATCCCGTGCTTGTGCAGCAGCGCTGGCCTGCCCACATCCAGCAGTGGCACCTGCCATCCTGGCTCTTCGTCTATCATCAGGGCCTAGTAGGGAGACAGTGAGAGGCAAACATCAGCACATGGCAACAACCCTCGCACCCCAGCCCCCTCCTGCACAGTATACCCCATGGCCCTGCGCAGTGATGGTGCAGTGGCACAGCACACCCATGGTGCACTGCCATGGCCAGCAGTGCACGCAGCCACAGCCCCCCCTGCAGCACAGTGTGACACCCCGCTGGCCCCTAACAGAACACCGACATGGCACAGACGTGGAAAAGTTCACTCACCTGGCCGGGGCATGGCACCCCTCCGGATGCATGCCAGCAGTGATCTGAGCTGGTCAGGATCCCTCCGGCACAGGTTCCAATATCGATGGTGGCACTGCTCCCCACTCCACTGGGCCCCACTGGCCTCCTCCAACCCATCTGCCACCTCCTGCTAGACCTCAGTGCAGGGCCGGTCCAGGGGCACCTACCCATACAGTGAGCCAACATGTGGCTCCACCAGTGCTACCAGGTTCACCAGCTCCATCTGGCTCCAATTTGGTGTCCTCGCTGTGCTCCTGCATAGCATGCTCGTATCTGGTCTGGGAATCCAAAATGGTGAACAGTAGCGCACGAGCTGCACATACTGTGGGTGGGCAACTTGCTTGCCGATGCACTGCCATCCCCAATTGTGCATGCCTTGGTGCTGTGCAATACAGCTGGGGTAGCACTGGCACATGCCGCAGGCACCCAGAGTGTCACAGGACACTCGTAGGATCAAAGGTTGGCACGCACACCTGCGCAACAGCGTGATAGAGCATGCCATGCATGGTGCCAATAGGGGCTTGTGTGCCCCCCACCCCATATGCCAATGGTGCATGGGCGCTATAGGGCATACAGTGCATGAGTGCCACATGCCCAATAGCAGCAGAGTGCTGTACCGTGGATGGCGCACTGTGCATGGGATGCACCATCAATGTACACGATGTCAGTGCACGCATGCGCACTGTCAGCCTACTGTGCACATCATACAGTTGCGCCATGGCTTGTGAATTTGTAACTCCAATGCACCATGCATAATTCCGTGATATTCAGCAGGAATATGCAGATGGCTTGATCAGGATATCCACGGGCAGGGGTGTGTGACAGCAGCACTAACGTGTATATATTCCTTTACAAATCTGGAGTGCCTGCATGCAGCAGCGGGAGGGGTGACCACCATGGGGGTGGTCCTGGACCTGGAGAACCATCCATCCACCTCCATCGGTGTCCAGGATCCAGACCACTGCCAGCCCATCCCCACTGTTCGACCAGATGCCTTTGGCATGGTTACGGATAAGACTCTGGCAGTGTTTTAGCAGGATGCTAGCCATGGTGTCCAGTATGCTGAGACACAGATCGGGAAGGGGTCTGGGACTGATGACACATGACTGTTATCCTGGACAGTGGTGATGCGGATCAGGGGGAGGCACCATACCATGCACCTGACAGGGCAGTGCAGATGGTGTCCTGGTGGCGGCTGTCCACCCACCGGCTGTAATGCCTGATGAGGCAGTGGGTGACATCGATGCAGCACAGTCCATAGTTTGTGGTGGTGGTGGTGGTGCAGCCATCCCTGTGCCATTATGCACACAGCAGCTGGAGGTGCAGCAGCGGCAGCAGGATAGGGCCGAGGGGGGGCCAGGTGCAGTGGCCACTGCCATTGCACCACAGACCATTCAGGTCCAAGGGGGCCCTGCTGTGCAGCTCCCACCTGTGCAGGGGGCCATGCTGCAGGGTCACGCAACACTCACGGCTTGGTGCAATGCCCATGCCCCCCAGGGCAATATCTGGCAATATCAGTTTGTTAGCCGAAAGCTGCGTTTGCACAGTGACTACACCATTTGGCACCACAGGTGCAAAAACACATTTAGAACAGGATGTGAAAAATGACAGCTGTACTGTTCATGGGGAGGTGTAAATAATGGCAATGTTGAAAATCTGCAGTGAAAATATTAAAAATACTGGTGAAGTCATGAGCGTGTGCAGAAACTGTGCAACTCACACCCGTAATGTAATTAGTTTGGGAATTTTTTACAGCAGATTGTCAACACAGGTATTTTGGGACCTCCGCTCATGAACAGTGTCTTGTAATTTTCTTAATCTGTCCTGAACAGTGATTTCCCACAGTGACCACGGATTTCTGCGCTGGAAACGTGAAAACACATTTCGGCCATGGTGTGAAAAATGACAGCTGTACTGTTTATAAGGAAGTGTCGAAAAATGCCAGTGGTGAAAATCTGGACTGAAAATATTATAAATTCATGAACTTATGAGGGTGCGTGGAAACTGTGCAATGATCGCTTGTAACACAGTCATTTTATGGATTTTTGTCACCAGATTTTTAACATAGCCATTTTAAGACCTCTGCTCATGAACAGTGTCACTGTGATTTTCTTAATCTGTCCCAAACATTGATTTTGCACACCAACTGCACTACTGTGAGCTACATTCGCGGAAAAACATTTTGGGGGAGATGTGAAAAATGACAGCTGTAATGCTTATAAGGAGGTGTGGTAAAATAGCAATGTTGAAAATTTGGAGTAAAAATATTAAAAATTTGCGAACTTACAAGCGTGCCTAGAAACTGCGCAATGCACACTTGTAAATCAGTCATTTTGAGGAATTTTTCCACCAAATTTTCAACATAGGGTTTTTGGGGGTCTACCTCATGAACTGTGACACTGTCATTTCATAAATCAGTCCCAAAAGGTGGTTCCATGCAGTGACCACAAAGTCACCTTTTGGGGCCAATTAACGCTATGACAGTGCCAGAATTCATGAGGAGGGGTCCCAAAAACCCCATGTTGAAAATTTTGTGCCAAAATTCCAAAAAATGCCTGAGATATGCATCAAAGTTGAAAAACCCGTATTTATTCCATTATACAGTTTACCGGCATTTCTTCAGTTCACGGTCGGCTTTGAAGAGTGCAGACATGTTCCCGGTCCACTGAAGATCATCACGCTGGCCTCCAAAGGTAAGTATGGGGTGAGGTGGGAGTGTGGGGAGGTGGATGCGCAGAAGGTGGGTGTGGGTTGGGGGGCAAGACAATCAATGAGGGACTGTTTCTTTCTTTTCAGATGTTTATTTTCTTTTTAGGAGGATGATGCGGGACTTGTGCCATGCTGGGGTGGGCTCCCAGCTGGTAGCTGGAAGATTTTTGGGGGGGAGTGTGGAGCTGACAGGGGATTGGGCACCCCCATCGGCCATACAGATGTGTGCCACACTGGGGTGGGTTCCCAGCATGGCAACTGGAAGTCTGTTTCTTTTGGGGGGGTTAATTGAGCCAATGGGGGATTGGGCACCAATGAAGAAATAGAAAGAAAAGAAAGGAAGAGAAAGCAGAGATGTATACAAGCAGGATTGCCAACAATATGCTAATCAACACTATCTTATCACTGCTCACTGAAGCGGAGCTCTCCCTTTCAACTGTACGGCACTGCATTTTCAACTGCTGTCATAGACAGCTGCAGCATTCATTGGTGAACTGTGGC
Source organism: Neoceratodus forsteri (assembly GCA_016271365.2). Taxonomy (NCBI): domain Eukaryota; kingdom Metazoa; phylum Chordata; order Ceratodontiformes; family Ceratodontidae; genus Neoceratodus; species Neoceratodus forsteri. The sequence goes on along the minus strand of CM028131.1, from coordinate 1,326,289,842 downwards.
CACGCCTGCAAACACACTGACTGAATGAACTGACTGACAGGGTGCAACACCTACAAAAACTCAGATGATGGCGTTATGTTTCTTGCACATGCGTGCAAGCAAACTCAAAAATCAATCTAAGGAACAAACAAAATGACAGCAGTGTTATACAGAAAACCAATGACTGGAAATACAATCCTTTGTGGTACCAGCTAGCTACCATGAGCCCAGATTAATTAATAGTATACTGTGTTTACAATTTACATATATAAAAAGAAACTGTAGTGAAAGTTAAGATTTTGAGATAGCATAAAAAAAGGAATGACTTGTAGGTTTAGGAACAGAGAGTACAATGTCCAGGCACACAAAAAAGCAGACTACAGAATAAAAGAAAAACTAAAGAAGAAGTTCTAGTTGGAAGGAGGCCTGTTGAACAGGTTGATGGTTTGGTACTGGCCACAAAATAGAACCATAAACTCAAAGAAATATATGGAGTTATCAATAAGCACTGGCATTTATTGAGTGAAGGTGAACCAGCTGTTTTCTCTTTCAGAAACAAACCAACTGTGGCGGTCAGATGTGCAGAACATTAAAGACTGATAAGTTAATTAACAATTCTGAAGGCCAAAAGATACAAGTATGCAACTACTTTTAGGAGTCTTGCAATTGGGAATGTCTCCCTGAGGGAAGTATTCAGTCTGTGGGCACACAACCAAGAAAAAAAGTTTCAAGAATCCTCATACAGCCAAAGAGAATGCTACTAGAGAATACACTGATTGCAACACCCAGGGTTTTCTGTATGTCTTGCAATGCCCATGAGACCCACTTTATGTAGGCAAGACCAGCAGTGCCCTCAAAGTATGACTATGGAAACACAAGGGAAATATAAGAAGGCGGGAAGAAAAATGTCCAGTAGCTATGCATTTCAAAGAAACAGGCCATCAGGAAGCTTCACAGAGGTTTTTGGGACTACAGCTAGTTAATAAACCACCACAGGGTGGAGCTTACATAACAAACTAGACAAAATGGAAATTAAATGGATTTTCAATTTGAGGGTATTTGATCCCCAAATTAGAATGAATACTGAAACCAACTGGCCAGCCTGCTGGCTATGCCTGTGGGTGGGGGAAAGAGACAGATTGTCTACCAAAGCAGATTATCTTACATGGCATATTATTTAAGTGCTGTATACAAGGCTAATAGGAAACATACAGTACATATACCATTATACATATGATTGAATGACAAGAATGATCTATTCTGTAAGCAGTACATGAATAGTGAGGTAAGGATCATGCCATAAAAAAAAATCAGTAACAATTTTAAGCAGTATGCAATATGAAATGTACTTTTCCAGCTCCAGTTTTGATAGTCCTGATTTGTTTTTTCTATAGCTATGGACAGAACTGTAGAAATAGTTAAGTAATGGCTACGTGGGACTCTCACATTTGGCACTATATGCTTTCCAGATTTCCAAACAGCAGTAACATTTTCTGACTTTTAGTGGCAAAATCTATGTTGCCGGATGTATAAATGTTAACAGTAATGTGAAAATGAATATTATCAATGAGAATACATATCAAAATAAATGAGTTGTCACAATGATGGAAGTCTTCTATGCAAAACGGTGCTCTTTCTCACTGCCTGCAGAGGCCAAGAGTTTACTGTTGCCATAGTAACCACCATCGGCAACATCCTGGTAGCTGATACAATGTCAGCATTACATCATCATGTTTACACTGTATGGGGGTCCACACACAGGTTCAAGAGGGCTGAGTGCATGTTCAGCATTCTCTTTGAGCAACACACAGAGAGCCATCCAGAGAGGTGAGTTCTAGTGTTACCCAAAGACAGATGAGTTTTTTACTCTCTCTGTGAGTCTGAAAAGTCAAGCTGAGACAAAGTTTAGTTTTCTTTTATATTTTGTAGCACTGTCATTAATAGACATTGTCTGCACAGTCACGTATACTGAGATGCAATAGTGTCTGCAAGCTGCACGTGCAAACAAGTTATTTTAAAAGCCAATCACTTTCAAAAAAGTATGGAAATGATTTTAAATGTATGGCATGTTAAAAAACACCTTTAAGCAACATGATAGATTATTATATGAATAAGAATTTAAAACTAAAAAGATGACAATGCATGTCCAGCACTTAAAAGATAAGTAGTTGTTCTGTATACAGAGCTTGGTAAAAGAAGTACAGTGGTGCCCTACTACAATCACACCCTAAATGTCAAGGAAATGTTTTTATAACTGGGATGTTCTTAAAAGAGGGCTTCAATGAAAATGGTGAAAACCCATATCAAAGCTATGGTTAACATGATAAAACTGGGCTCTGACTAAAATTTAAGTGCAGTATATTATACTGTAGCTTTTTGAAAGACCTCTTGCTCAAAAAAGGAAAGTACTGTTGTGAAGTCCATTCAGTGCGACAGCTAACTGTGAAGGACAGTGTGCTGCCTTCTTCATGGGGCATCTTTCACACACCCATTAATTTCTTAAGTGACCTTTAATAAAGAAACAAAATCACCATTCAATTCAGGCTTATCACACTCAGAGGAGAATTGATAATGACCATCTATCACTGCCTCAGGAAAAAAAACTAATCTTATAAATGGGATAACTGTTCTTATAAAAAGGCTTTACTGCTATTGAATATAATTGTCAAAAATTGGAACACCCAAAAATGTTCTTATAAACAGGAGTTTCTTATAACCAATGTTTTTACAAGTGGGCTCCACTGTACAGTATCTAACATGTGCAAAATGATATTTTTACAAGTTAGTTAAGTGATTGCATAGCCACATTTTATATAAAACTTAAAATCACAGTAAGATACCAAAAATACTGAGTCCGCAAATGGCCAGTGCATCTTGCTTATGGGGAAGATTAGCACCAAGGTGCTTTTGAAATACATAATACAGAGTGTTACATCCAGACAAATTCTTATATTTTTGTTTGAATTGATAAACAGTGTCAGCAAAAGAGTGCTAAATGAATTTGTCCCGGATTCCCCCTTTTCCCTCACGAAAACACAGAGACCATTGTTTGTTGTTGTGCTCAGATTGGCAATTAATTTATTTATTTTCATAAATCCATATTCCATTTTCCATTTCTTTATTATCATATTGCTATAATGTCCATTTATTTCCATCCATATATCTCTCTCTGATTATCCATCCCCCAGGTGAACACCTGGGTGCCTTCTTCTTCTCCTTTTCTGTTAGGTAATGGTGAAAAACCAAGACCGTTTTCTCCTTCATCTTCTTCCTCCTCTTGTGTTATTCCTTTTATCTTCCCCCCTCCCTTCCCCCCCTTTTTCCCCCTGCCATCCACCTTGACAGTCCATAGTCCTATTATCCACTGCCCTCCATTTTTTGGCAGTCCCAAGCATTCATCACCTGCCATCCACCTTTGGCAGTCCATCACCATATTATCACCTGCCCTCCACCTTTGACAGTCCATACCCTATTATTACCTGCCATCCACCTTTGGCAGTCAACCGTCCTACCGGACGCATCTGTCCTCCACCTTGACAGACCTATAATATGGCCCCAACTTGACCGTCTCTCCCTCGTACTCCGTTTAGTAGGGTGGGTGGAAGGAATCAAAAACTCCAGCAAAAAGTGGCTGAGACCTCCTTGTGCTGGCCCTTATGTACCTCCCTTCTCCCTTCCCCTTCCTGCTACCTGCCTATTGTTCTGATCCCTGACTCCTCCCCTTCCTTTTCCCTCCCCTTCTGAGCACAACCATTCCCTAAGGGAGGGAAGGGGTGCACCAGGACAACCTGGTCTGCCCCTTAAAGGGCAAACTCCATTAATCCATTTTTATAGGTTTATTTTGAAAACGTATTTGGAAATTACCTTGAATGAAAAGGAAAAGCAGTATAAAAATAGATGTTTAGTTATCAAATTGTATGAGACATAATATAATTATTGAAATATGTGAGCATATATTCAGTTTGTGTGTTTTAAAGTGTATTACAGATATCTGAAAACAATCCCCTTGAAAAAGCCTGATAAATGCAAGTGAAACATTGGGGTAATGTTAAGAAATAGTAAAGCATATGAACATACGAAATGCCAGCAGAACAGGCCAAATGGTCTATTGAGTCTGCTAAATTGTGTAGCTAGCCCCTCAGCATGCAGCTGAGCATGGAAATCTAGTTCACTGAGTGGCACCAGTTTCTAAAAATCATAGCGGGAACCCATGACCTACAGTAGTAACTGAGTTGCAACATATGTATACCTCCAGTGGGTTTGCATTAATACATAAAGAAAAATTGCCATTTCCCGCAGACACTATGTTTTTTTACATATGGTGTACTCCAATAAATGCAGGCTTTAGGGATCCAGTATTGTAAGTCACAGGCTTTGAAGGCAAACATATGAATCAGGGATACAGCGATGAGTGGAGCTGATGTCTGACTGCAACCCATCTGCCCCAGTTTTGGAGCACCACAATAACTCCCCTACCCTGCCCAACTTCATTCTGCCTACCAAAAGAAACCCCAGATAGACACTCATTCTTCCTCTGATCAGCTGTAACATTCATGCAAATACAGTACATAAGTCTCCCAAGCCTTTTGCAACATGCAAGAATGCCTCAAGAATGCCTCAAGAGTTGCAGTTGGGGACGACTGTGATGGTTTAAAACTGTTTTTTTTTTTCATTTTTTCACACTCACTCATTAATGCATTAACAGATTAGGCTGAAAACAATGGGAGCCATCACAGCTGTTTGTTATAAGCAGGATCCATTATAATGAGATTCATTATAATGAGGGAGAACTGCATATATATTTTAGGGGCACAGTCGAGCCCCTATGGTTAGGGTTCAATAGTCACTTCTATGTTAAACTCAAAATTTTGCAGTTTAATAACTTTGCAACCATTCCAGCAATTTGCATCAAATTTTGCATTGACCATCAGGGACCTATGATCTCATGAAGTGGCAAGTTTCGTTCTGGTCAGATGTGTGGGTGTGGAGATACAGAGTGTCAAATAATGTGAAAATTATCATGTTTTGTCAAATTCTTTGTCATGCCACTGTGCAAAAATGGCTTGGGATTTGGTTTTAAATGTATGGGTTAGAAAGGTCTTGGGTCACAAATGTGTCTTTTGGAGGTTTGGTGAAAAAATAGTAAACCATTCCAAAGTTATTAAATTTGAAAATGTCCCATTATTTCCAATGGGAGCAGGTAGATGTTAGCAGTTAGATGTCCCCCTCAAGAAAGGATTCTTTGTCGCAAACTGGTAATCTCCTGCCACAAATGGGTAATTCTTTGTCTCAAATGAGGAATCCTTTTTCATACAGTTGCTATTTGTCTCAGTTAGCTAGTGGAACAAAATGAAATAAGTCAAGAAAATGATGTGTGTATTTGATACCAACACAGGTAGCTTGCTTATCTGAACCCCCTCAGCTGGATTCTACAGTTAACTGTTTGACAATCCCTGCCAATCACCCTCCCAGCATTCAGAAAAACATTGCCTAGTAGTATAGTGATCCCACCCCCTCCACAATCCCCCATCGCCTTCCTAGTATTTTTTTTTAACTTCCCTGGTAGTCTAGTGGTCCCACCCACTACTGATCCATGTCTCCTGAAAGAGCAAAAAAAAAAAAGATAACAGACTACCAGGGAAATTTTTTTCTCAATACTGGGAGGGTGATCAGTGATCAGGGGGTGTGAGACCACTAGACTACCACAGAATATTTTTCTCAATAACAGGACAGCAATCAGTGATTGGGGAGGGGGGCGAGACCACTAGACTACCAAGGAATATTTGTAGAAATAACAGGATGGTGATCAGACATCAAGGAGGAGGGTGGGACCAGTAGATCACCAGGGAATAATTTTTTTTTTAAATAACGGGATGCCGATCAGACATCAGGGAAGGGGGAGGGACCACTAGACTACCAGGAAAAGGATTTTCCTATCACTAACAAGGATCCTTTTTATGACTCATGATATGAAAAAGACTCTGTCTTCATATTATGAGTCACGAGAAAATATGTGGGACCACTAGACTATCAGGGAATATTTTTAGAAATAACAGGACAGCAACTAGATATCAGGGGGGCACAAGACTACTAGGGAATGTTTCTACAATAAGGGAAGGGTGATCAGACATCTGGAGAGTGGGGAGGGACCACTAGACTACCAGGAAATTGACAAACTAAGGTAAATACGGTGGTTCCATCATGCTGCAGTGACACAAATTGTGTCAAACGGCATCATAGCGATGGCACAATGCCAACAGTCATCATTGTGCTATCCAGGAAAGCAAGTGATTTTTGCAGGGGGGCTTTGCCCATGCACTCCTGTACTATAGATAACTAACTCTGAGTCTGAGTTGATTCAGGGAGGGGACGATATCCCTGGAGACAGAAGTGTTGGGAATACCCGGGACCAGTGCAATGAACTACCAATTTTGTCATGGTAATGGTCTTTGCAGAATTCCCATCGCTGTTCGAACATGATACCCAGTACAGTTCAATGTATTACAAAGGGGGTTTTAACTTTGGTGCAAAACTTTGTCATTTTGAAAGAGTTTGACACCACATTTTCAACATACCCTTTTTGAGACCCTTACTCATGAACAATGTTGGTGTCATTTCCAAAATCCTGTCCTAAAGGTGCTTTTGCTGTTGGTTGGCAAAACCATCTTTCAGTCCAGATTTGAACATTTTCGCCATACTTGTTCATGAGGTGGGGTCATAAGAAGGATATGTTGAAAATACAGGGTCAAAATATGTTAAAATGGCAAAGTAGTCACATCTGTTGAAATGTTGCTATGCTCACTCCTAACTTTTGTAATTTTCAGTATTTCCACCCCAAAGTTTGAGTGTAGCCATTTTTTACATCACCAGTTCCTGGCCACAATAAGTTTTGTCACCTGTGGCATGGAATAACATTGCAGTGGCATGATATGACATACATTTGAACATTTTCAGCCCAGCGTTCATGAGGTGGGGGTAATAACATGGCTATGCTGACAGTTTGGTTGCTCTTTTTGCTGAAATGCTTGCATGGCAACATACATGTATGCATCTATGGAGGCATGGGAGCACAGGGCCCTCTGGGCCCTGCACTTCAACATGCAAAGAAGGCTACAATCATGCGTTCTCAAAAACTAAGGAAATTCTTGGCAAAAAACATCATTAATTCATCAATTAGGGTACCAGCAACAAAAGTTTGGAAATGTGCTGTTATGGTTTCCAACCCTAACAACCCACCCCCACTGTGCAGGCAGCAACAGGCGTGGGGGTGTGTGCCCTGAGGCTGTCAACCCTAATGCTCCCCCCATTCTCCTGTACTGTAACCATCTCAGCTTACCTACACATGGAATGGGGTGAGCGTTAGGGCTGACAACCCCAAGACGCCCCCCCACATCTGTTGCTGCCTGCACTGTGGGGGTGGGGTGCTAGGGTTGGAAACCTTAACAGCACATTTCCAAACTTTTGTGCTGGAACATATATGTGTGTATATATATATATATATATATATATATATATATATATATACACACATATATATATATATTAATTGCAAAAAGTCTCCGTTAAAGCATCAGTTAGGGTTCCTATTACAGTAACAAAAGTTATGGAAATTCAGCATTAGAGTTCCCAAACCTACCACCCCAACCCCCATCCTCCACACTCCAACAGCCATCGGGGTGTGCCTTGGGGTCATCGGGACTAACTCTCACCCCATTCTCCTGAACTATAATATGTCTGCTTGTTTACACACAGAATGGGGTGAGAGTTAGGGCCAATGACCCCAAATCACACCCGATGGCTGTTGGGTAGAGGGTAGGGTAGTGGGTTGGGAACACTAATGCCTAAATTTCCATACATTTGTCACTGCAATAGGAACCCTAACTGATGCATTAATGGAGTTCTTTTGCAATGACTATATATATACATATATATGTGTATATATATATATATATATGTGTGTGTGTGTGTATATATATATATATATATATATATATACAGTATATATATATGTATATATATAGTCATTGCAAAAAAAAAACTCCATTAGGGAATCAGTTAGGGTTCCTATTACAGTGACAAAAGTATGGAAATTCAACATTAAGCATTCCCAACCCTACCACCCCACCCTCCACATACCAACAGCCATCGGTGCTATGCCTTGGGGCCATTGGCCCTAACTCTCACCCCATTCTGTGTGTTAACAAGCAGACATGGTACAGTACAGGAGAACAGGGTGAGAGTTAGACCTGATGACCCCAAGGCACACCCTGATGGCTACTGGTGTGTGGAAGGTGGGGTGGTAGGGTTGGGAACTCTAACACTGAATTTCCATACTTTTGTCACTGTAATAGGAACCCTAACTGATGCATTAACTGAGTTTTTTTCAATGAATTTCCCTTCTTTTTGAGATAGTATAAAAGTATGCATATTTTACTGTTGTAGCACATGGTCCTTTGGTGCCTGCACACCAATCCCTCCGTAGATGCATATACAAATAACAGTGACCAAATTGTCAGCATTGCCATCTTATTATCCCACCTCATGTAACCCTTACAGAGAAATTGTGAAATGCAAGGCAAAATGTAATTATACACAGCTGTAATGTCATTCTGCATCGCAGGCACAATGTTGTCTTTTGGGCAGGATGTGAAAAACAACAGCTGTACTGTTCATGAGGTGGTGTGAAAAAATGGCTATGTTGAAAATTTGGCATCAAAAGATCAAAAAGTAGCAAAGTTACACATGTGCACAGAATAAATTCAATGGACACATGTAACTCAGGCATTTTCAGGAATTTTTCACCAAATTTTCAACATGTCCTTTTGGCGATCCCACCTCATGAGCAGTGGCACTGTTATTTCATTAATCTGTCATTAAAGTTGATTTCGCACAGCAACAGTGCCATTCAGTGCCACAGGTGCCAAAACATGTTTTGGGCAAGATGTGAAAAATGACAGCTGTACTGTTCATGAAGAGGTGTGAAAAAATGCCAATGTTCAAAATCTGGAGTTAAAATATTAAAAATTGAAGTTACATGCCTGCGCAGAAACTGTGCAATGCATGCTCATAACACAGGCATTTTTCAACATTTTTGCACCAAATTTTCAACATTTTGGGACCTCTCCTCATGAATGCTGGCACTTTCATTTCATTAATCAGTCCCAAAAGGTGATTCCACATAGTGACTGTGAAATCACCTTATGGGTCCGATTAATAAGATGATAGTGACTATGTTCATGAGCTGGGGTCTCAAAAAAAGCTAATGTTGAAAATTTGGTGAAAAAATGTTGAAAAATGCCCAAGATATCAACCTAAGTTCAAAATGCCATAGACTGTCATTATATGGAACTTAGCTAGATTTTTCAGTTCATGGTTCAGCTTTGAAGAGTGCAGACATGTCCCGGTCCACAGAAGATCACAGCCGCTGACCTCTGGAGGTGAGTATGGTATAAGATGGGGGTAAGGGGAGGTGGGTGTGCAGAGGGAGGGTCAGGATGTGGAGGGGGATGATGAGGGACCATTTTCTTATTGTACAGTGTAAAAAAGAGACATTGAAGACTGTTTTCTTTTTTTCAGGTATATAAAAAAAAAATTAAGGGACACTGGGGTGGGCTTCCCAGTGTCTGATAGTACTGGTGGTGTTGGGGGGTATACCATAACTTGGGACACCGGGACTGGGCTCCCCAGTGCCCCACCTTGGGGAAGCTACTGCCAACATGAGGAATGAACACCCCAATGTCAGCAATGTGTAGAATGAATTCAGGGGCACTGGCATCTAGTGCTGATATGGGGATTGGGCACCCTGATGTTGGCAGAAAATTCTTTTGCACAAAAAATAAATAAAAACAAAATTAATTAATATTCATGGATTTTCAGCTCACGAAGTAGGATCCTGGTTTGTATCTTGTCATATGAACCAGGATCTTACTTTGTATAATGCTGTTATGAACAAAGAATTTTAAAGTGAAAAAAATAGCATTTATTGGGCATTTCCCATGCAGTGAAATGTAGGGTGCCCCTAGGAGATCCCAATAAGCAAGCTACATGTGTTGATTCTTTCCCAGAATATAATTTTGGGAGGTTTCAAAATTTGAATTTCAGGCAGAACTGTAAACAAGATGGTGGCCATATGAGGTAGGACTGTTTCCATTCAAACCAGGATTTCTACTTTGTTTCACACAGCTATATTGAAGTGCCTACTGATCATGCTCACAATTGTTTTTAAATATTTTTTACTGAAGTAACTTAAAAATAGATTATTATTTTTTCACTATACTAGCAAAAGGCACATCTGTGGGGTAGGCCCTTTCTGCCCTGAAAATTTCAGACCAAAAAAAACAAACCATTTGGGCTGTAGGCAAGTTGAAAGAAAAATCCCAGCAAAGTCAATGAGCAAAAACATGTTTTTTTCACCTCTCTGTAACTTGGAGACCTCACATCCAACCAAAACATATCTTGTCAAATCAAGAGATCTACCCCACAGGAAGGTACATACCAAATTTAATGCAAATCCATTGAAAAAGTGCCTACTCAATCCTAACTATAGGGGGTGCGACGTGCATATATATATATATATATATATATATATATATATATATATATATGAAAATCCATTTACTGCATCAGTTAACGTTGTTCCACAGCGACAAAAAGCAAGGAAATTTGATTATTTATGGTTGCCGCCTTGCACCCATGCCACCCACCCCACCAACAGGCATCAGGGGTGTGTTGAGATTATCAGCCTAACTCTCACCCATTCCATGTGTAAATAAGCTGAGGTGGCACAGTATGGAGGAATGGGGTGAGAAGTTGGGACCTGACAGACTAACACTTTTCGATGCCTGTTGGTGAGCGAGGGGTAGTCATAGGGGTTCAAGGGGTGGTAACCTTAATGGCGAATTTACTCACTTTTGTCACTATAAAAACCTAACTGTTGCATTAACACAGTGTTTTGCAAAGAATTTCCTTACTTTTGAAAGCATAGTAAGTACAATGTCATGCAAGTTGGTGGGATCACAGGGCCCTTCAGGCCCCGCGCTCCCACCAACTTGCAAATTTCTGCCTAACATAACAGTACAAGTACTGAATATCATATGTATTGGTGGGAGTGCATATTGGTGTGAGTGCAGGGCCCGAAGGGCTCCAAGCTCCCATCAACTTGAAACGAATCATATTTTCATTCATTGGACTGACATAATTCCACAACTGTTTACATTTTACTCACTTTAGCACTGAAAATTACCTCCATGGCAGTAAGGCTAGCTACTCTATAAATGTCAAGCCACTACCACAATGCAGAACGCTATCCACAAAATGTAAACTGTGTCATGCAATATCTCTACAGCAAATTAATTTTCCGACACCTAAATACAACAGTTCACATCTACCGGATATCCCCTCAACACCCTCCAAATTTCAAATTAAAAGACCAAACTGTTTCTGAGATATTTAATTTAAAAGTTTTTGCACCTTTAAAAATTCTTTGACCACGAGAATCGGCCACGACCTTGAGCTCAAAGATCATCTTTGATCATGAGACGACATCTGGTCATGAAATGTGGCCTATCTGGTCCCTCCTAGAGACATCTGGTCCAGCAAAAATCTGGCCATCATGTCCCACCCTCCCAAAGCTCACAAACAAAGAAATCTCATGACCAAAGAATTTGCAGGCTCACGTTTAAAGAATTTAAAAACATTAAAACTACATTTTTTGACACAACTACATTAAACCACAAGCATGGCTCGACAGAGGGAAGCCCCTGAGCAAAACCCATCCTAGTTTTACTTCACAAGTCACCCCTGGGCTGAGAAATGTGTTTTTTTCCAACCCAAAAATCTGGCCATCTAATCCTTCCCTCATGAATGAAGATCATGATCAAAGAATCTCGCAATCAAAGAATTTGCAGGCTCACTATCAAAGATCGTTAGCGAGCCATGTTCAAAGAATTTAAAAGTTTAAAACTTCATTTTTTGACCCAACTACATTAAACCACAGGCATGGCTCGATAAAGGGAAGCCCCCTGAGCAAAACCCATCCATGTTTTACTTCAGAAGTCATCCCTGGGCTGAGATATTTGTCTTTTTCCAACCTAAACTGAAAATAAGATGGCATCAATCGTGATCACTAAATTTCTTGCAATCAATGAATCTTTGATCCTGAGCCTGCAAATTCTTTGATCATGAGGTGTGACCAGATGGCCAAAACCACATTCTTCTTTCACAAAACAACCATATAAATTTTTCCATAGACCTATAATGGGAGCTAAAAAGTTTAATAACTTTTGAATAAATTAATATTTTTTCACCAAACAAAAAGTGGCATGTTCCCTGACCCAATCCCTTTCTATATGCCAAATTTCAGACTGGCATGCCACATGGCGGCCACACAGTGCCATGAACAACAACCAAAAAAACTGCCCTCAAAACTGGCAAAAAGTGCATTTTTCAGTGATTCACTGTGCAACAACCATAGGTCTGACCTTTGGCAGATCAGGAGAGCTACCATGTTCCACTGTGCATACCAAATTTCATGCAAATTTGTTGAACAGGTCCAAAGTTATTAATGTGCAAAATTTCAAGTTTAGATTAAAGTGCCTTCATAACCCTAACTATAGGGGTGTGACTGTACCCCTATTATATATATATTTACAGTATATATGTATACATATATAAATATATGTGTATTTATGCAATAGGCATGGACTCAGAAGCCATTGAATTAATCCATTTATCTCCACATATGTAGGATAAATCTAACCACCTTAAATATATGCCACATATGTGGGATACATGCAAGCTGTCAATCAAGGTCCCCGCTGCCAGCACTACTTCTTCCTTTACTTTCATTTTTACCATTCCTCAAGTTGCTCCAAGCCATCCTTATACAACCTTATTTTATTTATTTATTTTTTTATTTATTTGTTCTAGGATTACAAATACCTTTGAGCCGAGGCTCTTTTACAAAGGTTCCATGTCATTGGTACAATTGAGACAATCATAAGCAAAGATAACAGTTTATAAAATAATAAAAAAAAAAAACATAGTCTTGTAGATGAAAAAAGAACAATAAGGTGAAACTTTGGGGAGGGGAAAGGGAAAGGAGGAGGGTGAAATCAGGGAGACTAAGTGGATGGGAGAAAAGGGGAGGTAGGTTGGGGGACAGAGAGAAGAGAGGTGGAAGATGGATAAGAATAGAGGTAGTGCAGCCGGGTGGCATTTGTCATGGGCCAGCAGGGGAGGTGAAGATAGGAGGGAGGGTGCTGGCAAAGTGCAGGAGTAGACGTGGACCCAAAAAGGGCATCTTCAGCTATGGAACCAAAAGACATGTTTAGCCACAACAGTCACAGAGGTTGGAGGCAGTGAGTGCTAGGTGGAGATGAGTCTTAAAAATGCTGAGAGATAGTGAGGATGAGATGTCGCTGGGAAGACCGTTGTAACAACTAGTGGCCCGGTAAGCAAAGGATCTTTGGCCTTGTGTTGTGCGGCAATGCAGGACTTACAGAAGCTGAGGTTTTGATCCCCTGGTATGTCAGGTGTAGATTCTCAGTTGTATGAGGGCACAGACTCCTATCAGCCATGTAAACATAAACACAGACTCTCTCTACTAGAACTTACAGTTCATGTTTTTCTTCTGTTTCTAAAACATATTTTTATATCTTAAAACACCTCCTTCTGCAAACTCCCTCTTCCTGCCTGCCCTCTGTATCACTTGCCCACTCCCTCAATAGTGCATTTTCCACTACACAGAAGACAAATCTCTCCCTGAAAAACAAATCAACCTTACAACCAGCCACACACTGACCTTGAAAATAATGTGGTCTGCTCCATATCCATTCGCTGTTCTCCCACATATGCTCACTTCTCCTCTCTGTATCTCCACTAGTCAGCACTAAACTGGCTCCCTTCTCAGCTCCACACCACAGACACTTTTTTCTCACTGTGACACAGCATAGAATTGTACAGCAAATGGAGGTGCAACCAGATAAATAATTTACTTAAAAAAAATACCAGGAACAAAATGACCCAAAACATTATTGCAGCAACTCTCTCTGTAACTCTCACAAATCAAGAGAAACAATTGCCATTTTCTCTGAAATCTTTAATCGTCCCACACACAAAATCACAGCCAATAAAGTGGTACACTGAAAGATGTATTATAAAGGGCAAAGCCAATGAGGTGGCACCTTGAAATACCTTGTCTAAATGGTGCACTAACAAATGGGCATATCACAAAAAAAATCCTATTTTATTAAAAAAGTCCTAAATTAAATATGTATATATATATATATATATATATATATATATATATATATATATATATATATATATGGAGTTTTTGCTATTACTATTATATATATACACACACACATATATATGTACATATACAGTCATGGCAAAAAAAACTCCATTTAATGCATCAGTTAGGGTAGTTCCACAGGAACTAAAGTGAGCAAATTCAGTGTTAGGGTTGAAAACCCTAACTGCGCATTCCCCCACCACCACCACACACACACACATTTACATGCAAGTAGGGGAAGGACCAAGGCAACACAACCAATCACACACAACCAGCAGCAGGTAACAGAAATAACATGCAACTATATAAATCACAAAACCACACACCCATGCTCCCATTGGGCTGTGGCATGGTGTCATCACTGCTAACTGTATTCCCAGACATTCCACACACCACAAAACACATATCATTATGGACAACTGGGCATCTTGAGCCACACGCTGCCACCAACACATAACACAGATTACTCATATGGGGCTGGATATTCAAACTGCGCCATTCTGTGGTGCAAGCCCTTCCGCTGCACAAAATAGTTGTGCAGGAGTGTGGCCGGGGTGTTATTCAACGGAGTTGCACTATTGAGAAACCCCTTTGAATATCCCCCCCAGTCACAGCCACTGTGCATGGTGCAGTGGATCTTGCGCCACCGCAAGTGGTCAGAGTGGAGCAGTCAAGATGCGGTGGTGCAAGTACCATTGCGCCATGTGCAAATTTCCAATATTAAAAAGGTGACATGCAAATGGGGCCATAATTCATGCAAGATGCAGGGGGGGCCATTTGCATCTATTTATGGCCAATTTGCATGCCATTAGCATGCAGGTGCACCGATCCCCGAGGACTTGCACCTGGCACCCTGCCTGGCAGCAGCCGTCGGGGACCAACACCCCCTGCAGCCCTATCGCAGGCATAAGTTTAAATTCCCCCATCCCCTGACTGTCCCGATCACGGACATAAGTTCAGAACCCCCCCGACTGGCCCGATCATGGGCATAAGTGAAATTAAAACCCCACCCCTCACTAGCCCAATCGCAGGCAGAAAAGTTCAACCCCAAGAACATATCCCTGGTGGGCCAGTGGACCATGAAGCCTGATCGTGAGCTGAAAGAGTTCAAACCCCCAAGAACATATCCTTGGTGGTCCAGTGGCCCCCCACCCACCCATGGAGCCCCACTACCCCACTCCCCGTCAGCTGGCAGGCAGCAGCATCCCACCACCTACCACCTGCCACCCACCGACTGCTGCCCAGTATGGGAAGTATGAGTTCAGAGCAAGAGCTAATGGCGTGCAGCCCATACCATACAAGGCAATCCAGATAAGGGAATGAAATTCATTCACATATCTGGACTGCCTTAGACGGTATGGGCTGCATACCCATTGGCTCTTGCTCTGAACCAATGAGTGTGCAGCCCTACCAGGCAGTCAGTGGTGGGCGGTGGGGTGGCAGGGTGGGATGCTGCCACCACCGGGCTGATGGGGAGCAGGGTGGTGGGGCTCCAGGAGGGTGGGTGGGTGGGGGCCACTGGACCACCAGAGATATGTTCTTGGGGGTTTGAACTCTTTTCAGCCCAAATCGGGCTTCATGGTCCACTGGACCACCAGGGATATGTTCTTGGGGTTGAACTCTTTTCAGCCCATGATCGGGCTCGTGGTCAGCTGGACCACCAGGGATATGTTCTTGGGGGGTTGAATCTCTGCACTACGATTGTGCTAGTGGGGGGTGGTTTTATTTCACTTATGTCCATGATCGGGCCAGTCGGGGTGGGGAGTTTTTAACTTATGCCCACGATCGGGCCAGTTGGGGGAGGGGTTTTAAACTTATGCCCGTGATCGGGCCTGTCAGGGGTGGGGGTTTTAAACTTATGCCCGCGATCGGGTCAGTCGGGGAGGGGGTTACTATATGCCCATGATTGGGCTGCAGGGGCACAGGGAGTACGTTGAGGGCCACCCACAGGTGGCAGCTGCTGTGTTGCACCCTGCAATGTGGCAGCTCACCTGTGGGTGGCCCTCGACTTACTCCTGTCTTTTGCTCAAAGTTGTGCAGGCGCAGGTTGGGGTTGCACCTGCACAACTCTGCACAGCCTGCTGAATATCGGGCTGTGCAGTTTATGCATGGTTCCTCCCCCTCCGGTTCAGCATGCCTTCATTAGCATTGCACTGTTGCTCAGCTTGACTTGGGGGGCGCAACTGCCTCCTGCTGAATATGGCAGAATGGCGCAATTTCGGACTTGCGCAGGTGCAACCCTATTGCGCATGGCACAACCCTTTCAAATATCCAGCCCATGGTATTTTGAGGGGTACAAGACCCAAAACAGGATTTTCCACATTCCCTGAAATACTTTTGAAAATCACTTTAGCAAATGTGACAGTGTCGTGCTATACATTTGCGACACTTTTGTGTTTGTGACAGTATTTTGCAAAACTATTTTACATGCTTTTGCAAATGTGACACTGTCATGTGTTCTGTTTGTGACACTTTCATGTTTGCGACAGTATTTTGTGAAAGTATGCTCCTGATGACTACACATCTTTGCCATCATCCTGCAAGGAAATTGTTGGGTCCTTTGGGCTGAAATTTGCAGGGTGGCAAGCCCTGGTCCTACAGCTGTGCCTTTTCCTGCTTTGGTGCTGAAATACTTAAGGATGACAAAGTTACACTGTTCCAAAACTGAGCAATTTCCTATAGACTAACATTGCAGCACCCATGATGCCTTTCACCACCCATATGTCAAAAACATAGCGAGGTACACAGTTTTTGCTACTGCCACCTTATTTCACCTTTAAGTGAACTAAACTGGTGGAACAAGTTTGGAAATACTGTATAATACCCGAAGTTAGATTTCTTACCTACTTGCTACAGTAACACAGGTATATACTTCCTGCTGGTTGTGTGTGATTGGTTGCATTGCCTTGGTCCTTCCTCTACTTGCATGTACGTGTGTTTGTGGTGGTGGTGGTGGGGGTGGGGAGAATGTGCAGTTAGGGTTTTCAACCCTAACACCGAATTTCCTCACTTTTGTCTCTGTGGAATGACCATAACTGATGCATTAAACAGAGTTTTTTGCCATGAATACATCTATCTATCTATCTATCTATCTATCTATCTATCTATCTATAGCTATAGATATATATATCTATCTATATAGATAGATAGATAGATAGATAGATAGATAGATAGAGATATTTATCTATATCTATATATATATTTTCATGGTAAAAAAACTCTGTTTAATGCATCAGTTAGGGTTGTTCCACAGTGACAAAAGTGAGGAAATTCAGTGTTAGGGTTACCACCGTTTGCCTCCACACCCACCCTGCCCCACCAATAGGCATTGGGGTGTACATTGGGGTTGTCAGCCCTAACTCTCACCCCATTCCATGTGTAAGGAAACTGAGGTGGTGCAGTATAGGAGAATGAGGTGAGAGTTAGGGCCGACAACCCCAACACACACCCCAATGCCTGCTGGTGGGGGCAGGGTGGGCATGGGGGCAAGGGGTGGTAACCCTAACACCAAATTTCCTCTCTTTTGTCGCTGTGGAACAACCTTAACTGATGCATTAAACAGAGTTTCTTGCCATGAATTTCCCTTCTTTTTGAGAATGCACAATACAAATAGTGAACAGAATGTGGTGGTGGGAGTGCAGGGCCCACCATCCTGCCCATGTCTGCCTTACAGCCATGACAGTAATGGTAACACTAACAGTAACAGTAACAGTAACAGTAACAGTGAGTGAAACGGAAATGCTAATGGTAACTGTTACAGCAACATAAATGTTAATGCAAATGCAAGTGGTAACTGTTACGGTAATGCAAATGGAAATGCAAATGCAAGTGGCAATGCAACTGTTATTGCAAACACAAATGGTAACAGTGACACAAATGAAAATGCGAAACTCAATGGTAATGGTAATGTAACTGTAAATGCTAACAGTCATTGTAACAGTGATGCAAACATAAATAGAAACACAAATGGTAACAGAAACGCAAGTGCAAACCGTAACACAAATGGTGAGGGAAACACAAATGGAAACACAAATGGAAATGGTAACAGAAAGCTTATGTAAGGCAACAGTAGCAACAAGTCTGTACTTCACTTTGTTTCCGAGATAATGACATAACAGCGATGTGGTCCAACAGTTGTGAATGGTCTGTATCTTTCTTCATGTCTGAGATAACGGTACAAAAGTGATCTGAGTCAACAGTAGCGAAAAGTCTGTATCTCACTTAATTTCCGAGATAACGGCACAAAGGCGATGTAAGCCAACAGTAGCGAAAAGTCTGTATCTCGCTTTGTTTCAGAGATAAAGGCACAAAGGCGATGTGATCTAACAGTAACGAAAAGTCTGTATCTCACTTAGTTTCTGAGATAACAACACAAAGGTGGTCTGAGCCAACAGTAGTGAAAAATCTGTATCTCACTTCGTTTCCGCGATAAAAGCACAAAGGCGAAGTGAGCCAACAGTAGCAAAAAGTCTGTATCTTCCTTCGTTTCCGAAATAATGCCACAAAGGCTGATGTGAACCAAACCAATGAAAGACACCTACATACCACTAGGGCCACCTATGCAATAAATTTCAAGCCACTAGCACCATGCATAACGCTATGCGCAAAACGTTACCTGCATCACACAAGATCTCCGCAGCAAATTATTTTCCAAACATGTAAACAGCACAATTCACATCTCCAGCACATTCACTCAGCACCCTCCAAATCTCATGTTAAAAAACCAAACCATTCAAGAGATATTCAATTTTAAAGAGTGTGCACCTTTAAGAGGTCTTCCACCACAAAATGGCAGAACTTGAGGCCGAAAATGCACTAAAATGGCAGACCTGGTGGCCGAAAAATCTTTAACTGCAAGGGGTGCCAATTTCAAATAGCAATAACTCTGGAACAGAACAACATTTTTTCACCAAACAAACACTGGCATATTCTGTGAACAAGGGTTTTTTTACATACCAATATTCAGACCAATAGACCACAGAGTGGCTGCACTATGCCTCACGCAAGCAAGGGCAAACAAAAAATAGTAAAAACTGTATTTTTTGCACTTCACTGTGCAAAAACTGTATGTACCAGTGAAACAGAAATTGGTAAACAAATAGATGTACGATTCCACTCCATGTATAGCAAATCTTATCCAAATCTCTTCAACGGTTGCAGAGCAGCATGAGTGTAAAACTGCGTACGAGTGACGAAAAATATATTTTTGGCACTTCATTGTGCAAAAACGTATGCAGATGTCAAATAAAAATTGGTAAATACACTGAAGTACCATAGTAGAACAAGTATTGCAAATGTCACACAAATCTGTTCAACAGTTGTAAAGTTATAATCACACAAAGAATGTGACGTTTAAGCACAAACACAAACAGTAACGCCAACGGTGATGCAAACGGAAACAATAATGCAAATAGTAAGAGAAACGCAAGCAGAAATGTAAACGTAAACAGTAACAAAAAAGCAAACGTTAATAATAACGGAAGCACAAATGGTAACGCAAGTGGAAACTGAAACGCTAACAGTAATGGTGACATAAGCATAAACAGCAAGACAAACTTTTACAGTGACATAAATGCAGGTGCACAAGCAAACGCAAGTGGTAATGGTACCATAAATGCAAACGCTAATGGTAACACTAACAGTGATGTAAACGAAAACAGAAACACAAAAGTTACGTGAACGCAAACACAAACACAAATGTAAATGGTAACAGAAACAGAAACGCTAATGGTAACAGGATTGGTGATGCAAACGTTAACACAAATGGAAATGGCAACGGAAACACAAGTACAAACACAAGCAATAATGGTAATGCTAATGGTAACAGTGGTGCAAAAGGAAATGATAACGCAAATGGAAATGGAAACGCAAGCACAAGTACAAACGCTAACGGTAACAGTGACGGAAATGCAAACACAAATGGTAACGTTAACATAAATGCAAACGCTAATGGTAAAGCTAACAATGATGCAAATGGAAACACAAACTGTTATGTAAAAGCAAGTGCAAATGGAAACGGTAACGATAATGTAAACAAAAACTCTAATGATAATGGTAACAGTGACACAAAAGTAAAAGCAAACAGCAACAGAAATGCAAGTACAAATGCAAACAGTAACGGTAACGCTAACAGTGATGCAAAAGGAAATGGTAACACAAACAGTAACGTAAATGCAAGTGCAAACGCTAATGGTAACAGTAATGGAAACACAAATGCAAATGGTAACGCAAACTCAAACAGTTACAGTTACGCAAATGGTAAGGCAAACGCAAACAGTAATGAACAGGGTGATGCAAAAGGAAACAGTAATGCAAACGTTGACGCAAACATTAACGGTAACACAAGTGGTAAAGGACACGCAAGTGGAAACGTAAATGCAAACGCTAACAGTAACAGTAGCGCAAATGCACATGCTTTTTGTCCCAGAAAGGTGCATTCAGAAGCACAGTGAATAGAAAGAATGTGGCCATAATAATGGCCCTTGTACCAGAAAATGATCACTTGGAAAAC
The DNA here is from genome assembly GCA_016271365.2 of Neoceratodus forsteri. NCBI lineage: Eukaryota > Metazoa > Chordata > Ceratodontiformes > Ceratodontidae > Neoceratodus > Neoceratodus forsteri. The sequence continues at coordinate 1,326,269,056 of CM028131.1, read as the reverse complement.
TAAATTACTAATATCTCAGGAACCATACGACATAGAAGAAAAATTAAAATCTCATATTATTTATGACTTTCCAGGCTAGTTTTGTACTCAGTCCCCTTGTGGGGAACTAAGCATTTTTCCGACGAAAAGTCTGTATCGTGAACCATTTTCGAGATACAGGCTCAAAAGGCGCAGCGGATGCCGTAATGTTATCCTATGGGAAAAAAATCATCAAATTTGGAGTGCCATAACTTTGCAGCCCAGTAATATTTTGTCACCAAACCACTAAAAGGCACATTTGTGGGGTCTTGGCTTTCTTCCCTCCACAGTTCAGCCCCAAAAATGAAACCATTCTTTTGCAGCAGGGTGGCAAAGATTCACTATTGTTTTGGGCATAGTGTCGCAAAGTACTTTCGCAAATCATGACACTTTCGCAAATAAAATCATGAAAGTGTTGCATATGTGAAAGTACTTTGTGACACTACTTTTTACAAAAATTTAAAAAACATATTTCTGGGGTGTTTTACCCACAAAAAAAGACATGGCTAGCATCCTCAGGGCTCGACTAGGTGAACACAACGAGAATTGTGTTCCTAGAGGGTCCCAAATTTAAATGCCAAACATTTCTCTGACCACCAACTGAAAAAAATGTGGCTGAATCACGAAAGTAAAAGGGTAATTTGCGACAGTAAAAACTGCATTTGCAACACTTTCAAATATTTTGTAACTTTTCCCATAGACTATAATGGGGAACAGTTGTTTTTTAATAACTTTTGAACTGTTTAATATTTTATCATGAAATCTTCAAAATGCACATGAGGGACCATGGCTGCATGTTCTCTGAAGGTTTCGAACCAATCGCACAAACCGTGCGACCTGTAGGCACGAGCAAAGAAACGGGCAAAAACCTGTAATTTATGCGTTGTTTGGTGCTCTCTAACTCTGCAACTACTGTACATCTGACCATAATGTAGCTTGGCAGGTCCAGAGATCTATGGTACCAGACCATGCGTTCCAAATTTCAGGCAAATCTGTCATACGGTTGCAAAGTTATTAAGCTGCCAAATTTCAGATTTAAGCTTAAATGGGGTACTCAACCCTAACTATAGTGGCACTACTGTGCCACTATAATATATATATTTTATATATATATATATATATATATATATATATATATATATTTATACAATGAGGGTGAGAGCAATATGAGTGGGATAACTTCAGTTATTTCCACTGCAGTGAAATAACTTACGAGGACATCACCGGAGTTAAAATAACTTATAAATATACCTACTCTGTTGATGTCATCACTCACTCACTCCAGCCTGCATACTAAATTGAGCTTCTCCACAAATTTGTTTCTCACTGCTACTTGCAAATAAGTCAGTTAACACTGCAAAGGACATTCAGTTGTTTCCAATAGTGTGTGTAAAACTCCCAACTCATTACTATGCTACTGTCATTTTCAAGAAAGCTTACATTCTAAATAACAGTGCCTCTCACTTTCTGTTTATCACACCTACAGTACTTGCAAGTAACTCAATTAACATTATAAAGGACATTCAGTTCTTTTCCACAGTGTGTGTAAAACTCCCAGCCCATGACTATGCTACAGTCATTTCAAGAAAATCCGTATTCTAAACCACAATGCCTCACAGTTTGTTTCTCACTGCTTGCTGACACCAGCTCAATTAGCACTGCCAAAAACATTCACCTGTTTCTCATAGTGTTTGTAACACTCCCAGACCATTCAGAAACACACACAAACACTGCTCTCAGTATAGCCTAGAGGTTAGAGTAATGAGATTTGAGCAAGCTTGCTACATCTAGCATACCAGACCTGGGTTTGAGTCTCACAACCTCCACTACCACACTGTGTGACTCAGAACAAGTCACTTAAATGCCTAATGCTCCCAAGTCATCTCTAAAAACTTACCCAGTTACCAAGCACTAAAATGAAAAAGACAGAAAAAGGATGCAAAAAAAAAAAAACATAGCAACACTTCTGAAGCTCCTACCCCATTGTATAAATAGCACACATGATGTGCAGATTGTGGAATATGGAAAACGTTGTCACTCCTGTAGAGTGAAAACTGTGCATTCTCACTCATGCCTTCGGCACTCATGAGAATACAGAGCTCACTCTGCAGGACTGAGAATATTTTCTATATTCCACTCCTGCTCATCATGTATCCCATAAGTATATGGATATTAAAAATAATAGTACCAAAAACAGTGCAAAAAAAAAAACAGTAATTCACTGACAGCAACCCAATACCACCAATGACACCTGATAATACCGTCATTGAAATGTTGTAATACAATCATTCTGACCTCATAATACTATCATTCAAAGTTCAGTGGGCAGAATGATAGCATTATTACCACGAAAGCAAAGTGCAAGCTGACATCTCGCGCTTCAACTGTGACCGCCATCTACTTGAAAGCTGGCTATACGGTCAGCGAACGCAGGTATACTTCTTGGTGATGTAGTAAAACCAAAATAAAAAGAATGGCTTTCTAAACCACAAAACATAACTTATTGTTTGTGTTCTATAGTTCCTTGATTTTGCCACACTCACTGGCACTTTTTTCAAAAAGACTAAACTGAATATCAAGACTGGTTTCCTGTTTAACGTGTAACTGAACTTTTGCTGTTTGCTGTTTCCTGATTCAACTTCTCTGCCTGCAAAACCATGCTGCACATTTCCCTCCTACAAACAAGACACAGGTAAGACCTTGCCAGCATCTCAGATCCATATATTTCAAAAAATAACAAATAGGTTCCAGTGACTCACTCACCTGTAATTCCATCTCGAGGTTCTGGGAACATGGGAACCTCTTGAGCTTCACTGTCAAGGTTCTCTATGTCCCCAGAAAATCTTGATGGAATTACAGCCTTGTAATTCACTGTAATCTGTCTATTCTATTTATATTTTATAGGGCACAGTAGTGCCCTATAGTTAGGATTGCACAGCAACTTCGGCGGCGATAAACTCCAAATTTTTGCACTTTAATAACTTTGCAACTGTTTGACTGATTTGCTTAAAATGTTACATGTGCCTTCTGGTACCATAGATCTGTGGATCTGGCAAGTTTTGTTCTGGTCGGTGGTGTAGTTGCAGAGCTGCAGAGTGACAAAAAATTTGAAATTTACCATTTAGGTGCAAATTCTTTGCTTGGGCTTAAGTCCGAAACAGTTTGGGTATCTGGTCTGAAATTTTTAGGGTATATGGAGTCTGGGCCACTGATGTGCCTTTTGAAGGTTTGGTGAAAAAAATATTTATCCATTCAAAAGTTATTAAAGTTATAAGTTTCCCATTATACCCAATAGAAAAAATTTGATGGCTGGTGTGAAAGCACTTTTTTGCTTTCACGAAATCCCGTCTTACTGCCATAAATGGGTTAAGTAGTGCTATGCTGCTGCCATCTTGTTTTCAGTTAATGACAGGTAAAAAACACTGCAATTCAAAATATACTGCCCCTTTGTAAACACCAACAGTTGTGTTTACCTAATTGGGGCCCGAGAAACATTATTCTGGCTTTATTTTTTAAAATACTGGCCGAAATATGTTTTTTCCATTCAGCCATTGGTAGTGCAGCAAATTTGTGGCACTACTTTTGCAAAACTGCCACAAAATGTGTCAGTTTTCGTGCAACTAATGGCACTGTTGCAAGAAAACTGATGCAAATTTGCGGCACTACTTCAATTAAAAATAACCATCAGCCCCCTGGAAAGAAGACAAAAACAGTTCCAGACATTTAAAAAAAAAACACCAGAGTCAGATTCCGCATCCCCCATTTAGCTAAACACCTGTTGGTGTTTACCTAAAAAAAAAAAAAAAACATTTTCCCACATTTTAGTGAGTTTAAGGTGTCCCAAAAAATAAATTTACTGAATTTTCCAACAGCGGGGTTCCCAGTCCCCTAGTCAGCAATGTAAGCCCATTCCCCGTTAGTGTGGGACAGTGGGGAGCCCACTCCCAGTATCTTCAAACATGTATATTTCTATATTTGCCTTCGGGGGGGGTGACCAATCCCCCTGTCGGCACTGTTAGCCCCCCACACCAGTGTGGAGCATTGCAGAGCCCACTCCCAGTGTCCCCAGATATGAACTACTGTTCCCTGAGCAGTGTGGGACACTGGGGAGCCCACTCCTCATGTCCCCAATGATGTTAAACTGTAACCTTGTAAAAGAGAAAACAGTCCTCCAACGTCTTTTTTTTTTCTCTCCTGAAAAAAATAAAATGGTCCCTGGTCATCTCCCCGTCCCCCCTCCCCATCCCAATCCTTTCAGTGATGTGTACCTTTCCAACATGCATTCTGAATTCTCCATTTCAACCACCAGTAATCTGCAAGCCTGCCAAATTTTTGGCAGCAGCAGTATTTCTTACCTCCTGTCATTGTTCAGCATCTCCACAACACATTACATCAAACTGAAACTAGTGACATCATCAGTTGTTTTTCAGTGAAGCATGTTGCCTTATGCATCTGTCAGGAGAGCTCTCACTCATGTCAGTGCCTATCCCATCTAGCAAAAACCTCACCTGTACTGAACTGATCATGAAACAACCACAGACTGACACCCATGGTGGGCCTGGAAAGGTACAGTCATCCTCAACCACTCCAATATAGTGACTTTATCATCAGTTGATGGTCTGGTGGTTCATGCGGTGGTGTGGTAAGAGCAATGGTAGCAACTGCTTTATGCAGCCTTACCCAACCTTTTACATTTTCTACCCTGGTTCTCCAGCAGTGGTGTCAAGTAAACTGTTGCACACTGAGGTGCACACATGCTACTGAACAACAGCTACTCACATCTGTATTGCTATGTCACCTATGCCAGCCACACCAACACAGCTTGTGGCAGCCAAAGGCAGAATAAGAAGGCATCACCAGCCATTTGCAGGGCAAATGTCTATTAGCATATACTCGTGGTACAATGATCCTTGACGATTTCTGCTGCGCAAAGTCACACAACTGCTTTTTGTGTTCGCAGCCCATGGTGGGTAACATCTGTACAGGAAATCTGTGCTGAGCAGCTGCATCTTGTTTGTTGGAAACACATACTGGCTTATTTCTCAGTTTCATTTTCTGCATGTATCATTACTGTGAGAGACACAATATAATGATATTTATTTGTATTTTGTTGATCAGGTGGGCTTGCTGAGACCAAGGGTCCCTTTTTCAGGGGTGACCCAGAATTAGTTGCTGATAGTAAAGCGCAGAAATATGATCATATGCATTACAAAATTTATCGAGATATCACGCAGGACTAAATTATATAGACAAATATTCATATAATGACACTACAGATCACAGTTATACATTAAAGGACTAGTCATTAGTTACAGTATAACAAGGCCAACATCAACAACCAACACTGGAAGTGCTACACCTATATTAGAGGTACAATAGGTATGCATTGCAGCTTATCATATTAGGAGGAATCTGACACATAGATCGTGAGTATGTCATGGTATACTAGCTCAGGGCAGGTAACTATAGCCTTAGTTATTTGGGGGAAAGAGGTGTACTTTAGTGAATGCAAGTACTACTGCTCTTCAAGGAGAGGTGTGCCTTTAGTATCTGAATACGGGGAGAGACAGGCAGCTCTGCATTGTGGTAGGGATCTTGTTCCAGTGCTGTGTGATTCTATACACAAATGTCCTTTGTCCGGCAACTGTGCTTACACTGGGTACCACTACAGGAGGTTGTGATGAATGGTGGAGATTTCTTTTGTGTTGTCTGTACACCACAAGGTTCTGGAGGTGAGGTAAATGGTTGTTCAGGGTTTTATTCATAAGGCAGAGTGAGGGGTGTTTAACTCTGTCATCAAGAGTGGGCCAGTTCAGTGATGCAAGTATTTTGCAGTGGTGCTCCTTGCTTTCTGCCTGTGCTGTAAATCTGCCAACTTTGTGGTACAGCATGCAAAGTCTGTTAAGCTCAGTTTCCCTCAGAGATGTCAGTATAGAAGCTCCGTAAAGTAGCATTGGAAGCAGGATGGAGTTCTCTATTGCTAGGCAGGCAACATTGGTTAGGTACGCTTTTAGTCTGAATAACAGACGTATTTTTTTGTGTATTATTTTGGTGGTGCATTCGATATGTGATTTTAATGTGCGTTCTTGATCTAGCTACAGTCCAAGGTATTTTATACTGTCCACAACTTCCAACATGGTCCCTCTGACATCTGTGATCTTTAGAAGCTTAGCTCTGTCTGTGCCTAGTCTTCTCAAGTCAAACAGCGGTACCAAGTCATAATGTTGCAGACTAAATTGTGCATGAAGAACTGCGCTGACAGTACATAGATACATAGACAGTGTCGGCAGATAAGGGCCTATGGCCCACCCAGTCTTCCCATTTGAGCTTTTAAGTTCAGTTTATGTTTTCCTAGAAGTCTGTTGCCCCTTACCCCTGACCTCCAGAATTCCTTTATGTCTATTCCATGCATTCTTAAATCCCGTGATTGTTTCAGCCCCCACCACTTCCTCTGACAGGGTGTTCCACTTGTTCACCACCCGTTCTGTGAAGAAATTCTTCCTTATGTTTCCTCTGAATCGTCCTCCCTCCAACTTCATCCCATGCCCTCTAGTCCTGGAACATCTTTTTTGATTAAAAATAGTGTATTCCTGCACCCTGTTCCTCCCTGTGAGATACTTGTATGTCTCTATCATATCCCTCTCCCTCCTCTCCTCCAGGGAGTACATATTCAGTTCCTTCAACCTGTCTTCATAGGACTTGTGATGCAGTCCATGCACCATCTTTGTTGCCCCTTCTGAACCTTCTCTACCCTGTCTATGTCCTTACGTAGGTATGGTCTCCAGAATTGTACACTGTACTCCAGGTGGGGCCTCACTAGTGTCTTGTATAGCGGAATTATGACCTCCCTTTCCTGCTGGTGATGCCCTGCCTATACATCCCAGCATCCTATTTGCTTTACCTGCTGCCTTGTCACACTGTTTCCTACCTTGAGGTCATCAGAGATAACCCCAAGATCCCTTTCCTGCTTGGTGCATGCTATATCCTCACTCCCTAACTGATATATTGTGCCAGGGTTTTGTGCCCCATATGCAATATCTTGCACTTCTTTGCATTGAATTTCAACTGCCAAACCCTGACCATTCTTCAAGTTTCTGCAGGTCCTTCTCATTCTGTCTACACCCTCTGGCGTGTCTACTCTGTTACAGAGCTTTGTGTCATCAGCGAACAGTGAAATTCTGCCTTCTAGATCCTCGCGCAATATCACTGATGAAGATGTTGAATAGGACCGTCCCAGCACTGATCCCTGTGGTCCCCACTGGTCACTCTTCCCCAGTGGAGTGACAGCCATTTACCACCACCCTCTGTGTCCTGCCACCCAGCCAGTTACCTACCCACCACACTACTGTCCTGCCCACACCCATATTCCCCAGTTTGTGTAATAGTCTTCTATGTGGCACAGTGTCAAAGGCCTTGCTGAAGTCCAGATAGGCCATGTCCACTGCCCTCCTCTGATCCACCTCCCTAGTCACCCAGTCAAAAAATTCAATGAGGTTGGTCTGACATGACCTCCCCCTGGTGAAACCATGCTGCCTTGGGTCCTGTAATCCATTGACAACCAGATGTTCCACCAATCTCTCCTTCAGTAGTGCTGCCATGATCTTCCCCACTACCGAGGTGAGGCTGACTGGTCTGTAGTTCCCTGCTTCCTCTTTGTTCCCACTTTTGTATAAGGGGACTACATCTGTTGTCCTCCAGTCTTTATGCACTTCCCTGTTTCCAGTGATCGGCTAAACAGGATAGCCAGAGGTTCAGCCACCACCTCTCTTAATTCTTTAGGACCCTTGGGTGCACCCCATCTGCCCCATTGCTTTATCAACTCTTATTACTTCCATTTCCTTCAGGACCCTTCTCGTGTAAGGACTTGTGTCCATTTCTGCACCATTCTCACCCCTTGTACTCCTTCAGACCCATTACCCCTCTCTTCCTCAGTAAAGACAGAGCAGAAATACCTGTTCAATATGTCAGCTTTACTGTTGTCATCCTCCACGCTGCCCCCATCCTCTCCCTTCAGTCTCACTATCCCTCCCTTTGTCTTTCTTTTTTCACTTATGTACCTGTAAAAGGTTTTGTCCCCTCTACCCACTGATTTTGAAATGTGTTCTTCTGTCTGAGTTTTGGCATTCCTTACTGACCTCCCTGCCTCCCTTTGCTTCTCCTGGTACTTCTCCTTATCCCCTTCTGCCTGTGTCTTTTTGTGTTGCCTGAATGCAATCTTTCTGGCTTTCACTTTCTTTGCTACCTCTTTGAAAAACCATAATGGTCTTCTCTTCTTTTTCCTCTTGCTAACCTGCTTAATGCATAATTCTGTTGTTCTTGTAATCCCCATTTTAAATACTGCCCACTGTTCCTCAACCCCTGATTCCTGTCCCATTTCCTTAATGCCTCTTTCAAGCATCTCCCCATTTTCCCAAAGTCTTCCCCCCTAAAATCCAGGATACGTGTTTTTGTGTGGTTTGGTTCTGCTCTTTCTGTGATTTCAAACCACAATGACTGGTGGTCACTGTTTCCCAGGTGCTCCCCCACTGTTACCCCCATCACACTGTCCCTGTTTGTGAGCGCAAGGTCCAGTATTGCCTTCTGCCGAGTTGGTTCCATGACCAGTTGCTTGAGGAAGGCACCCTGAAGGGAGTCCAGGAAAACTCTGCTCCTAGTTGATGCTGCTGCTGCTGGGATGCTCCAGTCCACGTCTGGAATATTGAAGTCTCCAACCAGTACTACCTCACCCTTGTCTGCCATCCTTTGGATGGCTAGCATTAGCTCCCTATCTGTTTCTTCCTCCTGGGCTGGTGGTCTATAGACCACACCTGTGCAGATGGCTGTCCCCATTTTCCTTTCCAGCTTAGCCCACAGTATCTCTCCCCCATTTTATTCCTCCTGGATCTCTGTGGCCCTTATGTCATTTTTCACATACAGTGCCACTCCTCCTCCCTTCCTGCCTGCTCTGTCTCTTCTGAATATGTTGTAGCCAGGTATGGCCATCTCCCAGTCGTAGTTATCATTACACCAGGTTTCAGTGATGGTCACAGTGTCCAGGTCTGACTGCGCCATGACAGCCTCCAGATCTTCCATCTTGTTGCTAAGGCTCCTGGCATTTGCACACATGGCTTTCCATGATTTGACCTCCCTAGACTGTTTCACTGTTCTACTCCAGCCCCTTCCTTGGTTGTCCTTTATCCCTGGTTCTCCTTGCTGTCTGCCCTTCTGCTGAATTTTGCCCCTTTTCTGCCTATCCACCTCTTGGGCACTAATCTCCATCTTTTTCACATTGCTTTGCAGAGATAGTCACTCCTCTGGTTCACTGGTTCCACTGCTAGCTGTGGGGGGTGAGCAAGCAGGTACCCTCCTTGCTGGCCTGCCACCCCCTTTGCTAGTTTAAATGCTTGTCAATGTAGCATTTAAACTTATCCTTGAGTGCTTGGATTCCCCTCCAGGATGGATGCAGGCCGTCAGGCTTGAACAAACCTCCATCCCCTAGCATGTATGGGTTTAGAACAACAGGGGAATGTCAGCGATACGAACGTATCAGTACCCCCTGGCACTCTCCATGGAAGAGGAAGTGGATGTAACCATTGCTGGTCAGGTGCTCAGTCAAGCCGCTCCCATGGTGGAATGGCTAGAGAACCTGACCGTGCAGTGGGGGGGGGGTTGGGATGATCAGGGTTTGATTCCCTGCTAGGGAATCTTTTGATATTATAATTTTTTGTGTGCCATGGACAAGTGCAAATAGGGATTTTCATTTTGCCCCTGTATCCACACACCCTCAGGGTTGATTATAATAGTTCAGGAGGGTGTGGGGGCGCAAAGCCCCCCGCAACACAAAAAATATATTTTGGTATTTGGGGTGTGAGGCAATCGTGTTGTGGTTGACATTATGTGCCACCACTGTGTTGCCGCATGCTGTTATTAGTGTGTGGTCTTGACATGCGCCATTTAGTCTGTGACATTATGACCCCATGCCTAAAAATGATGGTTTCAGTTTTTTATGTTAAGAACCAGGTGGTTAGATAAGAGCCATCTACCTAATCTGGCAAAATCCTCATTTAGCCCTCTTATAATGTCTGCAGGGTCATTTCCATCCCTATACAGGACTGCATCATCTGCATACATGATTGTTTTTGCTTCTCCACAGTTGGATGACAGATTATTGATAAAGAAGGAGAAGAGTACTGGTCCAGATATTGACCTCTGAGGGACTCCATCAGTGATTGCGCGAAATGAGAATTGGCAGGTATTCCATTTAATGGTCTGGTTGCAGCCTACGCGTAGCTTCTGAACCAGGCAATAGCATAGCAATCTAATCCAAGACTCTAGTTTGGTCACTAGTATTTCATGATTGGCCGGGTCAAAAGCCTTGGTGAGATCAATGAAGATGACTCCTGTGGCTTTTCTCGCATTGGCGTCTTCTGAGGTGAGATGCACCAGAGCTGTGTCAGTCATGATGTGTTTTCAGAATCCCTGCTGGACCATAGAAATCAGTCTGTGAGCCTCTAGGTGAGCTGCCAATTGATTGTACATGAGACATTCTTGGACATTAGTCAAGGCACTGTGTATCGAGATTGGGCGATAGTTCTCAATCAAGTCCTTAGTGGACAGGGCAATATGGGCAGTTTTTCACAACTAGAGGACTTCTCCACAGAGTAGGAACATGCTATACAACCTTGTCAGGGTAGTAGCAAGTACTGGGGCTGTGATCTGAAGAAGCTTGGGTTCCTGCCCATCATGACCCACAGATTTGTCTGGTTTTATCATGAGCAGATGCTTCTGTACTTTCTGCCTGGTTACGAGTTTGAGGTGGAATATGAGTTGATTGATGGAGGGTGGGACAGACAGTGGGGAGTTTAGTTGGCAGACTTTGACACAGTCTAAGTCAGTGAAAAACTTGTTGAACCCCTCCACTATGAGTTGGGGATCCTGTCCCAGTGTGTTGTTTATGCATATCTCCTGACTGGAGGCAATTTGTTGGCCTTTTAGGAGACAGTTAAACTTGAGCCCAGAAGTGTTCAAGGCTGTACAGTTTCCCTGTCTGCAGTTCAATGATGTAGCTAGTCTTTGTTTTTTTCAGTGTGGACTTGCATTGGTTCCATAGTTTTGTATATTCTTGCCAGTCCTGTGGTGAACCTGTAGTTTTGTATGTGCTCCATGCCTTGTCAGATTCTTTCACCAGAGTACGGTGGTCTGGGGAGAGCCACATAGAGCATAGGCCTTTGTACCACTTTTTTATGAAAGGGGCATGTCTGTTCATTACTGATGTAAGGTTCTTGGTTATTAAGTAAGGCACATAATACCATGGTAGTCAGTCAATGGTTCTGGAGTGATTCAGGCATGTAATACCGTGGTAGTCAATCAGTGGCTCCGGTGTGATGCAGGCATGTAATACCATGGTAGTCAGTCAGTGGCTCTGGAATGATACAGGCGTGTAATAACATGGTAGTCAGTCAGTGACTCTGGTGTGATTCAGTTGTATAATACCAAGGTAGTCAGTCAGTGGTTCTAGTGTGATTCAGGTTTGTAATACCATGGTAGTCAATCAGTGGCTCTGGTGTGATTCAGGCCGGTAATACCATATTAGTCAATCAGTGGCTCATAGTGTGATTCAAGCCTGTAATACCACGGTAGTGAGTCAATGGCTCTGGTGTGATGCAGGCGTGTAATACCATAGTAGTCAATCAGTGGTCCTTGTGTGATTCAGACCTGTAATACCATTGTACTCACTCAGTGGCTCTGATGTGATTCAGGCCTGTAATACCATGGCAGTCAATCAAGTGACTCTGGTGTGATTCAGGCATGTAATACCTTGGTATTCAGTCAATCAGTGGCTCTGGTATGATGCAGGCATGTAATACCATGGTAGTCAATCAGTGGCTCTGGTGTGATGCAGGTGTGTAATAACATGGTAGTCAATCAGTGGCTCTGGTGTGATGCAGGTGTGTAATAACATGGTAGTCAATCAGTGGTTCTGGTGTGATTCAGGTTTGTAGTACCATGATAGTCAATCAGTGGCCGTGATGTGATTCAGGCCTGTAATACCATGGCAGTTAATCAGCTCTGGTGTGATTCAGGGTATTGGGCCTGTAATACCATGTTAGTCAATCTGTGGCTCTAGTGTGATTCAAGCCTGTAATACCATGGTAGTCAATCAATGGGTCTTTTGGGATTTAGGCCTGCACTACTGTGGTACAGAAATACAAAATCTAAAGTTGTGGTGGTATACAGGCATGGAGTAGCATGTCTGTGAATCAGTGGCTCTGGTGGGATTCAAGCCTGAAATACCACAGTAGACAATCCAAGGTTGTGCTGGAATTCAGGCTTGTACTACCACAATACTCAATCCAAGGTTGTGGTAGTATTCAGGCCTTGACTACCATGGCAGACAATCAGTGACTCTGGTGGGCTTTAGGCTTGTACAGTACTACCATGGTACTCAGTCTGAGGTTGTGGTGGTATACATGCATGGAATAGCATGACTGAATCAATGGCTCTGGTGGGATTCAGCCATGGAGTACCATGGTAGGGAATCAGAGGTTGTGGTGGTATTCAGGCCTGTACTATTGTGGTAGCCAATCAGAGGCTGTGATGGTATTCAGGTCAGGACTACCATTGTAGCCAGTCAGGGATTGTGATGGTACTGTATTCAGGACAGACTGCCATAGTAGCCAGTCAGAGATTGTGGTGGTATTCAGGACTGACTACCATGGTGGCCAAACAGAGGTTTTAGTGGCATTCACACCTGGACTACCATGGCAGTCAATCAGTGGTTCTGGTGGAATTCAGATAGACCAAAATTATCACCTGCACTTCAGGCTTTGTAATTAAAATATTGTCCACCCAAAGTTAAATCCAAGAAGTTTTTCTGCTTTATTGTAAATCTTGGTGTAACAGTATACAAAACACCTTACCTCACTTGTCCTGGTGCTTCGGGTCTAAAGTCCTTTTATCAGGGGGCATGGTATGGTGGAGTGCACATGATTCTATTTATACAAGGCATCTCATTAATGCACCATAGTGATCATTTTTAACCCTTTAATAGCATTTACCTCCTTTTTTCATACATTCCCTTCAATGTTATTATTGTGAGCCTTAAATATAATACCTTATATCAAAAACGTTTTTATCAAAAACGATTCACACATAAAGACCATTGATCTAACACAAAATTATTCACTAACTTTCACCTATAATTTCTTACAAATGCTAAATGTTACATACATTAGTGCAGTATTTTATGGTGAAATAAGGAAATGGGAGGGGGGATTAAGGTAGAAAGGGAAGGTTAAAAACATTTTTTTTTTATCTGACAACAGCTATTATTCCTGTGAGGAGCTTCTCAAATCATCAGACATATTGGTACAGATTTATAAATGAAAGAAGGGCATCGGAAAGAAAAAACAACAATAATGAAAAATTAATTATTGTCCGTTTAAGTCTTAGTATCTTAGTGCCAGTGTTGTCTAATGTATGTTATCCATCCTTTTCAAAATGCTGTTGTACCACAGTTCAAAGGTCATGGAATGTGATTGTACCCTTCTGTGGTAGAATGGCATTCTAGAACCTCTAGAGACTGCACAAGTCAGTTTCACTGTGAAAGAGAAAAAAACATAATAGTATATGGTTAGGGCTTATTCTAGATGGAAAAGAGTGGCTTCCCAAATGTTGTTGTAGGACAGTTCAAAGGTCAAAAAAGCTGTTGTACTATCGTTCTGACATCAGATCGATAGTACAACAACTTTTCAGCCTTGAGCTGCTACATGATTGGCTGAAAACAGAGCTGATCAAAAAATGCGCTCTAAAATGACAGAGGTGTCTAATGATTAGTCAGTAGTGCCATTCAGTCAGATAGTTGGGACACGGACTGCCATACTCGGCTCCGTGTTCCCAAACTATCAGTTTGCCAGTTTTTTTTTTATTTCTTTTGCCAAATTGCAGGACCGCAGGAAGCAGTGAAGCACTGGTATCTTCGGTGTCGGAACTGGATGGCAACTGCAGCATGGACAGGGAGGGAGCGACCCAGCAAGTGAGTGGGACAATATTCACAAGGTATGAACCTTGTCAAAAGTCAAACCTCCTACAGTCTGGGGAACCATATACTATATAAAATAATATATGGTTGCTTAAACACAACAAGGCATTGTTGCCATCTCGGGGAAGTGATTCCGGCACACGGACCTCTCGAGCTTTGCTCTTGAGGTCTGTGTGACTTGATCACATCCCCTCGATGGCAACATAGCCTTGTTGTGTATGAGCAACCATACACTATTCTATATATGTACACCTTTCACATAATACTATACACTATAAAAAAAATCAGGATGAACAACTTTATGCATAACTAGTGTGTTTTGCCACCTCTGGGTTCCGATTCCCACGGACCTCTTGAGCTTTGCTCTGGAGCTCAGAGGGAATCAGAACCCCTCTGTGGCAGAACACACTGGTTGTGCATAGTTGCCCATGCAGTATTCTCTATGTTGTGCAGCAGACAGCAGTAGCAACATCACAATGTTGTTGTGCTGCACTAGCTTCATCACTACTGCAACACAAGATAAAACACTTTCCTGTGCCAAAACACTCTTGAGCCATGGCTGCTGTTGTTAAACATAGCTGAAACAGACTCAGAATAATCAAAGTACAGTTACATGAAATGTTTTGAAAATATTTTAAAGTTCTTGGGCCCGATTCCAAGTTGAATGTCGCCACTCACTGGCGTATGCGAGTTGTGACATTTGCTGCTATGCAATAGACCCTACACGGCATTCCAAGAGTGTCAGGGTCCTGGCACTTGCAACATGTGGGTTACACCATGCAGAGGCATACACCACAGGCATGGCATAGATGGCCCACGTGTCGCAAGTAGTGGCCAGCTACCAGCAGCCCCCCCAAAGCCCCCCGCCCCAGAACACCATGGCACACACCAGGGGGCATGAGGGGGGCAGGACTGGTGGCACAGGAGTTTGGGGGCATGCTGGTGAATAGATCCCTAGGGGTCCCTGACATCTGTGGGGTTGGGGGCAGTGGTATGCCTGTGGGGGCATGGGGGGCACATCTGCGCCATTGTTGTGGTGCCATGGGGTGGGCAGCCAATGATTAGCACCATCAGATGCCCCTTACAGCAGTTCCAGGCTGCTATAACTTAGGGCCACCAGTGCAGCTCTCGGAATCTTGCTAGTGGGTTACGGAAGCCACCCTTCTGGAATAGGGCACAGTTACTGCTGTAACCTGCACTTGCACCATGGCATTGCACGCTGCAGCGTAGTGGGTGGTGTAACCCATGGTTGTCATAGCCCACAGCCACCATGACACAAGGCACCTCTTGTAATCAGGGCTGGTATACTGCTTGGCATAAGTCGCAAGATATACGCCAAGGGGTTTGGCGTATCTCGACTTACACTGGCGTATGACCTCTTGGAATCAGCCCACTTGTTTTTTTCATGCTTTTGGAACTAAATGTGCTATTACTTTTCTCTGTAGAACAGCATCCATTCTGTTTTCCATGTAGTTTAGTAACACAATAAAAACTGTCAGGGAATCCTTAAAAATGAGTTGTGTTATAAAACAGTTGATTTCTTCTTGCTCTTTTCTCATTTTTTTCTGTTAAGCCTGCTGATACACTATAACAGGTTGTGTATGAGCAGGCATAAACAGACAAGGCTGTGCTTGAATCTTGAGGTTTCCTTGGTAACGGGAGACCTCTTGATTCAAGTACAGCCTTGTTGTGTATGTCTGTTCATACACAATCCTCTATAAAGACTATGGTGGAATGTTGTTATGCATGGAATTCCATGCCTGGAATATGCAAGTGTTGTGCTGCAGTAGTGACATCATTATGTTGTTATTCCGTAGTGATGTCACTATTGCAACACAACAGCTTAGACTGCTGCCACACAGTTACTTTCCTCTATCCAATGGCTCTGGAAGTTGTTTTTTTAACTTAGAGAACCAGCTGCAGCATACTGAATCAGTAATTTGAGAGTGCCACCAACCCTCAGGTGCCCCCACAACTGCAAATTCACTGAAAGAAAGCTGAGTGTCTGAAATTGGCATGGATGCCCATACACTATAAAAAGATAATGTATGGGCATCTATACATAGGAAAGTCTGTGTCTTCATCTCGAGATTTCTGTGTCAGCTGCTGAACCTCTTAAGCTTTGCTCTTGAGGTTTCTGGTTGCATTAGAAACCTCTTGATGCAGGCACAGGTTTTTTGTGTATGGATGCCCATACACTATCCAAGTACAAACATTTTTATTGTTCGACAAAAGTCTACACAATTTTAAAACAGTCATAGTCAGATAAAATACCCTGGTGTAGATTCCATCAGTGTTAAAATCATTTTAGTACAAACTTAAATAATGTGCAACAGATAGTGGGCTAGGGGTACAACTTATCAGGAAAATCAATATAAGCTCTTAAGCACCATTTAGAACATTTCTGTATAGTGGTTTAGTCTCTGTGTGATAGGTCTATCAAAATAAGGACAGGCTAAATGAAATTTTACAGATGCAAGGTCTTTAGATAACCAGTTAATCTATGTAAGACTCTACAATCCGAGGTCGAAATAAAGCTATCACTAAATGATCAATAGGCAAACTAAAAGTCCCCAAGATTTCTCCTAACCATTTCTTTCTTTTTTCCACATATCTTGGGCATAATAGGGTAACATGTTTTAAGTCATCCTCACATTGTAAGTTTCATTGACAATAGGGACTTGAAATGCCTTCTCTAGACTGCTGAAAAAAAATATAATTGGCTGCACACAATTCAAAATGAAATCCAGTTATCAAATGTCCTGACTCTGGATTGGAGAGAGATATTAAATAGAGTTCTAAACCATGTATTGATTTCATTTTCTTATACCATCTGTACTGTTTAAGTGTGGTCAATCTGTTAAAATATGTTAGTTATAGCTATATCCCTGATTCTCATTTCAATCTGTATTTTCATATCTTCCATGGGTTGAATATAATTATACAATGGCAAGAAAGAATCCTGACCTCTGATTGGTCAGTCTGGGACTGGACCCATGATGTTATCCCAGCACAACATCACGGGTCTAGTCTCAGCCTCACTATGAACCTGTAGATGACCTCTTGGAGCTAGATTTTGTTTTTGCATCTTCTCTTAAGAAACAAAACTATTCTTCCACACTAACAAAAACATTCTTTAAAATGCTTTTTTTTTTTTTATTCTGTATTACAACAAGCCATCGTATAATAGCAATAATGCCCTCCAGGGTGTGTGTGTTGTGCTGGGATAACGTCAAGCCTCAGGTATCGGCCTGCAGCCTCTTGTCCAACAACCTGAGGCATGATGTTGTCCCAGCACAACACACACCCTGTCAGGCATTATTGCCTAAATGTCACACAGCAAGTTCCCCAGTCCATATGGAAAGAGTATCGTTTTTACTAGTGATATTAAAGGGAAGGAGAATCCACTGTCAGAATACATTATTTGTTCTTCCAAACACCATCTAGGAATACAAGAATCAGGCATTAGAAAAAACTTAAGAACAAATTGTAATTGCCTTTCCAATGCCAGAGTTACAATAGAAAATTGTCAAAGTTCTAATCTCAGAATTTCTGCTGGTACTGGCTGAGGACCCATTAATAGATAATGATAAATTTTGTTCATCGTAACTTCTAAGGGATTTACATTAGGTGTTGCCCAAATTTCAGCCACGTAAAGAACATTAGTTTTTATTTTTGTATTTATTACTCTTAAAGGTCCCATTATTGATCCCTTACCGAAACCCAATTTGGCATTAAATATCCTAAAGGCATTAAAGGCATTTTTAAGTCTCATTCGAAGAAGAGTTAGATGGTTATTCCAAGATAGATTTTGCACAAATCGTATACCCAAATAATCATACTATTTCTCAATATCAATCTTTTTATGATTACTGTAAAGATATAATGGTCTCCTTGATCTATTACCAAAAACAACAATTTTCGTCTTCTGTAAATTAATAGACAATTTGTTGATATTACAAAGGTCTGTGAATAAGTTTAGCTTCCTCTGAAGGCCCAAAAGGGAAGTTGATAGCAACATCAAGTTGTCAGAGTAGGCCAAACATGATATAGAGAATAATGGATGGGGAAGTGTGTGATATAAGAATTTAATGCACACCCGAGGTGTGGGATGCTACATAAACCCCAAGGGCGAAGCCCGAGGGGTTTATTAAAGCATCCCACACCAAGGGTGTGGATTTAATTCTCATGTGCACACACTTCCCCATCTTTTGTTTTTCATAATTGCTGGCCAGCAATTTTTCTCCAGTCACATTTACCTGACTGCAGTATGTGTCACACACACACACACACACACACGAGATTCACCTCAATGTCACTCTAATTTTGCAGTTTAATATTTTTTCCTTACTTTTTATTTGTTCTTTTTTATTTTAAACTTACAATTTGTGCTGTTGGAACGTGATCACGCTAGTGGCGTCAGTGGAGCCAGTTACTAAGGCAGATGAGGAGCAGGATCAACCAGATAGTTTGCAGCGGTGGCACTGAAGCCACAACTGGTTCCTGAAGCTAACGAGGAGCAAGATCAATGAGATAGTTTTTTTTAGTTATCTGGAAGGTGGGATCAATCAGATAGACTTGACAAAATAAATTACAAGGAGAGTTTACACTTGTGGCGGCTCCTCAGATAGCGAGAGACGGAGCCGCCATGTTTTTTAAAACTGTTAAGCCCACCCATGCACGGAAGGAGAGCCAATAAGGGAGTGCTCAATTTTGATGGACTGAGCACGTGTTCACCATAATAACCCGTGGGTTATTACGATGAATATCAACTGGCAGAGCCCATAGAAAAAAATGCTTGCCAGTAATTATATCCTTTTATCGAAGATTTTTGGAGAGTGAAAATCTGTATGCTCCAATTGTACTATTATTGTATTAATGTAAATATTGAACACAAAGTAAGGGGCAAGAGTCAACTCTGCCTAACCACTCTATTAGTAAAGATAGTAAAGGTTAAGTATCTTTTATAATTGAATTGTACTTGAGTCCAAGTATCTTGATGAAATCTTATCAGGACATCCAATAACAAGGGATCAATATTGTACTCCATTAATTTATGCCACAGGAGATGTCTACTTATGGTATAGAAAGCCACAGATAAATCCACAAAGCAGCAAAATAGTTTAGCTTTCCAAACCCTGACATATTTATGTGTCAGGTGTGATAGTACAAAACAATGCAGCACTTACAGAAATAATTATATGAAATGTTTTCATGCTGCACACATAATATTACCCACGTGATATGAGTACTGCAAGTATGATTTAAATGTTAAATTGGAACCGATTGCATGCATACAGCATGCATGCAGCAAGCAAGTGTGGAAACCATGATTTTTATGTTAAGTTTGGAAAGACTGTATGCATGTGGCATGCATGCAAAAAGCAGATGGTCACTGCATATGGAAAAGTTAAGTGACTTGCTCAGGATCATCCTACACAAGTGAGCGTTGATGAGATTCAAACCCTGGTCTTCATATTTCCAAGTCTTCTGGCTTATAGTTCAGTGTCTTTAACCACTAAGCTGTAAAATCTGCACACATACAGTTCGCTTGTACTTCAATAAATATTTTATCAGACTATATCTGCACACATGCGGCATGCTTGCAGCCACTGTTAGGCTTTCCAGTTTTCTTCTCTTACTCATCTCAGTTTTACATTTGAACCGTAGCACACAAACCAATGGAATGTGTTTTTTCTCACCCCCAATACACAACCTACCCACAAAACCACTTAATTACTTCTGTCTGGCCTGTACTCCTACTATTTTCTCTCCATGGTTTTGAATGCTTCCACACAAACAGACTTTAATGCGCAAACAAAAATAGAGTTACTGCCTTTTAAGAAGCCCAAAGTGGGACATTTCATACAAACATGATTTTTCACAGGACGATACGTAACCTCGACCAATGCAACAAACTTGTTTTCTCTAAATTATCATATTTAAGAGTAAGTGTTGTAGTTGTTTCTAGTGTTCCTTATCATTTAATGTATTTTAGTTAAGGTATTTTGTTTTGAAACATTTAGAGGAAAGTCAGAAACATTTTTTTTTGCTATAATGTCAGGACATGTAGTATTTTTCTTGTTTTTTTGCAGGACACAGCCGCTCAAATCAGGACTGTCCTGTGAAAATTGGGACAGGTGGTAACCCTAAACACATAAGTAACAATGACATGACACACACCAATATGGTCAGTCCCCCCACCCGCATGCATACACACTGTAGTAGGTATGGCCATGCTGCTACACACAACCCACCAAGTATAGATATATTTTAAAAAGTCTCTTACTTGTGCACTAGGGAGTCAGAGGCAGGAGTCTTTAAGAGATTATGTCCATGGGTCAGAGTGCTGGGGTATACTCTCTTGAAATGAATGCAGTTATTTTTTATTAGTATTTTATACATTATGAAGGTGAGTTGGAGAATAATGAAGGCCACTATTCTACTAACAAGGCCCTTGTTAGTCGAGTGGTGGCTTTCATCAATCTCCAGCTCTCCATCAGTAATGTATAAAATAATAATAAAAACTACCCCCATTAATTTCAATGGGGCACACCCCTGCAGTCTCCTTTGCCCTTTGTTATAATGTGCCTGAGCATGGGGATGTGGAGGTCAGCTTCACTGGGGTGGGGGTGGGGATAAGCCTGACTATAGTGGGACTCCAAACGCCTGTGCATACCACACTGTTCAACTGTCTGTGAATGCAAGGGACTACTCTAGAATGTCTGTTAAATGTCTAAATGGTACAACTTATTTGTTTTGACCGAAACGTGATATGCAAATCAGGAAAAATTCAAATGGATAAGATTCATCTGTATATACCCCAGAGCAGTGCATCAGATTTGGGCTTAAACCCACTTAGTTACTAACCAATTTTTGTTCAGGCTGAAGTTCTGTCCCCCACAAAAAGAAGTCTGTCCTGATTTTTCTCCCCAGTTCCATTCCATTCACTATCCATCCCCTATGGGCCATGAAGCTGCCAAAAGGTGAAAAAACATGAAAACATCAATATTTTGGTCCTTCTTCCTTCTCTAATCCCCCTGTAAAAAATTATTTATGTTTACTTACCCAGCCATATGGCCAGACCCTGCAACCTGGCACAGTGTGTCACCAACCCAGTTTTCAGTCCATTCCCCCCTCTCATTCCACCAGAAGCTGGATGCTAGAACTGACCATCACATGTCCCCAATGTGGTCTGTGACCAAGTCACCTCATCAACTGACCCAAGCCAACCTGGCTTGTTTGCTTCTTGCTTTGTTGCTGCTGTGGCTGCTGCTGCAGTGCACTGATCAAGGCCTATGAAGGCCACCCACACCACTGTCACCATTGCTGCTAAGTCTAGCTTGCTGCCGTGGGGGGTCTGTGCTGGTTTTTTTGCAAGGTGAGCCTAATAGAGTAAATAGGTAGCCTAGTCTTGAGTTAGCTTCTAGCTCACCCTCTGCTCCTTCAGCCACCAGGGGAGACGGAGACTGACTAAGAGTAGACCAAAAAAATATGTTTCCACAACACTGCTATTGAGAGTTCAGTGCTCACCGACTCCTCCAAGCTGTTTTATGCAGTCTATCTACTCTGTTTCAGGAAAGACAGTGTTGCACTTGCAAGACTCATTCGCTCTTTCTTGGCTGCAGCTCATCCACATCAAGTGTGATTGTGCCACCTCTAATAGTTAGAGAGAGTGGACAACACAATACAGAAACAGTCAAGTCTGGAGAGTACCTGCAGCATGAGAACACACAGGCCAGGAAGGCACTTATTGTGCAAAAGATTAAATCCAAATTTAATTCCATTATTGCCACACCATAAGAACAACCTAGGCACAAATATGGGGGTGGGGGGGCAACTGCCCCCCCCCCGCCCTACCTTAATGGCACCCCTGTTTAATGGTAGAAATTCATTCTCAGGTGCTGATGCAAATGGTTTCCACTGTATTCTGAGGTACAGTATCTCCACGTTTCACGATGTGTCCTGATCATCATGTGGGTTAGTGTCTCTCATTTTGAGTGTCCATGTCCCTCATTTCAGTGACAAAACATGAGGTATGGTGCATGCTTCCAAGACCCTACTCAGCACAAAGAGTGCTGAGCATGGATATTGTGTATATGCTCAATACAAAATGACAAAGAGACAGAAAGTGAGATGAAACAGTCATGGAGAAACACATTTGTAGCACTAAATATACGTAAGGGATTTGCATGGTCCAAAACAAAAAGGATAGGCTTCACAAAACAGAGGGCCCCTCTTCATACATCTGGAATGGGGGATGTTGACTGGCTATATCCTAGGCACTGAATGCAGTAAGCAAACAATACTTTACAAATTAATGGCAATTTAATGACAAAACTCAAAAGCCATTAAACAACTTGCAAAAGGATCAGAATTAATGAGTTTACCTAATTTTTATAGGAATTCAAATAAAATGTTTTTTAATGTCTCTAGTTGCTAGCGGTAGTAAGAGAAATAGAAACGGATGTGTTTTTTAGATGAGATTTGTACCAGCTTAGCTGCTGCACACATGGCAAACATGCAGTATGTGAACCTGATGTGACGTTTAAATGATGTTCACACCAGCTTAACTGCTGCACTCATGTCAAGCTTGCAGCATGTGAACCTGATTTGCTTTTTAGACCTGGTTCGCTTAGGTTCACTTTGTGTATGCGAACTGCATGCAAACATTGCACAATTAAGCATGTAGCATGCATTCTGCATGTACCCAGCACACCTATATTTCTGTAAGGGAGTGGATTGACCATGTCTGAATCTATTTTGAAGTTCACTAAGTAATTTTTTTCATCATCCATTTCTGAAGTTTCTGCAATATTACCCTGGCAAAGAGTTTTTGAAAATAATCTATAAGATTGATTGGCCTATACATCTTTGGATCCAAGGGGTCACCCTTTTTGAATATAGGGAATATTATGCTCCCTTTCCAACTATTTGGAAAGTCTAGGCCTTGTACAAAACTATTAGAGTTTTTTTAAAGATAGCCAGACACCAGCTAGAAAATGTCTTAAAGATATCTGCAAATATAAGATCCAGGCCTGCAGCCTTATTAGAAGAAATCAATAATAAACTCTGCCATATTTCTTCTTCGGTAATATACATATATATATATATATATATATATATATATATATACACACACACACACATATGTGTAAGGAAAAAGGAGCCTCTATGAAGATATTTCTGTAATGAAGACATATTAACATCACATCCTTTGTCTTCAGAATAATACAATGATATAAAATGCCTTTCCCACCTATTTGGAGGAATATACGTGTCAAGTCCCTTACAGTATTGTTTATACCCTTTACGTACTAGCAACCAAAATGCTTTAACATTGTTTTACAGAATAGTTTTCCTTAGTTTCTCCTACATTTGCTTATTATAAGTTCCCTTTTCTTGCTCTACGATTATTTTGTATTCTTTCCTTGTCCTAAGTTTCTTGATATCTTCCCAATTCTTAAATTTCCTAAAATGGCAAGCTGATAGCTAATCTACATTTTTTGTTAAACCATGTGGATTTAGTAGTTATCTGGATGCTTGCTGTATGACAGAAAGATTTAATATATTCTACCATCTTTGTCCATCTGTCAGGGATAGTACACCAATTTGGTTCATTAAGGAAGTCACGCCGTAATTTATCCAAACTGCTCTCATAAAGTACAGTCACAGCCAAAGACATGGTCAGATATTTCCTGAAATTTCTGTGATATTTCTAGAGAAATCTTCTGCTTTCTATATTTCCACAGTAGGGGCAGCAGAGAGAAACTCTTTGGAAATTTCATGAAGTAGCAGGAGACATCTGATCATGTCTGTGTCTACTACTGTATCTCTTTAAAGAGTTGAATAGTTTCTGTTTCCCATCTTATCCTTTTTTGATTGACTACTTCTAGACACTCTTGATTTTGTAATATGCTCATTTCCTCCTGTATAGATTCTCCTGAAAGAAAAGTAATACTAGGTGGACATCAATATTAGTCCTTCCTCCTTCTCTAATCCTATTTCAAGATCATAAAGTAGTTCTGCAAATTCTGAGTTAACCCAGGCTAGATTAATTATGGACAAACCCATCGGTCTCATATAAGTATAGTCTCCATCAGAATCTCCGGGGAGATGTCCATTAATAAAATACACATTATTATCAGCCGTAGCTTTCAATAGCTCTTTACTTCTTGCATTACGTTTTTTTATCCTTGGATTGTCTGCAGTCTTTTATTCTGGGATTAATTATTGGTAGCCCGGAAAATGAATCCAACATACTAACATACTATTTGCCAGCAGATTAGGCCTTACGGTCTATTGAGACTGCTCGAACCTCAGATCCCTAGTTGGGTGCCGAGGCCTTCCCCTCCCTTGTGTTCCAGAAACCCCTATCATCCATCCCCACCCCCCTGGGACAGGCCATCATCTGATACATCCACTTTCTGTGTCTGTCCCACCCTCTCTTGAAGCCCTCCACTGTGGATCTCTGAACCAGCTCACCAGGCAGTGCATTCCAGGGGTCCACCACCCTCTCAGTGAAAAACCTCCTCCTCTTTTCCCCCCTCACCCTTCCACCTTCCAACTTCAAACCATGCCCTCTGGTGATACCTCCCTGCTTTAGTCTAAAGATCCCCTCCATGTTTACCCTATTTATTCCCTTGAGGTACTTGAAGACCTCAATCATGTCCCCCTGTCTCTCCTCCAATGAAAACAGGCAGAGCTCCTCAAGTCTGTCCTCATACGTCAAATCCCCTAGCCCTCGTATCATCTTAGTTGCCCTCCTCTGTACCCTCTCCAGGAGCTGTATGTCCTTCTTCAAGTGTGGTCTCCAGTACTGTACACAGTACTCAAGGTGTGGTCTAACCAGTCCATTGTACAGTGGCAGAATCACTTCCTTGCTCCTAGAGGTGCTCCTTCTTACAATGCATCCCAACATCCTGTTTGCCTTGCTAGCCACTCCCCTGCACTGCTCAGAGTTATTCATACATGCATCCACCATGACCCTCTCTGTGACCAATCTCTGTGACCTTCTTCTGTGATAGAGTCCACATATACTATGTGACCTTCTTCTGTGATAGAGTCCACATATACTCTTGCATTAAAATCTCCCACCAACATGACTGGAAAAGAATCATAATTAGGTAATATTTTATTAATAGTTCTCAAGAGAGAATTCCCTGTTTTGTCCAGTTTACCTGTCTTAGGTGAAAGATAAACATTACATATAATTAAGTTTAAAGATCCATTAACCAGTTTTAAAATAAGGATCATATCTAATGGGCAATCTGTTTGAGCAACATCTAAGTTCAGTTCTGTCCAGATATATATAGCCAAGCCTTCCCTATAGCAGCCATAGTTTTTGCTTTTATAAGCAGGTATAGCAAGTTTCCTGTAAACATATTATATACAAAAACCTGAAAGAAATCTATTGTACTTGGATCTGCTAGTTTTAATATTAGACCATCTATATTCCATGGTAACAACTTAAGCATCTCGGAATACAAACTCACCTCCAAAACAGCAGTTTCTGCAGTTTGTCAGCTTGAATTTTGTGACTGTAACAAGGAATATCTATTATGATCTGAAGCATTTTCCATCATATTTATTTCCTGATCCGTATTTCTATAAGTAACTTTTTCTTGGCTGGCACCCAATTCAACTTCTACATGTCTACCTGAGTCTGCCCTATTCCAGAATTTGTTATTCAGAATCAATATCTCTATCCCATCCAAAATATGTGAAGCATTCAAGATTCTAGCAGCCATTCAAGAGTTTTTAACGACTACATCAATTTGTGAAAAATTAGAGCATCTGCAATGAATCTTAAGCCATGTTGTAGAACTACGAGCTATAGTGAATTTTAAGAACTATGTTAAAAAGTTTGCTATGTCATTTTAGATGGTGCTATATGGTTTAGACTTATCTAATTTCCAACCAAAGATTGATAAAGTCTTACATTCCCAGTGCCTACCTTTCTCATACCCTGAAATCCTGAAATCTCCTCCATGCAGTCTTTAAACCAATCTTCTTTATCCCATCTGTTCTCGGTCCTTGATGGCTATGAACGCTTTACCTGGTTGAGATCTTTAGGAGCAGGGACCCTAATTGGAGGATGCTTATAGATCCCATCCAATTCCAGGATCTAATTTTTTTCCCAGATTTCATCCATTAAAGCTTGGGAGTTACAATAAATTAGGATACAATCTGGAAAATTTTTGTTGTCAAGCCTTGTTATAAATATTGAGTCTCTTGAAATTTTCAGATTTCACAAATAATATTTCCGGTTAAATATTTTTTCTGGAGTTTCCTCCAATAATGTATTGACTCCACGTACTGTATCTCAAGTAGGTATTTGCTCGCAGCATCTCTCTGAACCTTATATGTCTCAAATTGTGTAGATTCATAATTACATTCATTATCTATTGGTTTGTTCAGTCCCTTAGGCAGTTATCCTTCCATCTTGTTAAATTTTCCAGAGAAGTCCCCTTTTGGAATAACTTCCCTAGGAGATCAAACTTTCCTCTCAATTTCTAAGCGGGTGCTTTTTGATACTGTTTCTCCTTGGTTCTCATTTTCTTGTCCTTGATTATTTTTTTTTAGTTTGTTTTGATATAGAAAGCCCTTCTGCTGTAATCATGTGCTTATCCCATTCATGCCCCAGTCTCATCTCCTTCCCTGTGATTTTGAATTTAATGTTTTTTCTTGAACCTTTGTAATGTTGCAGTCTGGAGTTTTCCTAGTTTGACTCTTATCTCTTTTGTTCTAGAGCCTTTCACGCAAAGAAGGACACCACACTCAGTATTGCTTTTGGCTGCTCAGTCAGCATAGCGTTTATTAAAACTTTGTCATTCAAATTTTTATCAACAATACTGAGTTCCTTTGCATGCCATATTTTAAAACATTTATTTTCTTATTCTCTTTATTCGAACTATCACAATTTATATATTTTCATCGCATTTTATATCATATTTTTCTTCCCTCTCCACCCTCCGGATGCAAACCCAAAGGGGTCTTTCTTTCCTGTCCACTTTCTCTTTCATCCCCCCCCCGATGTAAACCTGAGGAGTTATCACTTAATGTCTGGGCCAGGTCCAATTCCTGTCCCCCATTTCCATTCCTGGGTGTCCACACCCTTTCTTCTTGTCTGGGCCTGGTCCAGTTCCTGTCTCCTATTTTTATTACTGGGTGTCCATACCCTTTTTTTCCTCTTACACCCCACCTTGGTGTAACTCCAGAATTTCCCCCCCTCTCCTCCAGAGAGTATTTTATTTCTCATTCTTCCCTCCTGTATCCCTTAATTCCTTGGGTCATGGGTGGGAAATCAAAATTTGCCTAGCAAAATGAGGAGAGCCCTTGTGCAACCCATTATATCCCTCCTTTGCCTCACCCCATTTGTTCTCTCTCTTTCTCTCTCCTTCAACCTATCCCAGGCTCTCTTTTCTTAATGCCCCATCCCATATTATGAGGTCATCCTGTCTGGAGCTGAGCCCCCCCCTTTCTTTCCTGGGCCTCCCCCATGATCACTTTTCTAAACCCTGCCCCTTGGTTCCCAGTTCCCCCTCCCTCTCCCCATTCTATGTCCCTCCTTCTAGGCTTCCAGGCCTATAACAATGGGGCTTGTCTTTTTAGAGACAATCCTTCTTGTTCTAGAGCCTTTCACCCAAAGAAGGACACCACACTCAGTATTGCTTTTGGCTGCTCAGTTGGCATAGCATTTATTAAAACTTTGTCATTCAAATTTAAATCAACAATACTGAGTTCCTTTACATGCCATATTTTAAAACATTTATTTTCATATTCTCTTTATTCGAACTATCACAATTTATATAATATTTTCATCGCATTTTATATCACACTTTATATCATATTTTTCTTCCCTCTCCACCCTCCAGATGCAAACCCAAAGGGGTCTTTCTTTCCTGTCCATTTTCTCTTTCATCCCCCCGATGTAAACCTGAGGGGTTATCTCTTAATGTCTGGGCCAGGTCCAATTCCTGTCCCTCATTTTTATTCCTAGGTGTCCATACCATTTTTTCTCTTACACCCCACCTTGGTGTAACTCCAGAATTTTCCCCCCTCCCCTCCAGAGAATATTTTCTTTCTCATTCTTCCACTAGCCCATCTCCAGCTTGCGTTGGAAAGAGGGCTTCACCCAAAACCCCTTCCTTCCTGTGAAAAATCCTCAACCCTGCATCCATGTCCCTCTTGATTATTGTGATGATAATTTGTTTACCCCTCTCTACCAGCTGGGTCCCTCTGTTCTATACCACCCATCTATTATTTTACCTGTGTCATCCTGCCACCATCACTTTCACTGGTCAAACCTTGACAATCCCTTTTTTATTTGTTCTTTCTCTTTCTGGTCCCTCTCTATGGCCTTGTGTACTTTGAGCATGCCCCCATCCCCTTCTTACTGCATCTACCCCAACCTGCCTCTAGGTCCCTCCCTCCCTCCCTCATGGATTCTATGGTCTTCCCGCATCTGATTAAATATGAGTAACCACAAACGTGCCTAAAGCACTTGTCCCCAAGTGTACCATAATGCAGTTAGGTTCTGAATTGGTCTGGCAGCTTCCATCCTTCAATGGCAATAACAGGGCCCTCAATGCACCCCTTCCATGCCCTTCCACTGGATCCATACCTTTTGTTGCTCAAAATCAATTGTTCACCACCCCCCAGCTTCTGTTCGGCCTGTCTCTTGGCACACCATATTCGGAAATGTCTTCTGCTCCAGTACTTCTGTCCTGCAGCCGGTCTCTACAACATGAAAACAAATCATGTGAACCATTCATTTTTATATGCATATTGCCCCCCCACCACCACCTGCTCCAGTTTTCTGTAGATAGATGAAACACTTCCTTAGTGATTTCCACTTCTGATGTTTTTTTTTTGTTTGTTTTTTGCACGGCTGGGTGTTCCCCCACTCAGTTTTCTCAATCCATCCTTCAACACCCATTGGGCTGCGGCCTCAGAGGCTGCTCCCATCTTATTACCTGTAATGAATAATTTGGGGGGGGGTTTCCTCATAGGGCCATGCCCCCTTCTTTTGCACCCCGACTATGATTACCTGTTGTACCTTCCATGAACTGACCAATGATCCACTCTCCTGTGCTGCTGTAGTAGA
This sequence comes from Neoceratodus forsteri, assembly GCA_016271365.2. Classification (NCBI taxonomy): domain Eukaryota; kingdom Metazoa; phylum Chordata; order Ceratodontiformes; family Ceratodontidae; genus Neoceratodus; species Neoceratodus forsteri. The sequence goes on along the minus strand of CM028131.1, from coordinate 1,326,239,909 downwards.
ACATGGATCCCCTTTTTTTTTCTTTTTTTTATCCATTTTTTGATACACCAGGCTTTCATGATCATTTCTCTGCTCCAGAAGACAGCCCCTCACTGCAACCTTGATACTGAGGCACCCTGCTATTGGGCCCTATGGCTCCCCCCCAATTTGCACCCCCATAGCTACCCCTGCACCCTACCTTGAACTGCTCACATTGCATGTCAAGTAGCAAACCTGTGGCAGCACCTCTGCCCATTTACCCAACAACTATTCTCCTATAGGATTTTTGCTCCCTGCTCTCCTCTGTCCCCAGCTGCCATCCCATCATTGTCCTCTTTTCCATTACACTCTATAATTCTGGCCCAACAATTGGCCATAGCAGCTTCCACTCCTGAAATGAGGAAAACAAAAAATCCTTGTACTCCACAGATGCAGTGGGGGCAAGATTACAGTTCTGCTCTACGCCCTGGGCCTCAGCGGCCCAGGCAAGTGGGTAATGGCAATCTTCCCCCAGTCATACGCAACTTACTTCAGATCAGTAGCTTGAACAAACCAGTCTGTTTTGGTCTCTTGTTGCTTCAAACCAGCTCTCTCCATCCTCCCTAAGAGTGCTGCTGAATCGTCTCTTGCCAGCTGGTACTCTAACACCTGCATGTTCTTCTGAAATGGAAGTAAAGCTCTACTCCACTTCTGTCTGGTGGTAATGATCAGTGTTAATGATTGGGGCCATCCATATGCCCCATCCAGATGTCAATTTCATAACCCCACCTTGCATCCCCACAATGCTCAGGTTGGCACTGCTGTGCTCCCTAAAAGCAGCAGCTTGAAAATAAAGATTCTCTAGCCCACCAGCTCTCCAAGATCATTGTCCTCAACTTCACCCTCCAATCAGCTACCAAAGATCCAAGGTAATGCATCTTGCCAATGCATGCCGCATATCTCCATTACCCCTCCAGCCCTCATCAGCCCCAAGGGCCCTCACGAGTATCTGACAGCTTTAGCAACTAACCTGTGAATGGAGGTGATATTTATCATCCTGTGTCAGGCTGATTGGATGCTAAAGGACCTCTACCCAAGCTTCATTGTGACCAGCACCCCTAAGAGAACCAGGACAACTATCACAGTACAGTGGGACCGTGGACAGGACCACAGAAACCTTAATATATTGGTAGGGCTGGTACCCCGCCACATTGTGGTCCAGGTCATGCCTGAAAATGGTCCATTGGATCAGCACTCTTACCTGGTTACCCAACAGATGAATAAATTAATTAAACCATCACCTCTCTAAGTTAAATAGGCAATGGTAACTTAACCTATGCCAGAGACCTTAAACCCTCTATCCCATAATGCAGCTGGTCTCAGGACCCCCTTCGTTAACCTCTATTGTTGCCCTTGGCTGGCACTAGATACTCCTAAACTGTTCCTCTTCCCAATTGGTCTCATGTTATCCAGTTCACCTACTGTATAAAGACTATTTGTTCCTTCTAACTATAAAGTGCCTGATCTGCCTTAAGCTCCCAAGCACAACCTTGAATAGTCACAACTCCAGACCAATAATTCTCAATAAATGATCCTCCTGGATGCCAGCCTTAAAGGCTGGTTATAAAATCTAATACACTGCAACAGTGCCAGGAACGTGATCTATAACTAGTAGCAAAATTACCACAGGAGATGCTGGCAAACCTCATACACTTCTCAGCATTGGTCCTGTTGACATACCTGGCAGAGGGCCTAGTCATGACAACAGTACTGGTACCAGTGCTGGGGTTAGCAGTGGCAAGTGGGACCGGTCCCTTTTTTTTCATGTACCCCCTTTTAAGGAATCCCAGTGCTCAAAGAAATAGATAAGGTTAAAAAAAACAACTTTGTTTATTAAACCTGAACATCTGAAAGACACACTTGGGAATTGACCCATTCAATGTCCACCCCCCTCCCCCAGCCCCTGCCTATTTGCAGCCCCTCCCCTCCCATGTCCTGATTACCCCTATGTGTTCATGCCATGCTTGGCACCTGCTGTCCTTGTGGAGCCCTTAACTAGCCTTCTTGTTTGATGCCATCCTTTTCTTTTTTGCTGTGGTGCCCCATAACCGCCCTGATACATTGGTTCTCATCACCAAGCAGCTGTGCACCACCCACACCCTGTTGAAGAAGCAGTGGCTTCTATTACCTGTTAAAGTTGTACTACAGTTTCTGATTTTATTTATTTATATGTATAATTTTTTTTTGATGCCCCATAACCTCACCTGATATAGTGGTTCTCATCCCAAGCAGATGTGCCCCCCCCCCACCTCCCGGAACATCGGGCTAAAATTTGAAATTGTTGTATGGTCCCCCCTTGTAATCCTAGCCATAGGAATCTGGAACAAACTAACCTGCATTCTTTTCCCAAATTAGAAACCAGCTTGCCCCCAGCTGGATTGGGGATATTGTCACCAAAATGTGCCCTCTTCAAAGTAAACCCCTTCTTGTAAGATAGAAAGTGCAGGTCAGACCTCAGTATTTTCTTTGTTAAATTGACCATTCTCAAAGCATACTCAGGCACCACCCTTTTAAGTACCCAAGTACTGAACTGGGATTATTGTCAACCAAAATGTGCCCTTTTCTGGAAAACAATCCCTTTTTAAGATAGGAAGTGAAGGTTAAACCCAGTATTTTATTTCTTAAACTGGACCATTTCCCAAAGTATACTCGGGCACCACTCCTTTCAATACCCAGGGATACAACTATATATATATATATATATACAGTATTTTTTTTTTTTAACAGCTCTGATGGAACTCATCACCTACATAATGCAGCGCTGCTCCCCAGGGCTATCCTGATGAGGGGCACTGATCAATTGCAAGCCTCTTAGAATCTCTGCTGTTGTTACCCTGACAACAGTTTTTCTTTTTTTGGCACTATTGTTCTTCTACCACAAGCCCTGCCCATTTTGCTTTAACTTTATTTATATTGTTTTAACTGTGCTGCATTCCGAAATTGTTTTCTGTTCAATTGCCCCTACTCCTCGGAGTCAATGCTTATCATGGTGCTGTCCTCCAATTGCTGGCATGTCCTTAAAATGGTGGCTGCCATGTTGCCCCGCTTCAAAATGGTGACCGCCGCCCGGCCCCAGTTCTAATCAGTGGCTGCCATGCAGTCCCTTTTTTAATCCTTAAACTCCAGCTTGGCTAATTCGAACTTGGTGCTAATTCAAACCCTGCCATAAAAATGTCCGCATGGTCCATGCAAATGAGCCTACATGGCTCCCCAACCGCTTCCATTACATGCGGTCTTTGTTAAAACTTGGAGGCCCATGTGGCCCTTACTTCTCTACCACCAGCCACTCTGTCCCTGATTCAACCATAACAATCCCATTCGGGCTACCACAACCAAAAATGCCCATTGTTTTAAAAGATTCAGTCTAGGACAGAAAAACCGGCCACATGGAGACATAAAACTGTCCACAGGGTGACCTGATGCCCATAAATGAGCCTACGTGGCTTCCCGACAGCTTCCATTACACATAGTCTTCTTTTTTAAACTTGGAGACCCCATGTGACCCTTACTTCCCTACCACCAGCCACTCTGTCCCTGATTCAACCAAAAAGAAGAACCCCCTTTCAGGCTACCGCAACCAAAAAACACCTGTTGTTTTTACGATTCGGTCTGGGACATGAAAAACCTGGCCACGCAGTGTCTGACATCCTCCGACACACCCCCTTTCTGTGGAAAACCCCCTTCCCCCGCCATCATCCCTGTTCCAGCTTAAACAACCCCACCAAAATACCGAGCGGCTCTCTCATTCTTCTCTCTTTCCATGGATTTTACATCCGGCCTATTCCCAGCCAGGCCTGAACCAAGCCTTTTATATGCCACCAACGCTGTTCCAAGGTAGCCTCAAGCCCATGCTGCATATCTGTGGCAGTTCCCAGTCTTCCGTCCTCGCACCAAGACATTCCTTCGACCACCCCACCTATTTTTGAGTGGCGCCTCGACCCTGTGCGGGCCCGCAGTTGTCCACAATGATCCTCCTATTCTCCCTTCAACCAAGACCCACGCATGTTCCATGAGCCTGCATTCACATCGCTCTCCCAAGGCAGATCCCTAGCTCACTGTGTTTTGATAACCTGCCGTTTTGCCCCAAAGTCATAATTACGCAGCTGCCCAAAACTTTACATGACAAACACTTTTCCAGCGGGCTACTGATCCCTGTGAGTGCTGAAAACTGGTCTCTTAGGTTCACAATCTCCCCCAAATTTGTCTATTCATTTGAACCCTTCCACAATGTCTTGAATGATCCATTTTCTTATTATTCCTTCAGGCTAACTATATAAATATAGCGACCCATACCACTCAACTTTTCAACTTCTAGTTTTAACCATAAATATCTTCTGCTGTTGCAAAGCTAAACATCTCTACTCCTCTCTTTTTTTTTTTTTTGGAAAAAAACAAGAAAAAGTTTGCCTTTCCAAACAAAAATCACTTGTCCAGGAACTCTCCAACTGATGTGCTAAACAAATCAAAATTTGCCTACCAAAAGTAAGGGAGAGCTTCCTTGTGCAACCCATTATATCCCTCCTTTTGCCCCACCCCATATGCTCTCTTTCTCTCTCTCTCTCTCTCTCTCTCTCTCTCTCTCTCCTTCAACTTATCCCCGGCTCTCTTTTCTTAATGCCCCATCCCATATTATGAGGTCATCCTCTCTGGAGCTGAGCCCCCCCTTTCTTCCCCGGCCCCCCTGACCACTTTTCTAAACCCTGCCCCTTGGTTCTCAGTTCCCCCTCTCCCATTCTCTGTCCCTCCTTCTAGGCTTCTAGGCCTATAACAATAGGGCTTGTCTTTTTAGAGACAATTCTTCTTCTCTTTAGGCTTTATTTTTTGTTTCTTTTGAGTATCTGACTTATCTATACAGAAAGGAGAGGGCAATCTAACCTGGATAGCCTTATTATATCTGGGGGTTGCCATTTTAGACTGACATATCGATGAGGGACCATCCATATTTGGTACAGTGACAGTTTTAATTTGATTAAGTAGAACCTGATTATGGGATGCATTCTTCCTCAGATTGGCAATTTCCTTTTTTATAGTCCATACATTTTCTAACAGTACAGCATTTGCATAATATGGATTTTTAATTATTTCCAGCATTTGTTTGGATAATGATGAGTATGCTTTATAGTTTCCTCCATCTGTAAAATGCTTCTGATTGAATTCAGCTCTAACTGCATTAGCATTTTGATTTATTCTTGGTGATCGCATGACTGGAATGTCTTGCTCTTTGTCTTCAAATGTCTGATTTTCTTTATCTGATCCAGATCCACTTACTTTTTTAAACCATCTATAGTCATACTAAGTTCTTGTGTCACTGATCCTAAGTTGTCCATAGGTTTTAAGTTAACTGCGACTTTTGTATCACTTTTAGTCAGGAACCTTGGGGGAATATTATTTTGCCCTGAGTCCTGAGGGGAAAAAAATAAAGGAATTATTATCTAAATTAGACATATCCAAAATGGAAAGTGTGGGATCAAGTAATTCACTATGAAACATAGAAACATAGAAACATAGACTTTGATGGCAGATAAGGACCTCTTGGCCCACCTAGTCTGCTCATTTCCCTACCTACAGGATAGGCCGCAGATCCTAGTTAACCAACAGCCTATTTCTTCCTACCCCCCACAAGAATTGCCTTATGTCTGTCCCATGCATTCTTGAATTCTCCACAGTTTTAGACCTCATAACCTCTCAGGAAGGCTGTTCCATGCATCCACTACGCCTCTGTGAAAAATACTTCCTCACATTGCCCTGGAACCGCCCATCTTTAAATTGTGTCCCTTGTTCTTGCACGTCTCTTTTTCTGGAAGATGCTACCCTCTTGGACTTTGTTGATTCCACTGAGGTACTTAAAAGTTTCTATCATGTCCCCCTCTCCCTTCTTTCCTCAAGGGTATACATATTAAGCTCCTTTAGTCTCTCCTCATATGGCTTCTCTTGCAGACCCTGCACCATTTTAGTTGCCTTCCTCTGGACTGCCTCTATCCTGTCTATGTCCTTGCGGAGATGGGGTCTCCAGAACCGGACGCAGTACTCCAGATGGGGTCTCACCAATGGTCTGTACAGAGGGATAACAACTTCCTGTTTTCTGCTAGTGATGCCTCTCCCTATGCATCTCAGTATACCCCCAGCCCTCTCTACTTCCTTCTCACATTGCTTGCTAACCTTAAGGTCATCTGATATGATTACCCTCAGGTCCCTTTCCATTTTTGTTGTTACTACCTCCCCCCCATTGTGTAATCTTCCCCTGGGTTCTTGTTTCCCAGGTGCATTATTTTGCACTTCTTTGCATTGAATCCTAGCTGCCATACTTCTGACCATTCCTCCAACCTTGCCAAGTCCCTTCTCATCCTTTCCAAGCCTCCTTGTGTATCAACCCTGTTGCAGATCTTTGTGTCATCTGCAAAGAGGCATACTTTTCCTTCCAGTCCCTCTGCAATGTCACTTATAAAGACATTAAAAAGGACTGGACCCAGTACTGAACCCTGCAGTACCCCACTAGTAACCCCTCTTTCTTCAGAGTGGATTCCATTTACAATTACCTTCTGTGTCCTGTTGTCCAGCTAATGTTTTACCCAGGCTACCACCCTATGTGAAGAAAGATTGATAACTCATCCTCCTAGTATTCTTCAGGATATGTAATTGGGGTAATTTCCCTAAAGGAAATAAGCTCAAAATATGTACTAGTGATTATACTAGTTTCATCATTTTTCCCCCTCATTACCACACTAGATGTTGAACTAGCTCCTGTGGAAACTGGAAACTCCCCCCACCCCCAAAAAAAATTGTAATTTTTAGCTGTTTCTTCCCTTTGGTTTTGGATGGGACCTTTTTATCTTTATTTTTTTTTAATTTTTTTTGGCTTTTTTCCTTGGTTTTGTTTAGTTTACAGCTATTTGCTTCTGTATCTTTATTCTTATCCTGTATCTGGGTCAAATAACAGTTCCTCTCACTCCATGTACTTACCATTTTAGGACTAGTATATAATATTTGATTATTTAGTTTTTATGTTTATTTTAATAAACCTCAATGTTCTAGTAGAAACAGTGAATTTAATAGCCAGTAGTTTGACTGAATTAGAACAAAACTTGTCTCTCAAAAGATAAGAAACTAATGTTGGGATTTTTTAAATCTGATAACCAGTGTTAATCTCACATCCTTTAAACCTGAATCACTGCAAAATGATTATTATTGCACAATTCCTTTTGATTCCAAAGTAACTAACCACTTTGTACTGCACAGATCCTTCTCAGTAACCTACATGGTATATACTGCACACCATTCTAAGTAGCCAAGATTTTTTTACATTACTGGATTTATAAATGCTGCAGGCACATTAATATTAATTGTTAATTAACTATTAAGTAATAATAGATTTAGTTGCACCCTGGATAATAAACACCACTATTTGCTAAGCTAGCTACCCAACCTAGGTGCTATAGCTGACACCAAAATTGACTAACAGAGTTCTCAAAAATTAACATCCAATTTGAGTAATATTGTCCATAAGAACACTGCTAAATATGAGACAGAACCTACTATGGAAATCTCATTTAGTAAGTTAAAGTGCTTCAGTTAAACCAAAGTACCCTCTGTAACTGGGTAATAAAATTACCTTTCTCAGGTTCTTGATGGAACTGCACAAAAGGAAGACATGACAGTCAAGTGGCTTCTAATTAATAAATGTAATTTATTGCTGGTAAATGAGAATAGTACAGGCTTACAACAAACCGTGTTATCACTGGGAGCGTATCCAGTTTACTTACCTATAGGGTAGTCAAGTCTCTCTGAGAGAAAATACATGGTGCAATGGGTCTTATACCCTGATAATAACCATGACAACAACTAAAGAAGATACATTAAATGCATATAATTGGCCAAAAACAGGTGGCCAGAGTAATTATCCTAACTAACATAAGAAGTTGCTTAGCTTAGTAGAAGATAAAGTGAATAATGAGGTATGTGATGCTTCCAAGATCACTTGCAGTTACAGTTTTTACAAGCACTAAAGATGGCACTGTTGCCTAACTAATAATTATACAATAGAAATATAATGGAAAACATCTCCCAGTGGCACAATACACTGTGAGAATATAGTGAAGCATAATACGCATAGCAAAAGTAGAGTAGAATTCAGATCCTGACACTTATGCTTATACAGTAAGTATCTGTGTCCTAAGATTATTACATATACCTACATATGTGTTGCTGTCCACAAGGTGGAGGTACAATCAATAAAGATGGAACTGTTGCCTAACTAATAATTGTACAATAAAAATATAATGGACAATGTCCACTGAACAGCTTCTCCCTCCCCCAGACCCACTCTTTCCATACGAGGTCCAAATAGGGATGTAACCCACTATCTTCTCTGAGGACCTACTAAATCCATGATTGTAACTCACAATTTTGTAACATTATGTAACCTAAGTAACATACAAACTACTACATTATGTAACCTAAGTGTATCTATGTTTAATGTTCCTTTTACTGCACCTGTAATGTTATCCTCTGTTTTAATCTGCACCGTAATAACTGTCTTGATGTCTGCCCTCCCTGCAACGAGGTGCCTTTGTAAATGAGTCTCTGACTCAAAGGTTGTAAACCCGATTTGTAATGAATAAAGAATAAAGAACAATCAGGGGTGCTGGTCCATGGATAACATACCATAAGTACAGTACAGTAAGTGCAATCAATATAGTACTGTAAGTACAAAATAAATGCAGTAAGGTGCAATAAGTGCAACAATAAGCAAACCAGTTGCAAGAAAATAGCAGATCTATTTTTAGTAAACAAATGCCTTGTTACAGGTCAATGACTGTTTTGGTTTTAATACACAAGTCAATGTATTTAGTATAGTCCATTGTAAGGAATGTATTCAAGTGAAGCTTAGATTTCCCACAATTTGTGGGTTGAATTTGTAGACCTGGTTTAGTCTGATTGTCATAGGAATATTTCCAGTGATGTTTCACTAGGGACTTAATCCTGATTGGTCCTTGTAAGTCCTGCCAAAAGTAAAAAGACCTAAAAATATTTTATATAAAATAAAGTTTCTTATTCATAACCTAATCAACTTGTACTTCTACTTGTGTAATATTATATTATCATAAGTTGACTATAGGACATTACTGTAAATCAGGTTTAAATTTGAGCAAATAGATTTTTTAAACCTCTCGAAATATTTATAGATATTTATATTATTTATGATGTATTTATTCTATACTTATTTTGTATTTTAATGTTTTTAATATATTTATTCAGTATATGTACTCTATAAAACTAAACCAGAGTATACATATCCTAAAATAAATGTTCCTAATATTCCTATTAAGAATCTAAACTAAAAAAAAAAAAACAGACAAAATATCTTGTAATCAAGTGTTAGAGGTATTAACTTGCTCATACCCCTGGTCCAAAACAGTACTGCAGTTTTGAGCTTGCCGGAGTTAGAAATGGGCTGAAAAACTACAGGAGTAGTTTGAGAACTCTTCAGATCAATCATCACATCGTCAGTACTCCTTTCCCTTTCCTATAAATGAACCATATCCAACATCATGAGTTAAAGTAAAATGTTGAATAACAGGATCCCCACAGAAGTTTGCCCATCGGTACTAACAGCAGTAATAATAATGGTTTTTACCTGAAAATAGCGTTCCTCTGTTACCAAATGGTTGTATTCAGCTTCATAAAGCTTCCCAAAGCAAAGGAACCTCTTAGATTAGTGGATCTTAACCAAATCGGTATTCTTGTGCATTTTTTAAAAATGGTAGCTGACCAGGAGAACACCGAGTCTGCACAGTTTAAGTTAGCATCACTACTAGGCAGCAGTCTCTTACTGGGTAGCAGCAAAATATCTAATTGCATATTATCTTATTGATTGGGGAAAAATATGAATCTGATTCCAGACAGGTATGCGATAATTCTATGAGTATTTTAGCCTCAGGCTTCCACTAAGCCTCAGTTAACACAATTGGTACAATGTAACACCAGCCATTGCAAATCATAAAAACTAGTATAATTTAATGAAATCTAATTGCCAGCCAGATTCCACTATGGATATCCTGATCCACTAACATTACGGCTGTTGTAATAACACCTCCTTACTGAGATAATATATTTGTAAATCAGTTAGTATCCTCAGCCCGAAGAACGTGCAAAGGGTCAAAACAAAAAAAAACTTGCACTGAAACAAAATTACCAAACAACTGGCCTGAGTTCTGGGAAAACACAAAACATGAAAACACAGAGAAACACAGAAAAACAATTCCAGAGTGGAGCTCAGTTGTCACGATTATCTCAACTGGTTAGAAACACAGAACACAAAGCAGCTTGACTAATGCAAAATGCCTTTGGAGAGAAAAAAACAAAATAAAATAAATAAAAAATTAAATAAATATTAGGAATATTAGTGTCTTAGATGGATTCAAATCCAAATTCAGCAGTTTTGCTCGGAGGCAACAAAGTTAGATTGCTCATAGGGAGGAGAATAACATTTCCTTCCTTAGTATGCTGTTATCTGTCCTTTGCATACATCCCCCACAGGGCTCAACCATTCTAAGTGGCTCAGTTGACTCCTGCCACTCACAGACTCCAAACCAAGGAACTCAATCAGGTAGCAAAAGAACATAGGCAAAGTATCTGGAAACACAAGTCAACGCAGAAATACTTTTTGAACTTTGCTATCCCACACAGACTAAAAATAATTCAGTATCTTCCTCTGAGGGCAGACAACAGTGGCATGCCTGTTATAGCAATAAAAACAGTGTTTCTAAGGTCCCTCTTCCACCACTTCTCCACAACAGTGTAGCATGTAGTCTCCTCCCTTTCCCAGCAACTTCTCTGATCTCAGCCACTCTACACTGTCCTCTGTAAGTAATTAATTGTTTGGGCCAGTATAACTTTCAATATGCATTTGAAGTTTGATAGCATTCCCCTGCTTTTCTAGCTAGTATAAATGTTATACTTACTGTATAAGTCACTTAATGCACTATGTATTTGTAATGGAGCTTATGCCTGGCATGTAGAACAGCTTTGGGCACATTGAGGCATTAAGATTATGTGTGCTGAATTACAGAGTAAAAGAGAAGCTGTATTTAAATCCATTCCTTATATAGATTGCTTGCAGCCCCTTTGGCCACACCTCTGAGAAAAACTCGGTGAGCATTTGAGAAGCCAGGTTACCTATTTGTGTAATCTGTTTTTCTGTATGCCACAATATACTCCACACTTTGCTTTTTCAGATTGGAGTCTATCTTTGAGTACCTCTTCTGTTTTGGTGGTTGTATTTCTATATTTTTTAGAGCAACTCCTCATGTTCTTTGTTATGCTGGACCACTGTGTTGTCCTATACTACCATGGTTCTGAATCCGATGTTGTGATGGTATACAGGCATGGACTAGCATGGCTGTGATTAATCAGTGGCTCTGGTTGGATTCAGAGCTGGAGTACCATGGGTGATTATCAGTGGCTCAGGTGGGATTCAGGACTGAAATACCATGGTAGTCACTGAAATACCATAGCAGTCCATCAGTAGCTGCAGTGGGATTCATGTTTGGAGTACCATACCAGTCAATCAGTGACTCTGGTGAGATTGAGGGGTGGACTACAATGGTAGTCAATCAGTGACTGTGGTGTGATTCAGGCCAGGAATACCATGGTAGTCAGTGGCTCTGGTGTCATTTAGGCCTGTACTATCATGGTATGGAATCCGAAGTTGTGGTAGTCTACGGGCATGGACTAGCATGGCTATGAATCAATGGCTCTGGGGGGATTCAGGTCTGAAATACCATGGTAGTCACTGAAATACCATGGTAGTAAATCCATGGCTCAGGTGGGATTCAGGCCTGAAATACCACAGTAGATAATCTGAGACTGTGTTGGTATTTAGTCCAGCAATACCAGGGTACTCAGTCCAAGGTTGTGGTGGTATTCAGGAGGCCTGTACTACCATGGTGACCAATCAATGGCTGTGTTGGAATTCATTTCTGGAGTACAGTGGTAGTCAATCAGTGACTCTGGTGATATTCAGACCTGGAGCCGCATGGTAGTCAATCAGTGGCTCTGGTGGGATTCAGGCCTGTACTACAATGGTACTGAATCTGATGCAGTGGTGGTATACTACAGGCATGGACTAGTGTGGCTATGAATCAATGGCTCTGGTGCAACTCAGGCCTGAAATACTGTGGTAGACACTGCAAGGTTGTGGTTGTATTCTGGCCTGCAATATCAGGTTACTCAATCTGAGGTTGTATTGGGATTCATGCCTGTACTACCATTGTAGTCAATCAGTGGCTCTGGTGAGATTCAGGCCTGTACTAGTGTGGTAGTAAGTCAATTGGTCTGGTTGGATTCAGACCTGTAATACTGTGGCACTAAATCTGAGGTTGTGGTGCTATTCAGGCATGGGCTAGCATGCTAGCCACTTACAGTAGGTCCTATGGTGGGGTCCATGTCTGGAGTCCCATGGTAGTCAGTAATGGGCTGCCATGAGATCAGGCATGGACTAACATGGTTGTGAAGCAATGTTTCTGATGAGATTCAGGAATTGTCTCCCATGACAGTCAAGAAGCTTTTATGATACGATTCATGCTCTCTGTGGTGTTACTTAAACTGGTGACAATATACCTATCCTAGGGCTACAGCATGACTCACTGTGACTCAGTCACATAAAAAAACCCAGCCACAATTCTTTCATGCCCCTTGCCTTTACTCAAGGTGGCAGTAACAATAATTTTTAGCAGTTGCAAAAGTGAGATTACTTTTGCATCTTTCACTTACACTGGTCCAATGACAATAAGTTGCTATGCATGCCATCTGTCATACAAGGGATGGCACTTCTACAGTGTTAAAGCCTGCTCACACACCCCAAACCAACCCACCCCCACAATACACACCAGACACCATCATACACAGCAGCGTCACCCCTTAAATGTTACTGATCATTGTTTTAAGGACAGAAGTCAGTATAACATTTGGAGCAGGGTTTGGTAGGTTGCGTGGGGTCATAACTCACTAGGAAATCACCATGGCAGCTCCAGATTTATAATTACACAGTTACACACCCATAAGCAGAGGCAGACTCTGAACCAGTACATCGAACCAACTATAAGTTGATCACCACTCCACTCTGACTATCATAAGGCAGAGCTTGACCCTGAAGATCAGAGTTACACGTAATCCATTCTGAGGGTAATTCTAGAAGTAGTATGGTGATCTATCTTCTATCAGCTGCTGACCATACCAGTCCTACTAAAACAGGTTTGAAATGTTAAACTGACCTTGGCCCTCCAAAGACTAATCAGTGATGTCAAAGGGGTGACACTGCAGTGCATTACAGTGTGTGGTGTAAAAAGGGAAGAGTGGCATGACCTGCAGGGGTGTACCATCATTTTTATTTTTATTTCATTACCAGAGGAATTGCAATATGGCTTATTGATGTGGCTTATTGATAGCAGTCACACAACAGGAGTGAAACAAAAAAAAATGCATGCAAGTCTGAAAAGGGTTTGAGAAACTGTGAGGGCAGAGATGCTTAGACTACATAAAAAAACATACACAGTCAAGAATAACACATAAATCATACAGCTTTCACAATTAAAAGGGAACTTTGTGCATGAGAAGGCTGTCAACAGATCAACTACAGTTTGTTTCATTGTTGCTGGTATTGGTGGGGAACTGTTTCTTTTCAGTAGTTCCACTGTGTGCACAAAGCACCACAAGTATTCTATTGTATGGCAGGACATGCAAATGGGAATGAGCATCACACAAACAGGAGGGTCAGGAACACTGAACACAGTAAGGGTAATGGTGGCACAATGTAGCAATCACGCTGAAGGCACACAACACAGATCAATGCAAGCAACTGTCACAGTAAGAGATAAGCTTACTTTTCATATCAGTGATTAGATAAAGGGCAGTATGAGGAAGCGAAATAAAATATTAGTTGACTTGAAACTTGCTTGGGGATGCTATGCTATAAGAGTTCCCAGTGCTTTGTAAGATTAGGCAGACTTGGCTCACTGTATCAGCACTGCTCTCACATTGTCCTCCTGATTTGCATACCCTGAGCTGAGCACAAATGGAGATGCAGCTGGATATGGTGCAGTGCAGTGTGAGACTCATTTTAAATAATAATTATGGTTAACAGCACAGTATCAGTATGACTGTAGTAAGTACTACATATCTTCACAGAGTAACATTGTCTTACTGATTTTAAAGATTATCCACTGTTTTCCTTTAAAAAGACAGATTGCTCTCAACATAATAATCCAGGCTGCTATTGGAAATGAGCCTTGGCTCAGCTAACTTGTAACATCTTGCTAACTTCAGTAAACACATTATTATAATTTAAAATAAATACAGTGTGTTCAAACGTTGCCTTTTTCCAAGAGGATAATGACATTAAAGAGAACTGAGACAGAGAGTGAAAGTCAGCAGCCTGAAAAAGGTATTCTGTCTGCCTGGACACAGAGTCAGGAGGGCAGAAAGCTGTCTAGAGGAGTAACAAGTTAACTGCTGGAGAACACACAGGCCCCTAGAGAACTGAGGTTGGAATTCGGAGCAAGTAATATTCCTAAGCTGTTTTTCACTGTCTGTGTCTCATTTCTCTGTAATGGTAATAATTTCTTGGAAAAACGCAACATCTAAATAAAATTTATGTGATATCCATAGGTAATCGTGAGAAGGCTCCATGTTTTTGAATGGTGGGTGACACGCACTTTTAGATTGAGATACGACTGAGAAAACAATTATGTATGCTGGGAGAAAAGTGTTTCTGATTATTGGAGACAAGAATAATTAAATCATGGAAGAACAGAATGATTGTAGAAGAGGTCCTTGTCATACAGCAAATATATTGTAACAAACCTCGGGACTGTGTGGTTTTCCCCAGGGACAATGCTGCTGTGGGCACAACCTACCCCCCTGATGGCCACTGAACAACTGATCAGCTGCAGCAGTGGCCAGCTGTGAGGTACTGTAACTGCTGGTGTTGCAGCAGTTGTGACTTCAGATTATATCACCTGGGCAAGAAGTCACAGTGGCAGTGACATAGATCACTTATATAAGGTCCTTTACACATCCTGGGCCATAATGAAATAGTCTGTGGGTTGCTCAGCAACTTGTGGTTGCTAGGCTGCAGTAAATCTTCTTTAAAATATGGGAACATGAAATTATCAGTGCTTTTTTGAGTCAAGTGGTTAAGCTGGAATCATCTCCAGCTTTAGTTCAACAAGACAAAGCTAAGGTCTTCCATCTGCCTGAGTACTGGAATGAGGATCAAGAGCTCAGCTGTGTGAGCAACAGTGGCATGAGACTGAGGGATCCAACACTGCTGTAAAGATACCAGAAAAGCCTATAAAACAGCAAGTGAGGCTGGGAGATCAGAGGGTTGTGGGTTCAGTTCCCACATCTGGCACTTGGGTTAATATCCCAATACTGACACTGTAGTGCAGCATGAGGGGGGTGCTGCACTTCTGAGGTGCCCTCTTTCAGATGAGACGTTAAACTGAGGTCCCATCTGCCTGGATTGGAGGTAGTTCAGGTGGATGTTAAAGATCCCATGGCACTTATCGAAAAGAGTAGGGGAATTTTTTATTGAAACAAATAACAAGAAAAGAAACTAGTATTACATTATACAACTGATAAGAAAACAAAAAAGAAAACAAGCAACCTATCTAACAATCATGTTGAAAAGAAAACAATCCCTCTCCCATCCAAAATACAATAACAAATACAAAGTAGAAACAACAACAAGAAAATCACTTGAGATAAACAAAGAAATAAAAAAAACAAATGCAATAAATTCTGCATAGAAATACCTAAAGGATGAAAAAAAAAAGCAAATAACAAAAGAGAAAACAAGACAAGTTAATGAGCTACATAAACTGGGTTATATACAAAACAAACTCTTTGACTGCATTCAAGTAACCCCCTCAAAAAGAATCAAGGGGAGGACTCTCCAGAAAAATGCAATTAAGGATGGAGGTAGTGTTCTTTTTTCAGACACATGCAATATAGAAATTTCTTTAGTGATTTGGTCCATTAAACCAACCAAATTAGTCCGTTTTTCTTGGAGAACAAACATGCATCTGTTTTGCCAGATGCACCATTTAAAATGGCACAAAGAACTCTAAGGGTGCTAGGATAAAACATCCCCCAATCAGTACCATACTTCCCATGGACCAATTCAGTGTAGGACATGTTAGCTAACACAGGTAAGGTCCATTGTTTAGCCAACTGAGTCCATAAAGGGGCAATATAAGGACACTCAAAAAATAAATGGTGCATAGTTTCTACCTGGCAAATGCAGGAGTCCCTAATGCAAAATCTTTCTTCCAATATTTTGTGAGCATGATTCGCTCTAACATTCAATCTATTATGACAGCATAACCACAAAGTATCCCACATTTTCTGCGGGATTCTACTATCCAATAATTGTTTTGTAAAATGTTGTGCTTCTATACCTAGTGGACACTTAAAACAGGGTTCTGTCAAAAAATTCTGATTTAATATTGAAGAATAAAGAAGTTTTCTGTTTTGCAAAAAGGGTAAATGAGAGGACACATGCCATTGTTTTATCTTTTTGAAACATTCAATAAGATATCCAGGAGTCCCTGCAGGGATGTTAAAAAAGGGGGCCCAATTTGATGCTTTCCATTTATCTGTGAAATACTTGGTTCTAGAGGAAAAACTCTGAATCCAGGCTTCTGTATGACCAGCCAAACTAGGATAAATATTGGCATGGAGAAACAAAGAGAAGAAAATTAAAACAGGATTCAACATGTTTAATCCTCCTTTTTTAAGTGGCCAATAGGTAACATATCTTTTAACTGGGTTCAGGTGACTGCCCCACAAAAGCTGAAAACCTAGATTGTACATACGTTCTTCAAGTCGAAGGGGGAGAGGGAAGATATAACAAACCAGTAGAAAAATAGGGATAATAAAAGTTTTAAACATGTGAACCCTCTTCTGTCTTGACATGGGATAAGATTTCCATTTCTGCACTTTTTCTTCAGCTAGGGAAAGGGGTTCTAACCAATTTTTTTTCAGCCACCTGTAAACTACCAAAATAAAGTCCAAGGACTTGAAAATTATGAGGTTGAATACGAACACCAGCAATATGGTCTTTGTCAGAGTGTAGAGTGCCATGCACAAAAGTACCTACATTTTTATGTGTGTTCAAAACAGACCCCGAAATTAAAGAAAAGGATTGAACTATAGAGAGGGCTTGTACCCCAGACTCATGATCTGCAATTAATAAACAGAGACCATCTGCATAAGCCATTGCACTAGGAACTCCCTTGCCAAAATGTCTTTAATATGTCGAATGGAAGCATCACAGTTCAATCTGTGAAGAAGAGGATCAATAGAAAAAAAATATAAGAGGGGGTTCAGGGTGCGGCCTTGCCGGACCCCTCTTTTCATGGGAATGTGAGAGCCTTTAAGTCCATTAACAATAGGGGTAATTGAAGCATACTTATAAAGAATTTTAATCCAGGAGATGAATTCCTGTGGAATTCCATACTGCTGGAGGACTGCAAAAAGATAAGCATGGGGCACCCGGTCAAAGGCCTTAGACTGATCCAGGGTAATAACATATCCACCCATACTATGTCCATCAAAGACTTCCCGTATCTGTTTGAGATTAGTCAATATAGATCTATGAGGGATTGCACATGATTGCGTAGAGAAAATTAGAGAGTGGTCAACTTTAGCCAGTCTATTATTTATAACCTTACATAAGATTTTCCAATCAGAATTTAGGAGACTAATAGGCCACCAGTTGTTCAGATTTTCTTTATCATCTGTTTTATATAAATAAATTTAATTACTATCCACAAAGGAAACAGGTACTGGTAACAGACCTTGGATAATGACGTTAAAGACTGATGTTAAATAAGGCAACAGCAATAGTTGAGCCTTTTTATAAAATTCATTTGGAATGCCATCCGGTCCTGGACTAACATTGCTACGTAATTGGCCTATGACAACAATAACTTCATCCTCAGTAATAGGATGCACCAACTCTGGAAAGTGATCATCCGATAATTGTGGGAAATCTATAAGTGTAAAGAATTTCTCCCAGTCACAAGGTTGAAACTCTTGACCAAAGAGGTGTTTAATGTGAGCAGAAACAGTTTGCAAAATACCATGATTGTCAGAAATTCTGACACCATCAGGTGTAACCAGTGAAGGCATATATTTTGTTTGTACTTGTTGGTGACAACTATCATAAGGGTTAATAACCTTAGCCGACCCTTTACGACCATATTTTTGTTCTAGGAATAATGAAGTAGACCTGTTATACTGATAAGCAAGCATTTCTTGCTTTAAACAATGGATCTGTGAGGAATAATCCAAATGAAATTCCGTTTACCAGGAAAGTAATTTTTGCAAATGACTTCTTTTACCTAAATAAGTTAAATATTGTGCTTTCGAGCGAGATTTTGCCCTTTTCTGGCAAAAGCATTGGATTTCCACTTTTGTCTTTTGCCACCAAAAGGTGGGATTGTCAAAAAAGTCAGACACAGACACCTTATCTATTAACACCGTGTACAAGTCCTGCCAACCAGATTCATCACCCAGCACTGTAACATTCATTTTCCAGGCATTATAAGATCCCAGTTTATTAAGGGGACTCCCTATGGATAGAATAACCATGCTATGATCTGAGGCTTCACAAGGATTTACTATGTATTCCAAACCTGGTAACCATTTGGAAATAAAAAAATAATCAATCCTAGTGGAGAGCCTTCCATGATGAAATGTGTGCTTAGGGGGAGTAGGCCCAAATGAAGCTCCATCTATCAAATTAGCTGTTGTATAAAGGAAATTAAAAAAAATTAGTGTCTGTATACAATTTGTGAGTTGATCCAGTCTTGTCTGAGAGGGTAAGGATACAATTAACCCCCCCCCAAAAAAAAACTATAGATTTGGAGGAATGCAGAAATGGTTGAATAGCTTTTAGGGTAGTTATCCGTTGGGTTTTAACTTGAGGATTATAAACATTAATCACTCTCCATTCCTGGGCTTGTATAATAACATCTAATATGAGAACCCAACCCTGAATCAAATCTACCAATCAAATAAGACGAACCTCCAAATTGTGAAAAAGAATAGCCACCCCAGCACACGCTTCCTCAGAAAGGGACCAAAAGGATAAACCACCCCTCCAATCAGATGTGGCTTGAACAGTCTCTCTCTAAGAGAGTGAAGTCTAGTATCTTGTAAAAAAATAATATGAGCAGGAGAAGAGGCTAATATGGAAAATATGGTGCATCGTCTTTTGTGGTTCTTTAAAATATTAACATTTAAAGTGCCAAAAGACAACCTATCAGTCATTTAGAAAAAAAATCAAGACTTATTTTTCCCTTTACCAGGAGACTTCATTTTACACTGCTTTTTCTGGAGGTTCTAGAGTCTCTAGACATTTGGTCAGTGTCAGTAAACAGATCAAGCTGAGAGGAGGCCAAAGAGGAAGCATCAGAATCCTCCTCCATCTCAGTGACCTGTTTTCATCTATATAAGGGTGTAAATTTGTTCCTAGAGCAAAACTCAGAGTCACCCAGAACTTGGGTGGTTGTAGCCCCTTCAGCAGCTTCTTTAGATGCTTTACTTCGGGTCTGTCTCCGAGTACTAATTTGTACCCAATCTGAGTCTTCAGGTGGGGGGCATTACAACCCTATAGGCAGACTCAGTGACCAGAGAAGAGGTACTAGGTACTGGAGCCAAAACTTCAGGTACCATAGGGGTCATCAAATTAGCAGGTAGAGATGAAACTATCTCTGTATGAGAGACAGGTGCCGGGGACTGGGACTCAAGGGGCTCTAAATGGGAGACAGCAGAAGCAGGGACAGGGGATTCCAAGGAAAGTAACCCAGGAGTTTGAACAAGCTGTTGTTCAGAATGAGGTCTAAACTGAGGCCTAGCCTGTGCATTTTGTTGTGCCTTAGAAACCGTGTCGTCCTGATCTTCCTGAGGCCTCCCAGTGGCATTATGGGAGGCCTGGGGCAGTCACGGTAGGAATGAGATGCATCCTCACATAAATTGCAAAAAACAGGCCAAGGGCAATTAATACTAACATGTCCAGAACCCATACACAGTGAACATTTCATCTTGCCACAAACATTACTGAGATGTGTCTGTGCTCGACAACGAAAACAGGATTTAGGCTGGCCAGGATAAAAAACAAAACCTCTATCCCTGCCTAAATAGAAGCAGCTAGGGAGATGCTGTATGGACCCATTAATCAGTGGGAGCTTTACCTGCAATCTCCAGCCTCCTGTCCAGAGCTGCTCAGAGTCAACAATAGGCTCAGGCAAACCTAGGACAGTACATTTAGAGGATAACCATCTAATGATATCTGTGACTGCAACCCCTTCATTTTTAAACAAAACAGTAATAGTTTTAATTGCAGGTTTCGTGAAGGGGATAGCAAGAAAGGGGGACCACAATGGGGTATGCCTCACCTGTTGATACCTGTGCCAGAAAGTTTCCAAACCAGCAGATGTTTTAAAACTTAAATCAAAATTATAATCCCCCGCAGTATGGATAAGGGCATAGATTTCAGATGGCAGGAACTGTAAACTAGTTTTAATTAACGTTTTCCTGACATAGAGTCGGTCAGGAAAAATATCAAGACCACCCCTGTATCTTAAACGAACAGCGTTCCATCATTTGGCCTGTTCTGGGGGTGTGTGGAATAAGCCAGCATAAGTCAGACCACCCTGGCGTCCACCCTGTTGCCTGGGGGTTGCATCATCTTGTGCATGTGCAGTACCCTGAGCTGGGCCTTCATTAGAAAGAAAGACTTCTTCTGGAAGTCATGAGGTCTCCTGCAGTTGATCCTGAGAGGCATTATCAGGGCTAGGAAGTGAGGAAGCACAGTTCATAACATGGGGTGCAGTGTTCTGCAGGGTAGAAGATATAGACTCCATGGGTACAGTAGGCTGTATAGAAGAAAGCATGGCATTCCCCACAGTCTGTAAGTCATTGTCTGATTTTTTAATACCAACAGGGGACCATACAGGATTCTGGGTGAGGCAATGTTCAGGAGGAAGTTCCAGGGAATCCAAAATATTAGCGACAGTACCCCGAGAATCACTAATGTGGGTTGGAGAATACCAAGCCTTTGTAACAGTAGATTTCTCCCATCCAGCACTCTTTAGAGCTTCAGCTATAGTGATACCAGTGACTTAAACATGATTATCAAAGTCTCTCTCGGTAGCCATCCTGAGGCCCAGCAGTTATACCAGACAGGGGAGCCCTAGGGATGGAAATATCAGACCAGGATGGTGCCGAGACTGACGTAGAAGAGTCATAAAAAACTTCAGAGCTAGTAGAATTACCCACAGAGGAAGTAACCACGGCAGCCTGTGATAAACAAATTGATGTAGAAGCCAAAAGAAAAGGAGTACCTGTAGAAACACCAGCAGCTAGAAGGGGATACAAGCTTGTAGACGCTCTGTCTTATGACTGAGTCAGGTGAACCACCTCCTCTGGTGGTCGTGAAGAAACTCCTAAATCTGGTTCAGCTCCCACAGGTCCAAGTAGAACATCCGAGTGACCAACAAGTAGAACAGAATCCTTGTCTTGAGACTCTAGGCACGAACCGCTCAGTGCTCCAAAACTGCCAGTCTCCATAGAAACCGCCACAGGTGGCCTGCACTCCTTTGATGAAGCTGCGTCATCTCACAGCTGTTGAATGTCAGTAGTCAGCAGCGCTCCACTGATTGGAGAAGCTGAAGCTGCAAAAAAGTACTCCATGGTCCGAGCGAAAGCATCGGTCGGCGTAAACTGATCTGTAGAGCCAGAAGCCAAGGGTTGCACAGCAGGAGACACTAGAGCAATGCTAGTAGCAGGTATTGAAGCCATGCCATGTCCTGAAGTAAAGATGGCTGAAAATGGAACATTCGTAGAGACACTTGTAGAAACAGTTATGGCAACAGTAATAGGTAAACTTTCTTCCATAACGGCCCCTTGTAGAATGAAGGTAGAGGAGGAGACCAACTCCCCCACCTCCAGCACATCTGCTCCATCCGACGCCGAACTCCGAGTGGCCATCTCAGTGAAACGGCCAAGCCCCCCTACCGACAGAGTAGGGGAAAGTTTTATTGAGACAAAAATCGTACAATAGTACACAAAACATAATACAAAAAAAAGGAAAAACAGGATAAGTATTATACAATCATTCAGGTAACTGCAAATTCAGATTCAGTGATCCAAGGAAGAGCTTTCCAAAGTTCCAAAAGTGTCATATCTGAGTATAGAGTACGTTCATCCTCATAAATTTCTTTTAAATCGTGTACAATCTTTTTTTCGAGCTCCAAATAGGAGCAGTCCTTTTGCTGTAAAGAAAACATGCAACGCACCATCCAAATATTCCATTTAAGGCAGACATAAACAAGATTCAAAGTGTCCTGGTGCCATTTTGACCACTAGGGAGAAAAAACTCTGTATACAAGATTCAAATAAGTAACCAACTGAAGCAAGGGTATCCCATGCCTGTGCCAAAAGAACCACCAATTTTGATAAAGGAACAGTCAAAAAATAAATGAGGATAGTTTCAAGTTCTGTAATACATAATAAGCGAGAAACACATTCTAACTTGGGACTGCTTATATTTATGATTAGATTTTAATTAATATTTTCATGGCATGAAAGCCAATGAAAATCCACATTTGGCTGGAACCCTCTACATCTCCACAATAACAAAAGGAAGGGAGGTGTTGACCAGGACACTTATCAAAGGGTACTGATACAGCACAAACTGTCAGGAGTAATTTCTTATATAAACTTTATGTGAATGGTTTAATAACATCTGAACAGACACCTTCCATTGTTTGAGATGTAAAAACCATATGTTTTACGTAAGTTGGTATACCAACAGTTTGTCTTAACACAGTTAAGGAATTAGTTTCCCATTGATGAAACCAAATCCTGCAAGAGTCATAAAACTAAGGTTCCCACCCCCTTTGGGCATGAATCAACAAAGGCCTAAGGATTGTGGTGAAAAAAATACAAGAAAAAAATAACTAAGGGTTAACCATACAAACGCCACCCTCATGGATAGGTAAATAAGTGATATTCCACTTTATCGGGTTTAACCTACTACCCCAAAGAGTTTGAAAAAAACAGGCTAAAGACAGCAGTTTCTAGCAGTCATGGAATAGGGAATACATAACTCAGAAAAAGGAAAGTAGAGATCAAATAGTTTTTAATTAAGAAAACATGTTTCTTTTTCCCTATCTGCCCCCCGGTTCCAGGAGGCCACCTGAAGTTTACCTTGTTGCAATTTTACATTCCAGTTAAAAAAATCTGAGTCCTGTGTCCCAAAAAAAATTCCCAAAATGCGAATAGGGCCCTCAACTAAACGTAACGGGCCAATACGGTCCGAGGGGGAGGTTACTGAACTGAACCGAATAACCAGACTTTTAGTGTAATTTAAAACAGCACCAGAGAAGTTTCCAAAAATAGAGCACTCATGGAGAGAATGAACCACTGAGGCTGCATCAGCTACAAGAAAACAAACATCATCTGCATGTCATGCGATTTATAAGGCAAGCATAAGGACAACTAGAAATAGCCGAATCTGAGAATTAGTATTCAACCGATGGAGCAAAACATCAAGAAAAAATACATATAACAATGGGCTTAAAGGACAGCCATGACTAACCCCCCTTTTTATGGGGATCATGGGTCCTATCCAACCACTCACTACAGGCACAACAGTAGCCGTTCTATAGAAAACACAAATCCAGCATACCATAACATCAGGTACATGCAGAAAACAAAGTGCTTCCCATAAAAAATCATGCCTAACCGAATCAAAAGCAGCCTTCTGATCTACGGAGACAACAAGTCCCGAAGCCAGACCTGCATAGCCATGAGAAAATAATTCTCATAAGAGGATCAAATAATCAGAGATTCTCCTTTGAGGCACAGAACAGGATTGGGCAGGATACAAAACCACCCCTGCTATCCTCACCAAACGCTTCACAATAATTTTTGTTAAGAGCTTAAAGTCAGTGTTCAACATGCATAAAGGTCGCCAATTCTGTAGAGAATGGATATCACCTTTCTGTTTATAAATGTAAATCAAAGTACCCTTAGTAAATTCCAAAGGGAGAGATTCACATGTTAACAGAGAATTAAACACAGATGTAAGTTCTGGGGCCAAATGGTCACCCAGCACCTTATATAAGCCAGCAGGGAGACCATCCGGACCAGGGGTTCTCTGTACAGGTAATGAAGAAATAGCCAATGTCAAATTCTGCTGCTTGATAGGAGAACAATCCTGGTCCTGACATAGCTGTGAGGGAGCTGGGATATCAAGGCCACTATACAAAGTTGCACTGTTACCAGCCACAGCAGGGAGGGGAGAAAAAGGGCTGTAGTATACTTTGTTACAATATGACAAATCTCAGTTTGTGAGGAACATAAGGTCCTTCTGAATTTAGAAGACACGCCATATTTTTTCAAGTGTCTGACGGAATTAGATTCAAAAGGACAAATAACATCACGTGTTCCAACAGTACAGAATTTATGTTGGTAATAAAGTTGTTGTGATTGCGTAATTGGAAAGTCAACATATCATTCTGTATGACTTTTATTTGTTGAGTAACGTCTTGCCCCGTCGTGTACGCTTTGGTTAATAATGACTGAAAATGTACCCTCTTCTGCAAATAGTCTAGGTATTCCCTCCTACATTTTAAACAACTGTAAGTTTTTAAAAAAGTGACCAGATCATGTTTTGTGTCTAACCACCGCTGAAAAGGATCTTCATAACAAATAAAAACAGATTTACGGGCTTGTATGAAGGACAGAAGGGACTGCATAAACATCGGAATCTGTAACAAAGATGTGTTTGAATTTCCAAATACCTGGACCTTTACGGGAAGAGACATCAGAACCAAAACCAACAGAAAGTAGCTTATGATCAGAAAACTCAACCGCTTGAACTTTGCCAGAAATAATTGGTACTGTAGGAGAGGAAAACACATAATCAATACGTGTGGCTAGTTTACCCTTTTGGAAGGTAGGGATGTGTTCTGTAGTAAAGGAAAGATAGGAGTCCATTAAGTGAGCAACTCAAACCAATTTACCCAATTCATGGGAATCACAAAACAGTTTCTTTGTAGCAGCAAAGGAGCTCTTATCTTGAAGACTCAGGCCACAATTAAAGTCACCAGCAAACAATACCTGAAAGGAAGTGTGCAAATAAGGATGAAGCAAAGTAAATAAAGCTATGCGTTCAGTCTTGATTTGAGGGGCATAAATGTTTATCACCCGGTAGGGACAGGACCCAATGACAAAATCTATAATAAGCGCCCTACCAGGGGCTACATCAAACAATTTTAGCAAACGGAAGTCTGGGATATTAATTAAAATTCCTAGTCCCGAACAAGAGTCCTGACCAACTGACCAAAAAGAAGGACCCAGTAACCAGTCCTGTTGTGCTTGTTGGATCTCATGTGTAGTATGAAGTCTTGTATCCTGTAATAAAATTAAACCCAAAGGCAAAAGCCGTAGAAAGGAAAAAATCAATCTCCTTTTAGCCATACACTTCATACTATTTACATTAATAGTATGGCAAACAAAGTGAAACATAGCAACAAAAAAAAGGAAAACAGACAAAAAATATACTTACAATTTCCTTTTCCCAACCACCTTCTTCCCTTTAAGTTTTACTCTGGCCTTTCGCTTCTGAGAAAGGACAGTACCAAGTTGCAACTAAGAGTCAGTGGTACCATCAGGGAGAGAAGAAGCTATGGAGGAAGAGTCCAACTCACCTCCAGCATCATCAGAAAGGGGTTGGAGAAGTTCAAAAGAATTAGATAAGGGCACTGGGGGGGGTTCCAGACCACTCACAGGAGATTGTGCAACCCGAGGGTTATTTCTCAGTGACCTTCTACGTATGACACTTGTAAGCACTCGGGCCGGGAGGAGGCATAGTACTTGGACCTGGAACCGGGTCCTGAACAGGAAAATTAGACTGGGCAGGATCAAGGACAGGAGAAATCTCAAGCAAGGGGTCATCCATGAAGGAAACTATCTGAAGTACGACCTCAGAGGATACAACAGGCACTAAAGTCTGCAGTAAGGGCTGGGCTGCCTTAGGGGGAGGTACAGCCAAGGTGGTCCGAAGACGGGCCTTCTGCGCCTGTGTAATAATAAAGCACTGGTCCACTCCACCATCATGAAATTCCTGGTTATGCTCAGCCCATTTACAATTCTGAAAGATGTGCCCCTGTTCGTCACATAGGTTACATCTACATTCATTCAAACAGTGTGCCCTACATGGCCCAGTTCCCCACAGACGTTGCATTTCATTTTATCACATACATTACTAAGATGTGCAGGATCACCACACCGATAGCAAGCCTTCGGCTGACCCGGGTAGAACAAGACCCCCCATCTCGGCCTATGAAAAAAGAGTTAGACAGATGTACAACCCCAGAATCATTAGATCGTAACAAGACTTTAAACTTCCAGCCCCCAGTCCAAATGTTCTCAGTATCCAAAATGGCTTCAGGCTGTCCCTGGATGTCACAACGCTGTTTCAGCCAATACACAACATCCTCCACCTCAACTCCCTCATTACGAAACAGAATAGTGATAGTCTTAAAAGTAGGTTTAGAAAGAGGAATAGCCTGAAATGGGGTCCATAATGCAATAGTCCACAGAGAATTATATTTTGACCAAAAATGCTCCAGTCCCCTAGATGTTTGGAAACTAATGTCAAACGTGGTTTCACCAGAGATATGAATTAATGCATATATTTCATGGGAAAAGAATTTTAAAGAATCCTTTAGAAGCGTACGTGCCACATAGACCCGATCAGGTGGCTCAGGTAACCCCCCCCAGGTATGCCAAGTGAACAGTGTTGTGTCTCTTAGCAGCTTGGATTGGAAATTTAAAAAATGAAGAATATGAACGGCTTGGTCCCGATATTTTGGTGGGGGAGCTGCGGTGGTAGGGGAGCCAGAGCCTCTATAGAAATAGTAGAAAAAAGGAGCCTGGGGTGGAGAACCCTTTGGATAATCCAACACAGGATTCTGTGTAAGCTCCAGTTCATGAGGGAGACACAAGGGGTCAGTAGTGACTTTTGAATTGCCTAAAGTTCTCTGTAGCTCCGGAAAATCTTCAGGGCAGGGGGACCATATTGGAGATGGACCCGACTTCCAACTTCCTGGGACAATACCCTGAACCCAGCCAGCACCTCTCAGCGCCGATTCAACAGTCCAGGTAGGCACTTTATTAATATTGACAGTAGATGATTCTTGTACATGTAGGGAGCTCTGTGATTTAATGGAAGCAGGTAGTGAAAAGGAAACTGAATCCATTTGTACTGCAGGCGGCAGGGGAGCAGGCAGTAGGGCTTCAGCTACTGACGCACCGGTCAGGTCAGAGCCTGTCACAGCAACAGGCAGGAAAGGAGACAAGTCAGGTAAATCTTCAAGAGCTTCCACCCGAGTGGAAGATGCATCTGTGCTGTCGGTTCTCAGGTGTTGCATATCTCTATGCATTTTCAGTTTTGCACTAGCAAAACAGCGCTCCACCATTGCAAAACACTCCCGGATCTCTTGTGCTGTCAAACAGTGATTTTCAGAATCAGATGAAGTAAAATCCTCCGGCAAGTCGATTGTAGGCACGCAAGTCAGCAAGTCAGTTCCATAAGAAGCAGGCAGAGGGCTAGGTATAGCAGCCTTAGCATGAACAGCAGAACTTAAATTTGTAGTAGGAACATCAACAGGCAAAACTTCAGTTGTTGGCATAATGGTCTCCATTCGGTCAGAGGTAGGAGCAGAGACCAAATCTCCCACCTCCATAGCTCCCTCCTCAGAAGGCAAGGGTGCGTCCACCATCTTGGACAGAGGTTCCCCCCTCTGAAGAGTAGGGGAATTTCCCCAGTGTCCTGGTCAAATTTCCCCATTCACTAAAAATACCACCAACAGCTTAATCTGGTTCAATTTCACTTGCTCACCGTCTGTATCCCCCCTCCCCCCGGTCGCCCCTGAAAAAGGGACTTCTAGTCCCAGTGGGCCTACTGGGTCAACAAAATTCAATAAATAAATAAATACGTGATAGATCCTGAATGGGCCTGTACTCCTGCCACACTCCAGTTGCACAAAGAAGCCATCCTGCACCAAAATCAGTCAGCTGCAGCATGAACCACTACCAAGAAAAGCTGGCACTTTTGTGGGTCAGTGCCTGGGACTGGCAGAACTCAGATTCCTACATGGGTCAACTGCTAAACCAGTAGCTGTGGCCAAACAAGACATTCAGTCTGCTACACTGCTGCTACAATAAAGGTCTATTTTCATTTGTCCTGTGTATGCTGTCACTCACTGTGGTCCCTGGGTACAAGCAGCAGATCCCTTGGAGAGTGTAGCAGCCAGTTCACTACAATATCGAGAGAGGGATTTCAGACGCAAAATAAAACAGGGATCTGGTTTATGTAGAACTTGAAAATAATTAATAGGGCCATTGGGCTCTTGAATAGGTCAGGATTGATTGAGACTGAGTAGTACATGGTGCTCGTGCAACTGTGAACTTTGGCTTACACTCTTTCTGCCCCTGTTACAGGGACTACCACCCTGTCAGTGTCACAAGGATGCAGAACCCTGATGGAGGTATCAAACCCCTTGGGGTGTTGCAGTGACGGGGTCCCAGGACCAAAGGCACTTTAGGCAAGAAAGTCTAACCCCAAGGAGAGAGAGTTGCAGCAGGAGAAGGGGGAGAAAGCTGGCAACAAAAAATTCTTAGCATCCAAGGGGCACTTGAACATGTGTGATTTTAACCACATGGAGGAGGCAAGGCATGTGTCACCCAATACTCTTCCAATCCACGGGCAAAGCCTTATAAGTTATTGGGTCATCAGACTCTTGAGTAAGTTAGGATTGGCTGAGACTGAGTAGTATGTGGTGCTTGTGCAACTGAATTCTAACCACAGGAAGGTCTCACTTAATGTTTACTCTTTATACGGTGATCTTGGCCAAGAGTGGTGCCCCTGAGATAGAACCTATGCAAACTGGAGAATTTAGGATGTAGGTTCAAACTCTGCATCCGCACTCCACTCTGGCCATTGCTCAGATCTTTTTCTCTGCCAGAAGAGAGCAGTCACCCCATAGTGAACTCCAGTAATGGCTGGTTTTCCAGTCGGGTTTTATTTTGAAGGTATATTTAAAAAAATGTATTTAGTTAGTTTTTTTCTGTTAATCTGCATTTAGTTATGGTTTTCTATAAATTAAGGTTTCTCCGGTTTCTGTTTGATTCCCAGGAACTAGAGAATATCTTTCTTAGCTACCATGACTATTTTGATTAGTAAACCACGTTCCTTTTGCTAAATTTAAGTGGTTTTCTATTTTTTAGCTATCCAATTTACAGAGAACGGAGCATTTTCACTTCTGTTTCTGTCTGCACCCTTTCACCTTAATTCCTGTTAGAGGAGCTACAGTTTGACCTTTGGCACAGTTTCTACAGTACAGCAGCCATTTTTTTTTACTTTTGGGCTGCATTGTTTTTTAGGAATCATTTTGATTATTTCAAGGAACTCACTAATTGGTATGTCAGAGAGGTCTTGTGGACCTTCAAAAAATTATACTAATAGTCTTCAGCTCATGGCAAGGGTAGATTGCAATGAGCTTTGTTTAAAGTGTTTAGGTCCACAACACAGCTTTATAAATTGTCATGTTTTTTTGCTGAAGGACCTTATTTAAAAGGGAAACAATTTTAAAAAGAAACTTGCCTTCTCAGTCTGCATCTGTGTCACTTAAAAATAATTCACCAGCCCAGTGGCACTGAGGGTTGAGGTGCTGGATGGCACACCTCGTGCCTCACTGGCAACCAGGGCTAGGGAGCAAGCTCAGGTTGCTGGGGTTTGGCAGGGAAGGGAGAGGATTGAGTGTCTGACAGACTGTTCTCCTCTTCTGGGGAGGAAGGGATGCTGTCCCACTCATTAGCTGCCTCCTGGTGAAGGTCAGGTGGCAGTGCTAGGAGTTCGGGAGGCACAAGAACGTGTCGACATGGTGCTCGCACACCTCCACTCGTGCGTGTTCATGGCTGGGAGGGAGAGGAATGAAGAAAATAGAAAAAAGATGGTGTCCATGACCCTGATTGCTAACTGCCATTCCACTCTGTCGCTGGACCACTGGAGACCCTGCCTGGATTGGATGTACTGAGTGGGAGGGAGGATCACCCTCCCCCTCCCAGTCCCACTTGGGGGGGAATCTGTGGGGGTACTAGGAGTTCAATGGTGCAGGAAAAGTGGTGGATGGACACAGGTGGCAAGGTAGAATGAGTTAACTGCCTGCAGACACCAGGGGGAGATAAATAGAATATGAAAAAAATAATAATAAAAAAAAAGGCTCTGAGGGTGGTCTCAACAATGGTAGAAAGCACACATCTGAAGATTCCTTCTTCTCATGTGCAGCAGCAAATAATGTAAAAAGTGACAAGAAAAAACCAAAACAGCAAGCTGTGCAGCCATCAGAAAGGCTTCATAAAGATGGTTCAGACATCAGGGTGTCAAAAAGGAGAAACCCTGAATCCAGCGATGGCAAAAATAAAAATAAAAGAGCCATAGAGCAGGCACCAAAAATGGTGTCTGCCAAAAATAAATTGAAAGAAAATAATGTCACTGCTACTCCTCCTGCATGGAGAAAGGAGTAGGTGGATGGCAAAGAAAAAATGACCTCATCAGAGGACATATCAAAAATGTTGCAAATTTTCCAGGCAGTCCAGGCAAGGGGAAATTTCAACACCATTCCTGTTACCCACCCCCACCCACACCCCACTCAGGCTCCAGCTCCAACCTATCT
Organism: Neoceratodus forsteri; assembly: GCA_016271365.2. Taxonomy (NCBI): domain Eukaryota; kingdom Metazoa; phylum Chordata; order Ceratodontiformes; family Ceratodontidae; genus Neoceratodus; species Neoceratodus forsteri. The sequence continues at coordinate 1,326,209,076 of CM028131.1, read as the reverse complement.
GCCTGTGGAGGAGGAGGAGGAAGAAGAATATTATGTGCATATGGAGGAAGGAGACCCCATGGAGTTAGAGAGCACACCTGAGCAAGATTTTGAACCTCCTTCAAGATGGAGAGGATTACTTATCTTTTTCATTTGTCTGACAAATGGTTGATACCCTTGACAACCCTCTACTAGAGGTACAGGAGGGCAAACAGGATGCTGATGATATGGACATGCTGGAGTGGCTCCACCATGAAGGATTTTATTTCCCATACATAAACCACTTAAAAAGACCACAGCAAAATTCAAGGCTGCAACTTCAGCTGCAACCATTGACAAAAAACCTGAGAGAAAATATCAGGTGGGCAAGCAGGGAGTGGAATATCTGTAAGCCCATCCTGATCATCATGGAGTAACCCAGGCTGCTGCTTGAGATATAGCAAAAATTAGCCCCATGAAAAAGACTCTAAAAGAATCAGATATTATGGCAAAAAAAGTTTATACAACAGCTTCCCTGCTTATCAGGCAGAGGAGGTAGTACAGTCAAGGCCCCTGGAGTTCTGCAATTCTGTGGTTGCAGAAATTTCCACAGAATTAGCATCATGATGCAGAATTCATGTAGTGCCGCAGAATTCATTGTTTTTGGTGACTTTTCATTCAAATATTCTGCTTTTCCATAATGCCAGGCTCCCATACCCATCCTGTGTATCCTGAAGCCACTCCTCTATACTTGGTATGTGATGTTATCAATGACATCACATCATATTTTAGCCAATGGCAAGACTGCATTCTGCCAGAGAAAAATAAATCATGCCGCAAAAATCAGAAAATGCTGCCGCAAAGAATTAGGGGCCATGAGTATAGTGCTGTGGTTTAGGGCACTGAGCTGCAAACCTGGAGACCTGTGTTTGAATCCCACAGCCTCCAAATGCATACTGTGTGATGCTGAGCAAGTCACTTAACCTTCTTGCACTCCCAAGTCACACCTGGAAACAAGATTTTGCTTAATGTGCCTTTCCTGGTTAAACAGTTTGCCTTTATTTATTTATTTATTGAAATCTTGGTATTAACCTTTGAGCTGGAAGCTCATTTGCAAAGGTTCCACATCATACATGCAAAGACAAACAAAACATAGGTACAGGTAGTGGATAAACGATTATTACAACAAAAAGTGCAAGTTACACAGCACAGGGACATAAGAACAGTATAAGTGCAATGTTACAAAGTTCAACTTATTACATTCAGGTAAACATAGTGGTCAACAATAAGGAGGCAGCCAGGACAGAGGCTTTGTTTGGAGTGGTGTGGGAGGAGAGGGTGAAGTAAGTGGGAGAAGGGTGAGGAGAGAGGTTGGTGGAGGTGAGGAAGAGGTCAGGACAGGTAGGAGGTAGGAAAGGGTGTATAGTGTGGGCGAGGGGTGGTAGAGGCAGAGAGGTGGGAGGTTTAGCAAGGAGGGAGGTAGATAGGGAGAAAAGAAGAGAGGCAGCAAGAGAACTTGTAGTTAGGGTGGATCTTCACAGTTGCTCAGAGAGGTCAGATGTTGGAGGAGCAGTCTCTTAAAGGTGCAAGTTTGGGCTCATTGGTTATATTAGGGGGTAGATTGTTAAGCCATTGGGGGGCATGGTAAGCAAAGGACCGCTGTGCCCGGGAGGTTCAGAAGAAAGGGACTTTCAGCGATTGCCTTGACATTCCTTTCATTTGGTGGGGTTGGCCACTGGGGTTAGTAGATTTTGGAGTGATGGCAGGGTAAACCTAAGGCTTGTGTTTTTTCCAAGGAGATAGACTTGGTAGCGGATCCTGCCCTGAAGGGTGAGCCAGTTCGTTGTGCATAGAAGACACAGGTGTGGGTAAGTCTATTCACCCCCAATGTGAGCCTGCAATATCTATTTAGGGCCCTTTCTCTTTCCCTTATCAGTCAGGCAGCTTATTCAGCACATACAACACAGTACCAGAAGGCACTTTGGAACACAATTCTGGCACTGGTGGAAACAGCAGAAGATGGTTTGGCACATCATCCGATTGCTACAGCAAGATCAGCCCTGGATGCCACAAAATATCATTTCCCCACTATGAAATTCACTAATAACACTGCTTCCAGAGTTTTGGCTCATGCAGTATTCTTAAGAAGGTCTTCCTGGCTGAGGACTACCATCCTTTCCCAGGATACTCAAAACAAGGCCATAGATTTCTCCTTTAAAGGAGACATTATTTGATGACAAAACAGAGGCCAACATGAAAAAGTAGATGAGCTCAAAACCACTTCAAAAATAAGAACGAGAAGAAAAAGGCCTATACCTCCTACATGTCATATAGAAAGGGATGTAGAGGCAGGGGATACTTCCCAAGAGCCTATGTCACTTACGCCCCCTACAAGTACTAATCACAAAGAGGTTACTATAGGGGAAGGGGAAAAGGGCTTCCAGGCGTAATGCTGTAGCTTCAATGCCTAAGCCCCAGCCAAAACAAAACCCCTAACATTTTTTCCAGGTCACCCAACCATTGTCAGTTGGAGAAAGACTGGCACATTACTTCCAGAAACGGGCAAACATTACCACAGACAGGTGGGTACTGGAAGAAGTGGGCCGGGATTGTATCTGCATTTCAGACACTTTCCAAACCTGCAGAAACAGAACATTTTCCAGCACACTCCCACAGAAAAAGGTAGCACAATATAATAGCACTAGGGTTTGAGCACCTACAATAATGGCGACCCAATCCCCAGCGCATGTGTCGAGGGCTACTGTAGGGTAGGGTGGCTGGATGGGGAGGTCGGTGAATTTAGCGATGGGATGTCGCTACACTTCCATGTGAAGGGGGGGCAAGCATGCAGAGCGAGGGGAGGGAGGGAATGTGAGGGGTGGTGTTGTGGTGGGTTGCTGAGCTGACCCTGTGGCATGGTGGGTGGGTTGGCGGCATTGGTCGGCAGGGTACTGGGTTAGGGTCAGGCGCTGGTGTGTTTTGTTGCACCCAGCCCAGACCTTTTTTTTTTATGTTTCCACCCCAACATGCAGCCCCCCCTTAAGTAGGGGGGTGTGGGGAGCAAAGCCCCCCTCATAAAACATTAAAAACCTAAGTCCCCAGTGCCATTTTGCTGTGTGCTGGGGTGTCAGAGTGCCAAAATAAATTTCCGGCACTCTTGACTTCTGGATAAAGGTGATCGCCTTTAGACTTTCACAGTTATCACATAGATCCCAGAAAAAAAGTCAGCTGGAACGGGAAGTAGAAAAACTGCTAATATTAAAAGCTATAGAAAAGGTCCTTGCCTCCCAGTGGGGGAGGAGCGTATTCTCAAGATACTTCCTGAACCACAAGAAAAATGGGGAGTGGTGACCCATTTTAGACCTCAGGGGCCAGATACATAAAACTTTGCCCAGGCGCTAACCCAGTTTGCCCAGAGTTGGTATTCACAAAGCCCAGTTTGCCCATGCAAACAGTGTTTGTGCCCAGGCAAAGATGTGAGTGGGGCTGCAATGCAAATGAAGAGGAGGGGACCTGCATATCCCAGCAGTACTATTCTCAAAGTTTGTGCTATGCACAAGGGGCATTTGTGAAGGCCCTTGCATGGAGAAATTACCGCTGACAAAAACCTGGTGGTTATCCGTGCAACCCTAGTGGTTGGAGGAGGTACTGTGGCCCCCACTCGCTCCCCGTTCTCCGATCACCATCCCCAAAGAAAGAAATATACCTCAGTAGTCTAGGGTCTCTCCCCCCTCCCCAATTGCTGACCCCATGAAAAATAATTTTCCCTAGTGTAGTGGTCCCTGCCCCTTCCAGGTCACTGACTGTGGACCCGATATGCTATAATATGTTTCCATAGTGTAGTGGTGTCCTCCCCCACCCCAATCACCGACCTGATATGCCATAATAATTTTTCCATAGTGTAGTGGTGCCCTCCCTCGCCCCGATCAATGATCGCCATCCCCAAATGTGGAAAATCACATTCCCTGGTAGTCTGGGGTCCTTCCCCCCACCCCATCCATGTGAGCCACCTCTTGGCTCCCCCCATCCCAATATAAGATCGGCTACCAACACAGCCCTCCTCGCAGCACAGTAGCTTGGTGCCAAATGAGCCATCATGGAACATGTACTGAGTACAGTATGCACTCCATGAGGGCTCATTCAATGGCCAGCCACAGTGGTGTGAGGAGGGCTGTGCTGGTTGCTGATCTTGGATTGGGATGAGGGGATTGGTCACACTGGATGGGGTGGGGGAAGGACTCTAGACTACCATGAAATGAGGTTTTCTGCATTTGGGGATGGTGATCGGTCACCTGGGGGGGACCACTACACTAAACTATGGAGAGTTATCATTGCATATCAGGTCAGTGATCAGGGTGGACGATGGCACCACTACACTATGGAAAAATTGTTATACCATATCAGGTCGGTGATTGGGGCAGGGGAGGGCACCACTACACTATGGAAACATTAGTATTGCATATCAGGTTGGCGATCGGGGTGAGGGAGGTCACCACTACACTATGGAAAATTTTTATAGCTTATAGGGATGGTGATCAGTGATGGGAGGACCCACTACACTATGGAATCTGTATTTAACATATGCATCAGCAATTGGGGAGGGGGAGGGACCCTGGACTACCAGAGAATGCATGTATTGCTTTGGGAACAGCGATCGATGGATGGGGGGAACTACATCAGAAGAATGCGGCTGCGTAGTGCACGGGCTTGTGGGGTGTAGGCATGCTAGACCAAACAAAAGCCATGCAAATGGGCCCATAATTTGCATGTTAATGGCCACTAGCCCAATGGGCTCATTTGCATGGCTACTTTAGTGAATAGGGAGTTAGCTCATGTGCACTATTGTTGCCGGTCATTCTGCTGGCTGGCTGTGGGGGCAGTGCTACTGGGGTTCCTGGTGACTTTTATGGGTTAGTGCTGCCCCCACCTGCCCCTATTCATAGCCAGATAGCACATCGTGCTATCCAGCTGTGAATAGCAGGCTTGTCCACCAGCGCAACCGCGAGATGCAGTGCAAACATTTGCCTATCACTTTGCGTTTTTTAGTGAATCCTACCCCAGGTCTCTCAAAAAACTTTTAAAAATAAAAAAAATTCAAGATGGTCACATTAAGCACAGTAATACTATCTTTACCATACATAGAAACATAGAAGGTGATGTCAGATAAGGACCTCAAGGCCTATCCAGTCTGCCCATTTCTTTTTCTACTTTACGAATGTGCCATCAGCCTTTGCTCTGTCATTGGCCTATCTATTCATACACATCTGTATTGCTCCCTTATGCCTATCCCATGCCTGTTTGAAGCCCTGTACTGTATTCATATCCACCACTTCCTGAGGTAGGCCGTTCCATGCATCCACCACCCTTTCTGTGAAAAAGAACTTCCTCACATTACCCCTTAATCGGCATCCCTCTAATCACATGCTGTGTCCTCTTGTCCTGCTATTTTTCTTATATTGAAACATGTTAGACTCTTTCACCTTGTTAATGCCCTTAAGGTGTTTGAATGTTTCGATCATATCACCTCTCGCCCTCCTTTGCTCTAGGGTATACATATTGAGCTCCGTTAATCCGTCCTCATATGTTTTCTGGTGCAGACCCTGCACCATTTTAGTTACCCTTCTCTGGACTGCCTCAATTTGGTTAATGTCCTTGTGAAGGTGTGGCCTCCAGTACTGCACACAGTGCTCCAGATGGGGCCTAACCAGTGTGTTGTAAAGAGGGATTATTACCTCCCTCTTAGAACTTGTGATACCACTACTAATACACCCTAACATCCCCCTAGCCTTACCTACTGCTTCAGTGGTCTGCTTGGATGATTTCAGGTCATCTGTGATGATGATGCCTAAGTCTGTTTCTTCCCTTGTGACTGCCAGCAACTCCCCTCCCAGCCAATAGGTGGCTTCAGGGTTTCTCTTCCCTATGTGCATGATCTTGCACTTCTTTGCATTAAACCCCAGTTACCACTCTTCCAACCATTTTGCCAGTTTATCCAGATCTCATTCTGCCCACCCCATCTGTATCATCTACTCTGTTGCAGATCTTAGTGTCATCTGCAAACAGACAAACCTTACCCTTCAGTCCATCTGCAATGTCACTGATGAAGATATTGAAGAGGACTGGCCCCAGGACTGATCCCTGAGGTACCCCACTTGTGACTTGCATCTCTTCTGACTGTATACCATTTACCACTACTCTCTGTTTTCTGCCTGGTAACCAGTTTGCCACCCAGTTGACCAACTTCTGACCCACTCCAAGCCTACCCAGCTTATTAATCAATCTTCTATGTGGAACAGTATCAAAAGCTTTGCTGAAGTAAAGGTAGGTGACATCAACTGCTCCCTCTTGGTCCACCACTCTGGTTACCCAGTCAAAGAAATCTATGAGATTAGTTTGACAGGACTGTCCTGTTGTAAACTGTGCTCCTATGGATTCCAGGTGTTGCACCATTCTTTCCTTAAGGAGTGCCTTCATAATCTTGCCCACTACTGAGGTAAGACTGACCAGTCTATAGTTCCCTGCCTCCTCCCTGCTACCACTCTCATGAAGTGGGATCACATGAGCCCATCTCCAGTCTTCTGGGACATCTCCTGTGCTCAGAGACTCACTAAACAGTTCTGATAATGGCTCTTCTAGTTCCACCCTTAGCTCCTTTAGTACCCTGGGATGTATGCCATCAGGTCCCATTGCCTTGTCCACCCTGAGCTTATCGAACTCTTGTAGGACCCTTTCTTTTGTAAAGGGACTAGTGCACACCTCCTTCCCCCCTGTGTCCATGGTGCTGAGCTGTGGGCCCTGCTCTACCTTCTCTTCAGTAAATGCTGAGCAGAAGTATCTATTTAGGATAGAAACTTTTACATGGTCCTCCTCCTTACACACACCCTTATCCCCTTTGATCTTAGCAATAACCCCTCTGGACTTTCTCCCTTCACTAATGTATCTATAGAAAGTCTTGTCACCTTCTTTTACAGTTTGTGCTAGTGTTTCCTCAGTTTGGGACTTTGCCTGCCTTACTGCCTTCCCTGCTTCCCTTAGGGAATTTTGGTATGCCTCCATGTCTTCATTCTGCTGCATTCCCTTATATCTCCTGAAGGTCAGCCTTTTGGCTCTGACCTTTTCTGCTACTGTTTTTGAGAACCAAAGTGGTTTCCTTCTTCTTTTGCACTTCCTTTTCTCTCTAATGCAATGGGATGTTGCTTCAAGTATTGCATCCTTAATGCTTGCCCACTTTGCCTGTACCCCCTCACCTGTATTTCTTTTTGCCAGGGCTAGCTTAACTCTGTTGGCCATCTTATCAAAGTTAGCTCCTCTGAAGTCCCATAGTTTTGCCTTGGAATGGGATGATTTAGTTCTAGTGGCCAATCGAACCATACCATGTGATGTTCATTGGCCCCCAGGTGACCTTCTACCTGCAGATCTGTGATCCTTTCCCTGTTAGTTAGTACTAGATATAGGATATCCCTGTATCTTGTGGGTTGTTGTACCAGTTGTTTGAGGCCCTCCCCCCCTGCAGGGAATCCACTATGTGTCTAGTTTTGGCAGATGTTCCTGCTGGTATTGACCAATCTGTATCTGGCATGTTGCAGAAAGGTCATTGTCTGGAATCCCTTGATCTGAAAGATGCCTATTTTCATACGCCAGTGAGACAGTTTCACAGAAAATACCTCAGATTCAAGCTGCGAAACTGCCAATACCAGTTCACAGCTCATCCGTTTGGTGTCACCTCAGCTCCCGAGAATTTTCACAAAGTGCCTGGCTGTGCTCACAGCATATCTGAGAAAACAAGGCATGGTGGTTTTCTCCTACCTGGACAACTAGCTAGTCTCAGGAAAAACAGAACAAGAGGCATGCTGCTGAGTTCTGTTGGTAAAATGAACCTTGTAGAACCTTGGATTCTTGATACTCCTGAAGCAGTCCCAGCTAGAGCCTATTCAAGGACTGGAATTCATAAGAGCAGAGTTAAATACACTGAAGGGGGAAATTTTCCTCCCGCAGCCCAGAGTTACAGCTTTAATAGAAACAGTAGGGTCTTTCACAGCAGGTCAGCCAAGACCTGCAAGAGACTTCCTAGTTACTGGATCACATGGCCACATCCACAGCTGTGGTTCCATGAGCCAGGTTACAAATGAGAAATAAACATTAACAATTAAGGGACAACTGGTCCCAAAGATGGGATCCACTTTCAAAGCTAGTGCCAGTGACAGAAACATTAATGGAATCATTGCAGTGGTGGAAGGAAGAAAGCAACCTGAGAGAGGGCATTCCCTTTCTTCAGCAATCACCAACAAATAGTCTTACTATGGATGCCTCACTCCTGGGATGGGGTGCCCACCTGCAGGACCTCACAGTGAGTGGCACGTGGAGCCCACAGGAGTCACTAAAGCACATAAACCTCCTGGAGCTCAGAGCAGTACTGCTAGCAAGGCACACTTTCTCCTCCCATTAACAGGGTCAGAATGTTCAAATTAGAACAGGAAACACTACAGCAATGTACTATATAAACAAGCAGGGAGGAATCAGATCCTCCAGACTTTGTACAGAGGCAATGAGGATCTGGGACTTGACATATTTTTTAAAAGCAAACATATCTGCAGTGCACCTCTTAAGCAAAAACAATGTCCTGGCAGACTCCCTAAGCAGAATCAGTCAGGGAAATCATAAGTGGGCCTTGAACCATCAGGTTCTGGCCACAGTGTTCAAAAGGTGGGGCACCCCCAATATGGACCTGTTTGCATTTTGAGAGGGCTATCAGCTCCCACAGTTTTGTTGCAGAGCACCAACCAGAGTAACAGTCCCAGAGAACTCCCTGGTACTGGACTGGACAGGAACATTTTTGTATGCCTTCCCACCATTTCCACTCATTCAGAAAGTACTCCTGAAACTCAGGAGGGAACCTGCAACAATGATCATGACAACTCCAGACTGGACCAGACAGGCCTGGTACTCAAAGCTTCTAATCCTGTCCAACAAGAATCTAGTCAGCTTGCCACTCAGTCACAGACTACTGACTTTGTCGAAGAGCAGAAAAACTTTCCTGAATCCCAGGACCCAGTGACTGAGGAGATGTGATTCCCATACACAAAAGTGGGAGCAAGACAGAGGTAGGAAACTACAGATCTGTTAGTTTGACCTCAGTGGTAGGGAAAATGATGGAATCACTACTGAAGGAAAGAATTGTTGAGTTCCTAGAGGCCAGTGGGGCACAGGACCCAAGGCAGCATGGATTCACAGCAGGAAGGTCATGTCATATGAATCTAATAGATTTCTTTGACTGGGTGACCAAAGTAGTAGACCAGGGAGGGGCTGTGGACATGGTCTACCTAGACTTTAGCAAGGCATTTGACACAGTCCCACACAAAAGATTAATATACAAGTTAGTCAGCCTTGGAGCAGGTCCCAAGGTGGTAGCCTGGGTAAAAAATTGACTGGACAACAGGATGCAGAGGGTAATAGTAAATTGAGTACACACTGAAGAAAGGAGGGTTACTAGCAGGGTACTGCAGGGTTCAGTACTGGGACTGGTCCTCTTTAATGTCTTTATAAGTGACATTGCAGAGGGACTAGAAGAAAAAGTATGCCTCTTTGCAGATGACACAAAGATCTGCAACAGGGTCGATACAGAAGGTGGGGTGGAAAGGATGCGAAGGGACTTGGCAAGGTTGGAGGAGTGGTCAAATGTATGGCAGCTTAGACTCAACACAAATAAGTGCAAGTAATGCACCTGGGAAACAAAAACCCAGGGGAAGAGTGCACAATGGGGGTGAGATACTAACAACAACAAAAATGGAAAGGGACCTGGGGGTAATCATATCAGATGACCTTAAGGTGGACAAGCAATGTGAGAAGGCAGCAAGGAGGGCTGGGGGATACTGGGATGCATAGGGAGAGGCATCACCAGAAGAAAACAGGAAGTTGTTATCCCTCTGTACAGACAGTTGATGAGACCCCATCTGGAGTACTGCGTGCAGTTTACTTGGTTTACTTGGTTATTTTGAGAAAAAAGAAGGCCGAAGCCCATCTAGATTTTCTCCCCATGTACAGTGGGAACATCTGAAATTATAATCTCATTGCTAACCAATTATCTACAGCCTTTTTAAATGATACGATGTTAACTAAGTCCACTATTTCTTGTGGTAACCTGTTCCATAATTTCGGTACCCTTAATGAAAAAAAGTTTAATCTTAAATTAGTCTTAGCTTTAAGTACCATTAGTTGTTTAGTATGGCATCTTGGGACAATACGTTGGGTATCATGAACTAGTCCGCATTTATTCATCAAATCCGGGTTTTTTAGTAGTTTATGTATTAGTAATAAATCCCCCCTAGCACTTCTTTTCTGTAGAGAATGCAAACCAGTCAATGATAGTCTTGATTTGTAAGGTAATTTGACTAATCTAGGAATCATTCTAGTTGCTCGTCTCTGAACTCTTTCTAAACAGTCAATATCTGTTTTTATATGTGGGTTCCAAAAGGGAGACCCATAATCGAGAAGAGGTTGAATAGTCAATCTGTAAAGGGTCATAATACATTGCTCAGACTTATTTACAAAGGAACGATGGATTTGTCTTAATAAGCCATTTGCAGTATTTGCTATCTTTGTGCAATGATTTTTTGAGGACAGCTTAGTATTAATTAAAACTCCCAAATCCCTTTCCACATCTGATGACTTCAGTAATGAATTATAAATATAATATTTATTTTGTGGATTATGGAGTCCAAAGTGCAGAACAACACACGTGTCCACATTAAACTCCATTTGGTTGTCAACAGCCCATTTTTCAATTGATTTTAAATCAGAGTTTAGTAAATTAAACTCTGACAAATTGTTTACAGGACCCCCTAGCTTTGAGTCATCAGCGAATTTGGACAACCAGTTGTTATTAGTTACTTGCATATCGCTTATGTAAATAAGAAACAGAACCGGACCCAATACCGAGCCCTGAGGCACACCACTAGTAACTGCTCCTAATTGAGATTGATGGTTATTTAATACCACTCTCTGGGTTCTGTTTGTCAACCAGGCAGAAACCCAATTGATCAATTGATCTGAGAAACCTAATGAATACATTTTATTGATCAAATTATTATGAGGTACTTTATCAAAAGCCTTGCTGTAATCCAAAAGTATAACATCCATTTTATTTTTATCATCTAGGCCCTTGCTTATATTGTTGTAGAATGAAATCAGATTTGTTGTACAAGAGTGGTTTGACTTAAATCCATGTTGGGTATGATCAGTAATTTTTAATTCAATCATTTCTTTTTCCAGAAATGATTTGATCAATTTCTCCATTATTTTACAGATTATAGAGGTAAGACTTATTGGACGATAATTTTGGACTACAGATCTACTACCTTTTTTATAAATGGCATAACAAAAGCTGTTAACCAATCTAGAGGAATCTCTGCATTATGAAGAGATTTGTTAAATATTAATTTTAAAGGAAATGCTAAAGCCTTAGCAGTTTGGATTAAGAATCTGGCATTAATTTGGTCCGGACCTGGACTTGTAGTTTTCTTTAATTTTGTTATGAATGGCAATATATTCGATACCTTAATATTATATGTATGAGATAGTTTAGTATTGACACTTGTAGATTTTAGGGGAAAAGAATCTTTTTTTGAAAAGACTGAACAAAAATAAGTATTAAAGAGATTAGCTATATCTAAATCTGATTGTATAGAACTACCATCATGAGTTATTGGCCCTATCTTATGCATATTACCTTTTTTATTGTTTAAATATGAAAACAAGGACTTGTATCCATCCTTAGTATGTGCCAACTTAAATTCAAACTTGGATTTAGCTTGTTTAATCATGTGTTTAAGCTTTTGTAAAGTTTTTTTGTACTGAAGAAATATTTCTTTATTATTAATACTAAAGGTGTTTTTAATTTTTGAACAATTTTCTTTTTTTTTTATTTGTAGTCTAATAGAATTATTAAACCACCTAGGGATTCTGCCCTTACTATTATATTTGTTTTTTATTGGAACATACTTCTTTTCCAAGAAATAAATTAAATCTTTTAATATAATCCAGGCCTCGTTTGAAGAAAGAGCCTGAAAAATCTTATCCCACTAAATTTTTTTGATTTCCTTATTAATACTGATGAAGTCTGCACTGTCATAATTTTTATATGTTGACTTGTTATTCTGATTCTTTTTTGCTCCCATTAAATTAAACAGGATAGAGGAATGATCACTATTTCCCAGGGAATCCATAATTTAAATATTAGATATTTTGTGACTAATGTTAGTAATAAGGAGATCCAAAATATTAGTACCTCTAGTAGCAGACGAAACTAGTTGAACTAGTCCATTATCTGTTAATACCGATAAAAATTCATTGTCATGATTGTTATGTCCTAAATTAGTGGTCCAATTGATTTGGGGCATATTAAAATCGCCAATATTATTGCATCCTTTAAATATGTAAAATGGATTAAGTCATTCATTAGGGCTTTCCATGAATTTGGATCACTTGATGAGGGTTATAGCAATTTCAATTGTTATTTGTGGAGTCCCTGAGGTTGGATTACCACCCAGATACTTTCTGAGTCATTTGGGCTGGTATTTCATAGGAGGGGATATCATCTCTAATATATAGACACACACCCCCTCCCTGCTTAAGGACTCTATTTTTATAATAGAGTTGATAACCCATTAAATGTTGACTCCACTGAGAATGAGAGTCCCACCAAGTTTCAGTCACTGCAATTATTGCTAAATTCAATAATTTACTTTTTGCCTCTAACTCTGAAAGTTTGGATATATTTAGAGAACGGGCATTTAATGACAGGATTTTAAAAGTTTTTGGTGACTCATTCTTGGATTTGTTTCGAGACGTGGGTAAGTTCCCATTCTCCCCCTTTTTTATTAGTTTAAATAATTGTTTATAATGTTCAGAAATGTTTTACCCAACATAGTACTGCCCCTTCTACTCAAATGTAGGCCATCCCAACAATACAAGCGGGATTTGTCCACAAAGTTTTCCCAATGGGTTAAACATGGAATATTCTGTTCAATACACCATTTTCTAAGCCAGTTGTTGATAGATTTAATTTTATCAATCAAGTCCTGGGTTGCTCTGGGAACTGGTAAAATTTCTGAAAAACAAACTGTACAACCCCTGTCTACAAGCAAATTATTTAATGCCACAAAATCCTGTTTAAGTTTTTTAAGAGTGGAGTTGTTCTGAATATCATTTACACCTGCATGAATTATAACCAAGGGATTTGGGCCTGCATCTTTTAGGATGATTGGGATTCTGGTAGTAATGTCATTTAACTTTGTCCCCTTAAAACTAGAGCAGGTTCGATTTAATTTATCTGGGTTGCAAATAGTCCTATCTAGATGTTTAACAAGGGAATCGCCAAGGACAAATATCTGCTTTGGAACATCTTCAAAATTTGAAGCCCTAGCAGATTTAGGCATTTCAGGAGAAGTTTTAGAGACTGTTAAATGAAAAGGCGAAGTAGCCAAAGTAGAAGTAGCAGCTGGTACGAGCTCATTTTGTCTTGTCTGAATTATATTTTTTGTCGTTGTGATTTCCAAAGGTATAGGTCTCAAGAGATTATTTGTTTTTAATCTTGGATAATTTGCCGGAGTATTTGGAAGAATAGTTATTTCCTGAGGTGTACTATCATTTAATGTTGAAAAACTATTTTGTAACGGAATTTGAAAAGATTTAAATATTTGCCCTCCTCTTCATTTAGTTTTAGATTTAGGAATCATTGCCCACTCTTCCCCAGCTAGCTGATTTTGTGGGATTTTATTTTCTAACCTTGTAGGTTCAGGCACAGGAACAGCCGTTTGGGAGTTACCAGGGATAAAAAGCTCAACTGCCTGGTCAATGAAAGATTCTAAACTTGTTATGTCACTATCGACTGGTTTTTGACTAAGAAGAACAGTAATTTGCTCTTGAAGGGTAGATATCAACACACAGTTTTGACAAATTGGTTCAGTCTCCAAGATATCTAAACCAAACATCCTACAATGGACACATTGCTTATATGAAACATCCATTTTTTTATAAAACAAGTTCTAATCTACATTGGTAGATTGAAATAAAAGAAACTTACTCCACTATGAACACGATTTCGGTCTGTGGAGTTACACAAATTTTTCGCTATACACGCTAAACATGCAAAACACGCACAAGTTCTGGAGACCCTATCTCCACAAGGACATAGACAGGATGGAGGCTGTCCAGAGGAGGGTAATTAAAATGGTGCAGGGTCTGCACCAGAAGACTTATGAAGAGAGATTAAAGGAGCTTAATATGTATACCCTCGAGGAGAGGAGGGAGAGGGAGGACATGGTAGAAACTTTCAAGTACCTCAAGGGAATCAACAAAATCCAAGAAGGTAGCATCTTTCAGAAAAAGAGATGTGCAAGAACAAGGAACACAATTTGAAGATAGAGGGAGAATGGCTCAGAGGTAATATGAGGAAGTATTTTTTCATGGAGAGGGTTGAGGAAATGTGGAACAGCCTTCCTGAGGAGATAGTGGAGTCAAAAACAGTGGGGGAATTCAAGAATGCATGGGACAGACATAAGGCAGTCCTAGTGGGGGTAGGAGGAAGTAAGCTGTTGGTTAACTAGGATCTGCAGCTTATCCATTAGGTAGAGAAATGGGCAGACTAGGTGGGCCAAGCAGTCCTTATCTGCCATCAAATTCTATGTTTCTATGGTTTTTGAGGAGTTAGAATTTTCTGGACTGGACCTCTCAGAAAAAGTCCTGAAGGTGCTTAAGGTTTCAAGGAAACCTGCTACCAGGAAAGCATATTCCTCTAAATGGAAAATGTTTACTTACACTTATGCCCCCAGAAAAATAAACCCAGTAGAGGCAGGGTTGCCTATAATTCTGCAAACAATGGGAGGGCTGAAGCCCGTGGTTCTGTGTGGGGGAATGGCTCCTCCCACATTCCACATAAAATTCAAGCTCTCCCAGCAGCCTCTGCTTAGAGCTTTGTGACACACCCACTGTCCTCCCATGCCTCCTCCTCTGGCATCATCATCTTTGGTGCTGGGCCCTCTATTCCCTACTCACTACCCGGTTTACCTACCAACGGTGGGAATAGAGTAAGGCCAAAGTTAAAAAATCCATAAGTATTCACAAGCACTACACGATGCACCAAACATTGAACCAAACTTACAGCTCCAACACCCAAAGGGTCTGTGCCAAAAAAATGCAAGGCTAGCAACAGAAATCAATCAGCACCAAACACAAAGAATGAAATGCACAAATACCTCATTTATTGTTCAAAATGCAAAAGTGTCATGTAAAAAAGTGCCCATGAACAGGATTTAGGAAGGCACCTCACAATACCCCTTGATCGGTTTCGCTGCTATAGCACCATCAGGGGAATGTGAATTTCACAAACATCTCCTGTTTAAATAGTGTCTCAGTGCTTAAAGTGACAGCGCCAAAAAAAAAAATCAATGAACCAATGAGACTTAAAACAGAAAACTTTAACAATTAGAGAAGAAAAGTCACTATAAAAGCACATATCCAAAACAAAGTGATTAAATAATCAAGCACATAAGCTTATAATGATAAAAATGTGCTTTTAGGGTGACAAAATTGACTCAACAAGCAGCCACTTACCCAAGCAAAAGATCATGAACCACATGTGCTGCCACAAAAGGCACAGTCATGTGTATTTCATATAAACCCCTTGCTATATCTAATTATTTCCAGTATACTGGCACATTTAAATTATAGTGGCATGGTAGCGCCACTATAGTTAGGGTTGAGCAGGGATTTCTACGTTAAACCTCAAATTGTGCACTTCAGTATCTTCATAATTTTCTGACAGATTTGCACAAAATTTTGCATGTGTGGTCTTGTGGGGTAGCACTCATGACTTGCCAAGTTTCATTCTGGTTGGATGTGTGGATCCTGAGTTGCAGATAGGAACAAAAACATAAAAAATCACAGTTATTTGCTGTTTTTTGTCATCACCTTGTACCCTGATGGTTTGGAATTTTGGTCTGAAATTTTCAGAGTAGAAAGGGCGTGACCCACAGATGTGCATTTCGCTGGTTTGATGAAAAAACATTAATCTGTTCAAAAGTTATTAAATTTTAAAAACGTTGGTTCTAAGCATGCTCAGTACAGTTTTGGAATGCTTCTTGGAATGAAAAAAGAATTTGGTCATTATGAAAAAGGATCCTTTTGTATGGGGCCAATCTGTTTTCATGAGGAAAAAATCCTTTTTCATATGGCCACCATCTTGTTTCCTTTTAAAAAAAAAAGTCAAAACCCACAAAAATTACATCCTGTAGAGACACCAACACATGCATCTTGGTCATTGGGACCCGGTTAGGTGGCTTCCGCTTTTAACTGTCGGAAAATGACTCCCAATGTATTTTTTACATTTTTACATACTTTTTTGTGACTCGCTTCTGCTTTTTTGTATGGCCATATGGAAAAAGAATTCAGCCATACAAAATGGATCTGTTCATATGAATTAAGAATTGGGGCTTAGTTTTTTTTTTCAGTGCTTTTTCATATGATGGGATCCTTTTTCATATGAATGAGAAAAACAGATGAAAGAAGATCCTTTCATATGAAAAAAGAATTGGAAAGAACTAAGTCCCAGTTCTATTTTCGAATGAAGGGATCATTTTTGTATGCCTTTTTTGTTCATAAGAAAAAGGATCCCTTCATACAAATAAATAATTTGGACTTATGTTTTTTTCAGATTCTTCTTTTGTTTGAAGGGATCCTATTTTGTATGCTTTTTTTACTCATATGATAAAATGATCCATTCATATGAAAAAAGATTATGCACTTATTTTTTTCTGGATTCTTTTTTGGTATGAATGGATCTTTTTTTGTATGCTTTTTCTTTTATAGGAAAAAGGATCCATTCATACGAAGAAAGATTTCTGACTTAGCTTTCCAGATTCTTTTTCCGTATGAAGGAATCCTTTTTCGTATGCTTTTTCCAGTCGTACAAAAAGGATGCCCTCATACGAAAAAAGAATTTGGACTTAGTTTTTTGTGTTATTCTTTTTTTTTGTATGAAGGCATCCTTTTTTGAATGGGGTTTTCATTTCATATGAAAAAGCATTCCTTCATAAGAAAAAGGATTTTGAACTTAGTTTTTTTACGCGTTTTAACTTCAACAAGCCATAACCCTCAATATTTGGATTTAAGGGAAAATCTATATATCATATCAAATGTCTTAAGCTGTGCTGCAAGAATAACACATAATACCCCCCAAAATATCTAGGAACCATATAAAAACACAAATATTAAAAAATGAAAATTCCCGTAGGATAACATTAGAAGCTTAAGAAGCCATACTGTAATTCCCTCAATATTTGGACTTAAGGGACAATCTATATATCAAATCAAAAGTCTTAATGAGTAGTGAAATAATAACACATAATCCCTTCCAAACATCTAGGGGCCATATTAAAAAGCACAAAAATTAAAAAAATGCAATTTCCTATAGGATAACATTAGAAATTTAAGAAACCATAACTCCCTCCATATTTGGACTTAAGGAACAATCTATATATCAAAACAAAGGTCTTAACAAGTACTACAAGGAAAACAACTATACCCCCCCATGAACTATGAACAATATAAAAAATGCATACAAATGTAAAAAATGCAATTTCCCATAGGATAACACAAGAAGTTTATTAAGCCATACAGTGAAGGAAATAAATTGCTGTTTTGGTACAAATGCAAGTGCAGGGCCTAGGGTGTCCTGAGCTTCCACAGTAACATACATGTTCACATCTTCAGCCCCTGTCCTCCCACAGGCAAATGAGGATACAATTATGCTATCTCAAAAAGTAAGGAAATTGGAGGTCACATGGGTGCCCAACTGCAATGAAAACTTGAATGCTTCCCCTCCGGCTACCCTGAACTAACACCTGGTACTAGCTCTTAACAGAGATGACTCTAAGCTAAATTTTCCACACCAAAGGCTAAGGTACACCTGGGGAGCAGTCAACTTGATTTTCACAGAAAACGGACAAAGATCAAGCAAGTAATCAGCTAGAGAAGTGCAACCACTCTTGCCACAAAGTATCACAAAGATGGCATGCAGAGCCTCACAGTGCCGATTGCCATTCCAGGACATGGACCCCCTGCTCCCAGAAAAAATTGCAACAGCCATGCACGCTGTACAGTCAACAATGATTGAAACCCAGGCCACCCTTACTCAGCTGATGGGCAGAATCACTAATACTGAAGTTCAAATCCATACAATAAAAGCAACCGAGAAACAGCAAGACAAACACCTGGCAAAGGCTGAAATCCAAATCAATTGGTTGGCAGCCAAAATGGAAGATCTAGAGGGCAGAGGAGATGGAAAAACAGTTAAATTCTGGGACTGCAAGAAGGTTTAGAGGAAAAGGACCCAGTCCGTTACCTTCAGGACAAGTTACCAGTGTGACTGAAGCTAGATCCAATGCAATACTTCTTTGAAATTGAGAGGACTCACAGAATAAAACAAGCCACCACATCTGCAGCCTCAAACAAAACCAAGACCCCTCATATTTAAACTGTTATGATACCAAGATGAGGAGTTAAATCTTACCAAGACGAGAGAACTGCAGAATGTGGAGGTAGCTGGGACCAGACTGTCCTTTTACATGGACTACCCATGGTCCATCCTAGAGAAAAGGCAAGACTTTGACCACATTAAACAGGGCCTGTAGAACTGGGTTCTCACACACTGTCTCTTACACCCGGTGGTCCTCCAGGTAAACTACTAAGGTGCACTACACCAGTTTCAGACCCCTAGAGAGGCTGATGTATTTTTTAAAAACTGCCTGGAGTCAGCAACCCATTCTGAAGTGACCTCGACGACATCAGGAGAACACCCCAATAAAAAGCAAAAAACCCAGGGAATAATCCAGGACCCTCTATCACCACCAACATCCCCAGCTCCTCCGTTCTCGAACAGGACAGCTGAACTCTCTATGGAAACCGAAGTGAGCGACCCAACTAGCGCCTAGATTTAAGAGAGGCAACACACTCTCCATTCACCAGATAACAGAACCATAAGTACTTAATTTACCCTAAACTGAACCTAGATGAGAGGGAGAGAGGCAAAAATTCAGAAAATGTGGCCATATATTCATCATGGCTGATGCAGACTGGCGTCTATTTTGTGCCATGCCCCATACTTTCTACACTCCTGCAACCCCTACTTGGGAGAAAAATTAACATTTTAGCCTGCAGTGTACACTAACTCGCTAGGCAAAAGCATAAATGTGAACATGCAACTGTAAGAAAAGTGCTTTTGTGGATTACAATGGCTAAAATGCAGCCAAACACCCCATACTATGATTAACAATTGCCTCCCCCCCACACACTGAAACAGAAGACAAACGCAGGGCAACAGGGTATGCATTAGCCCAGAATGTCAAACAGTCCCACAAGTTTACTCCTCTGGCTGACAGCCCAGAAACTGACTAAATTGTCCATATGAAACACACTACTGAACAGAAATTGATATTGGGCTAAGGCATAGTGTGTTACGGTGCTCAGCTGCCCTGCATCTAATCAGTGTACTTTCATTTTCTTCTCAATTGCAACCAGGAGGGGTAGAGAAATTTGGTTTGTACTGAACTGTTAGATATGGGAACCCCCTTACCTGATCATATAGCAGGATGAATGGTGAAAAATACAAATCTACTTTTGTCTTAGAAATTCTGGTAATATAACAAGCATTCGGGAAGAAGCGCTAGAAAATAGCACTACCCTCATACTAAATAAGCTGGAACAACAGCCAAACTACCACTAATAACCATCCAGCTAGAAATGTAGAATTATATTAATAGTGGTCATTTCAGGGGCAGGTGATGCTAATCTCAGGCCCCACTCACATAATAAAAGTCCAACCTGGTGTACATTAGCCTAAACGCATTGCAATGCTTTAGCATGGACAGAAAGAACCTCTGTGTTGATAATCTTTATTCCTATGGGATTCCCACGAGTATACAGGGTGATATAGGGCAACTCCAGAGGTTATGACTTCTAAGACATGGGGTTGGGGATTGATGAGGGGGAAGACCAGAGACAACTTCTCTGGGTGGCACCCCCCTCTTTTGTTTTACTTTTTTTCCTTCCCTGTGCCAGGACCAAAAAATAAATAAAAAATATAAAGTTTATGGGAGCTGATGATGCAGCAACAGATATACAGATCAGCACCAGGAAAGAGTAAATGCCCCAGGTAATAGAATTAGCCCTCTATAAGATTGAGTAGACTGCCCACAGATTATACTTAGAGAGGCGCCTGATAAATCACTAGTGTAGGCACTTCTATCCAGAACACCTGAACCTGAACTGGTAGTAAAGACTAACCATGGCTCTGCTTGCCTCTGAAAATAACCCTTGCCTTGCAAACATGATGGGGGAAGAACAAAGAGCTGAGTAAATTTGATTACCAACCAGGGGGAACCCTGGGCCAGCCAGTCACCAATCCAAGCTGTAAGAGCACAGTTCCCATGTAGGTGAAGGAATAAGAGCCACCAAAACTCTCACTAGGAGAGTGTTCTAGCTTACCTCAGCTAGTGTGTATCGCTTGTTTCCTACTGTTTTTTTTTCTTATAATTTGTTAGTTACCAGTATTCTGGTTTAAGACAGTGTTTATTAACTTTTCATACCTGTTAATGTATAGAGTATAATACTGATGCAGAGTGTTGTTTGGTTTTTGTTGTTTACAGTGTTTAAACTGTTGTGTGGAGCTGAGGAGGGAAGGGGGGAAGCAGAAAGCATTTGATATTATCAAAGACACTAGGGACTGGGATCTAAACCTGTTGTTGTTTGACAACCTAAAGATACCTGGAATACCAGGGAGTTGAATTACAAAATTAAGAGATATAAAGTACTGCTAAAATTGAAGGAGCTGATATGTGATATAGCTCTCCTTCAAGAGACACATCTTCTGGCAGTAGAGGCAGATAGGCTCAAATGCAGTTTGCTGGGCTTTTTCATAATGCATTTACCTCAAAGGCCAGGGGAGTAGCCATCCTATGCTGGAAAGGACTCCAGTTGGTAATACACACAGAGCACAGAGACCCAGAAGGAAGACTTCTGATAATAGAGGATATCTACCAAGGGGCTCCGATAACTTTGGGAAGTATCTATTCCCAAAACAATCCCAACCATTCCTTTTTCCAACAGGTTTTACATCATATCCCGGGGGGGCAAGGGGTGTGATCATAGGGGAAGATCTTAATCTTGCACTGAATCCAGGACTAGATCATACAAGACCAGGGAACAGAACAGACCTACAGCTTGGCCCACTGGCCTTACAGGATTTTGACAGGGCAGGCCTCCAAGATATCTGGAGAACACTACACCCACATAGCCAAGATTTCACATGCTATTCCAAGGTACATGACTCCTACAGCTGGATTGACATTATATCTGTCTCATCAGAACTGACCCAACACACACATAGGGGGTGACCCAGAAAAGTATCATTGTTTCAGATCATGCCCCAGTCGCATTGTCACTAGCCTGGGGGGAACAAACAGGCCCAGAAATAAATGGAGATTCAGCACCTCCTTCTTACAAAACATGGATTTAACACAGTGGCTGCAGACAGATCTCCTACTCTACTTTAATTAAACTGAGACCCCTGATACAACAATGGCCACCCAATGGGAAGTCATGAAAGCAGTTATCCGTGCCTGCATCACAGCATATGTGTCCAAAATAAAAAGAGATAGTCACAGACTAGACAAGCAGAACAGCAACTGCAAAAAATAGAAAAACTAGTTATGTCTTCTCCATCACGGAGAGAAGCCCTGAAACCCCAGCTAAAAATGGAATGCCACAAAGTTGAAGAAAACTTACAGTACAAAACAGAGTATGCTCTATTCCTATTAAACCAGAACTACATGGAAGCAGGAGAACAACCAGGTAAGCTACTGGCCCATCAGCTGAGAGTGGGGGAGACTGGACACTATATCCCTAAGATACATTCCTCCCAGGGAGTAGTAGCAGTAACATCTCCTACCAAGATCAACGACGCATTCAGACATTTTTACACTGAATTGTATTCCTCAGGGGTATACCCTACACAGGAGCAACTTGACACCTTCTACAACAACATTCACCTACCCCAAATCACAGCAGACCAAGCACACATACTGACTATGCCCATCACTGAGACAGAGACAGAGGCAGCAACTGGATCCATGGCCCTAGGTAACTCACCAGGTCTGGATGGCTACCCCAGTGATTTCTACTCAACATTCTCCAAGTTTCTGACACCTAGACTTACACACCTCTTCAATGAAGCCTGGGGAAAGGGCTATTTCCCACATTCATTCCATCAAGCCCTTATCACCCAGATTCCTCAAAAAGGACCAGACGGTGTCTGATGCTCCCAGTACAGACCAATTTCACTCATTAATGTGGACATCAAGATAGTTACAATGGTGGTGGTGGTGCACAGACTGGAACCCATGATTAAAAATCTGATCCGCCCAGACCAAGTGGGATTCGTCCCTGGCAGGCTGGGTGCAGGCAACACCCATAGATCCCTGGAGATTATCTGGGAAGCAAGACACTAGACACAACCTATGGCCATCCTGTCACTAGATGCTGAGAAGGCTGGGTGGCATGGTCGTTCCTTTTCTATGCCCTTATATGGTACGGTATACCCCCAAGTTTATCTCTCTGATTCAGCTGTCATACAAATCCCCAACAGCCTCAGTATTCACTAATTTGGTGATATCACCACCCTTCCCACTTGCAAGAGGTACCAGGCAAGGATGCCCACTTTCTCAATTTCTTTTCCTCCTGACAGTCAAAACACAAGCATCCAAAATATGGGCAGAACCCAACTTCTTGGGCATTCCAATTGGCCTTAAAACTAACAAGCTAATCTTATTCGCAGACAACATCACTCTGTTCTTATCCAACATTCTGGCAGCACTGCAGACCCTGGAAGTAATACTCACAGAATACTCAGCCCTTTCAGGGTATAGACTAAATGGGAGCAAATCCCAAATAATGCCACTCATGCCTTCTTGCATCCAGGAGTTCTTCAAAGACCACCCCTACCAGTGGTCCCAGGAGGGGGTCACATGTCTGGGAATAAGAATTTGCCTCACCATGGAAGCAGGGATACAGGCTAACACAGGAATAATGATGGATACTTTGTCCAAAGACATCCAAAACTGAGATCACTCCAACTCTCTATATGGGGAAAGAGAATGCATTGAAAATGACTGCACTTCTCAAACATCAATATGTGCTTAACAACTCCCGATGGCACTCTCTCCCACATTTTTCGCACAACTGACGGCAAAAATCTTAACATTTATCTCGGATCATAAAACCCTACTATCAAAATGAGTATCCTACAATGACCGTGGAAACAGGGCAGCTTTGGGCTTCCTAGTCTTAAGCTATTCCATGAGAGTGCTCTCATCAGACAGGCCATCTCCTGCTACAAACCAGAATTGGCATATCCCACCCCAAAATGGGTGAACATAAAATTGCATCAAGCCAAAGTGCCCTACCCACAGGCCCTGACATGCCAGGATTGTAAATTGGGGCCTACTGCCACACCCTGCACTAGACACACAAGGAAAATATGAGTAACACATGCAACACAACTAAACTGGGCTAATAAAACCTCCAGGCAGCGGCCCCCATGGTTAAACCTGCAGCTCCAACTGGGGAACCACCCCATCCACTGGCCTTTATGACATCAGAAGGATATTTCTGTTCTTGGGGATTTATATCATCCTGACAATGGGGTCCTGAGATCTTTTACAGAACTACAAAACCTCTATGAGATACCCTGAAAACAATCCCGGAAATATCTCTGACTGCAAGACCTTCTCAAATCAAATATTTTGTTCTAATACATCTACCCACGACCCCAAAATTGGATGCATGGATAATTAACCTTAAAAAGACAAACCACCTAACTAGTCAGTACCTGAAATTCTGAAACAGGGAACTTCCCTTACCAAGTCTTACCAATGACCCAATGGGAGAAAGAACTTGACATGCCCATTTCCCAAGAAGACTGGAGCAGAGTCTGACCTTCTGCATACAAGGCCAACAGATAGCACCAAGCCAAAACAATCCAGTTCAAAAATACTACACAGAGCATATAGGACACCACAATGGCTCTATAAAGCCAACCTGACTCAAAACAGTAACTGCTGGAGATGTGCATCTCCCCAAACAATGCTGACACACATACTGTGGACAAGCACAGCCCTGAACAAATATTGGGAATCAGTCAGGAACCAGTGTAGCAAAATAGTACCACTCCCTCCAGTTAGGGACCCCAAACTAGGTATTCTTGGTCCTGCCCTGGAAACATACCCCCAAATGCATATCAACTACTTTGGAACAATGGAGCCCTAGCAACAGCTAAAAGAGTGATCCTACTACACTGGAGAGAATCTGACCCACCTTCCATACAGGAATGGCAAAACCTGCTGACGCTTGCCTCCAGATACAAAAAGATAGCCCACACAACAGTAGGCAAGCTTTGTTCATATTCGAAGATATGGTGACCCTACCTGACTCTTCATAAACTTGACCGGCCAACCCTCCTTCCCAATAGGTGAAATCCAAGTACTAATAGATCCTTTTTACACACCCTCTTGAGCCCTAACATGGATTCAACTCCATCTGAGGAGACTCTCCTGACTCAACCCCAAACCACGCATCCAGGAGAAACTTTTTATTGGTATCCTTGACTGCAACGAAGGACCAAGAGGTCACCACTTTAACTTTAACTGTCATTTATATTAGCACCTAACATGACCCCTCATCCCATCCTACCTTGACGTAATGCTTATGCTATAGGACCCCCCCAACCCTCCCAGATCCTCAAATCCAAATATGAGTTCTTTACAAATTCTGTAACCTCCTTAGCCTAAATATGAGCAAACAGGCATTGGAAAAGGAAACACACAACCACTTCTCACTCCTCCGAAGATGCGGCTTATAAGGTGGGAGACTAAGTTAACAAAGTAACCCTTACAGAAATAATTATATGAAATGTTTTCATGCTGCACACATAAAACTACTCATGTGATAATCCTGCTGTAAGCATGATTTAGACATTGGAACCAATTGCATACATGTGGCATGCATGCAGTAAGCATGGAAAGCATACTTTTTATGTTAAATTGGAACAGACTGCATGCATATGGCATGGCCCAGATATTCAAAAGGGATGGCATTGGTGCAAC
Source organism: Neoceratodus forsteri (assembly GCA_016271365.2). Lineage (NCBI taxonomy): Eukaryota > Metazoa > Chordata > Ceratodontiformes > Ceratodontidae > Neoceratodus > Neoceratodus forsteri. The sequence continues at coordinate 1,326,183,907 of CM028131.1, read as the reverse complement.
AGTGTTGCACCATGTGCAACCCACTGATGTGCCCTGGCACGATATTCAAACAGGAATTGCACCTGGCACAAATCCCAATGTGCCAGAGCACATCAGTAATGTATGCAGGCGCAGGTAGGGGAGGCGTGCCCATGCATACTCTGCACAGCCCGATATTCAGCCCGGGATGTGCTGAGCCATGCATGCTCAACCCCTACTTGTGCCGCACAAAGTTGATCAAAAAAAAAAAGGAGCAACGGTCGGCCACCCACAGGTGAGCTGCTGTATTGCAGGGCACAACACAGCAGCTGCCACCTGTGAGTGGCCACCCGAGCTCTGGCTGCACCACCGTGGTGATACCCCCCATGCCCGATCACGGGCATCAGTTAAAAGGAATAAGGTCCAATATCCCTGGTGGTCCAGTGGACCCCTGTCTGCCCGATCGCGGACTTAAGTACAAAATAAAATGATTCCTATATCCCTGGTGGTCCAGTGGACCACTGTCTGCCCGATCGCGGGCTAAGTAATAAAAGATCCCTATATCCCTGGTGGTCAGTTGGCCCCCTCCCCACCCACCCACTGAGTCCCCACTGCCCCACCCCTGGTCAGCAGCAGGTGGCAGCACCCCACCACCTGCCGCCCCACCGCCCCACCCACTGACACCATCGGTAGGGGCTGCACGCCCACTGGTCCACAGCATGAGCCAATGGGCATGCAGCCCGTACCATACTACACATTCCAGATATGTACAGCCCTACCAATGGTGTCAGTCAGTGGGTAGAGGGGTGGCAGGTGGGTGGGGTGCTGCCGCCCACCACTGACCAGGGGGGAGCGGGGCACTGGGGAACAGTGGGCGAGTGGGAAGGGGGTCCACTGGACCACCAGGGATATAGGGATCATTTTTTTATTACTAAAGCCCGCGATCGGGCAGACAGCAGTCCACTGGACCACCAGGGATATGGGAATCTTTTTTTGTTTACTTAAGCCCACAATCGGTCAGACAGTGGTCCACTGGACCACCAGGGATATGGGAATCTTTTTTTGTTTACTTAAGCCCGCGATCGGCAGACAGCAGGCCACTGGACCACCAGGGATATGGGAATTGTTTTTTGTTTACTTAAGCCTGCAATTGGGCAGACAGTGATCCCCTGGACCACCAGGAATTTTGGATTCATTTTGCTATTTCAAATGCCCGCGATCTGGCTGTGGGGAACAGTGCCGCGCTGCAGGGGGCGTTGGTCCCTGATGGCTGCTGCCTGGCAGGGCTCCAGGTGCAAGTCATCGGGGATCGGCGCACCTGCATGTAAATGGGGCCATAATGACATGCAAATGGCCCCATTTGTGCTTTGCATACATTATGACCCCATTTGCATGTTATCTTTTGAATATCGCGGTTGTTGCACCTAGCACAATGGAACTTGTGCTAGCGCATCCCCATGCTCCACTCTGGTCACTGGCACTGGCGCAGTGCCACTGCACCATGTGCACTGCGGGTGGCCAGGGTGCGATATTCAATGATGCTGAGCCATGGCGCAGCTCCGTTGAATATCACTCAGTCCATGCCCCTGTGCAGCCAAGTTGAGCTGTGCCCAGGCTTGTGCCACAGCCTGGTGCAGTTTGGATATCTGGGCCCATGTGTGCAAACAGCAAGTGGTCACTGATAACTGCACACATAAAAGTTAAGTGACTTGCTCAGGATCACACCATATATTGTACATGTGGTGGTTAATGAGATTCAAACCTAGATCTTCAGGTCTCAAAGTCTCCTGGTTTGCAGTTCAGTGCCTTTAACCATGAAGCTATACTGCCTGCAACTTACATAGCTCACTTGTACTTCAATACAAATCTGCATACTGTACATCTGCATTCATGCGGCATGCTTGTAGCCACTGTTATACTTTTCAGTTTTCTTGTCCTCTCTCAGCTGCACAACTGAACTGTAGCATACATACCAATGGAAACACATGTTAGTCTTCTCACTCCAATACACACACTTACCCACAAAACTACTTAATTACTTCTCTCTGGACTGTACTCCTATTATTGTCCCTCCATAGTTTTGAATGCTTCAGCGCAAACAGACTTTAAGTTGCAAACACAAAAGTAGCAATAAATCGACACCCACATGGCCAGTCCCCCCCATACACGCACACTGCAACAGGTGTGGCCATGCTGCTACAGGCAACCCACCATGTATAGATATAAGTTGAGAGTCTCTTACCTGAGTACTAGGGAGCCAGAGGCAGGAGTCTTTAAGAGATGATGTCCATGGGTAAGAGTGCTGGGACATAGTCGTACCCCTTAAAATGAATGGAGTTATTTTTTATTACTATTTTATACATTATGATGGTAAGTTGGAGAACAATGAAGGCTACTGTTCTACTAACAAGGCCCTTGTTTGTCGAGCAGGGGCCTTAATCTCAAACTCTCCATCAATAATGTATAAAATAGTAGTAAAAAAAAATCCCCATTCATTTCATTGATTAACGCCCCTGCAAACTCCCTTGCCATAAGTCATAATGTGCCTGAGTGTGGTGATGTGGAGGCCAGCTTCACTGGGTGGGGCATAAGCTTGACCATAGTGGGGGTCCAATAGTCTGTGCATTCCATACTGCTCAACTGTCCCTGAATGCAAGGGACAGCCCTCATTTTACCCCTGAAAATTGTTCTGTTCCTCATCCATCCCTCATGGGAAACATGCTGCTCACACAGAGGATGTCCTGTAAATTTAGACTTTATGGCATGGGCACCATTTCAGATTTCAGCATGTGGAAGCCAACAATCAGTGGAGGCCAGGTGCTAGTTAGCCCCTAGGTGGCAAGCTCTAGAATGTCTGGACCATCTCTAAAAGGTAAAACTCATTTGTTGTTACTGAAAAGTGATATGCAAATCAGGAAAAATTCAAATGTGTAAGATTCATCTGTCTATACCCTAGAACAGTGCATCAGATTTGGGCTTAAACCCACCAAGTTATTAACCAATTTTTTTTCCTGGCTGATGTTCTGAGCCCCCCCCCCAAAAAAAAAACAACCTTGTCTCAATTTCTCTCCCTGACTCCATTCCATTCAATACCCATCCCATATGGGTCATGAAGCTGCCCAAATGTGCAGAAAAATGAAAACACATTAATATTTCAATCTGTCCTCCTTCCCCAGTCCTCCTTTAAAAAAGGTATTTACTTGTGCTTACCTGGCCATCTAGCCAGAACCTGCAGCCTGGCCCAGTGTGCTGCCAACCCAGTTTTCAGTCTGCTCCTCCTCCGTCCTTCTGCCAGAAGCTGGTTGCTAGAACTGACCAACCCAGGTTCCCAACATGGTCTGTGACCAAGTCACCTCACTAACCAAACACACCCAATCTGCATTGCTTGCTTCTTGCTTGGCTGCTGCTGTTCCACACTGATCAAGGCCTATCAAGGCCACCAACACCACTGTCATTGCTGCTGCTAGGCCTAGCTTGCTGCTGAGGTGGCCTGTGCTGTTTCTTTGGGGGGGGAGGGTTGTGAGGTAATCCTAGTAGAGTAAGTAGGTAGCCTAGTCTCAAGTTAGCTTCTAACTCACCCCCTGTCCCTTCAGCCACCAGGTGAGACTAAGACTCATTAAGAGTAGGCCAACAAAAATTTGCTGCCACAACACTGCTATTGAGAGTTCAGTGCTCACCAACTCCTCCAAGCTATAGTGTGCAGCCTGTGTACTTTGTGGTAGGAAAGACAGTGTCACACTCATGTGACTCATTTGCTCTTGCTTGGCTGGAGCTTCTCCACCTCAAGTGTGATGGTGCCACCGCTAATAGGTGGACAGAGGGGACAACACATTACAGACATCATCAAGTCAGGAGTGCACCTGCAGCATGAGCACACACAAGCCAGTGGGGCACTTATTGTGCAAAGATTAAATCAAAATTTAATGCCATTATTGCCACACCATAGAACAACCCTAGGCAAAAATGCAGTGAGTACAGCCACCCCTACTATCTCATCTTTAATGCACCCTGTTTTATGGTAGAAATTAATTCTCAGGTATCGGTACAAGTAAATACAACAGTTTCCACTGTGTTCTGAGGTACTGTATCTCCAAGTTTCAGGATATGTCCTGATCATCATGAGGATTAGTGCCCCTCATTGTACCTCATTTTGAATATCCATGTCCCTCATTCCAGTGACAAAATATGAGGTATGGTGCATGCTTCCAAAACCCAACTCAGCAAAAAGAGTGCTTAGTATGGCCATAGTGTATATATTCTACACAGAATGACAAAGGGAAAGTAAGTGAGCAGAATCAGTCATGGAGAAACACATTTGTAGCACTAAATATGCATAAGGGGATTTGCATGGCCCAAAACAAAAAGATCAGGCCTCACAACACAGAGGCCCCTCTTCACACATCTGGAATGAGGGATGTTGACTGACTATATCCTAGGCATTTAAAGCATTAAGCGAACAATACTTTACAAATTACTGGAAATTCAATAACAAAAATCAAAAGCTATTAAACAACCTGCAAAATGATCAGAATTGAGTTTACCTACTTTTAATGGGAAATCAATGAAAAATGTATTTTAATGGCTCTAATTGCTAGCAGTATTATGAGAAATAGAAATTGATGTGTTTTTAGATGAGATTTGCACCAGCGTAGTTGTTGCATACATGGCAAGCGTGCAGCATGTGCACCTAATGTGATTTTAAAATATTCACACCTGCTTAAAGAGCAGTAGACACCATTAGGGTAACTTTAACAAAACATATTATTTAGACACAGTTCAGCTTATATTTCACATTTGTTTTTTTTATTTCCCATCCCCATTATTTATTACTGAGGCCATTTCCATGAAAATGGGATATTTGCTCCTGAGGAGTTTATCTATTCCTATTGCTTTCTCCTTACCTGAGGTCATAATGCTTTACTTGCGACATCATGATTACTCCCATGGCAACAGATTGTGATGTCACAACAGGGGTCTATGTCATGAAGTAGGGAGTAAGAAAAGAGGCATATAACTCTAAGGGTTATAGAGCAATTTTCCATGCAAATTTCTCAGAAGTAAGTAATGGGGAGGAGAAGCCTATTGAATACATAAGGAATGCAAGCTGAATTGTACCTAAATATTATGTTTTTCAAAGTTTTCTTTGAGGCATTAGTAAGTTCTTTAACTGCTGCACTCATGTCAAGAGCGCAACACGTGAACCTGATGTGATTTTTAGAAGATGTTTGCACCAACTTACCTGCTGCACACCTGTCAAGTTGCAGCTTGCAAACCTGATTTGCTTTTTAGACCTGGTTCACTTAGGTTCACTATGTGCATGCAAACTGCATGCAAACATTACACAATTAAGAATGGCATGCATTCTGCATGTATAAAGCACACACATATTTCTATAAGGGAAGGGTTAGTCCAAAAATGGCACAGACTCTGATAAGAATGAACCCTTGATCGCAGAGAGAGAGAGAGAGACCTTTCTTAGGTCACAAGCACTCTGTCACAAAGCTTACCTCAGATATACCCAGCTATAGTAGGAGAAGGTGCCGATGCATGATATAGTTATACAGGCCTAGACATATTCAATGTGGCCAAAAGTTATTTTGTGTACTTAAAAGTTATTAGGTATACTTATTGTTCTCACTGTTGTGTATTAACAATGTAAACCCAAATGGTATTATATCTATGTACTTTGTTCATGTGATATTGAAACCTCAATAAAAGAATCTTTATTAAAAAAAGAGTAAGGAAATTAATTGCAAAAAAACTTTGTTAATGCACTAGTTAGGATTAAACCGACAAAAGGAAGGACATGTGGTGTTTTGGTTTCCTACCCTAACACCCCACCCCCACCCTGCAGGCAGCAACAGGAAAAACCACTATGGTTTGACTTCTCCTGCATCTTTCCAAATCAGGTGTGGGGTGTGCCTTGAGGTTGTCAGCCCTAACACTCACCCCATTCTCATGTACTCTACACATCTCAGCTTTTTTTAATGATGGAATGGGGTGAGCGTTAGGGGGTGAAAACCCTGAGGCACTCTCTACACCTGATTTGCAAAGATGCAGGAGAAGGCAAACTGTAATGGTTTTTCTTGTTGCTGGCTGCAGTGTGGGAGTAGTGTTAGGGTTGAAAACCCTAACACCAGATTTCCCTTCTTTTGTCAGTTTAATCCTAACTTCTACATTAATGGCGTTTTTTGCAATTAATTATATACAATACATATATATGAACCAAAAGCTAACAGGTTCTGGCTGCAAGTTGATAATAAACAAAACATTTGTCAATGGCAAATGTCTCACTGGCATTGGCATTGGTAGTGCCAGAGTTAGAGATGCATAGTAGGAATGGCAGTGAAATATTGAAGTGACGCCAACCCCACCCCCACCCTGTAGAGACTGACAGGCATTGGGGTGTGCCTTTGGGTCATCAACTATAATGCTCATGCCATTGTACCTCATCCTACCCTGTAGACACTGACACATGTCGTGGTGTGCTTTGGGGTCTTTGGGCATTATACTTACCCCATTCCATAAGGAAATACTCTGAGGTGGGTGCAGTATAGGAGAATGGGGTGAACTTTGTGGCTGAACAGTGTAAGGCACACCGCGATGCCTGTCACTGGCTGCAGGGTGAAGTGGGGGTGGAATGGTGTGAGTATTATAGCCGATGATCCCAAGTCACACCCCTGATGCCTGTCAGTCTCTACAGGGTGGGGTGCTGCAGTTGGAAACCCTAACACTGTAGGCGTGTGTTGGTATTTTCACTCCAAATTTTCAACATGGGCTATTTGTGAGCCCACCTCATGAAAAGTGGCACTATCAGTTTGTTAGCCGAAAGGTTGTTTTGCACAGCGACTATGCCATTTAGTGACACAGGGACGAAAACACATGTTGGGCAGTATGTGGAAAATGACAACTGTATTTTTCATGAGGAGATGTAAAAAAAATGACAATGTTGAAAATCCGGAGTGAAAATATGAAAAATTGGTGAAGTTATGAGCATGCATAGAAACTGTACAACACATGTCCGTAACCCAATTATTTTTGGGATTTGTTTAACCACATGTTTAACATAGGCATTTTGGGACCTCCGCTCATGAGCAGTGGCACTGTGATTTGTCTGAAATGTTGATTTTGCACAGTGACCATGCCATTGTGCACCACAGGTGCGAAAACACATTTAGGTCAGGATGTGAAAAATGACAGCTGTACTGTTCATAAGGAGGTGTGAAAAATGTCAGTGTTGAAAATCTGGCATGAAAATATTGCAAATTTGCAAAGTTACAAAGGTGCGTGAAAACTGTGCAATGCACACTTGTAACACAGTCATTTTATGGAATTTTGTCACCAAATTTTCAACATAGGTATTTTAGGACTTCTGCTCATGAACAGTGTCAACATTATTTCCTCAAACTGTCCAAAAACTGATTTCGCAGAGCGATTGTGATATTCTGCGTTGGACATGTGAAAACACACATTTTGACCAGGATATGTAAAATGACAGCTGTACTGTTCATAAGGAGGTGTGGAAAAATGCCAATTTTGAAAATCTGGAGTGAAAATATTACAAATTCATGAAGTTACGAGCGTGCATGGAAACTGCGCAATGCACGCTTGTAAAACAACCATTTTTTGGATTTTTCCCACCAAATTTGCAACATAGGCTTTTTGAGTACCCCCTTCATGAACAGTGGCATTGTCATTTGATTAATCAGTTCTGAAAGGTGATTCTGTCAGTGACCGTGAAATCACCTTCCGGAACTGAATAACGCCATGACAGTTCCTGAATTTATGGAGGGGGGGGTCCCAATAACCCCATGTTGAAAATTTGGTGCCATACAGTAATTCCCAAAAATGGCTGAGATATGCACCAAAGTTGAAAAAAAAAAAACATTTATGCCATTATACAGCTTACTGGCATTTCTTCAGTTTGCGGTCGGCTTTGAAGAGTCCAGACGTGTTCCCAGTCCACCAAAGATCATCCAGAGATAAGTATGGGTGGGAGAGTGTGGGGAGGCAGGGTACACAGAGGGTGGGCGCGGGTTGTGGGGGAGCAGGAAGACTGCGAGGGACCGTTTTCATTTTTACAGGTTTAAAAAAAAAATCTCGGGATTTTTTTTTCCAGGTAATTTGGTATGCTGGGGTGGGCACCCAGTGTGCCACCTAAGTGTTTTGGGGGGGTGCTGTAGCCAATGGAGGATTGGGCACCCCCGTTGGCATATACCGAATGGGGGGAAGACACGAGCCGAGGAGGATTGGTCACCTCCCTCAACACACAACAAAAGCGGGGGGGGACATTGTGCTGACAGGGAGTGGGTTTCCCCATCAGCGAAATAAACGGGGATGGGGATAAACTTCAATGGGGATTGGGGCCCCCATCAGAAAAGAAAAACCATTGGGGGCGCATGATGCCGAGGGGAACTGGGCACTCCCTCAGCATACATTTTAAATGGGAGGGGGGTCATTATGCTGATGGGGAGTGGGTTCCCCTGTCAGCATTATGACAGGAGGCACGACTGCCGCCATGTTGCCTGCATGTCGGGAGGTGTGTTGTGGTCCCGCTGCATGAGAGCTTCGCTCTCATTGCAGTGGACCTTTTCTTTGATCTGGTGGCAGCATTAGGGATGCGTGATGTCAGCGCCTGCTGCTGGCTGATTGGAGAATGAGGGACACACATACTGATGAGTGCTCTGCATTCACCCAACAGTGACCGCGTCTCCAAATCTGCTACTACCGCAATATGTTGGCTGCACATGTGAGAGCCACCATAAAAAAATAATAGTGACCCCCAATCCATAGAAAAACTGCAACCAAGTGATTATCATAACACAATGGCACATAGTGCAAAAAGTATTTGCTTCTTATAAACAGATGGTACATATTCAAATCTAACATTTCAACCGGGAAAAAATAATCCTCCCAGCAACACAATCTATATGCTTTCATGTCTCAACAAAAGTGACTCCACATCTCCGCCCCTCCTTCCTAATGCCACTTTCGCAATACCACAGAATCTAAAACAATGATCATTTCCATCTGTCTGGCGATGAACAGGATCTGAGAGTGCATTAGTGAGATTGCCTTTCTGAATATCCCTCAAGTGTTCCCCAGCCCTTACTTTAAAACTGCTAGACGTTTTATCAACACACGATGCTCTGCATCCACATGTGGTCTGATCTACAACATGCTGTGTGTCACAATTAATAAATTCTCTAATATCATTGATTTTACTGACATGTACTGATGTAGACGTATCAGTTCACTGGATCACCTTAGAAAATTTATATCTGCTTCATGTGAACGTGCCATATAGGAGTTGTGGAAAGCATGTTTTTTTTTATTCTGTTGTTCAGAGGTTCGAGACTATGGACTAAGAAGTCATTCAGGTTAGGTGCTCTTTTATTCACCATTCTCGGATATTCAGAAGTAAAATTCTTAAGAAATTAATCTGTTTGCACTATGAACCAATTTTTCTTAATAATTCTTAACACTGCCCCAGCTTGTCTACTGTAAGTAGTGACGAAATTCAACTTAGAGTCCACCTCATTGTTGCAGTCCTTCACCTCAAGAAGAGTATCCCTATCCCTAGATGAAGAAAACTGTTTGTCTGTTTTGGTATTAGACCTGCTGTAGCCCCTTTGCTTAGGTTGAACTACCATTTAATGGCTTTGAGTCTCTTTACTAGATAACATGGCCACATCCACAGCTGTAGTGCCCATGGGTCAGGTTCCGAATGAGAGATACACAGTACCACTTAAAGGATACCTAACCATCTTTTTACACATTTTGTTTTTTAAAAAATGACTCCAAGGGCTTGTAAAGGAGAGGCTGTTGTTTTCATTAATGCTGAAACTGCATTTATTAAAGTAGGATAAATGCAGTTTCATAGCATTTGAACATTGTAAACACAGCCTTTCTTGATTCAAAAATCCTGCTCTAAGAATGCTAAGATGGCTGCTTCGATTATGTCGATCATGAGAGAGATGTCAGCCGTGCAGATGTATTCTAGCTTTATTAACCATATTCAAATGTGAATTACTTTAAAATGAAAAAGGATAGTGTAAGCCCTAGGCAGCACTATTCCAAGGGTTACTACCCCGGCCTGTATTGCTAAGCACAGGTTAAGGGGCCTGAATTCAGTGGTAAGGTATCTCCACCCAGAGTAATGGTACTGGAGGTGTCTGTCTATCCTGCTATAGCATTCTGGGAAGCTATAACTATCCACCAACCCTCCTAGTGGCCAAGTACCTGGTATAGCAGCAAATTCACAGTCAGTATAAAACAGTAATAATATGCACACACCTTTCACACTTACCACCAGGGTTGGACACACAGCAATTTCCCTGGAAACACCCTGTAAAATAAGGTTAGGAATACAGATATACACTGCCAACACTGTAACCCCACTAATAATATGCACACTAGCCAGGTTAAACATGAAAACAGACAATCAGGTTTGTTTAGCAGGTGTGAACCTAGGCAAATGAGTTGTAATCTGATTTGATTCAGGTTTGGCATGCACTTTCTTTGTCCCAAATAACCATCACACAACACTGAGTACCCAGGATGGAATATCTGGCTAGGTCGGAGGCATAGCCCACAGGTGGCCATCATTGCAGCTGATGTTGGGGCCCTTGATGGAAAGAAAAGCAGTTAGCATGCACAATTACAAGATGATAATTTGTAATCCGAGCCAGTTGGCTTAGTCCCTTGTAAACCTAGGAAATTAAAGCAATTAGATGGTACCACAGATGATTTAAACACTCATTGCAGGGAGCTACCCTGATTGTACTCACGCTATTAGATTTCTGCTGAAGGGCAGGTGTTTAACTTGCTTTCCTTGCAGCTTATCTGCAACAGTCCCTGGAGCAGGGCAATCAATCTGGGCAGGATTGGCAAAGGTCCAGGCAGGATGAGTAAAATGGCAAACTTTATTTATGCAAGATTTTCCTCCGAGCGCTCTAAGTGTTACTCCTGATGTGCCGTGCCAGGTTCCAACATCCTGAGATCAACCCTTACCTCTTCTATGCTCTTATCTATAGCAATCCTCTCCAGTATCTTACTTCCCGCTTTCTATTAGGCCCTCCTTTGCCTTGGCTGCTCTTCAATCCGTCAGGGCATATAAATGTCTTGGTCAATACTGATATTACATGTGTGAATTTTCTACATCCTGCATGATTATCCATTTCATGTTATAGCTTTGTATATTTTATTTGCTGTTACATTTGTGCTGCTTTATCATAACAGCAGTAATGCTGCACCTGTATATGTATGATGAATCTGATGTAATTTCTGTATGACCAGGCCCACCTTGGAAATGAGCTTGCTCAATGGTGCTTCACCTGGTAAAATAAACATTGATTGATTGATTGATATGGAGACCTCGTGGTGCTCACTGATGAGCATGGGGAAGCAGGGCCGACAAGACGCACCTCCTCTTCATGGCCTTTCCTCCAGGTGGCCGCAACCTGCAAGTTGTTGCACAGGGGCTGGATCCCTGAAGCTGGTGTCTTGCTGAAACAGTCTCTGGAGCAGGGCAATCAGTCTGGGCAGGATTGGCAAAGGTCCAGGCAGGATGAGAAAAATGGCAAAATGTGTTTGTTTCTTGCTGGTAAAGCCTCCAGCTGGCATAACAGGTTGGGTCATAGGCAAGCAGGTCTCGACCCATGAGAAACATTCTGCACATTCAAATGAAGCAGTACTAACTTTTTACAGTTTGAATGCAGCCCAGTTGCTAATTCTGTAGATTCACTGAGCAAACCTTACGATCCAAGATTCTTTTCGCACACAAGCTGGGCAGATTGCTTCATAGGAGCAAATCTTCAGTCCAAAATGCAAGTGGTACCGATAAACTTCTGTCTTCCTTCTGCCGCAGTTCAAGACTTTACTCAGAAGGAGTCTGACTTCTACTATAGGCAGTCCCAGGTAGGAGAAAACGTGGCACGGAGGCAAGTTAGGCCTCTTCCTGTCGATTCCCCTACAAGCAGCTGCTCAAAAGTTCGAGCTGTTCACACTCTGTCTCATGTACCACATGGAATTTCCCTTGTAATGCAGGATGCAGATTGGCTGGCGAAGCTGATAGTCACAGTTAGGGCTCCCCCTCCAGGCTAGTTTTGGCACCAACTTAAAAACTACAAAAACTACAGTTTTCCTTCCCACAAGACACACTTTTGCCAGGATCCATTTTAGGTCCCCTGAAGTCCTATTGTTCCAGTTACTGGAAGTCATGGACCTAACATGGTGGCTTTCATTCAGACAGATAAGCTGCAAGGAAAGCAAGTTAAACAAACTTCTCTATTTCAAATATAACAGCACGTAAGCAGTAAATAAGTAGTTTCCATACAAGCTTCCTCTGCACAAATATCAACTGCAGAATGGAGCAAATCAGAGTGGTGGCTGGCCAGTCACAAGCCCTAAATCACTCAGATCCAGAACAGACCATTCACTACACACATATTAGCTAGTCTCTTAAAGGGACAGGAGCGGAGGCTCAGCATAACACTCTCACGCAAATAAACAGAATCACACTGAGATAGGACACCAGCATGGCAGTGGGCATGTAAAGAGCCCAGGAAGACATTAAGGAAAACCCCAAACTGGGGGGGGGGGGTTAAACTAGCATGGCACTATATGCATAAAAGTTGTTCAGCACAAAAATATCTACACAATGAGTGGTGTTTCATTTATAGATACCTTTTAGTTTTTTTTTTAATTACCAAGAAAGGCAGCAGCAAATTCAATTGTTTGTCTCTTTTTCAACCAACAAATGCAAATAATTTTAAAACAAAAAATTATAGCATGGTACTGTGAGCATGATATTTGTTTGGCACAAAAATATTTACAAAATGATCGGTGTTTCATTCACATCTACCTTTTAGTTCTTTATAATTAGCAAAAAACAGCAGACAATTCAATTTGTTTCCACTTTTTGCAACAAACAAATGCAAATATCTTTAAAAGGAAAAGCAATAGCATGGTACTTTGAGCACAAAAGATGTTCAGCACAAAAATATGGGCAGACTAGGTGGGCCAGGGGTTCTTATCTACTGTCAAATTCTATGATTATATGTAAATATCTACCAAATGAGTGGTGTTTCATTATATATACCTTTTAGATTTTTCTTTATAATCAGCAACAAATAGCAGGGAATTCAATTTTTTTTCACATTTTTGGAGGTATGGCATAAATGGAATATGCTACCTCTCTACTGGAAATATTGTTAATACTTTTTGATCTTCTGCCCTTCTCCAAATAACCAAACTGCAATTTGCTTTTCAAATAGCTCCCACTTCCTGCCTTCCAAATGGGAAGATGGGGATGCAAAACTGTTGTACGCTTAATGTTTCCATTTCTATTTTCCCCTGCTCTGTCAATACTGCCTCACCGTGACAGTCTGAGCCACAGATTCTCATAGTCCCACTTTATGTTATCAGACAAAGGTATCTAGGGCATGCTGCATTTCACATGCAGTCACCCTCCAACATTTTCGTTACTTCCTTGCATTTAGTCAGTGCCCATGAAAACTGCCTTCTCCATATTACACAGAGCTACGGCTTACTCTGCTGCTGTTTCCCTTTTTTGTTTTCATTTTGTCATTCAGCTATGTGCCATTTAATTTAGACTGCTACCTCTGCTTCCAGGCAAAGATGCCAGGCACTTGGTGCTCCTCAGAGCAGCCACCTGCTGACTCTTCCAAATCCTTAGTATGCACTTCCATGGCAGCATATGTGCCTTTGTCACCTCAGTGAAGACAGCAGCACTTCCCAGGTGGTTGATGATACTCAGCTGCACCTTATACCTCATAATCCACCTCACAACCCACCTGGAGCATGAGGTAATTTAGCACTACCACACACATTGTCATGTGTTATTGCTTACTTAGAATTTACAATGTGATTCTATGGGAAGTTTATATTGCCCTTACCATGCGGCTTAAGGCACTTGGCTGTGCTTCATGCCTCACAACCCACCTGGGGCATGCAGAAATTTAGCCCTGCTGCACACCCTGCTGTGTGGTATTGATCACTTAAAATGTATAATATAATCTTATTCAAATTATCTACCACACTACCCAGGTGGTTGAAGGCACCCAGCTGCACCTCATGCCTCACAACTCACCTGGAACATACAGCAATTTAGTATTGTTGCACACCCTGTTGTGTGTTATTGTTTTCTTACAATTTACAATATGATCTTATGGGAATCAAATACTGCACTTCCCAGGTGGCTGAAGGCATTTGGCTGCACCTCATGCCTCACAATCCACCTTGGGTGTGCAGTAATTAAGCATGGCCACACACCCTGTCATGTGTTGTTCCATTCTTACAATTTACAATGTGATCCTGTGGGAATTTTTTACCACACTTTCCAGGTGGTGTGCAAGTGTGCATGCATATCCATGGTTACAGAAGTGCTGGACCATGAGGATGGATGTCTCTTATGTAATTTGAAAAGAGTTGTATGTTGTTTGTCTTGCAAGATGATGGATGTCTGTGGTTGCTTGTGTTACCTTTTCCCCTTTGGCTGCTTGTGGGGGATATGGAGTTACTGTTGAAAACCCTAACATTGCATTTCTGTTCTTTTGCCATTTTAACAGCAAATCAAACTTCAGCATTAACAGATTTTTTTGCAAAGAAAATATAACGGACAAGCTACCCCCTACTGGAAATATTGTTGATATTGTTTGTTTGAGTGCCGATTGACCTGATGACATCACGAGTGGCGAAGCCGTGAGTGGTGTCATCAGGTCAATCGGCACAAGAACAATAAGTATGAACAATATTTCCATTAGGGAGGCAGCATATTCCATTTATGCCATACCACCAATAAAGTGAAAAAAAAAATAATTTCCTGTCATTGTTTGCTGATTATAGAAAATCTAAAAGGTATCTATTAATGAAATACCACTCATTTGGTAGATATTTTTTGCTGAACAACTTTTGTGCTCAAAGTACCATGTGATCATATTTTGTTTTAAAGCTATTTGCATTGGTTTATTGCAAAAAGTGAAAAAAATTGAATTTTATGCTGTTTTTTGCAAATTATAAAAAAACTAAAAGGTATATATAAATGAAACACCACTGATTTTGTAGATATTTTTGTACTGAACAAATGTCATGCTCATTGTACCATGCTATCACTTTTTGCTTTAAAGTTATTTACATTTGTTTGTTTGACAAGAAATTTAATTTTTGGCTGCTTTGTTTGCTAATTTAAAAAAAAAGAAAAGGTATCTATGAATGAAACACCAAGCATTTTGTGAATATTTTTGTGCTGAACAACTTTCATTCTCACAGTACCATGCTGTCATTTTTCATTTTAAAGTTATTTGCATTTGAATATGGTTAGTGAAGATAGAATACATCTGCACAGCTGGTATCTCTCTCATGATCAACATCATCAAAGCAGCCATCTTAGATTTCTAAGAGCAGGATTTTTGAATCATTAGAGGATGTTTACAATTTTCAAATACTATGAAACTGCATTTATCCAACTTTAATAAATTCAGTTTCAGCATATATGTAAACAAAAGCCTCTCCTTTACAAGCCTATGGAGTAATTTAATAAAATAAAATGTGGAAAAAAGGTGGTTTAGGTGTCCTTTAAGGGATAACTGGTCCCAAAGATGAGATCCACTTTCAAAGCTAGTGCCAGTGACAGAAGCACTAATGAAACGATTACAGTGGTGGAAGGAAGAAAGCAACCTGAGAGAGGGCATTCCCTTTCTTCAGCAATCACCAACAAATAGTCTTACTATGGATGCCTCACTCCTGGGGTGGGGCACCCACCTGTAGGACCTCACAGTGAGCAGCACATGGAGCCCACAGGAGTCACTAGAGCACATAAACCTCATGGAACTCAGAGCAGTACTGCTAGCAATGTACTCTCCCCCTCCCAGTTACAGAATCAGACTGTTCAAATCAGAAAAGACAACACCACAGCAATGTAATACATAAACAAACAGGGAGGAACCAGACCCTCAAAACTGTTTACAGAGGCAATAAGAATATGGGACCTGGCATATTCCTTAAAAGTAGGGATGCACAGATACTTAAAGTCTGCCAGATATCAGATCTGGATACCCTGCAGTGACTAGCCAGCTGGAGCCAGATATAATTTGGGCCGGATGATAGCCTACTCATAGAAGCTCAAGTTTGGCACAATAAAGTTATGGGCTTATGACATAGTGTTTACACTGAATGACATTTAGGTGTCCTTTGTTAGAGTTGTGCATGCAAACACATGTACTTTACATAAATAGTTGTGTATATTGTAGTATTCCTTGTGAGACATATTGTTGATTTTACAGTAGTTATATGTAGAAAACTTGTCGTTGTCACTGTAAAATATCAGTATTGTCAGATACGGACACATATTAATTATTGCTGTGTCACATAGAACTTTGATTATTGCTATGCTTAGATTGCTTAGATTGTACCCTGTTTCACTGTCCTAGCTTCATTGTTTGACATCATTAGTTGCAACTTCAGATGTGACAGCACACTATGTAATTCAGTACATAAAACTTTATTGCCAAGTCATGTTTGAAATAATTAGTAAATGATGCCAGTAATTTTTTTTGAGATTCCCAAGGCAGATTTCCTATAAAAAGACACTCCACTAGTTGGCAAAGTACACTAACTAGTTGCCACATTCCACTAACTGACTGCCAAACTGTTCATACAGGTATGCACATGGCTTATGGTTCCATTAAGTATTACCAGACTACACTATCCAGTAGTCAGTGCTGTATTGATAAAATACTTGTTTTCATTAAAAGTGAAGCTTTTTTGTAGAAAACACCCAAAAGTAATATTAAATAAAATCATAAGTTATATTAATTGTTTTTATTGAGAAATTACAATTCAGTAATTGTCAATTCAATAATCATCAATCTTAAAATCTAGTGTCGGTTGTAAACTGAAACTCCAAGGTCAAAACCACATTTCCACATTAAGCATTGTGTTTACAAATTCATTAAATTTTGTTTCATACCAGTTAAATCTCTTAGGAGCCAAATAACAAGCATCTCAACAATTAAAGCCCATGCCTTTCCCAGTTTTCTGTTTTCATTGAAAAGAATTAAGATAAAAACACGTTTCTGTCTCAGTTTTACCTTCGCACTCTTGTCCTGAAGATCAAACACTCAAAAGATAGCTTTCGAAGATTAGCTTTTATGGTTTGAGCTATTGACTTTGTTCCTACAGTCACAAAAACAACACTATCCGGCTCATAGTAAAGACCAATATCCGATCGGAGTGGATATTGTGGGGAAGCTTGATTCAGGATGGATTCAGATATCGGGTTGGACATCCTTTTATCCCTACTTAAAAGCAAACATATTTGCAGTGCATCTGCCATGCAAAGACAATGTCCTGGCAGATTTCCTAAGCAGAATTAGTCAGGGAAATCATGACTGGTCCTTGAACCAGCAGGTTCTGGCCACAGTTTTCAGATGGTGAAGCACCCCCAATGTGGACCTGCTTGAATCGAGGGAAAACTATCAGCTCCCACAGTTTGTTACAGGGAAGTTTTTGTAGGCCTTCCCACCATTTTCACTCATTCAGAAAATACTCCTGAAACTCAGGGGAGAACCTGTAACAATGATCATTATAGCTCCAGACAGGACCAGACAGGCCTGGTACTCACTGCTACTGATCCTGTCCAACAAGAATCCAGTCAGCCTGCCACTCAGTCACAGTCTGCTGACTTTGTCCCAGGGCAGAATAACATTCCCGAATCCCAGGACCCTGTGCTTGAGGGCATGGTTCTTGAGGAGTTCAGATTTTCTGGACTAGGCCACTCAGAGGAAGTCCTGAAGGTGCTTAAGATTTCAAGGAAACCCAGTACCAGTAAGGTTTATTCCTCTAAAAGGAAAATGTTTACTTACTGGTATACAAAACTAAACCCAGTAGAGGCAGGGTTGCCTATAATTCTATAATACCTAGTACACCTACAGTTGTTAGGCCTATGGCCCTCAGCTTAAAGGTACACCTTACAGCAGTATCAGCATATATATCAGATGGCAAGAAAAAGTCTTCAGCCTCACAACCCATTGTAGAAAGGTTTTTTAAATGCCTAAACCACTTTTACCCTCCAGTGAGGGACCCTGCCCCACCCTAGGACCTCAACATATGCCTTGTCCAGCTTATGGAGGCTCCTTTTGAGCCTACAGAAACTTCTGTCCTGAAGTATGTCACATGGAAAACCATATTTCTGGTTACACTTACCTCTGCTAGGAGGGTAAGTGAATTGCAAGCCCTCTGCACAGTGCCAAATTACTTAACTTCCCACAGGGATAAAGCACTTTTTAGAAACAACAGTAAATGTCTTCCTAAAATAGTATCTGAATTCCACCTGAATCAGCCAGTGACCCTCCCTGTAATTTATCCAGGCCATTCTAGTCCAGGTGAGGAAAAGTTGCACAGCCTGAACCTAAAGTGAGTCCTGACTATGCACATGGACCGGACAAAGGATGTCAGGTCCCACAGCACCCAGTTTTTTGTTACCTATAGCGAGGATGACAAAGGCAAACCAGCTACAAAGGGATCTATCTCTCACTGGACAGTCTCTTGCATTCAGTTCTGCTATGAGAAAGCTGGGAAAAAATACCACCAAGAGAATTAAAGGCACACTCCACAAGGGCTACCTCTGCCTCTGTGACATCCTCAAGGGGAATCCCATTGTTAGACATTTGTAGGACAGTTGCCTGGAAAACAGCACACACCTTCACAAAGCACAACTGCTTAGACATACAATCCACAAGGAGTACCAGCTTTGGAACTACTGTCTTACTGAACCTTTTTTCTAACTAGTTCTGGATTCAGCCTCCCAAGGTACTGCTACTGAGTCTGCATAAAGTGTGAAGATTAAGGAGGGGGTTCCTAGGGTTAGAAGAAAAAATTACTGTCGTAAAGTTTTTTCTTAAGAGATCCCATTCTTGTTTACACTCCCCCCCCCAACCTCCCTTTCCAGAACCTGGAATTAGCAAATATTTTAGCAGAACCAGTCACCCTATTGTTTCAGACCTTGTTAAAACATGGAAAAGTAGCGGATATTTGGAAAAAGGCCAGAATCATACCAATATTCCAAAAAGTGAACGGAAATCAAGTAAAGAACTCTAGACCAATTAGATTGACATCAGTTATTGGTAAAGTTTTGGAAGGTCTGATAAAGGAAAAAGTAAAAGAACATATTAGGGACTACAGTTTAATAGATCCTACACAACACGGTTTTGTCAAGGGAAGGTCATGCCTAGCAAACTTGTTGCATTTTTATAACAATATCAGTAGGTAATTGGACAGGGGAAGATCTGTTGACATTGTTTTCTTGGTTTACAGTAAGGCATTCGATACTGTCCCTTATGAGCTAGTGGAGGCACTTGCAGGAGCAGGCATCAGTGCCAAAATTGTGGCCTGGACTGACTCCTGGCTTTCTGATAGAAAACAACAAGTGGTGATTTGTGGGATATCCTCTGACTGGGCCAATGGGACAAGTGGAGTCCCTTGGGGGTCAGTGCTGGGGCTGATCTTGTTCAATTTTTTCATCTCCACAATGAACTATGGGGAGGGCCCTTGAGTTTCTAAATTTGCTGATGACGGAAAAATAGGTTATGCAGTTAATACAACATATGATGCTATTAAACTACAGGATAGATTATTTTTGTTGTAACAATGGTCAGATAAACAGCCATTAAGGTAACTGGCTAGAATAGTGCTAAAATAATAGCACAGGAAAAGAGAGCATGATCTGGAGAGCGCTCCCACGGACAGTGATAGGGGTTTAATAGCACTATGCAGCAAGTGCTCCCCAGGTCGTGGTTCATGGTGCTAAGAAATAGCTGAAGAGCAGAGGATTTCAAAAGGCTGACCAAACTGCTCCTGTGGTGGGGCAGACTAAGGCATGAAACAGCTTGACAGAATGGTGTTAAAGACCAGAGTTCTAGTCCCGGTCTCTCATTGCTGGTCTTTTTTTTTAAAAGGCAGGGGAAACAGTATTCCATGGCTCCACACATTTGTCTTTCCTCATGATCCGCACCCCTCTTGGAGTGAGAATCTTTTAGATTGCGGGGTATGGGGGCAGAGCCCCTCACATACAACTACATTAAAACAATGTGCTGCCTCTCTGTGGTGCAGCAGTATTCTGTTCTGCAGCCAAGGTGGAAAACACTGTCAGTACAGCGCTGTAGTGGACGGCGCAGTTGTTGACAGCTGTCTTCTGACCCAGTGCCTAAATTAAGGTTCAACTTGGGCAAAAGTGCAGTAATGCACTTTGGTAAAATTAACATCATGGCCACCTATGTTTTAAATTTACAGATCTTTGAAGAAACAGTAGAGGAAAGGGATTTAGGTGTCATTATTACTAATGACTTAAAATTTAAGAGCCAGTGCCATTTGAGTGCCTCTACTGCATCAAACATATTAAATAGCATCAGAAGGCATATTACATCTAGAGATGCTAAGGTGATATTGCTGTTGTACTCATCACTGGTGCGGCCACACCTGGAGTACTGCGTGCAGCTATGGTCACCAAGTATTATGTCAGAGGTAAAGATCCTAGAAAGGGTCCAGAGAAATGCTACCAGAATGATTGCTGGACAAGGGGGAATCAAGTTATAAGGATAGGCTGGATAATCTGGAATTGTATACATTACAGTACAGGAGATTAAGGCGGGACCTCTGCCTACTATTTAGATCCTTGACTAATAATGACCTTTGGGATTGCTTGGACCTTGAACTAAAGAAACAAAATTATAACACAAAAGCTCATAGTTTGCAGCTAAAAGGGGAAAAATGCAATACCACCCGTAGAGTCTCTTGGTTTTACCAGAGAGTAATATCTGCCTAGAATAACCTACCACATGAAGTGGTAAGATGTAAGGATATGGAGTCCTTTAAGAACAAATTGGATCATTTCTATGAAAGGGTCTCTACCAGATATCCCCTTGTGTAAAGGGGCGAGTGTCACATGGGCCATTTGGCTTTCTATGCACATTCTTTTCTATGAGATCTATGAGAACCTGTTCATACAAGAATCAGTTATTTTTTAATTGAGGATGTTTGAGCATTATTGCAGTTCTTACATTTGTAAATGCATTCTTATTATGTATATGACAAATTTTCAAAATACTGATTCAACTTGTTTGGTGTTTTTAAAAATTTTACAGAAATGTTTCTAACATTTTTGGTAGCATTTTTAGCTAGTTTCATCAGCTGCTGCTCCACTCTGGCTTAGAAACAGATCTAAACAACAACCAGAGTGGAGCATGGATGCAGAGTTTAAACCTACATTACAAATTCTCTAATATGCATAGGTTCTATCTCCAGGGGAATCACTCTTGGCTGAGATGACAGCATGAAGTGTAAACATAATGAGTGGTCCCTTAAGAAGAAACAACATTACTACAGTGAGTGAGTCATTTTATTTCCTTTGACTTACTTTCTCTTTGTCCCTGTTATAGGGACTGTCTCCCTGTTGAGCTGTCACAAGGGCATGGAACCCTGATGAAGGGTTCCATCCATCTTGACATGTCACATGGACGGGGGTCCTAAGATCAAAGGCACCTTAGGGAAGTAGCCCAAAAGCACAATGGGAGATAAACAAGCACATTCTTCCCAAGGAGAGGACAGATGTAGCCAGACTGAGGCCCAGACCTAAAGAGACACCAACCAACTCCAACTCCTGCAGAAACTAGTTAGCTTTTAACCTTAGGCATGGAGGAGAGGAAAAAATTCTGAATGAGG
Organism: Neoceratodus forsteri; assembly: GCA_016271365.2. Classification (NCBI taxonomy): domain Eukaryota; kingdom Metazoa; phylum Chordata; order Ceratodontiformes; family Ceratodontidae; genus Neoceratodus; species Neoceratodus forsteri. Next base: position 1,326,162,211 of record CM028131.1, on the reverse strand, counting down.
AAACCTCTTAGAATCCAAGGTCTTGCTCATCTTCCCTCCCAGATAGGGTTAGAATAAGTGACAACTCAGCTACTGCAATTTATAGACCCAGTTCTGGAAAAATATTTTAGTGGAAGGGCTCTCACTCTACCCCTTTAATGGGAATGCCATAAGGGTGCCATAAGCTGATCTCTACAGCTGAAAGAGGTTTCCCACAAGGGAGGCCCACCCCCCAAGGTCTGAAAGAGGAGAGCAGCAACCACTGAAAGGTAGCCACCTGGCCCCCAACTGAGGGATGGCTTACAGAGGAAGCTGAACCCTTGAGGGGCAAGGCATAGGAGTTGAGCCCTTGAGGGGTAGAGATTTTGAGTAGTTGTATGATCTTCACCCTTGAGGGGGTAGAAAGGGAAATAGGTGGAGACCAGGTGAACCTTAGGTAGTAATGGAGAGAAATAGCTTTCAAAGGTGCTGCTTGACATGATCTGCACAGCTAAAGGAGCCCCCAAGGATATAGAGGCTCCATGCACTGGAAACAGAAGTCTTAAATGCTACATCAAGATATGCCACTGGGTTGATCTGCATGGCTAAAGTTTCTCCATGTGTGTAGAACATTATCACACAAAGGACAGAATGAGGAGGACCCCACCTGAGTCAAGGGACCCACCCTCAATATACGAGCTTCATGGGAGCAGAGCAAGACCATTGGCTTAGAGAGCAGTGGAGTCCTGGAAGCTATGCTATGGTCATGGCTGGCATGTGTCCGAAACAGGGGAGTAGTGGGAGACTGATGGCAAAGCCTGATAACCACTGAGTAAAGAAGGAAGAAATTAAATGAAGGCAGGCTGAACAACTGAATGAAGGCATGAAATGTTAGCTCAACATAGACTAACACTGTATGATACATGCCTGAGACTGAATGTTGTGAAAAAACATAATGGCAGACACACACCAACCAGTTCTGAAGGGAAGGTAATACATTGTGTGAGACGGAATGCCTAAGTCATGAGGGACAAGCAGTAAGTAATAGCCAGAAAAATTGCTATAGGCATGATGAATGTATTTGTGTTTACCTGGAGGCAGGCACTAGGACCCAGGAGCAGCCAACTGGAGGTGCAACCAGAGGGTTAAGCAAGCAGATGGAGTATAATTCTGGTTCCTACACAACTGAACCCTGGGCAGTAGAATGAAAGGTGCTGCTGGAGATGTGGGAAATGTGAGCCACTGAACTCACCAGTTCCCTTAAAAGGCTGTAGAAAATGAATGAGGGTTTGAAGCCAGCTTATCCATGAAGCCAGCACAAATGTGCATGGTGCTGAGCAGTGCTTCTGTCACTGAGAAGATACCTAGCTAATGAAACCCAGCATGGAGTGGAGCAGTACCAGCCCTGCAAAGTCCAAAAACCTCAAGGAGGCAGACAGTAGCAATGGATGGCCTCAGGCAAGCAGGAGGGATGCCAGGAGGCAGCCATGTAGTGAAACATAGAAATATAGAAACATAGACTTTGATGGCAGATAAGGACCGCTTGGCCCACCTAGTCTGCCGATTTCCCTACCTAAAGGATAAGCTGCAGATCCTATTTAACCAACAGCCTATTTCTCCCTACCCCCCACAAAAATTATCTTATGTCTGTCCCATGCATTCTTGAATTCTCCCACAAATTTTAGACCCCACAACCTCCTCAGGAAGGCTGCTCCATGTGTCTACCACCCTCTCTGTGAAAAAATACTTCCTCACATTGCCCCTGAGCCGTTCTCCCCTCTATCTTCAAATTGTGTCCCCTTGTTCTTGCACATCTCTTTTTCTGAAAGATGCTACCCTCTTGGACTTTCTGTCATGTCCTCCCTCTCCCTCCTTTCCTCAAGGGTATACATATTAAGCTCCTTTAGTCTCTCCTTGTATGGCTTCTCTTGCAGACTCCACACCATTTTAGTTGGCCTCCTCTGAACTGCCTCCATCCTCTCTACGTCCTTGCAGAGATTAGGTCTCCAGAACTGGGCGCAGTACTCCAGATGGGGTCTCACCAACTGTCTGTACAGGGGGATAACAACTTCCTGTTTTCTGCTGGTGATGCCTCTCCCTATACATCCCAGTATCCCCCCAGCCCTCCCTACTGCCTTCACACATTGCTTGCCAACCTTAAGGTCATCTGATATGATTACCCCCAGGTCCCTTTCCATTTTTGTTGTTGTTACTACCTCCCCCCCCCATTGTATAATCTTCCCCTGGGTTTTTGTTTCCCAGGTGCATTACTTTGCAGTTCTTTGCATTGAATCCAAGCTGCTATACTTCTGACCATTCCTCCAACCTTGCCAAGTCCCTTCTCATCCTTTCCATGCCTCCTTTTTTTTTTATTTAAAGTTTATTGAAAAAGTTTTAAAATTTTACACCACAACATACAATGGCGGACATACCAAATCATGAGCATGATACATTAGAGAAGTGATAAGCTGAGTCAGCCCACCCAATTACCCTCCCCCACTCCCACCCTCCCACCCTACACATATTGAGCACAAATAATCCATCAGAAAATCTCTTAACACAATACAAGTGCTGACTTAGTGAGTTGGACATAAGGGAACCTGATAGCCGGGTAGGCCCTATTGCAGAGAGTATAAGGTATATAAGGGATCCCAGATTTTCTTGAATTGCTCCATTCTATTATTAAGACTGGCAGTGGCCCTTCCTGTACTAAGATTCGCCAGAAGCTTGGATAGCCATTCATTATAGAGGATCTCGCTCTGATCAGTCCAGTGTCTTAATACAAAGTTTTTCACAGACATAGCTATTAAGGTTATATGGTACTTACGAACTCGGACTTGGACCTCGGATAGATCCCCCATAATACGTATTATAGACATAAACAATTTTTTAAGCCCTAGTAAGGAGTCCACCGACTGCTTGATAGTGACCCAGAGGGGAGACACTTTGGAGCAAAACCAGAATACATGGGAAATTGTACCCTCTTCCCGCAAGCACCTGGAGCAAGTCGGGACAGGCTTTAAGCCCAGTTTAAATAACCGTGAAGGAGAATAATATGCATTGTGCAGGATATACATTTGCATTAATCTAAGCCTATCTTGAGTCACAAATTTGTGACAGTTATGCCATTCTATGTTATGGTTAGGAAATAAAGAGGCCCACACCTCAGTGCGCCCGGAAAGGTCAGGGAATTTCCAATCATGAAGAGTACTATAAATTGCTGAGACTGCACCCGGGCGACCACACAGTTTTAAAAGTTCTGAACAAACAGGGATACCCTGCACCATGGGGGTTACCCAGGGCTTTCATTAAAGAGTGTCGTAATTGCAGGATACGAAAATAATCTTTATTGGGAATTCCTAAACGAGTAATTACGTCTTTGAGTGGGAAACATTCTCCATTGTCCATAATAAAGTTAGAAACTTGCATATTTTGTAGACCGGGTATCCATTTAGGAGGAATTAGTTTACCATCTGTTAGGAAATGGGGGGTTCCCAATATCGGTTGATTAGGGTCTCTGCCAGGTTCGTACCTAAGATACCAGCAGATCTGAGCATGGACCCTAAGTGAAGTTATAATAGTGGGGTTCAAGGCTTTTAAAGGAAGAAGTCCCAGCCTAGCAAATAACAATCCCTCTGGTTTCATACCATATGCGTGGATTAGCGTACACTCAATTTTTAGCCAAGCAGAGGCGAAGTGTAAATCGTCCCTCGTTAGCCATCTTAAATATTTGTTAATGTCATTGGCCCAAAAATACAAAGGAAGGAAGGGAAGACGAAGTCCCCCTTTTACCTTGGGGGCAGTCAATTTATAGTAAGCAATCCGTGGGGGTTTATTGTGCCTGATGAATTTTGTAATGTGAGATTGAATTTTAGTGAACCATGACATTGGGAGCCAGATATTGAGCATTGAGAGGGGATAAAAAATCCGGGGAAAAACATTCATTTTGATTAAGTTTATTCTGCCCCACAGGGACAGGGGAAGGGAAGACCATCTGTTGAGATCTAAGGAAATCGTGTGAACTAGGTGATCAAGGTTTAACCTGACAATATGAGCAGGGCTCCTGGCTAATTCAATACCCAGGTATCTCAGTGATTACGTGAACTTAACCCCAAGGCCAGAATATACTCCTTAAAACTTTATGATTTAAAGGAAAAACCGTGGTTTTACCCACGTTCAGTCTGTAATTCGAAATAGTGCTGAATTCCTCAATGATCTTTAGCATTGGGGGTAGGGAATCTTTGGGGTTTGCCACCTGCAGGAGGAGGTCGTCCGCATAAGCTAACACTTTTACCTCACACGGATGGATAGGGATCCCCTGCACCTCTGGACAAGCTATTAATTTATGAATTAGTGGTTCCAGATAGATGTTGAACAAAAATAGGGACAGGGGACATCCCTGTCTGGTGCCAGAGTGCAACTTAAACACTTCGGAAAGCACACCGTTACAAGGCACACAAGCAGAGGGGGAATGGTATAAAGCCTTGACCCACATGATAAACTCTGCAGGGAAGCCAAAAGCCTCGAGACTAAGAAACAAGTACCGCCAATTAACCCTGTCTAACGCCTTCTCGGCGTCCAGTGAAACCAACACAGCTGGATATGGAGCATCCCTACACATCCCGAGAAGACGTGCAACAGACATTGGTCGGAAGACAACCTTCCTGGCATGAACCCAACCTGCTCAGGGTCGATCAGGGTACCAATTACAGTATTAAGGTGGTTTGCCAAGATCTTAGTTAAGATTTTTATGTCTATATTCATAAGGGAAATGGGTCTATAATTAGTGACCTGATCGGGGGCCTTATCTGGTTTCAGTATTAAAACTATAAGAGCCTCAAATAGTGAGGTGTCAACCTCATTCCCAGAGATAATCTGTTGAAATAAGGGAAGAAGCATTGGGATCAAATGGGTCTTGAACTTCTTATAAAAGCAGGCGGAAAAACCGTCTACCCCCGGGATTTTATTCACTGGTAGGTTATCCAGCACCTCAGAAATTTCATTAGCAGAAATAGGAGTTACCAAATAACTCCATTGGCCCTCGGACAGTTGAGGTAAACTGGCGCCCTGCAGATAGTTTTGTATGGTCTGTTTCGGAAGGGGGGCTTTCCATGCCTCCTTGTGTATCAACCCTGATGCAGATCTTTGTGCCATCTGCAAAGACGCATACTTTTCCTTCCAGTCCCTCTGCAATGTCACTTATAAAGACATTAAAAAGGACTGGACCCAATACTGAACCCTGTGGTACCCCACTAGTAACCCCTCTTTCTTCAGAGTGGACTCAATTTACAATTACCTTCTGTGTCCTGTTGTTCAACCAATGTTTTTGGTGGTGGCAGAGTTAAGGTAAGCACAGGTGGGAGTAGAAAATGCCTCCACATAGTGACCAGGAACAAATGTTCTGAGCATCCAAGGGGTACTTGGACACATGTAGTTTTAACCCAGTTGGGGTGGGGCATGCTGTGTGTTGCCCTCTTATATGAATGCCTGTAAAATATAATCTTATTCTACAGTAAACGTGTAGTCCTAACTTTGTACAGTAATCACACATACTACTTTACAAATGAAAACACGTTAAGGAATCAGAATACTGATGGACAGTACTTTGAAAAACTTAAATAAATCTGGAGGTTCAGACAAGCCTTTTCAATACCAAACTGCATTATGGATCATGAGATATTATGGTGATTAGACTTAAAGTTATATAGCACTTCAGAACAAATAATTAGTTTTGTATCTGTAAAAATTAATATAAAACAAGGTACAAAAAGAGACCAGATAGCTAGAAACATAGAAACATAGAAAAATGACAAAAAAAAACCCACAAAAATCCTGAACAGTCAATCTAGTCTGTCTCAAGATTATCTAATCGGAGATGCTCTAGTTTCTGTTCTCCTTCCCAGTCGCCACTTTCCTCTTCAGTTTCCGATCTGTTAGCTCCTTTATATGCATCCCACTTCATCTCGAACCCCAGTTTTCTCTGCCTGCACAATCCTGTCAGGAAGTTTGGTCCATCCATCCATCCACTACCCTTTTCAAGAAGTAATACTTGATAATTTCCTTTTGTTTCTTCCCCCCTCCAGCTTGATCATACGCCCCTAGTGGAGGCACTGTTTCCTAATTTGAAAAGACTTGCTTTGTCCATTCTGTAGAACCCACTCATGAACTTGAAAGTCTCTGTCATGCCCCCCTCTCGCTTCTGTCCTCCAGTGAATTTATATTTTGAGACTTTACAGTCTCTCATCATCATATGCTTTGCCTTGCTGATGAGGGATCATCTTCATAGCCTTTCAATATACTATCTCTAATTTATCCCCTTTCTTCCTAAGGTGCAGACCACAGAACCGGACACAGCATTCCAGGTGCAGTGTCACCAGTGATTTATACAGAGATAATATTATCGCCCTTCAACTGCTAGTAATCCCTCTCTCTATGCATGCCAGCATTCTGTTTGCTCTCCCATATACCCTGTAGCACTGAGTTGCCTGTTTTAGTATACTGCTGATTTCCATTTGCAAGTCCCTCTCTTCTACCATGCTCTCTGTTGGCATCCCATCAATAAAGTACACTGTTCACAGATTTTTCTCTCCTATGGTATGTGCAGTATCTTGCACTTTTTGACATTATGTTTCAACAGGAGTAATCCCAAGACCGACCCTTGTGGTATGCTACTAGTTACTGCCCTGTCATCAGAAAATTTACCATTTTGGACCAATCTCTGAGTTCTATCTGTAAGCAGGTTTTTGTCCCATTTTGTTATTTCTTCCTCTATCCCCAGAACATTTACCTTCTGTTTTTTCTTCCTGTGTTTATCCTCATTACACGTGGGTGGCCCTTATCCAGCAGCTGCTCCCAGCCTCTTCGCTCACCCAATCCAGGACTTACCTTCTATGTCTTGAACCTCCATGAGTGGCTGTGTGCCTTGGTGGCAGGTATGCTGCCATCCCCCCACAGCTTTTCCCCACGGGCCAGAATGTATGCTATGTTGTGCACATACTGAGTGAACATGCAGTATGCCTCAATGACCTCACCCAAACATCCAGGTAGACAACCACTGCAACACCACCTAGCTTCCACTAGGTGGCAGACAAGCAGCAGCACACACTGCCCCCCCCCAAAAAAAAAGAATGAGAGCCATCATGGGATGCTCAATCCTCCTTCCCCAAACCAGCCTCCGATCAACCCCAGTTCATTCTCAAATCTGGGTTGCCAACATGGCAGGTTGCAAGGCGCCTTGTCTCAGCTCGCCATGCCACTTGACATCATCATTTGCCTTCTTAACCACTCTCCAGCATGGCTCCAAATCAAAGGCTTTGCTAAAACCCAGGTATAGTTTGTCCACTGACTGGTCCCTGTCTACCATTTGTGTCACCAGTCATTTTAACATGTGCATAACTGTCATATTTTGAAGTCGAACCAACTTTCCAAGATGTGGTTATGAAAGGCACTATGGTAACATACAGAAAAGGAAAGAACTTATCCAATCTGTTGGTGCACATCCTAGAAATTGATTGCAGACCAAAAAGAAACAACCTTCCCATGGGTACTTACTGTATAAGTGTGGAAACTGTGCAACCTGTGAAAACATTAAGGTGGGAGAAGTCTTTATCTTCCCTAGAACTGGCAAACGCTTTAAGGTACACACTTTCATTTCTTGCAGTACTGAAAGTTGTGTATATTACCCTATGCACATGTGGCTGTTTCTATGTTGGCAAGACACTTAGAAAGTTCAGAACTAGAATCTTGGAACAATTTCGGCACATAAGAAATGGGTTCCCTGAAAATGATTTGGCTGTATATGTTAAAATGACTGATTCAGGTCATGTTTTTTTTTCCTTTAGAGGATTGGAAAGGGTCACACCCAGACTCGGGAAGGGGGGGCCTTGATGATAAACGTATGTACCAAGAGACCTTCTGGCAGTTCAAATTCATACACTGGTGTCAATGAACACTTCCAACTTGCTCCATTTCTCAAAACAAAAACATATAAAAACTAGATACAAGAACTGGATACAGTAAATATGCTCATTCTGTATATACTATGGACTCTTCTTATGCTTTTTATAACCTAACCAATAGGACAGTCATGACTTGTTCTACTTAAAAAGAGAGAGATGGTATGTGGGTCTTAGTGTGTAATACTTGGAATAATCTAGGTGGCCCAAGTATGTAATATTGACTATTTAGAGTTGTATGTTGTAGTTTTATCAAATAGTAATATTAAGACTTTGTACAATATTGTTATTTTGTATAATAGTTTGCAGTGTTTTTGTATGTTTGTTCATCAGAATCATATGCAACTTTGCACTTTATGGGGTTCGTGCCCCTGTATATAGAAGTGGTGTGCATTTTAATCATTTTAGTCATGTGCTTTTTAGTACAAACATAGAAACATAGACTTTGACAGCAGATAAGGACCGCTTGGCCCACCTAGTCTGCCCATTTCCCTATGTAACCCCCCAGTCTTACTTGGGTGTGCTTAAATACCCACTGCCAGGCAGGCATTCTGTGTCTTTACAGGTGTAAAAGTGTTTGCATGAGAGTGCCCTGTTAGCCTCCATGCCTGTCCCTTTAAGAGACATTATTTCTGTAGTGTATAATTAATCTTGGTAGGGGCCGAGTGTTTCCAGGCTCGAGTCCCACCCGAGCTGCAACAATATTGCTCTGTTCTGCCATCACTAATGGTGCAGAGGGAGCTCTGTTAGAACTGGTAATTAGCTGCTCTAATAATAATGGTATTATAGTTTGTTTAACCTGCCTTTCTTTGCAGCATGGACATTTCTGTATTGCACCAATCAGTACCTTTTGGGGACATTAAAATGGAGTCTGTCCCCAGGGGTCTTGTGGGAGTGAATTTCTGCAGGAATTGTAGTTTTTTCATTTTGGTGCCTAAATGGACCTGGAGGGGGAGCCCTTGCTTTGACAGACAGATGAATCAACCAACTGAGTACTTTTTTGATCAGAAGGAAGTCCCAGTGCTGCCTGCAGCAGAGAGTCAGTCTGAGTTTGGAGTTGAGAGAGTGAACTGCTCAAGACATTCAAGCAGCTGGAAACTGGTGGGAAGGCTGTGTCTGGCTTGCCTGCTTCATCTTCCCTTCTGAGGGATCTGCTAGTGAAATTAATTGGAATGAATCCGACCCGGCTTTGGCCAGAAATATTGAATTGTGACTGCCCTGTGACCCGAAGAAGACTGAAGATTTGCTTCACGCGATCGGTCTGTCAGGAAGTCTGAAACCACAACAGAGCATACAGTTTGCACAGAGACACTGTGATTGCAACCGGACTGTCATCCGAACTGTGGTACTGCTTTTTATTTACTATAAGTGTGCTGAATGTTCTCAGTGGGTCGCGATTTGGTTCCCCACTTTCCAATTGTGTCACGCTTGCTGGAAGCTGAATCCAGCACTGCCAGACTGCCTTCCGAAATGTTCTCCAGGCCCGGGCTCTGCCACCTTGGCCCAGCCAGCTACTCACACTACAGAGAAGACCATCAACGAGACATCTGCCTGGGGATCAGCCCCCTGCTCAGCATCACAAACAGGAATGACACCATGGTGAATTGTGTGGGCCCTGCTTCTCCTGGCAAACCAGCAAGGCATTCTGCAGTTTCCATTTCGTCCATCTTGCATCTTGTACTGGGTAGCATGAGTAAACACCTGGGTAGCTTCCTGCAACATCAGCTAAATCAAAGTGTGTCATCTGATTTGATTGTTTTGTCTGATTATCACAAACTGAGCCATCTGGCTCCAGATTACAAATTGTGGGTTACTGTGTATGACTCTTTATTCCCATCATTAGGGTCCTGACCAGCTGCGATGCCGGCCTACACTGGGCAACGCATCAGGACAGCCTGCATCAACAACTGGGTACCCAGAGTGTGTGTGTGACTGTGTTGAGGAACTCTCAAATGCATGCCTTGTAGCCTGATTGAATCAGTTGCTAGACCAATCAACCTGATTATGCCCCTCCCTTGTTCAATCCCCCTGAATAAATCAGATCTGACTCTTTTGCACTTAAACTGTTTGTGGTGCATCTCTGTACTAATAGCACTGTATTGTTGTTGCTGGCTGTGTCTAATCTTATTTTACAGGGGGTCTCCAGGGTAGACAGGTGGAACTAGCCCTGGTGGTAAGTGCAATCAGAGTGGGGATATATTTGTGTTTTGGGGACTATTGTACCTGTGTATTCTGTTCATTGTTTAGGCCACTGGAGGGGAAAGAGGGGGATCACAGTGTCCCGGAGGGCTGTTCCCAGGTCAGCTATGCTACCATCAACCCTGTCCTCCGGGTGGAGGCATCCGTTTTCAGTACCCAGGCCCCTTAACCTGCAACTGGTCATGCAGGCAGGGGTAGTAGCCCTTGGGATAGCACCACCCAGGGGTTACATCTTGGAGGCACCACTGGGATTAGCGCTCCCCAAGTAGCCAACATCAAGAATTATTGTTAAAGATTAATGGCTACCCCAGTAGAAATGGCTGTACACTAGTTGGTGGGGTGGAGTACGGGGCAGGAGATTGACCCCAAAAAATGCTCTGCTTATACTGGATATCTCCCTGGGTACCAGTAAGAACACTGTAGAGGGAGCACTCTCCAAAGCTGAATGTTTAAAAAATGCTGTGTTGGTGGGTCGACAGGCTGATTTGATCGCCCAAACTTTCATGGCCTTGGTAGAGTGTAGTGACCTCATGGACAGCTCTAAAGTGCCACAGACTATTGCCTCAGAAGGGGTCCCAGAAGCCTGGAGAGTGATAACAAAAGACAGTAAGAGGATGAGCTCTCACCATTATCTGAGACTTTTGAGGAGAAATTTGCTAAGTTGTTGCTGGAGGAAGGGAAGACCATAGAGGATTTTAAGCAAATATTCCTGCCACCTGGGAGTGTACCTTCCTCCATACCCCTGCCCACTCCAGTACCAGCTCCAGTGCCTGCACCTGTGCTGGCACCCACATTGGCGCTTGTAGTTAGTCATGACACATACCACAAATTGAGGATGTTCTCAGGTACCCTTCTCACCCCACAAGGGGAGGATGACTGGGAGACCTGGATCGACTATGTTTCCCCCTTGCTACCTGAGTGGCAGTGTGCAGAGGCAGAGAAGCGAATAACGATCATGGAACATTTGAGGGGTCCGGTCCTGGAAGCCATTAGATTTCTGAGGTCCACAAATCCAGAGGCTTCTGCTCAAAAGTACCTGTCTGCACTCGAAGGCAATTTCAGAAGTATTGAGTCAGGGGAGACTTTGATGTGGCATTTCAAAGGTACCAAACAATGGAGAGGGGAAGGTTTGTCTGTGTATGTTACTTGCCTAGAGAGGCCTTGCAGAGAGCTTATCGAAAGGGTGGGGTAGCCGCCAGTGACTTGAACCATGTGAGATTGGAACACATACTACAACACGCCAAGTACTCTAAATTGCAGATTATCCAGTTAAGGATCCAGGATAGGAGAGATAACCCACCTGACTACTGTGACCTGATAAAAGAACTCATGAAGGTTGAATGTGAAGAAAGAGATTGTGATTATGAGGTGGGAGCAGTCCGAGTGACCACGGCATGGGAAGACCTCTTTGAAATGGAGACCACTAAGGATATTTCTCCATGCGCTGAGCAGTGGAGAGACGAGCTGCTGAAGGAAGTCAGAAAAGTACAAATGGGTGCCTTTACGGAGGCCTCCACCGCAGACAAAGACCCTGGTCCCTCTCAGGACATGACTGCCATGGGGTGGGGGTGCACCCTTAGGCATCCTCTACCAAGGGTGGCTCCCAGGCTGAGATCAAAGAATTGACTGGCAACCTAAAGAAACTGTTATGACACGTTGCACCACCCTCGCCGTTGCAAGCAGATGTTGGACCCCAGTCCCTTGCTACTGCTTCAGTCCATCACGTAATGTTCTCTCCAAGGATGACCCAGGAGTCTATCATTTGTCACAACTGTGGAAAGGATTGCCATATGAAGAGAGAATGCTGGTCTCAGAAAGACTTAGAAAAAGCAGTAAACAGACTCCAAGGGGAGCTCCAAAAAGCAAATCAATGGCCGAGGGTTGCCCAAAATTACCACAGTGAGGGCTCAGGAAATACTAACTCAAACTACTTTGTGGCTAAATCATCTGTCCAGATCCCTGCTACCGTCCCTCCAGACTGGTCCAAATTGGTGGGCCCTTCGATGGAGACTACTGTGACTGTCAATGGTATCCATGCTCGAGCTGTGCTCGACAGCTGGTCGCAAGTGAACATCATATTCCAGGACTGGTATGACAAACACTTATCTTATGTGCCATTACAATCTCTAGAAGGTCTACATGTGTGGGGCCTGAGTGATAAGACTTATCCCTACCTAGGGTATGTCCGGCTTTGGCTGTCTTTTCCTGCGTCCGTGACTGGTGTAGATGAACAAGTAGAGATGCTAGCCCTGGTGTGCCCCCCTACAGGGATGCATGATGGGGTCCCCCAACTCATTGGAACCAATGCCCACATGTTTAGGAGGTTACAGCAGTTGTGCCAAGAAAAACAAGACTGACAGACTGGCCAGGCAATGAGAATTTCAGCTCTGATCAGGAAAGCTTATGACCTGCAGAGGCAGTCTATGGCAGAAGACCAGGATGAGCCCATTGGAATTGTCTGGAGGAAGGACCCTGATTCCTTGGTATTGCCACCAAATACTTCATATACTGTTCATGGGGGGGCAGGTCCACTGGACCACCAGGAATTCATTTATTTTTACAATGACCGTGATCGGGCTTGGGGCAGGTCCACTGGACCACCAGGGATTATGCAGCTATATTTAAGCCCGCGATCGGGTGTGGGGGGGCACGGTGCCCGGCCTGTGACTCGGGAGGTTGGATGGCCACCCACAGCTGGCAGCTGCCATGTTGTGCCTTGCAATATGGCAACTCGCCTGTGGGTGGCCAGGACGTGCTCCTGCTTTCGACGGGCTGAGCTTTGCGCCCCCCTGTGTGGTGAAAGGTGGTTTTGTGCCTGCATATGCACTGCACATCCCAGGCTGAATATCACGATATGTTGCATATGCATGGTGCACGCCCCCCCGCACTTGTGCTGCATACATTACTGGTATACCCTGGTGCATCGGATTTGTGCAGCGCAACATCCCCCTTTGAATATCGTGCCGGGGTGCATCAGTGTGTTATGATGGCAACCCCGCAACCCCTTTGAATATCCCGCCCAATGTCTTTACATTTGTCCCACATCTTGAAAAGACATCAGTGTGACATGAAACATTGTCCACGTGTGAGGGGTGCTACTTTGTTTGCGTTTTTCTCTTGACGATAAAAGATTTTATTGGATCCTAACACTTGATGTTGTATCCATGGAAGTCGAGCCGTGTATTTCATCTTTTTCTTGAATTTTTCCTGCATTTTCTCCCAGATTTTCCTGAAATATGCTTTCCTGAAGTCCAGCAGTACACCTGTGTGTTAATGGCAGCTTGCTGAAAATGAAACCCCAAATATAGTATATTTGCTTTATTATTTTTTAGTGACATTTGTGGGTTTGTGCCTACTTACACATAAACTGCAATACTCACAGACTTGTGTGTATAGCATAGCACTAGTCACTCAGACACACAGAAATGTAGAAAACTGGCAGCAGAAGACAGCATGATGGTCTATCCAGTCTGCCTGAAGACAGTAAACATGGTCCCTAGGGGATTATGACTGACCTCTCCCCTCCTCTCCCCCTAGTGAGCCCTTGAACAGCTTCTTGTGTCTAACATCCCCCTTAAATCTCTCCACCAATTTTGAATTGACAATTACCTCAGCAACTTGTTCCACCTCCCACCACTCTCTAGGTGAAGTAATGCTTCCTCATGTCTCTTCTAAACTTCCCTCCCACCAGTTTCTTACTATTCCCCCAGTACTGGATTTGTGTTGCTGCAGATTATAACCAAGTCAATGTGGTCCACTTTGTTCATTCCCTGCATGTATTTAAATGTTTTAATCCTGTTCCCCATCTCCCTTCTGTCCTCCAAAGAGTACACATTGAGCTTCCCAGTCTTTGTTCAGATGTCTTCAGTTGTTGCCTATGAATAATCATGGTCATCCCACTTTGTTCCGACTCCTGCTTATTGATGTCCATTTTTAAGTGAAGGTTCCATAACTGTACACAGTATTTCAGGTGCAGCCTCACAGAGTCCTGTACTAGGCAATATGACCACCTTCCTTCTACTGCTGAACAAATGCATCGCAACATTTCTGTTCACCTTCCCCATTGCTTTGTCACATTGTGCTGATGTTTTATGGCTGTTTAAGATCACCACCCCCAGATCCCTTTCCTCCTCAGTTACAGCAACCCTCATCTCCATGAACATGTATTCTACTCTTGGATTTTCATTCCCCATGTGCACAGCCTTGCACTTTTTGGCACGGAAGCCCAGCTGCCAGATTTTTGACCACCTTTCTATCCCCCACAGGTCTTCCCTCATCTCACAGACTTTCTTATTAGCATCAACCTGACACAATTTGGTGTCATTTGCATCCTTAGGCCACTCCTATTCTCTGTCAATATTCCCTCGGATGTGACCTCCTGATGCAGCTCCTTGCCATATGTAGATGATCTTGTTTTATACTATAGTGCTACGACTGTCCCCACAAACCTGAAATCCCTCTCAGACTCCTTTACACTTACTCAGTCTTGGATATCAGTGAATATGCTTATCCTGAATTGCAAGAAGGCCAAGGCTGTGCTTTTTGGCTCTAAGTTGAAACTCCGTGCCACCTCCACTAAGCTCTCCATAACCTGCGCAGACAGATCCCTCTTGAGGAGGTCAGCAGTTTCAAATATCTGAATGTAACCCTAGACTCTTCCCTTGATTTCTCCCCTCAGGTCTCCTCAGTCTGCAGATCAGTAAATGTCAAGCTCAGCTTGACTTTCAGAATCAAACATTGCTTATCCTCTGCTGCCTGCCTCTTCATAACTCAAGAGCTACTCCTTCCAGGTCTCATCTATGGTCTTCTGACATTCCTAGGAGTGAGTAAATCTATCTTACCATGTCTAGATGGGGTATCACTCATAACAACATGTGTCACTTTGTCCTAGCCTCTCCCAATCTCAGATATCACTTCCTCCTTTACAATGAGTTAGGCTAGCCCTCCCCTCCTGGTCACTGATCCCTTTTTCTGGGTCGCTTTGTTGAAAAACTCCTGTGGATAGGCTCCCCATCCTCCTCTGCCACCTATCTATAGCACCCATCCCCAGCCTACTCACTGAGCTCTACGGACACTCAGCCTGGTCTTGGGAAACTGGCTTTTGCAGTTTATGCCCAAATTTATTGTAACTCACTTCCTCTTAACCTATGCCTCTCTCCAGTCGCTAGATCTTTTGCAAGGCCTAAAGGACTCACTGTGTCTGCCAGGTCCTCGCTCCTGCACTTCTTAGGACTAGTAGATATGGCCTAGCCTGTCCTAGTACTAGACTCTTTTCCGTCTACTCATATTGATGAGTACTGCTCACTTTTACCAAGTCAAATGCTAGTACAGCTCTAAGAAGCTATTTTCCCTGCTCTATTTGTCCCTTAAAATCCATTGTAGTCATGCTCTTTTCTCGATATAATTTTCTTTATTGTTACGCATTACTTTTGTATTTTTATTTTATTCAGAATGTCAATGCAAATTATTTCCTTGGTTTTATCCCCTGTTGTTTCAATTTTACTGCGCATTGTAAATATGTCTGGTTGCATCTGCTTCTGTTTTTGAATGCTTTAATAATTTGTTCCCCATTATGATACTGTAATAATTTTTTCCCTGTTATGATGTCATTCTGCGTATGTCTCCCCACTGATGTCTTTTTTCTAATTTGTGTTTTTACCATTATTGTACTGTTGAGTAATTCTCCAAGGTCATGCCTGAAAATAGGCATATGTATACGTAGTGTATCTTACCTGATATTAAAAATAAACAAACAAACAAATATGTAAGTATGCAGATTTTCCTTCTGATGCCTTCAGCTATATTAACAAGGAAGATGTTAAAAAGTAATGGTCCAAGCACCATCCCCTGTGGGACCCCATTGGTGACTTCTCTTATTCCTAAGAATTCCCCATCTGTTACCACTCTCTTTGTTTGCCAGATCTATTAAGAACAAAACTGCTATGATAGCAGATCTTGTTGGGGCATTGGACCTGGCCTGCATCACTGAGACCTGGCTGGATGAGAATGCAGGCCCAGTACTGGCCTCAGCAGTTCCAGCTGAGTTCTCGGTGATGCACCACCCGAGAGTGGATTGTAGGGGCAGGGATGTAGCCATTTGTTTTAGGTCAGCACTGGGTCTTGTGGATGTTCCAGCGGGGTCCACCAGATCCTTTGAGTGTATCATGGGTGCTGGTGTGGGGTGCAGAATTCTGCTCATCTACTGTCCACCAGAAGATGGGAAAGAATTCCTTCAGGAAGTCGCGGACTTCATTGTCGACATGGTATTGGTATCCCCCAGATGGTTGATTCTGGGGGATTTCAATGCCTGGGTTGATGACAAACTCTCACATTTTGATCAGGACTTCCTCCAACTTATGATTTCATTGGGCCTCACACAGGTAGTTACTTCCGCAACCCACATTTGTGGTCACTCATTGGACCTAGTGTTCCTCATGGGGATGGAGATCTCCGACTTGGTTGTGGAACCAGTCAGGTGGTCTGACCATCACACCATAGAGTTCAGTTTTGTGGCTCCCTCTAATAGGCCTGCCCCTGAGGAGATGGTCTGGTACCATCCTTTAAGGGGTGTGACCCCAGAGGGCCTAATGGTGGTGCTGGACCTATTGAGTTTGCTGAGTGAATGCATGGATCCAGGGGATCTGGTACTTGCCTGTAATAAGGCAGTGACAGAGGCCCTGGATGCCATTGCTCCTGTTCGTGTTCATCCCCTCACTCTTCGCTCAAGGTCCCCATGGTTTGATAGGGCCTTGAAGGAGCTGAGGAGTTTGGGTCAAAGGCTAGAGAGGGCCTATTGGAAATCAGGCCTGGAGGTTGACAGGCTTAGATTGATGGGCCATTATTCAGCCTGTCAATCGACAATCACCCATAAGAAGGCAGAGTTCCTGTCCACGGAGATTGCTGCCATGCAAAATCGACCAGCTCAGCTCTTCCAGACTGTTGACAGATTGTGCAAGTCAATCTGTCTTCAGCCTGGGGGAACTTTTTCACAAGACAAGTGTGATGAGTTTGCTCAGTTTTTCACAGATAAGGTTGCCACCATCAGGTCCGGGATCAGCCCAGCCCCCTCTAAGGGGTGTTGCAGAGGTCGGCAGGAGGTTGCAAACACCCGGTTTGCTTGGTCCAGCTTTGGCCAGCTGGAACTCATGGACATCATGGGGATTGTCCAGACTTTGCGGCCAACCCACTGTAGTTTGGACCCGGGCCCAACATGACTCCTTGCGGGCTACATTGATGAAATCCACTCAGTCCTGGCTGAGATAGTCTGGAGTTCATTGCAAAGGGTGGGGTCTTTCTTGATCCTCTAAAGGAAGCGGTTGTACGACCGCTCCTGAAAAAGCCCTCCCTTGACCCAGACTGTCCTTCTAACTACAGACCTGTCTCTAACCTGCCTTTTGTGGGCAAGGTTATCAAGAAGGTAGTTGCAATGCAGCTGGATGATCATCTTTCTACCCATGATGTCTATGATTCTCTCCAGTCTGGATTCAGGAAGAGGCATAGCACTGAGATAGCCCTTGATGTGGTGCTAAATGATCTCCTAATAGCAAGAGATCAGAGGACTCATTCCATCTTGGTCCTCCTTGATCTTTCTGCAGCATTCAACACTGTGGACCACGGTGTGCTATTGGAGTGCCTGTGGTTCATCTGTGGGCTGTCATGTATGGTCCTCAGATGGTTTTGATCATTCCTTGAGGGTAGGACTCAGAGGGTGGTCACTGTGATGTATTCCTCTGATGCTCTCCTCCTGTCCTGAGGGGTTCTACAGGGCTCCATTTTGTCACACATGTTGTTTGCAGTGTACATGCTGCCATTGGGAGGCATTATTAAGTGGTACAGTCTAAGTTTTCACTGCTACACAGATGATACTCAGCTGTACATGTCCTTTGTACCCGAACAGGATGATGTTATGTTGGTGTTTAACAACTGCCTCTCTGAGATCCAGGACTGGATAAGTGCCAGCTGGCTGAGGTTGAATCCCAGCTAAAACCAAGGTGTTGGTGGTGGACCCAGATTGTCAGGAGGTGGGTTTGTTGGCTGAACAACCTTCTGGACTTTGGCTTGGGGTGTTCAGCTGGCTGCCTCAGATCGGGTGCATAACCTAAGCATTATTTTTGATGACAGTCTGACCCTGAATTCGCAGTTGTCAGCCATTGTCAAGACGTCATTCTACCATCTGACTAATATCACCCAGGTGAAACACCTGGTTCCTCCCGATGATCTTCCAACATTGGTCCATGCCTTCGAAACCTCCCAACTTGACTACTGCAATGCACTCTACCTAGAGCTACCGGGGGTTGATATCCACCTCTTACAACTAATGCAGAATGCAGAATGCAGAATGTGATGGCCAGGATGGTGACTGGTACTTCTAGGACCAGTCACATTATGCCTGTGCTCTGTGGAATGCACTGGCTGCCAGTACAGTGGTGGATGATTTATTAAGGTCGGCTTGCTGACCTATAAAGCCCTACATGATCACGGACCCCTCTACCTGCATGATCTCCTTCATCCCTACTGCCCCCAGCCCACTCTGATCCCCTGACGAGGGATTGATAGAGATTCTGACGACATCTGGGGTCCAATCTTTTGTGTTTGCCGGCCCTACCCTGTGGAATTCTCTACCTCATTGGGTTAGAGAGTGCCTGACCATCCAGAGTTTCAAATCAGTCCTCAAAACTTACTTGTTTAGTCTAGCATTCCTGGACGAGCTTAATTGATGCAGTATTTTATTATATACAGTAGTGCTGCTGTAAGTTATAAATGCATGATTTTATAAATTTAGATTTTAATATGCTTGTTATGTTTATTTATGTGTATGTGCAGTGCCTTGATCTCTGGAAAGGCGCTTTTATAAATAAAATTGATTGATTGATTGCTCCCCCTGAACCAGTCCTCTAATCAACTTGTCAGTTTGCCTCCAGCCCCAAGGATCACACATTTCGGACTAGTTTCCTGTGCGGGACAGAGCTGAATGCCTTGTTAAGATAAAGATACAGTTTGTTGCCTACCTCATCCTAAACAGCTGCCCTCATTTCTCTGTCAAAGAATTCTATCAAATTTTTATTTCACAAGATTTACCTGCTACAGCAATATACTGTCTACCGTCCTGCAGCCCATTAGCCACCAGGATCTTCATCAGTCTTTATTTAATAATGGTTTTCAGTAGTTGTAGTTTGCTGATGACTGACGTCAAACTGACTGACTTGTAGTTCCCTGGCTCATCCTTCCCCACAATTTATCAATCTGTCTATCTGTCTAGCTGTCATAACTTGTGAGCAATTTTTTTCTACGGGCTCAACCAGTTATTATTTGTGTAACCCCAAGGGGCGCTATCCTAAGGGCTACCACCCCTGTCTGTCTCAGCTGCGACAGGGTAAGGGGCCCAGATCCCTTGATGGGTGCCTCCACCCAGAGGTCGGGGTTAAGACAGCCAAGGTTGACTCGGTCACAGCCCTCTGGGTTACTGCAACCCCCCCTTCTTCCCACTAGTGGCTCACACAGATTAATTACAATGCTCTCCCCCTGAACACTTACCCCTCGGCTCGAACCACTCAGCTCACTCCGGGAACCCCCTGGAAAGTAAGGTACAGTTATCAAATATTCACTGTGCAGTATATCCCCAGTAAGACACAAACCAGCCAGGATACAGTTGCAAAACAAACAATCTGATTTATTTGAGGGGAGATAACAAGGACCGGGGGAAATCAGGGTGATTGACTTACCACTATAAAATATATTTAATTACCTAGGGCTCTGTGCACAGGCCTAAACCTATCAGTTACTGTCTATGGGTACCCAAGCCCTAATGGCTAGTTCCTCGATGCAGCTGGTTGGGGTCCTGACACAAAGGAGCCTTCAATTCCTATGAAGCTTAGATGAAACCAGGAAGCTCAATTAGTACAGTCTGCAATACAACAAAATGACTGTGTCTTGGTTTATAACCTTCAGCAGGGAGCTACCCTGATTTAGTACTCACAACTCCAACAGAGAACCACTCTTTCCTCACTTGCAGGGCTGAGCCTGAGCTTCAAATGCCTCCTCACACATTTGTATGGAAAACAACAGAGGGGTACCATACCAGGCAGCTGCTTCCAGGACCTGAACGAACTCACAGCAATTCCGGGCGCTACACTGCAGCTTCAACGTCCTGACAGACCGAGCAAGATTTAGCAGATTCTCCAGTCCTCTTCAGGTGAAGCCTGGTAGGTAGCTGTGTTTATACACAGCTTCCTCTGGCCGCACGCCGGTGGATTTAGTCCGAAGCTTTCGGGCTATGGGAAACGGCTGCCTCAGACCTTTCACGCGCTTCCTGCACGAACACTCAATGGTGCAGAAGCTCAGAGCTCCCTTCTCCTTCACAGTCACAATGTCTCTGCCCTCAGGCAGTTGGGGCCAGCCTTCTCAAGTCGCGCGCCACCCGATCCCATAGGTGGGCTGCAGACACCAGACTATGAGACCTGTCTCGATTGGTGCAAAAAGGCGCCCTTGTTCAGACTTCACTTCCCAGGATTACTAGCTAACTCCCCATTGGTCCGCCGACTTCCTAGAGGGTCCTCATGATCCGATTGGTCCACTTCAGCAGTTCAGGACCAAAATGGTGGGGCAATAACAGAAACAGTCCAGGCTGCAAGAAAACAGGTTAGAACAAACTGTATCTTCATTACTTTAATGGTTTTCACAGAAACAATTACATCTTTCTGATGGACTCCCCCTGTGCTTCTAGCGACTGCAGGAATGGAGAGATTAACCAGTAGCCCAGGGCGGGAGTCGAGCACAGAAACCCCAGCCCCCTTTACAAACCCCAACTCTGCGAGCAGGCAGCTCTTAAAGAGACAGTACTGGAGGCTTTAAAAGCACTCACAACCCCCCATTTAGCGGCCTTACGCCGAACACCAGCCAAGCAGTGAGCACTCAAGCAAGCTCCGGGAAGGCTTCTAGGAACCCTCAATTGTAGAGGGGTTACATTTGCCATAAAAAATAGCTGGTTATTATGGCAGACATGTGCTGCCTCACACTGTGTATGTGTAAGCTCTGTTCTCACAGTCACACAGCTGCTGTCACTTTCACTTCCCGTGGCAGCTATGAGAATGGATACACTTGAATCTCAAACGACAGTAAATTCAGCTACTTCAGGCAAAATACAAGACAAGTATAATAAAAGTGATTCAATGTGCCTGTGCAACTGGTTTCCTGCTTGTGTAACATAAATAATCTTTGGCTGATTGTCTCTCTATCCATGGGCTATACCACCCTGTAGGGGTATGAAGACAAGGAACCCTAGAGGAGGGTTCCATCCCTAGAGGTGCAGTGGGAGTGATTCTCTTGGCTAAAGGTACCTTAGGAAGAAGTCCATGGGAGACTAAGCCATGCCGTTGGAGGAGGAGGGGTGGATGGAGGGGCAAGGAAAAAAAATACTCTTGTGTGGGAAGGGGAGAGCGCCCTTAAATGGGCCAAACGGGGGAGTGGCCAGTTGCACTGCCCCCTTGAACTGCAGGCTTTAGCCTTCCAAGGGAAAAAAATGAATGTATCAACAATACTGACTTTCTGAGTGCCAGAAACGACACATTTCATGTTCAGTAGCTTCCGTTGACAGTTCACTGTGTAGCAAAGTGAGTCACCATGGAAATAGAGCCCTCGTGATACAAGAGTTCAGGCAAGCTACATAAAAGAGCTTACATTGCCTAACAGTTTGGTGATTTTCTTTGTTCTGAATTGTTTCTTGGACTTTATTCTGCATGAAAATCTAAATCTTTATATCACTGAGGCATAAGCAGTGCACATTTCTACGTTAAAATGCAAGTTTAAAAAAATTTTTTTTGGGGGGGCCGTTACTTGGACTGCCATTCACTCAGTTTGCAGTTTTCTTTATTTCTCCTTAGTTCACCATGATTCTCATCTACCTGTAAAGTGTTCCTGTAAAAGTAATTCAATAAATTGATTTCACAATACATATTTCTCTTTCGTTGTTAATGTTTAAACATCCAATGTTGCAACCTGCTAGAACCATGCTTTCTTGCTGTTGTTTTTATAGTTTCTGATTGGAAAAATTGCTCACCAGAAATTATAAAAATGAATGCATGGAATGGAGTAAAACATGGATTTAATACACACCCTTGCTGGGTGATGCTGGGTAAATTCTTCAACCTTTGCTCTTGGGGTTTAAGTAGAATCACACACCTCCGGTGTGTATTAAGTAAGCAATAAGATATAATGGGATGTGCATTGTGCTGTTACAAGGTGCACCCGGGGCATTGTTAGGCATTCCACTGCAGGTGGAGTGCCTTCTGACCCGTGTGTGTGTTGTGACAGCACAATGCACAAACCCCGGAGTGTCTTATAGCACCTATGAAATGGATCAAAAAATTACTAAACCTAAGGTTAAAAACTATAACACTGACATAGATGTGAATTTTAAACATCAATAAATATTAATTTAATGTGGGAAAGTACTCCTACGGGGGGGGGGGACAAACCAGGATTTACTTTGAGTAGCACTATTGTAAGTTAAGGGAGGACAGTTTAATTCAGTCCTAATTTTTTGCACAGAATCAATAAATATTTATTTCAGTTCTTTTTAGGATGGTGTTCAGCATCACTTTGTTTGTCAACCCCTTGAAACAATTCAGGCAGAGTTGAATCATTCAGCAATTCAAACTGAGAAGCTGGTTGTTCTGCCATTGCCTCTAGCTGCAGTTGGTGAGTGTGAAAAAAATTACTGCTATTTGAAATGTCAAAATTCCAAAGCCGATGACTGACATTCTAGATGCACTGCACCCTGGTTTGTGTGGCTCATTTTGCCTGTGTGTTTTGCTCCCACAATGCATGGCTCTGAGCCAGTCTGGACATAGTATTTAAACTACCCGTTTAGTAAATTCTCATAATATGCTCCACCCCATGCATTATTTTCTATGTAATATTTATTTATTTTATTTATTATTCTTTGGTAATCAGGTAAGGCCCACTAGTCACAAGTGCCTGTTTTCAGGGGTGACCCAGGAGCACTGGGGAGTACATAAGAAGATGATGGCAGATGGGGGCCTAGTGATCCAGCTAGTCTGCCCCTGAATCCTACCCCTGCCCCTATAGGTTGCTTGTTTTGCTTTTACCGTAGTGTTGGTCCCATGCATGTTTAAATTCATTCACCATCTTTGCTGCAACCACTTCTGGGGGAAGGCTGTTTCACAGGTCTATCATCCTCTCCATGAAAAAGTACTTCCTGACATTATTACTTAGCCTTCCCCCTCTCCGGCATAGGTTGTGCCCTCTAGTATGCACCTGTTTGTTGGCCTGGAAGAGGTTGTCTGCCTGAACTGTGTTTATACGTTTGATGAATTTGAGTGTTTCTATCATGTCCCCCCTGTCTCTTCTCTGTTCCAGGGAGTACAACTTCAAGTCCCTGAGTCTAGATTCATATGGCTTATGATGGAGACCCTGTACCATCTTAGTGGCCCTTCTCTGAGTAGTCTCCAAGCAGTCCTTGTCCTTCTTTAGGTGGGGCTTCCAGTACTGCACACAGTATTCCAGGTGTGGCCTCACCAAGGATCTATAGAGTGGGATGATTACTTCTTGTTTCCTAATTGTAATTCCCCTGCCTATGCATCCAAGGATACTGCTTGCCTTTTGTGCTGCTTTTCACATTGTTTCCCTACTTTAAGGTCATCTGATATGATTACGCCTAAGTCCCTTTCAGTCTTGGTCACCTCTAGTGTATGCCTGTCTAGGATATACTGTATTCCTGGGTTCTGTTTACCCAGATGCATCACTTTGCATTTTTTAGCATTAAATCTAAGTTGCTAGTCTTTGGACCACTGTTGAAGTCTTTTAAGATTTTCTATCATACTGGAGGCTCCCTCTAGAGTATCCACCCTGTTACAGAGTTTTGTATTGTCTGCGAACAGGCAGACTTTACCCTGTAGACTGTCAGCAATGTCGCTGATGAATATGTTGAAGAGGACTGACCAGCACCACATAACCATCTTTGCAAATTACACCATTTACAGTGACCTTCTGAGTCCTGTCATACAGCCACTGTGCAGTCCAGCTTATCATCTTATGACTGATGCCTGTGTGTTCAAGTCTTCTGATTAGCCTCCTATGTGGGATGGTGTCAAAGACTTTGCTGAAATCCAGGTATACCACCTCCACCACCCCACCCTGGTCCACTGTCCTGGTCACCCAATCGAAGAACTCAATCAGGTTAGTCTGGCATCATCTGCCTGTGGCGAACCTGTGTTGTTTGGGGTAAAAGTTTCCTGCCATCTTTAGGAAGTTTACTGTCTGCTCATTAAGGGGTGTGTCCATGATTTTACCCACTACAGAGGTCAAGCTGGCTGGACGGTAGTTACCTACCTCCTCCCTGCTGCCACTCTTGTGCAAGAGCACCACTGTTACCCTCTTCCAATCTTGTGGCACCCTACCACTTTCTAGAGATTCATTATATAATTCTGCTAATGGTGTGGCTAATTCCTCTCAAAGCTCTCTCAGTAATCTTGGGTGAATTCTGTCCAGTCCCATAGCTTTGTCTGTCTTCAATTTCTCCAGTTCTTTCAGCACCCTTTCCCTTGTGAAGGGACTCATGTCTGCACCCTCTATAGGGTGCTCTGTTATGTTTAGTGTTGGCCCACTGCCATTTAGCTGATCTGTGAAGACTGAACAAAAAATTACATTGAGTGCTCAGCTTTCTCCTCGTCTTTTTCCACTATCTGACCCTTGCTTGTTACTATTCTGACTATCCCTCCTTTGTTCTTCCTTTTTTCACTGATATATCTGAAAAAGGTCTTGTTCCCCTCCTTGACTCTGAGTGCTATTCTTTCCTCCATTTGAGCTTTTGCCAATCTGATAGCTTTTCCAGTCTCCTTAAGCTTTTCCCTGTAGAGCTCCCTATCAACTTCCCTCTGTGTCTTCTTGAACCACCTAAAGGCTTTTGTTGTTTCCCTAATCTTTAGTGCTACCTCTCTAGAAATTCAGAGAGGGTTCCTCTTCCTTTTTGATTTAACTATTAGCTGTGTACAATCCGCAATTACCCTGTTCAATGAGTCTTTTATGGACTTCCAGCGAACTTCTATGTCCCCCGTGGTGCTGTTTACTAACAATGCCTTAATACTGGACCTCCTTTTATGGACATCTGCTTTACTGAAGTCAATCACTTTATGTCTGGTATGGCCTGAAAACTGGTTCCCAGATTGATGCCGACATGGACATTGGATATTCTGGGACTGTTAGTGAGAAACAGATCCAGTGTTGCTTTATCTCTGGTGGGGGAATCCACTAGTTGGTTCATCCCTGCTTCCTTTAGAGTGATAAGAAATGATCTGCTCTTTTCTGTGGAAGCTGTGCAAGTGGACCAATCTATATCTGGTAGATTGAAGTCCCCAACCAGAAGCAGCTTCCCTTAGTCAGTCATTGTGTGAATGGTCTCAAGGAGCTCCTTGTCCACACCAGTGTCCTGGGCTGGGGGTCAGCATACGACACCCAGGTGGATAGGATCCCTGCTCCCAGCTCACAGAGTGACCCATAGGGCTTCTGCTTTACTATTTTCCTCCTGAATTTCTGTAGCCTTAATTCCTTCCTTGATATATAATACAACTCCCCCTCTCCTCTTTGTTTTCTGGTCCCTTTGGAAAAGTGAGTAGCCAGGTATACTAACATCCCAGGTGTGGTTTTCAGAGAACCACATTTCTGTGACTGCTACCCAGTCTAGTTATGCCTCTGCCATAATAGCTGGGAGTTCAGGGATTTTGTTCAAAAGGCTACGGGCATTGATGCACAGTTGCCTTCCACTCTTAAACAATTGATTCACCTGGATGTCTACTTGGTTTTTGTTGTAGTTGTCCCCCAGGTGCTTTGCGTTCTTTTGGTTCAGTAAGGCTTTGCAGCTTGTGATGCTGTCAGATGAAAATGTATTCCCTGGTGTTAATGTCTGAATGCTGGCATGCTCTTTCATCTGCATGGTTATCAGGAGCTGATGCTGGTGTAGGGACATGCTGAATGGAAATGTGATATTTTGCAGGTGTAGGAACCTTGTGGATGGAAATATGATGATTGTTGCTAATGACAGTATGCTTATATTGTTCATCTCATGGATTTGCAGTAAGGCACTGATGGCGGAGGGCCAGATGGTGACCCATGTGATATGCTGGGTGCCTGTGCCTCCTCTCTGCCCTCTAGTTTAACTGACCGAGATGGATGTCAAACCTCTGGCCTAGTGCCCTAGCTCCTTGTCTTGTAAGATGTAGCCCACCAAATTTGAAGAACTCCCTGTCCCAGAAGTTCTGCCAATTGTGTGGAGTATTAAGTGATGTCCTTTCTCCTGGCACCACAGTTTTAGCCAGCTGCTTAGTTTGGTAATATCCCTTTCTCTGATTTTCTGCCTGCTGCTCACTTTTTCCCACACAGGCAGGATCTCAGAGAATGAGATGACAGATGAAGTGGAAAATAGTTTATCACCTAGCTTAGACAGGTTTAACTTTGTCTGTTCTTCAGATCGACTGGCCGGTTCATTTGTTCCCACATTGATGAGAATGTGTGTGTTCTGTGGTGCCATGCATGCAAGTTTTTTATACGGTACATGTCCATCCATGCCAATGTCCCAGGGAGGCATCTGACCGTAACTGTAGTGTGATCCTGATACTGGATGTGTAACTCCACTCCTCGTATCATTGAGTCACTTAGTATAAGTATGGATTTTTTCTGCTTTGTGATTGTTGGGGTGAGGGGTGCACTTCCAGATTGTGAAGTGTTACTCCCCGAATTGATGCTAGTTTCATTTAACTATGCGGATGCTAGTGGGGCGAGCTTAAGTGTCTTGCTCAGAGTCACCCTGTATGCATATGGAGGTTGCGGGACTCAAACCCAGGTCTGCTGGATGTACCAATCTCATTCACAGCTCATTACTCTAACTTCTAGGCTATACTGCCAGCCATTAATGTTTGACAGGAAAGGCACAATAAGTTGTAATATCTTGTTTTCAGGTGTGCCCATGGGAAAGGGGTTGCAAGTACCTGCTTTTACTGATGGGAAATGTTAGCCATGACAACAGGAAATCTCCCCTACTCTTGCTGAGTTGGCACTGCTGCTGGCAAGATAGAGGATCCTGGAATGGACAGAGGAGGTGGAAGTGCTGCTTCAGGGATAGGGGAGAAGTTCCCCCTCCCTATCCAGGAGAATCAGGAGCCCATTGAATGTTTGAATGACCATGATCCAATGGTTATTGATATAAATAAAGTCTGGTTGGAAGTCCTGGAAGCAGTTACCTTGAACAAACAATTAGTAGAGAAAAACATTTTGCTTGCATTGCTTGAGGAGATGGATGCCGTCCTAATGCAAGATAATCAGAATGGACTTTAAGGTTTTAGAGAAGCTACTATTGGAACTATCAATGGATGTTGTCACTTCTGTTTCCTAGCTGAAAGTGGAATTTGAACAACATCCTCAGTCTAGTGCCTAGACATGGGTTTCTCTTTCTGCTGGTAATTAAAGTTCCTCCAGTAGCTACCATCTGTCCCAGCGGTGGCTTCAGGTGCCCTACTTGAGTTGTGAGACAGCTGAAAAGAAGATGACAAGCCTGGATCTGGTGCAGTTCAAGAAGGCTGGTTTCCCAAATGGCCCTGAAGGCAGTGGGCTGGGTCCCATCTGCTAACAGCGAAAAGTGGCTGCTGAACCTGAATGAGCAGGAGCTGACAACGTGGAGGATGACTGTCAGGTGGGAGAGTGTAATGCCAGCTGAGAGCAGTGTTTCAAAGGAAGCCATGGCCTGGGAGGCACAACCATGTCAGACATGCCCCCAGTACAGAAGGACTTTTTTGACTCACAGCTGGAAACAAACACATAGGAAAATGACAATACTAGTGTGGAAAAATAACAGCCTGCTACAGAAATAGGAGAAATCAGGCAGACAACACAGGGAGAAGAAGTTTCACAAACCTCAGGTACTGATTTTACATTCCCTATAATAAAGTCTTAAATTCTCTCTGGGGCCAGGATCTTTGCAAAATATTCCATCAGAGCTGTTGCACAGGGGAACTTGGGCTCTGCATCTGGGGAGAATGCAGCATGCAGTCAGAGCTCTGTCCAAAGGGGTGGGGCTACTGCTCCTGTCAAGCCATTTTCTGCCCCACATTCAAGGAAGGAGAGAGAAGGAAATGCACAATGCCAGAAATCAGCTCCTTGTGACAGCATTCTTTCAGCTATTAATGTAGAGAAAGAAGTTCCACCAGAATAAAATTATACTAGGTCCTCAGGACAAGAACAGGGAGATTTAACGGGCATTGGCTAAACTGGGAATGTGTAGGTGGGGGAACTCTTGTACCTAGATTTCTACGTGGTGGAACTGTGATTTTGAGTTGGTGGGGCTCTGTTGACTAGTAGTCAGTGGAGAAAGATGACAGAGGTGGGGGAACTGTCATACAGTTTTTTAAGAGGTGGTGGAACTGAGATCCTGTGGGCTCCTGCTCATTTTAACCCATGCTACCGGGGCAACACCTGGTACTGCTCTAAACTCTCAGACACTATTGAAGACATAGGTCATGTTCACTAAACAGTCTGCAGAGCTTGCAAAGCACAGGACTGCTGTGTGATTTAGATAGACGGGGTCTGGCAACTCAGCCTGACAGAAAACATGTGGGATCAAAGCTGCTTAATGGAACATTTGTGGAATGAGTATAATCATCTGACGATGATGGAACTCTGATATCTCTTCCAGGCAATACCACTCACAAAACAGCAATATGCACAGTGACCATTTTGCTTAAGAATGATGGGGTCAAGCTAGTAGTGTGCAGAATTTTTCCAACGGAATGGAATTTTATGGCATTTCACAAAATTCTGCCAAATTTCATCAAAAGCAGAATGACAGAACAGGTTTTCCACTGCATTTCCAGGTTTCTGTGGATCTCATGATATTCCATGGAAAAGGTCATGGA
The DNA here is from genome assembly GCA_016271365.2 of Neoceratodus forsteri. Taxonomy (NCBI): domain Eukaryota; kingdom Metazoa; phylum Chordata; order Ceratodontiformes; family Ceratodontidae; genus Neoceratodus; species Neoceratodus forsteri. Next base: position 1,326,133,179 of record CM028131.1, on the reverse strand, counting down.
ATTTCCATAGCAAAATGTTGCTCTACAGAATGGCCAGTGAGATTCTGATGGAAATTCAGAAGGTGGAATGGTCATTCTGTACTAATTCTGCTGCAAAATTCCACATTTTGCACAGCACTAGGGTCAAGGTATTTGATGTCCAATACTGGCTGACTCAATGCTGTGAAGTCCTGAGTCATACAGAGCCAATCATGGATGAAAAGCACATCTGTACAGAAGGATGGATATTCCATGTGCAATTGAGGCAGACCAAGACAGGTCTACGTCAGCTGTCTAATTGCTATTTCATGGGTAAGGACTGTGCCTCATGTTTCTGTCCTGGCCAGCTCAGGGTAAGCTTCAGATGTGGCTCTCAGGATCATTTAAGCAGCACATGTGATAAGGTAGAGTACTGTGTACTGAGCCTTATGCTTGGATTATGGGCATGCTAGCAACTACTGTCCCAGTGACCTGTTCTGCAACTTATTGACACTGAAGAGGAAGAGTAAATCAACAATTAAGAACTCAGAGTGATGTTGTTGCTTTTTTTTGGGGGGGGTCTTATTTTTTTATCAGTTTGTTAGTTCACCACCAACATGATCTGACCATGTGCACTGAATCAAACTTAAGGTTTGCTTCCCTTAACACAAATAGTTTGAATCGTCCAAAAAGAAAATTGTTAACTTTTAATTTCTTTCAAGACCTTCCACCTGACATTTTGTTTTGTACTTGAAACCCATTTTAACTCTGTATCTGATAAGGACACAGCTAAATGAGCCTAGCTTTGGGCTCCCTCATATTGGTCTTTTGGGGAAGACCTATGTGATGGGATGAGTATTTTAAGGTGTATGATTAGTAGGTATACAGAGTCCTGAATATTAACATGGTGTGTGCCCTTTTGATAGATGTTTCTTAGGAGGGTCATAGATTATGACTAATAAATGTATATGCTCCACAGACTGAAAAAACAGGGTTGAGCTTTTCAACTCCATTCAACCTTTTTTACATGCCGTACTTCAAGAAAGATAATTTTGGGGGATTTCAGTTGTGTCCTGATTGCTACATACAGGAATACTAAGGCACAGAAATTGTTTTGTGACTCTAATTTTCTTGTTTCAATGTATGTACACATCTTAGTGATGGGTATATGCTTGTGCAACTTCATTGATGGATTGTATTTGAATTATTATGTTGTTTACTGTGATAAATATATACTTTGGCCTTTGCACTGTCTGTCCCATGGGGAACTACCACCCTGTAAGATACCATGAAGGCAAATGAACCCTCTTGAGGAGAGTTCCACTCCTAGAGGTGTCACAGAAAGATAACCCCTTTAGGCTAAAGGTACCTTAGGAAGGAGCCCTCAGAATGTTGAGCAGCAAATAGTGAACGCAGAAACTGGATGAGCATGGATTAACAGAGTAGTGATAACGTGTAACAAACATAGAAGGATTGTGCAATGACTGACAATTTTGGTATTGATAGATTGATAGCAGAAGAGGCATGACTTCCATAAGGAGAGAGGGCATGGCAAAGTAGAAAGAAGGCCCACCTCAACTTATATCCCAAACCTACCTGGGTTAAATTGTACTATTATAGATCTACTACTTGTGGGATTACTTAACCTTCATGATTTCTGACACAGAAGAAAGGAAAAATCCGCTATGAGGGGGAACCTCTGGGGATCCAAGGCCTTGGTCGCCTTCCCTATAGGCTTGGGATGAATCAATGATGGCTCACTACTGCAATTTAGAAACCCAATTCAGGGGAGATTTTTAGTGGAAGGGCTCTCATTCTAACCCTCTAATGGGAAAGCCATGTGGGTATGTGGGTGTTGCTAGTAGAGGCCTCTGCAGCTAAAGGGGAACCCTGCTGGGGCCCACCCCCACTTGAGTGTGGATGACAACAACGGCCACTGAAAAGCACTCACATGGCCTCCAACAAAGTTTAGAGGAAGAAGCCAAACCCAGGAGGGGTAAAGCTGAGCCCTGGAGGGGTGAAAACAAGAGGATTAAAGAGTCTTCACCCTAGAGAGGCAGAAAGGACAAGAGAGGGTATAGAATGGAGACTAGGCGAACCATAAGCAGCTGTAAGGAGAACAGTCTTTGAAGGTGCTGCCGATGCTGTCAGCAGCTAATGAAGCCCCCCTGGGACTTGGAGGCCCTGCCCTTCAGCAGCTGCATTCTTAAATGCTACATCAAGAGGTGCACTGTCTGCATGGCCAAAGACATCCCCCAGAGCAGAGGACCTTCTCAATCTAGTGGTAGATGAGAAGGACCCCACCCCAGCGAGGAACCCCCTCTCAACATGTGGACTTCAAGGGGGGCAGAGCTGTGCTAGGTAGAGAGAGGCAGGGATGCAACTGAGGATGCAGGATTTGTAGTGCAATTGGTAGAATTGAGAACAACAGTAGACAACATGAATGGGTGTGCAACTGTTAACACTGAGTATATGAGACTGCGTGAAGTGAAAGTCATCTAGTAGCACTGAGGTCAGGGAGGCAGCATGGATACATCAAGACAGCATGAGGTGAAATGCAACTGAAACAGGTAGGATTGAGTATGGCAAGAATGTATGCTGGAGCAATGGAAAACAACAATTAGTACTAGCAGGAAATGCAGTATCATGGGGAATCAAACTAGATAAAGCACAGTAGTGCTGGAGTAAGTACTGAAACCATTAAACCGAAAGGAAGTGGTTGCTAGGCTATTAGCCAGGTGTAAGCAATAAAGAAGTTGAGATAAACAGGAGACTGCAAATGGTACAAACAACAGTGCAGGTAATTAGGGAGACTGCACTTGGTACAAAAAGACAGCAAACAAGCAAGCTTGGAGGAGCACAAAACAAATTAAATCAACAAAGACAAGGAACTAGGAAGACTAGGAGCCCCCCCCCAAAATAAAACAGAGCAGAGAAAAAACACAGAACCTAAAAACAGGACGGCAGCACAAAACAGCAGAAAGGAAAGAATAAACTGCAGTCAGGAGGCAGAAGCAAAATACTAACCTAGGAAGGAGGAGGCACAAAACTAGCAGAAATCCCCAGAGCACAAAACGAAACAGGAGAACAGGAGACAAACATGGAGGAGGGGCTCCACAGAGCTCCAGCAGAGCCTCTGGCTACAAAAAAAGAATGCATCAGAATGAGACTGCTGGAAGCTGACTTAAAATCTCAGGCAAGAGCCTGGCTAGTTTCTCCCACCCATTGAACTGCAGTCATAGTTTTTTTTTTGTCATTAGTAGTTTTTGCATTTTTTCCCCTTTTTTTTGCTCCCCGGACCCCAGGACCCCAACAGATATGTGCATGCATATGTGTGGAGGTGCACACACATGCTGTGTACTGGCTCTACCCTTTCCACTCCACCCCTGGCAATTGTCACCTCCCCCTCCCCTTCCCGCCATTGCTTCCCATCGGACCTCCACCCCATTGGAGCAGAACTATGGGGTGGGCAAACATCCACCCCGGGAGGGGAGAGCCCACCTTCCAGCCACTCAATCTCACTCTCTCCCTCCCTCCCCGCTGGCTCCTGACGACCCAATGTCATTCCTGAATCTAGGTCGCTGGTGCGATGTGAGGAAAGGTGTCCAGCACCTCAGCTCTCAATGCCACTGGCCCAGCTCAGTCATAGATTTTGATACAAAATGCTGAATGAGGTGGGTTTAAGAGATGCCTATCATTTTCTACACCTTATATGAGGTCATATTTACTTTAGGAACACTTTGGTCACAATCATTTCTTTCTTTTTTTTTCTGAACACATGTCAATAAACAAAATGCAATTACTTCTGACTGACTTATCAGATAGAAACATAGAAACATAGAATCTGATGGCAGATAAGGGCTGCCCAGTCTGCCCAATTTTTCCTACTTATATTCTCACTGCAGACCCTCTGTGATCTACAGTTGTTTCCCTCTCCCCCTCCCATTTCACTATGACTCCCTTGTGCCTATCCTAAGCATTCTTGAACCCCATCACTGTTTTTGCCCCCACCAGCTGTGCTGGAACCTGTTCCAGGAATCCACCACTTTTTCTGTGAAGAAGTACTTCCTCAAATCTCTCCTGAATCTACCCACTTCCAGCTTCATATCGTGCCCCATTGTTATTGAGCACTTTTTCCCCTCAAAAATACTTCCCTCCTATACCTTATTTACCCTGTGAGATATTTAAAGGTCTCCATCATTTCCACTGTCTCCCTCTTCTCATCCAGGATGTACACGTTGAAGTCCTTTAGTCTCTCTCTTCATTGGGCTTTTGATGTAGACCAAGCAGCATTTTAGTTGTCCCCCTCTGGACTGCCTCCACTTTCTCTATCCCCTGCCAGATATGTGGTTTCTAGAACTGGACACAGCACTCAAGATGGGTTTTTACCAGCAAGCTATACAGGGGCAACAACACCTCCCTCCTTCTTTGGGTAATACCTTTACCTAGTCACCCGAGCATCCCACTAGCCTTCCTGATTGTCTTGTCACACTGCCTGGTCACCTTTACGTCATCCATTACTCCCAGATATCTTTCCTGCTTAGTTGTTGTCAATACCACTCCACCCATTTTGTACTCTGCTCTTGGGTTTCTGTGCCCCAATTGCATTATTTTGCACTTTTTCACATTGAAACCAAGTTGCCATACTCTTAATCACTCAAGTTTGTTCAAGTCTGTGCTCATCCTTTCCACCCCAGGAGTGTCCACCCTCTTACAGATCTTACTGTCATCTGCAAAGAGGCAGACCTTCCCTTCCAGCTCCTCTGCAATGTCACTTATAAAGACACTGGAGAGGACAAATCCCTGCACTGATTCCTGTGGTACCCTGCTGGTCACTCTTCCTTCCTCGGAGCGAACTCCAAGATCAATGTTTGTTAAGTGCTATATCTTTTCAAAACAAAATATATATATATGGAGATTGAATAATGAATTACTCTCACAGCCTGCTGTGCAAATGCTTTAAAAATGTGTTTGTTGTTTGAGAGTTGGTAGGATACATATATATGAGGATGCAGGAGAGTGGTGGCTAGATACTAAAGAAGAAATAATAAATTTATAATTTATTTATTTATTTGAATCTAGGATTACAAGTACCTTTGAGCCAAGGCTCTTTTGTAAAGGTTCCACGTCGGATGAGGTACAATTCAAACAAGATATTGAATAACAGTATAACAGTGGGTTACAGGCAGTTACATACAGTTTTATACATTCAATACAGTGGCAAAAATGCCAGAAGGAGGTCTGGTAACAGGGTTAACACAGTATAGAAGAGAGACACACTAGTGAGGTGCAGCCATAGGCACTTGTCAAATATCAATTAAAGTGCTACAAGGGGGTAGGGAAGGTGGGAGGGAGGAGGGGAGGATGAGTGGATGTATGGGAGAGGGAGTTGAGGGGGTAGAGGGTTAAGTGCTAGGTGGAAAGAGCAAAGAGGAGAGGGGAGAACAATTAGGAAGGCCAGTCACAGGAACTAGATGCAGACGGGATGTGATGGAGATTGGATTTGAATGGACCAAGCTTTGGCATTGAGGCGATGTCAATGTTGAGACCATTGAACCAGCTAGGAGCTTTGTGCACAGAGGATCCTTGCCCTTGTGTGGTATGGAAATGCAGAATATGCAGTAGTTGGGATTCAGAGCCCCTGGTAATCTGAGTAGTTTGTGCTGGGCAGAGGAGAGCTTGGACACCTGGGGGAGCAAGGCCTAGTGTTATTTTCTTTGCCATAAGGCAGGTTTGGTACTTGATCTGGTTTGAAAGTTGAATCCACCCAGTCTGTGCATAGAGATCACATGTGTGGGTGAGGTGATGGACACCAGTTATGAGATAGCAAGCTTTGTTTAGTGCAATGGATATGTGCCTGAGGGCAGTGGCAGAGGCAGAGACATAGATAATCATGCCGTAGTCGATTATTGGGATTACTGAGCTCTGTGTTGCAATCCTTAAGGCATCTGAGGTAAGGCATTGCCTGTGCCTGAAGAGTAGACCAAATGTGAGTGCTGGCAGCCTTGACAATGTTGTCAATGTGTGTAGCATATGATAGGTTATAATCGAGTAACTTCTAGATATTTAAAGAATTGAACCTGTTCAAGGGTTGCACCGAGGCAGTTTTTGATCATGATGGGATTGAGTCTGTGTTTGTTGTGCGGGTTGCAGAAGGAATTGTTTTTTTATAGTTGAGAACCAATTTATGTGTACTAAACCATGTTTCAATCGAGGTGAAGGCAAACTGTAGATTCCCTTGTAGGTGGCCCAGATCCTTGTGAGTGGAGAGGATGATGGCATTGTCAGCATAAAGGAGGACTTGTGCAGGACATGATTGTGGAAGATCATTCAGAAAGAGGCTAAAAAGAAGTGGCCCAAGAATGGAGCCTTAAGGGAACTCCTGAGTGAACAGGACGTGCATCTGAGAAAACATCAGTTATTTTCACTCTTTGGAGTGATTCTCCAAGTAGCTTATGAACCAGGTAGTGGACTCAGGTGCGAGCCCAGAAGAATGTAGCTGTGTGATTAATAGTTTGTGATATACAGTGTCAAAAGCCTTGGTCAGGTGTATGAAGACCGACCTGGTTAGGAGGCTGTTTTCCAACGAGTTGTGGATAGTACCTGTGAATTCAAGGAGGGTCGATGTAGTACTGTGACTGTATGGAAGCCATGTTGTTGGGGGCAGAGGATCTTGTGTTTATCCAGGTGTTCCGTTAACTGGTCACATACCATATGTTCAATGGTCTTAGAGAGAGGGGGGAAGTATGGAGATAGGCTGGTAGTTCACATGCAGGTCCTTGTCCCCACTTTTGTGGACCGGGGTTACTGTGACTGATTTCCATCTGTCAGGGAACTGGCTGAGGGTGAGGGAGAGGTAGAACATTTTTGTTAGTGGAAGTAGCACTTTATCAAGGGTGAAGGACACCAGCTTGAGGTCGAGTGAGTCCCCACTAGTTCTGGATTTGGTGATTGCATTAGGGACATATTTACAGACCTCATGTGCCCTGACTTCCTCAAAGTAGAATGGTGGGCAGTTGGAGGGAGGGGATTTTGGGTTGGGGGTAGGAGAAGGAGGGTGGTCACCATTGAAGAATTTTGAAGGGAGAACACTACTGAGGTCAGAGAACGCAATATTGAAAGTATTTGCAGTTGTGGTAGGGTCGAGAGTTATGCCACCATCAATGACCAACATAGTAGGTGAGGTTTTTGGCTGCTTCCCAGTTACTTCTTTAAGATTGTCCCAGAAGGATTTCCCCAGTTCGTGAGGGTATCTCTGTAGTATGCATTTTTCTTCTGGTGGATAGATTTAGTGCAGTTGTTTCGTGCCTGTTTGTAGTTCCAAATATAGGCTTGATTGCCAGTGGCCCATGCCTGAAGCCAGAGGAGGTCCCTTGCTTTCAGATTCGTAAGTAGTTCAGTGGAGAGCCAAGGATTGTAAAGGCCTTTGAATTTATGCCTTTTGAAAGGGGCATAGGTGTCACAGCAGCATTGAAGGAGTTGATGAAGAAATCCAAGGCCGAGTTGACATCAGAAGCTTTGAATATAGGAGACCAGTCGAGCTGTCAGAGGTGGGATTTGAGGTGTTTCAGCTGACCGCATGGGAGGACTCTACTATTGATTAATTTAGGGGGGGCTTCCAGAATTTATTTGACCATTCGCAGATGACTGGGGAATGGTCACTTAGTGTATCTGGAAGCACAGAAACATCCAAGGGATGGCTGGTCAGTATCCAGTCCAGGAAAGTGCTTGCATCAGTTTTGTAATTATGTCTGGTGGGCGAGACTACCAGCTGTGCCAGACTGACTGCTGAGATGGCATCCTTGAGGAACCCCTTGTCAGCGGCTAGCCAATTGATGTTAAAATCACCCATTAGGATCGACTCCGAGTCAGGGGGTTGGTCCAAATTTAGTCCAAAAACTAACAGTAAAAAAGAAACAATCTAATTATCTGAAATATTTAAATTTAAGAAATTATCTTTTTTGGCTTCTTTCATAATACTCAAGTACTCAAGCCTCTTGCAAAGAATAAGTAAAACAGGTGAAATCCCAGATTCAGGATTTACAATATTAAATCATTCCTTTTAATGTAACAAAGATAAAGTACCCAAGGCAAGAATAGCTCTGTAAACATTTTTACATGCCGAAAAGAAAGGGTTAAATCAAGAGTTTTTGAAGCTTTAAGGAATAAAAAGGGGGACCTATGTACTAATCAAAATGAAATGATAGAGGTGGATTTAAAATATCTACAGACCTCCTTCTCTGGGGGACAGAATAAGTCAGACCAGGAAATATGACAATTTCTACATGTAGTGGATATCCCTACCTTACCCGATCATCTGGTTAAATCTGTAGCTTAGCCCATAGCTCAGCAAGAAGTGAAGGAGGCCATAACCACATTAAATAACAATATTGCACCTGGAAAGGATGGTTTCATATCTGAATTTTATAAAAATGTTTTCAGACACACTCCCTTAGATTTTAACAGACGTGTTTAATGATTGGCTTATAAATTCTGAGTTCTGTTCCAATTTTGATTTGGCAATAATGGTGTTCCTGTTTAAACAGAAAGGTGATCATTTTCACATTACACATTGGAAGCCTATTTATTTGTTAAGTTCAGATTTTCAAATACTATATAAAATTCTGTGTTCTTGGTTGGCAAAACTAGCAGGCACTCTACCAATTTTCAGACCTGCATAGTAACAACTAGATATATGCAAGGCAATCTTAATGACAAGAGAGATTGTGGAAGAGGGTAATCAGGGGGCTTTTGAAAGGATTCATGCTTAGCATGGACCAGGAAAAAGTTTTTGATAAAGTGTTTCATGCTTGACTTTATCAGGTATTGTTACATTGTCGAATTTCAACAAGGTTTGTGGAATGGCCGAGGGCTTTGTATGCAACATCATTTATTACTTCCAGTGTTAACGGGGACCTGGGATCAGAGGTTAAGTTATTTTGTGGAGTACAACAGGGCAGTCTGTTCTGTTCAGTCCCCTGTTGTGTATATTTAGTTTAGACCCAGTCCTTAAAAAATATTATGAATTTTCACTATCTAAAATTAATCTTTCAAAAAGCAAGGGAATAACTTTGGGAGAAGGGGAAATCTCAGTTCAGAAAATAACAGGGATCTCTATAGTAACTCAGTCCAGTTCAGTACTGGAGGTAACCTTCATGAATGGTAACATGGCTACTGAAAACTGATGTAACCTGGACACCATGTACCAACAAGCTGCTACTACTGCCTGCATCCTACAATGCAGGTTGAGGGGAATGGGTTCTGTTTTTGATGACAAAATGGGTTTGTTATTGGTAGTAAAACTATTTGTGCACCAACACAGTGCTTTTTACTTTTTGTAATTTAAAAATTTTTGGGTTGGGTAAGCCTCAAGAGCATCAAATAGAGAAACATAAAACAGACCGCACTCACAGCCACCTCCTGTGAATCCACTGCTAAGGGTAGAAAAATCACATATGTAACAGAGAGAAAGTAATAATCCAGACAGGAGACTCCAGGGCAGTAAAATTATTTATTAAACAACTGACGCACTGTTCCCCAGCACTTTGAGGGCATAGACCCCTTCACCCAGGAAGGGGGGGAGTGGATTTACAAGTCCCTTAAAAATAGTTAACATACCATGATGTGATTTAAACTTACAAAAATCCACCAATGAGAAGTCATTATTTGTGTCATTCATAAAAAGCATTAGTGCTACAAGTGTAAACCTATACCAGATGTAGAAAGACTCATGCCTTTAAACTTCTCCTTGCTGCCCTGAGGAAAATTGTGCTCTTTCTACTCCTAAGCTCAGGTGACGTCAAACTTAATCCTGGCCCTACGAAAGTGCTCTCATCTCCATCTGAACTGACACCTTTGAAAGGAATTAGCTTCTTGCATGCTAACGTGTGTAGTCTTTTAAAGAAGCTCGATTCAGTCCAGGCTTGAATTATTCATACTGCACCAGATGTACTCGTGCTTTCGGAAACGTGGCTCTGGGCGTCCACCCCAGACAGAGAGGTAAATATCCCTAACTACCTCCTCTTCAGAACTGACAGGCAGACCGGGGTAGAGGAGTAGCCATTTATGTTAAAAACAAATTCTCAGTATCTATATTAGATGCTACCTCCATTGCCTGTGGATTTGAATGCCTGCCTCTTAAAGTTGAGCTTTCCCCATCAGTGGCGGTCCGCATTATAGGCTGCTATAGACCTCCAGCAGCAGGACTGCAACTTCTGACACATCTGTCATCCCACCTGGATACTACCCCAATGGAAGCAATCATACTAGGCGACCTTAACTATGATTGACTGACTAAGGTTTTGTTACCCCTGAAACAATTCTGCGACTCTCATGGGCTCACTCAACATATTACTGAGCCTACTTGCACCAACAAAAAAAATCCAATGAGAATCACCCTTTTGGATGTTCTCCTTGTTAACAGACCTCATTCCTTTTCCCATGCTGGTATCCTCTTAGCGGATGTTAGTGACCACTGCTTTATTGGTGGCATACGAACTGTTACCAAGCCTCTATCTACATCAAAGTTTTCTACTAAAAGATCCAGATGGAACTTCGATCCTATTGCATACTTCAATGATCTAAAAAACTCTTTGCAATGGCAGAGTTTCTACCTGGCTAAGTCAGCAAGCGATGCCTATGACATTCTCCATGAAATCATATCTAGTGCCTAAACAGCCATGCTGCCCTGGTTAAAGCAAGAATAAAAGCCAGAACCTGTCATTGGTTCTCCAGCTCTGAAGGCTGCCTTACTCAAAAGAGATTACCTCTGGAAAAAGGCTCGTAAATCTCTTGCCGACGCAGACTGGTGTCTCTTCAGGGCATCTAGAAACACCTGTACTAAGCTGGTCAGAGAGGCCAAAGCCAACTTTTATCAAACTGAGCTACTGTCTGCATCAAACTGCCCTACCAAGTTCTGGTCCACCATAAAAGAGCTATCTGGCCACCCTCCAGGAAGTGCACTTCCTTCCAAAATTACCACTGATAATATTATCACTAATGATAACTTAGAGATACTGCAGACTTTTAACAATCATTTTGCCACTGCTGGCCTGGCGTTTGATAATGCATCTGTAAGTAACCTTCTTCCTCTGATCAACACCCAGCCTCCAGAACCAAGTAGCAATAACATGGACTTCTTCTTTTCACCTACTACCATAAAAGAAGTTGAAGATCTTTTTCTATGACTAGATACTAAAAAAAGTGCTGAGGCTGACTCCTTCGACCCATATTTCTTGAAAATAGCATACCATATACTTGCTACACACCTATTCAATCTGTCCCTAGCACAAAGCTCCATCCCCAAGGTATGGAAAACTGCTCACGTCATTCCCCTGTTTAAAGCAGGGAACCCCTGTTACCTAAATAACTGTAGACCAAACTCCCTTCTTCCCATACTTTCAAAACTTCTGGAAAAAATTGTGGATACGCAGCTGAGATCTTTCTCAGACAATGCTAGGCTAGTCAATCCAATGCAGTCTGGCTTTAGACCTAAGCATAGTATAATTATGGCACTGGCAAAAGTTACTAATGATTGGCAATGGGACCTAGACAACAAAAAATGTGTTTGTGCCATGTTTCTGGATCACAGTAAGGCTTTCGACACTGTCGACCACTGCCTGCTCCTCTCCACCTTAAAAACTATAGGCATTGGCTCAACCGCGCTGGGATGGTTCCAAGACTACCTTTCTGATAGACAGCAACAAATTAAGGCTGATGGAGAGCTTTCTCCACTTAAACCGATAAAAAGAGGTGTCCCCCAGGGCTCCATACTGGGCCCATTACTGTTTGCCATTTATATCAACAGCTTGGAAGTAGCCATCAAGGATGCCAGTATTCACTTGTTTGCTGATGACACGGTGCTCTACTTATGCCGGGAATCTCCTGAAGCTGCCTGCGCTGAGTTACAAGCTGACTTTAATACTCTGCAGTACCAGCTCCTTAGCAAAAAGTTACTACTAAATGTAAAAAAAAAAACAAGCCCATTCTTTTGTCACCATCAGGCCCAGGTGCCTACTCTGCTTTCGCTAGTCTATTACCATCAATCTCTACTTTATTAGGAGAAAATCTTGAATTTGTGACTAAATTCAAATACCTTGGTATTTGGCTAGACAACAAACTCTCTTTTGTGGAACACACAGACGAACTGCTGAAAAAACTGAGGCAGAGACTTGGTCTTTAATACATCACAGCACTCCTCTGCCCTGGAGGTCTTCCTGGGCAAAAGACCTAACTCCATGAGGTCGCTAAGCTGTATATAGTGTCATATCTGAAGTATCTATAAACTGTACCTCCGGTAGTGCTCTTAGTTGCTACAGGGTGTTTATTTTGTTGTGTACATACTGTATAAATCTATGCCTTACTACGTTTTGTGTGCTGTTTTGAACCTGTAATCATACTGTCCTCACATGAACTGTAACATGTCTGATTTGTACAATGTTGTTTTATGTACTTAAATCTGTTATTCCTGTACTCTCCCAGGTCGTACCTGGAAATAGGCAATTGTCTTGTCTAGTGTACTTACCTGGTTAACAAAAGCTAAATAAATAAACACCTCTTGACCACAGACGCAAAAAGACAGCTTGTCCAGTCTACACTCCTTTCAATAACTGACAACGAAAACTTCATTTATGGCCATTGCCCTGCCTCATATCTTGCAAAACTGGATGTATTATATCATAGAGCACCGAGATTTATAACTGGCCTCCCATACTCCACACATCACTGCTCTTTATATGCAGCCATAGGGTGGCCCTCCCTTCAATACAGGCGATATAGAAATGCAGCCCTATGGACGCTCCGAGCCCTTACCAACAAACTCCCACAATACGTTGTTGACCGTCTCCCCGTTAGTCCTATTAGGAACTATGCCTTAAGAAGTCATTCGCAGATTTCTTTGAATGTCCCAAGGGCCAACACTCGCTTTGGAAGGGCCGCCATAAGCTATGCCCTGCCTACTGTCTGGAATAGGATACAAAAATCATTGAGACTTAGCTCACCTGTCAGTCCTGCCTTCTTTAAGACCCTCTATGACAAAACGTTTGCTGAAATCTGTAACTACTTCTATCACTCCTAGCAGCCTGACTATTGTTCCTCTCTTCTTCAACACTAGTCCCAGCTGCTTATCCAAATCAGCCCTTGCCACTACTACTCCCCCCTGCTCTGCCCCACTTGCCCTTAGCACCCTCTGCATCCCTTTTATTCACCACCCCGCTTCTGCCGCATTAACCTAAGCCTTACACACTGTTATGTGCACCTCCATAGCTTAGGAATTTCCATCCAGGCCTGTAATGTGTTTCTGCTGGACAGAAATATAAATAATCTTTATTTTTTCTCCTATGGTTTGTATACGACATCCATACACATCCTGCTCCTGTGAGAACTGTATATATATGTATTCCATTCAGGTTGTGTTATGTATTTCTTTCTTGTACATGTGACTTGGAATGTAAATACTCTGCTCCTATCAGTATTGTAAACATGTTGTTCCTTTTGTATTATGTATATTTATATGTAACTGTACAATTTTCCCTGCCAACAGCAGGTCCATCTTGTAAATGAGCTTGCTCAATGGTGATCGGCTGGATAAATAAAGATTTGATTGATTGATTGATAAACTAATGGGCTAAGAAACTCAATACTATTGGAATATCATTCTGAACAGCTGGATGTATATCTTTTTTTCTTAAAATTCTGCCATAAATGCTTGTAATGTTTTTTTATTATATTAAAGCAGATCTAGTGCAAACTAATGGGCTAAGAAACTCAATATTATTGGAATACCATTCTAAACAGCTGAATGTGTATCTTATTTTCTTAAAATTCTGCTAAAAATGCTGATAATGTTATTTTATTATATTATATTAAAGCAGATCTAGTGTAAACTAATGAACTAACAAACTCAATATTATTGGAATACCATTCTAAACAGCTGGATGTGTATCTTATTTTCTTAAAATTCTACTGTAAATGCTTATGTTATTTTATTATATTATATTAAATTGGATTAACATAGCATTTCTGTTTTCACCACTATTCAAAAACATCCAGCAAGTATACTTAAGTTCAGAACAGGGATAGGTACACAAAAAAGCACTATAATTAAAGTGCCAATTATAGTTTTATTAAAAGATCTGCCAATATGGGTAATCAAGTTATTCATTTGTTTCCTTAAATTCAATACCGACCCCCAATTCCTTTGTTTAAATAGGGGTATGTAAAAAGTATCAATCAAATGTCACAAACATGCCTCTCTTTTCCCTAATAGATTGCAAAACCAAAGTAAACAGCCCATGAGATCAGACAACTTTTTTTTGATGTGCAAAGTGAGACATAACCATAAAAGCCTAAAAAGAATGTATGTTACACAATGATTCTAACCCTATCCAAATAACAGTATATTTTATACATATATTTCATCATACATTTTCTATTCTATATGTTTTAAGATCTAAACTATATAGCTTAGTTTCATTTTTAATTGTCCAAAATGTAAATCTTTTTTAAGGATAGGGAGAAAAAAGTTGGAAAGAGTAAGTGTATATACATGACAGGCTTAGATTAGCATGAATAAAAGAGAAAAAAAGAGAAAAAGTAAGGAAAGTAGAAAGGGAGGAGGAAAGGGGAGGGTGGGGGAGAAAGGGGAAGATAAGAAAAAGGAAGAGGGATTGATTGAGATAAAGGTATCTAAAATACAAAATATTAAAGATACACACTTTGGTCAAGCTCTCGGTTTAGTCCCCTTGACAACATTGGAACTAATGTATATATCCATTTTGACTCCTTCTGAAGCAATATCTGTTTCCTATCCCCTTTTCTTGGGAGATGCTTTACATGTTCAATTATCATAAACCTGAGTGGTTGTGGATTATTGTTATGGGCAGTGTTATAGTGATCTATGATAAATGGGTCATGTTTTTTCCCATAGGAAAAAGTGTGTATAAATTGCCATTATAAAGGAGTGTTTATACTGACAATCATGCACCACCTTCATTTGACAAAAGCCATGAGCCAGAGCAGTGTCTCGCACCCACTGAAGCCGTCTCTCCCTCTGGCACATTCAACAAAAAGCACTAAGTGTTTTCAAATTTCTCCCTTAGAAAATTTAGAAAACTAACCAGTTATTTTGCAAAATCCACACGATCCCTAACAGCACTTCTTCTCCTTTCTTTCTTCTCATTCCCCCTCCCTCTGCAGGTCATATGCTATGGTAACCACAGAGACCAGAACCTTCCTCCTTCACAACCGCTATATCAACGGTGCCCGAACCCAACCGGAAAAAAACTTCTTCACAAAAGCTTAATTTCTCTTTTTTTAAAAGATGTTTTAAAGTTCAGTTCATTAACTTTATCATTTTCCAACCATTCTGTGACCTCAAATAAAGAATGAAACTGCTTCAAAAAGGTAAAACTGCCTTGATTCCTTCACACTCAGTGGAACAGTCAGCAGGACAAGTTTTACATAATTGCTGAGGCGAAAAAATGCTACCCAACCATTATATTAAATAAATATGGGGTGGTGTGTGTAAACTCAAACCCTCAGTGTTAGATGCTTTATAAACCCCTCAAGCTTCACTCTTGAGGTTTATGTAGCATCTAACACCTTGGGGGTATATAAACTTCTTGCTACACACACCACCACATATTTTATTCTATTTGTTATAGATGATTCTGAGATATTATTTCTAATATCTCTTTTATGCTCCAAGAATCTATCTTTTGCATGTATGATTGTGTGACCTACATATAGTAGGTTGCTCAGACACTGTGCCACATACACCACATACTCTGTGGAACAATTCACAAAATCAAGAATTTCAACTTTCCAATCCTTTGCTGGATGGACAAAAGTTTTTTCTTGTGTCACATGTTCACATGCGGTACAATGGCCACCTTTAAAGCAGCCAATAGGTCGCTCTGGAAGCCATGTATGGGGTTGTGTCTTTTCTGAAACATAGTGGCTACTGGAAATGAGGTCACCAATGTTTTTAGCTTTGCTGAAAGTGATCCTAGGGGTCACTGAAAAAAGGTTAGGAACTTCACAATGTTCTAACAAATTCTAATGTTTCAATAGAATAGTTTTAACTTTGGGAGATATATATATATTTATATTCTAACAGATCTAGCAATCTATTCCTTGGTTCCAGGGACCCGACTCCAAATGGGCTATGTCAGCGTAAGGTGGGATACGCCAATCCCCATCGTGTATCCTGTGACTTACACCATGTGATATGCCCAGTGTTATTCCAGGAGGCTACCCACACCATGGTGTCTGTAGGCTGCAACAAGTGCAAGGTACAATCACACTTATGCCACAGCTAGCAACATCTGGCACAACTGCAGGTTGTGACAGCAACTTAGCCCAATTCCAGAAGGGCTGCTGTCACAACACACAAGTGCTACTCCAGAATATGCAGTGGCATAGTTGACTTCTGACAGCCAGGAGCTGTCTTAAGTGGCATTTGATAGCTGGCACTATCGGATGCAGCCTCGCAGCACTGCAGCAACAGTGCATGCTGTCTCCCTGGCCCCCACTAGCACATTTCTGCCCCCCAAGCCCCGAACATGAGGGACTCTGGAGTTCCATGTCAGTAGCGCCCCCCCAGATGCCTGTGCCATCTGTCCTGGCCCCCCATACCCCCGATGTGTGCTGTGGTGGTCTGGGGTGGGGGGCTCAAGGGGAGTCACCTGTCACTGGCTGCAACATGCGACATGTGGATGCGATATGCCATGCATGGACTACTGCCACACACATGGCATATCTCGCATGTTGCAAGTGCCAGGACCCTGCCACTTTCTGGAATACGGTGTAGGGTCCCTGGCATAGAGGTGAGCGGCATAACTCGCAACTGTGTGCAAGTTACGCCGGCCATCTTGGAATCAGCCCCTATGTCTTTTGCTTTAGGTCTTAAGACAGACTTTCTGTTCTGAGGTCTAGTATTATTTAATGCTTGCATAAAATTTTCAGATAAGTAACCCCTATCTTGGAATCTCCTAAACAGTTTCTCTGCTTGAGTTTCAAAGGTCATTTCTGTAGAACAATTCCTTTCAAGCCTAAGAAACTGTCCATAGGGAATCTAATTAATCAGAAATGGGGGGGGGGGCACTTTTAGCATGTACAGTAATAAGGAGTTTCCCCGCAGTTTCTTTTCAAGAACATGTTTCAATTTTTTCCCATCTCAGATACTGACAGAGACTGGTCCAGAAAATCTATCTTAGTTCTCTCAATCTTACGAGTAAATTTTTAATTCATGTCATTATATTCTAATGATTCCACAAACTACCCTGCCTCATACTCTGAGCCTCTCCAAATGATAAGCAAATGGTCAATGTAATGATTCCATGACACAATTTTATGTTTAAATCCATTCTCATTTGTAAATATATACCTGCTTTCCCACCAGCCTAGGTAGAGGTTGGTGTAGGTGTGTTCTACTGTAGCACCCATCAGTGTTCCTCTTTTTTGTAAACAATACTTTCCATTGAACAAAAACTAATTGTGGGTCAAAATAAATTCCACTGCTTCTGTAAAAAACTTTGGTGGAGGTGCATCTTGAAAAGATGTCTTTTTCAAATAGAACTCCAATGCCTCTATCCCAAGGTGATGGGGAACACAGGTAAATAGGGAGAAAGGGGAACATTGTTTAACCAGAAGTAGCACACTAAGCCAAAGCTTGTTTACAGATGTGACCTGGGAGCACAAGGAAGTTAAGTGACTTGCTTACACGCTATGCACCTAGGCAGCGGTGGGATTCAAACCCAGCTCTCCTGATTTGCAGCTCAGAGTTTTAACCCACTGCACTATACTGCCTCCCTCCCTGCCTGTGAGACTACATCTATAGAAATACAAATATAGTCACTCTGCCATTCCACGTTACTTAGTTTATCAAGAATGTGCATTGAATCTGTAGCGTATGATGGAAGTTGCAAAACTATTGGCTGTAAGAAAAAAATCACAGAATCTATACAGATTTTCCGTTACTGAACCAATGCCCAAGATGGTAGGATGCCCCAGGGAATTTTCCTAGGTTTCTATGTTCCTTTGGTAGGTAACAAAATGTTGGAATTACTGGGTTTTCTATTTTCAAATACTGACATTTTTCTGTAATAACCCCCCTCCTAATGAACTCATTAATCATCTCGAACAGCTGGTTTTAGAACTGCAGGGTTGGGTCTCCTTGCAAAATGACATATGTCTGTGTGTCAGAGAGGAGTCTAAGTGCTTCAATTTCATAATCAGATTTATCTAATACAACTACATTGCCACCTTTATCTGCCTTTTAAAAAAACACATTCGTCAGGTTTTAAGGCTGCACTTTCTGACACGGAGAGTTTGCCTTGATTGTTATACCATTTCTTTTTTTTATCATCTTTATTTTTCTCACCTGCAGTCACAGTCCTGCCTGTATCCAGCTACTGCTCCTCCTTCACCACCGACCCCAAAGCTGATGTGCACAACTGGCATATGCAGCTGTACCATCAAAAAGGGGTACCCCATGCCCCTGCGCCCAGCCAGGATCCAATACCCGCACACACCTCATTCCAGGCATCGTTGGCCAGTGAAGCTGTGGCCATCAAGCTGCCATAGACTATGCTGCCATTTTCCATTTTCTTTTTTCCCCGTTGGGAACACAGATGTGTAATGACGTCCATGCACGAACGTGAAGATGTCCGCCATGCCCCCCCCCACTTGGCACCAGCGTGTCTGTAGTACCTCCGGGCATCCCCAGGGACCACCAGAGTGCAGTGTGCATCCACCCCTTTTCCAAGGACTAGGACAGCTGTCATCAGATGCTCAATCCTAGTCCTTCCTGCTGATCCCTGATGACCCAGGCTCATTCCCAAACCCGGGTCACCGGTGTGGAGTGAGGTGTGGCGTCCAGCGCCTCAACTCTCAGTGCCACCGGGCCGTTATACCATTTCTTAAAGAATAACACATCTTTTTCTTTTAGTACAACATTTTGATATGTTCTAACTGCATGGTCACAGAGTCCCAGGCAAAAGATAGGTTTTGGCTTAAATGTACTTGTCCTATTCAGTTGTAATGTGCTGTTGCTACTCTCATTCTCCACCGTTTCAGAAATAAAAAGCATTTCTCTGCAAATCAAAATCAATTAGTCCCAACAAATCCGTATTTACAGATGTCATTCCCATGTTATTGGTGCTCAGTTCATCAGCTGCACTAATGTACATGGAGCTAATTAAATCACCTCGCTCCATCCTATTCTTGTCCTGATTATAATTCGCTTTTTAAAATTCTGGCCCCCATATCTCTTGCTGCAAAAAATAAATGACATTTTCTAAATATTTTGAACAATTTAACCCGAAGCAGGAATCTGTTCACTTTGGAGGAGGGAACAAATGAAAAGCCCTTTTTGAGAACACTTAGTGCAATGTCACTTAATGTACATGAACTTAAATTTATCACTTCTTGGATGTCTTTGGGTTGGTGAACCTGGTAGAGCATTTGCTCTTTTCCTCCTTTTTTGTTTCATTCCACCATGTCTACTTCTCCTTGTTTTCCTTTTTCTGTGGCCTTTTTCATTTTGTCTAAAAAAACACCCTTTTCTGTCCAGAAGTACTTGCTACTGGTGGCTGAACAGAAGTAACGTTTGCAGTAACAGATTCTGTCTTAAAACTGCTGTTCCCATCAGGTGTTTGATTAGTTTTTGTGTCTTTCTTTTTATGTTGTTTGTTATTGTTATTGTGTCACCAATTCTGAGAGTTTCTCCTGCCTCTGTTTCTCCAATTTCTAGAGTTGTTTCGGCTTATGTTGCACCCACGACTAGCAGTCCATGAAGGTTGATCGCAAAGACTTGACAAAGCGTGTAATCTTTCAAATCTGTTTCATGTTTCAGTTGTTTTCACTTTAAAACTTCCTTTTCATGTAGATCTAAACTTTTATTCAAATCTCTTTCTTTGTGTTTAAAAAGAGGAAGGGTTTTTAGAAGCTCTAATCTGCTCTGGGTAGATTCAGTTTGTTCTTTTATTTCATCATAGTTTGGTTTATCTAGTAATAAAATGTTTATTTTTATACAGGAAAAGGTCTCAAGTTACACATCATTGGGTCGAAAAAACCCATTTTCAAGATGGTCCTGTTTTGTCATGTTATCTTAAATGTAAAAAACACAATACACAATACATTAACATACAAAGCATTATAAAACAGGATATATCTTTACATAATATCCTTGATCCAATACTAATGAGTACTTCTATCATTGTTAAAATGCTCTTCAAATAGAATGTTCATAGTCTATATTTAACATATTGCACAAAAATGAAAATGAGATTTAAAGTGGTTTGGGTATTTTCCAGACAGAAATACAGATTATTCAGGTCTACCAGACTAACCCAATATATTAATACTGGGATATTATTTCGTCTACTATTAATGTGTACAACTAAGAGCTAAGATCTGCTTCAATGATTTTATAAACAATTTAGCACTTTAAAGCTGCTTTGGTTTATGATCTATGTGTTCCCAAAGTTGTTTAACTTTTGCAACAAAAGTCATACTGTATTACCATACCTATTTTCGATTTTTGTTTGGACATACTTACTATTTAGCCCTCTCAAACTATAATTTGATTCTTTTATTTTCAATTTATCTAATAGATATTGGGACTTTCTATCTTGTATCACTGAATGAATCTGACCCAACCACTTCAGGTTCCTTTTCTGGTCTAATGTTAACCAGTTTAACGAGTTCAGCATTTCACAATGATGTTTATAATAATCACAATTTAAGATGAATCTGGCAAGGTTGTTATAAACAGTATCCAATTTTTTAAAGTTTATTTTTGGTGTCATACCTTAAATATGGCTCCTGTAGTCCAAACACAGGATAATTAATTGATTTACTAAATGTAAACTTATCTTTTGGTCTAAACAATATCCTGATCTTTGAAAAGCACCATTTTTTTAATTTGTTTTCCTTGCCAGTTCATCTATATGAAAGTCAAGTTTAAGTCCTTCATCTATCCACACTCCTAAGTACTTGTAACAGGTTTCTTGGGCCAGTATTTCATCCTTTAAAGTTCTTATTTGTACTTTAGTCTGTGTGCTTCCTTTCTTCTCTGTACATGTTTTAAAAATCATTGTTTTTGTGTTCTTACTATTTAGCACTAAATTAGAGTTTTGTAACCACTTTTCCATATTTGTAAAATCTCTTTGTAATCTATGTTCAGTTTCTAGTAATGTGTTCCCCAGAGCTATTAATACCATGTCATTGGTATATAATGTCACTTTGGTATATACTGCTGTTTCAACTAAATCATGTATATATATATCAAAAACAGTACTGGCCATAGTATTGAGCCCTGTGGGGCTCCTCTTTGTACCAGAGCAGGAGTTGATAAATATTTTCCTAGTTGCACCTGTTGGGTCCTATGAGATAAGTAGGATTGAGACCAGGGGAGTGTTTCTTCATCAAGACCAATATTTTTTAATCTGTTTAATTGTATATTGTGGTCCACAGTGTTGAAGGCTTTGGAAAGGTCCACAAACACCGCACCCACCGACCCACCCTCATTCATTTGAGTTGCTATGTTATCTACCAGATCAGTGAGCGCAGCGTCCGTGGAGTGGCCCTTATGGAAAACCAGACTGGTAGCAAGTCAGCAGCAACCCCTTCTCTAGAAACTCACTTAACTGCCCCTGCACCTGCCTCTCGATCACCTTCGACACCATGGACAACAAAACAATTGGTCTATAATTTGTGGGTTCTGATATTGTACCCCCTTTATAGATTGGAATGATCTTGGCCTTTTTCCAAGGTGTAGGGAATGTTTTATCAGTAAGACTCCTATTAAATATTCTTGTTAGAACTGGTGCAATTATATCTGCTGAGTCTTTCAAAAATATATTTTCTATCCTATCTAAGCCTTGTGCTTTATGTATTTTCAATTTTCTTAATTCCCTTTTGACTTCCTTATAGGAAGATCTTAATAAGGTCATCTGAGCAAGCTCCCAATTTCTGGTCCCACTCACTTTTATGTCTAAAGTTCTGAATCCCCACAGAATGTTTAATGTCTAGATGGAGCTTTACTTTCTAAGTACTCCCCCTCTATGCTATCGATGTTGTAAAAAATTGAAAGTTCAGATTTCATTAGTTTCTCTAGCTTAGTAAATATCATTTTTAATTCAGCAGTATTTTCAGTTTGCATCAAATGTCAATTTTCGAGGGGGACTTGAATGGTACAAAACATAAAAGTATACAAGTTCACATTACATTAAGAATTGTTGCAGCAAAAACATTTTGAATGATATAAACAATGATGTTTTAAATGTTTCTTGAGCACAGCATCGGCATAACAGCTTTTTGTTATATGTTATCTAGCTTCCTTGCTTACATTACCCTACAAAAACACCCAGCTTCATATAATTGTCTAGTCTAGTTCTTTCTTGACATTGTTGTTCATCAATTTAGAACACAGGTTCTGATCCAACCAAACTCCAAAATAGTTAAGTGTTGTCAGCTCCTCCAAAAAACACATCCCAAATAAATACTAAGTGGTTTCTATAAATATCATTGGAACTTGGCCTGTGTCCTGAACAGCATGACCTTAGTTTTTTTTCTCCAGATTAAACACTAATTTATTTGAAGTGTAACTAGTTTTGCTAATCCTGAAAAGCAATAGTTGGTTTTTTTATCAATAAAGCCATGTATATTTTATTTTTGGCCTCGTCTATATACTGGAACTGGAAGGAGGTAATCCTTGGTCCTTCTCTTTCCAAGAAGAGTGCCATTTTTTAACAACGCCTCACTCACTCACTCACTGTGTCCTTCCCCTGAGTAGCAGGTACAGGTACTGATAGAATTCTGAACAGGGCATGCAGGCCTGAAAACAACTAAAGAGCTTATCAGTGGGTGACTGGTCTGCAGTGTAGTCAGAATTCAGACCGCCTAGTGCTACCAGTCCAGACCACCTCCCCCTTAATATGTTAGCCTGCCAGTGCCAAAGGAAGAGTCCCCCATCCCCTGTTTCCCCCAACTCCTGGAGGGCCAGACCCCGCTCACAGCTCACTGTCACTGACTGTGTTCCACTGTTCCCCAACCCCTCTGGCCCCAAGGCCCCAGGCCCACACTGTTGACCTCAAGGGAGTGTGTATGACTTAAGAATCTTGCTGCTGCACCTGCTGCACATTGCATTTTTTTAGATAAAATGGGCCTGGCAATTAGCAAATGAAATAAAGCTCTCTGAGTCAGAGATGACGAGTCAGTCAGCTCACCAGTCCAAAAGTGTCTCTGACTTCATCACAGGCCAGGTCTCAGTCTCACCCCTCAATGGCTCAACCTCTCACTGCACTACAATCTGCACCACCATTCCATCATTGACTCATTGGTGTGTCCGATGCTGGTGAGTCAGAACAATGACAACTTCTTTTCCAGGCAGCCAGGCAGGAATGTCTTTGAGGTTCCTCTTCTTTCTTTGCCACACCAACTCTCTGCTCCTTGCCACTTGGCACCAGCACTATAACTGAGGCAGCCAGCTGCACACTTGACCCAACCATCCTTCTAACAGCTCCAGCATACATGTCACTGGCTACTGTCTGTGTCTACTAGACTGTATGAGCCTCTGACTGCTCCAAATACTTGTACGCAATGCACACAAATTCAAACCACCATCCACTGCCAAAATGGTGGCTCATGGTGCCAAACAGACATGTACAGGCTGATTAGCTAAGAACAAAGGTCAAAGTAGCAAGATGGCTACTCGATGGCAGAAAGTAAACCGTTCAACTTTACAGTCTGTTCCTGTAAACAAGCAGTTCAGATTTTCATTTATTTTATTTATTGATTAAAATCTCAGAATTACAATGCCTTTACGTCAATAACTCTTTACAAAGGTTCCACGTCAAAAAGTAAACAATACAATCAATAAACAACAGCAAGTAATACAGAGAGACATATTTTACAGGGGAAGTTTCATTCAATACTTACATGCAGATAAGTGGGAGGAACAACTGATAATTGCCAGGATAAGTTGGAGGTGCTGTCAGTAAGATGACATTGTCATTGCAGATATCCTGGTATGTATGTGCAGCTGGAGCAAATCAGGTGGGGAATGTAGCTTGAAATATATCATCCAAGCACCACATTGAAAAATCGAGGAAGGAGCCAACACAGACAGAAGGTGTCTTAGTCACAGACTGGCCAGTATAGGGGGCTGAGGGGAGGAATAGTGATAGAGGTGTGGATAAGGGAAGTAGTAGTAGTAGTAGGAGTAGGTGAGGTGGGAAGGGGGAAAGCAGGGGGAATAAAAGACCGGCAGAGGGGTAGGTGGAGGGTGGGTTGGGGAGGATAGGAGGAGGAAGGGTGAAAGAGGTGCTAGTGGGTCTTTGGTGGATGAGGTTCATACCACACTTGATTAAGAGCAGATCATACATGTAGGAAAACCAGGGTGGGGATGTGACTAGAAGAATACAGTACTAACCACGATTGCAAGTACGGGGAAGGAGCCATGCAGACAGAAGACATTTCAGTCTCTAACCAGCCAAATAATGGGACCCAGGGGGAGGCAAAGTGAAAGGTGTGTAGTTAAGGAAAATAGTTGGAGTAGGTGAGGTTGGGAGGGGGAGGAAGATGGATTTAACTATTAACTATTTATAGCATTTGAAAAGGCTTCCTCTGCATTTGTATCCAGTGCAAGAGTGAAGTTAAAAGGAGTGTTACCCTGCCGATCACATGCTGTGGACACTCGGACCCAGCACAGGCTATGCACATTATAAACAAGTGCTGAGCTTCTTAAAGCCACAGCATGATGGCACCAGCTCACACATTCGCATAGGAACTGTGGATACAACATTACTTTACATGGATTTACACTCTTTGCTGGATTTTAGCCCAGATTTCAAGTGGGCAGAATACAGAACTGGAACATGATCAGACAGAGGACAAATGGGCACCCAGGGAGATAACTTAAGGTAAGCCCCACCAATTGGGGGGGTTACACTGTAACCAGTAGGAAAGGGGCTAGTAGGAAAGGGGAAGCTAAAGGAAGATAGGTCTAAGGTCTGGCAGCAGTCAAAGTGGAAAAGGGTAACAATAGATAAGACATTTCTTCTTCCACTTTCACACTCTTAAGTATTGTGCATGTTCCCCCCAAAAAGATGGAATCCAAATAATACAGTTTGTTTTTCCAGTTAGTGTAAGAAAGCCAGATTAAATTCCATGAAAATAAATGTAGTATACATGGATGTGAATAAAGGGGGGTTTAGAGTTAATCAGTCCTATGCTTTTTTTTCTGTCTTCAAAAAGACTAAGTTTGATTTATTTCTTAATGACAAGGTCAAGATCTGGAGTATATCCTGGTTACTGGGCTGGTTCAAGCCAGTAATTGACAACTGGGGACCCTGTATCGGGAATACTGCACAACATGCAGTTATTCTAGTATGGGCAAAAGAAGCGGTAGACGAACTTCATTACTGGAAAATGTCCTTTGATTATAAGTGAACACAGGGTCTAGGAAACTTTTGTATGGGATATTATGGACAAGAATTTTGTAACAGAAGTCACTTTTGGTGGATTGGATCCTCTGTTTTTCCCAGTATCCTTGAGCAAGTTACAGACAAGAGGCTTCCTGCTAAGGTATGGGATAGTTAGGGAGAGGTTTTGTAATGCTGACATGAGAAAGGCAGCTGACGACAACCACACTCTAAATGGCCTGGTCGAGTCAGGGCAGGTCCACCCAGCTACCACTTGGAGAGAAAGTACATTTTGACTACGCCAGCCACCTGAAGGTGGATTTTTCAGGTGAGGCCCAGCGACTGGGAAATTTAGGGGAAGGGGACCCAGGCCAATTGCCACTAGATGGAAACATACAAGTGAGAGGCATGAAGCTGACTCAGATGCAAACAAGGAAAATCATATTAAACTTTTCTAAAATAGCAACAACATTTAAACTAAGATATCTAAACACTAAAGATCTCTACCATACTAAATCATAACTGTTACTCTAAATTCTATACTGTACTCTAAAAAGATCTATAACACCAACTGAATTATGACTATTACTCTAACTTTATCTATAATGCATCAAGCTTTGCAGTATACATTTAGAGGCCAGCTACTGTCATGTGAATCCTTTGGGGGGGGACAAGGACACAGGTCGGGAGACCATTTCTGCTGTAAAGGACAGTTCCACTCCAGGAGGGATGCTCAAGAAGAAGGAAAACACCATACAGAGGACACTTGTCATTGGCTTTGAGCCTGTCAAAGACTACTGTATTTGACACCCCTTCCTGGAAGAGCTACATTCCACTGAGGGGATGAGGATCATCAGCTTACATGTCACACATGGACCACTGGAATGGGTTACCCCTTGAGGAGAAGAAAACTGAAGAAACACCAGCCTTCAGATCACACCTGGGCTGCTGGATGAAGGACATCGAGGGAATCTCCTGGAAGATTTGTCAAGGAAGAAGCTGCAGGTCTGGAATAATGGGGCAGGGACACACTTGGGACCATATGCAGGGAGGAGTGGTGGCACAATAAAACATTTTTTGAACACTTGCAGTAGTGGTGGCTGTTTCAGGCAAAGCTATGCACTCTGGTAACACAGTTTGGACAACTGCGGGTTGAAATACACAGTTCAAGCACTTGCAGGGTGCAAACACAGTTTGGGCACTCTGACATTGAAACAGTAGGGCTGTTGCAGAGTTCATGGGTGGCACCCATATACCAGGCAGTAAACAATGCAACTGAAGGGGCCCCACACATCAGACAGTCCTTTAAACAACATTTTGTTGCAGGCAGTTCATTACTGGTGTACTGTATCTCTGAAGTGGGATAAAACCTTTTATAGGTACATTAGGGAGCGAAGAAAGACCAAGGGGGGGGATAGTGAGGCTTAATAAAGGGAAGGGGGTGGGCAGAGGGTGACAGTGAAAATGCAGGGATACTGAATGAATACTTCTGCTCAGCTGAATCACTTGCAGTGGAAGTCACCAGGAGAGCCACAGTCTGTGGCAGGAATTCAAGGGCCAGCACTGGAGGTGCAGAGGAGGACTGGAAATCCATGCTGATGTTTTTTCTCTCTTCTTCTGGAACTGTCCTAGCAGGAAATCACTGAGGTGCCATTTTCAAACTTGTGGCTAGCCCATAAATAGTCAGCCACAGAGAGAAGGAACTGTTGTTGTGGGGAGAGGCAGAAGAGCAGGAGGAGCCAAGTTGGCGGCATCGGGGAGCTGTCCAGGGGAGCCACAGTCTGTGGCTCGGGAGGTGTAGAGGAACTGAGTCGCTTATGGTGAAGGGGACCAGGAGAGCCACAGTTGGCAGCAGGAATTCAAAGGCCAGCACTGGAGGTGCAGAGGAGGAGTAGAAATCCATGCTGAAGTTTTTCTCCTGCCCACCCACCCTGGCTCAGACATCTTTTAAATGGCTGAGAAAGGAGGCAGGGCTAATTACCAGTGGACTGTTTTTTCTGGACTCTGTGCTAAAGCGCTGTACACTGATATTGACAAAAGAGCTTAACTTTTTGTGCAAAATGAGGCTGAGCTCAAGGGAGTGCATGATTAATGAGACGTGCTTGAATAAGTTAAATGGAGTGGGCCCTTAAAGAGAGACCTAGATGGAGACTGTGAGATTGTGGGGTTGGTAGAAGCTGGGCAGCTCCTGTCTGTGAAAATCTATCTTTGGGCTGTGTGTTTGTTGCTCTCTGGGTGTGTTCTGGTTTGTAGCTGTTTAAAGGAGTATGCTGAAAGCCTGAGGGTAACTGGGAGTGTGGGGTGGGGGTTGTTATAAGCTAGGCAGCTGAGTAGGGTTGTAGCTGTTTTAAAAGGGGTATGCCAAAGGCGGGGGGGATTGGTACAAGCTGGGCAGCTGCTATTGTACAACTTATTCCTAAACTGTGGGACTGTTGCTTCTTTTTTTTTTTGAGGGGGTGATACAAGCTGGGCAGCTGCTTTTGTACAATTCTGTCTTTTAAGCTGTGGACCTGTGCCTCTGGGTGTGTGTATCTTTCAAGCTGCTAATCTGGTACTTACCTCAGATTTTTGTTAAAGAAGGGGAGAGGACAAAAAGGGACGTAATCAGGAACATGGGTAAAATAGTGGGGTGTAGTGGACGTAGAGTGGCAGTTTTTATGACAACACGATGAAGGTTGAAGGACTATGAGATGTGCATTAAATTTGGGCTGCTGGAAGTGGAACTAAGCAGACTTAGGGGGCAACTGGCACTGATGTGGGGGAAGTTGGGGTAGGGGGGCTCAGAAGGTACAGTCATGGGATGGAGGGATCTGCTGAAGCGATTGGGGGATTGGGGCGGTGAGGGACCATGGTCCAAGGTGGCTGGTTAGAGGGGATCAAGGAGCAGGGGGTTCAAGCCCAAACGGTGGTAATCAGGCTGACAAGTGGGTAGGGAATATCTTGAGGGGCTGGGAGAAAGGAGCACCAGTTGGGGGGTGGAACAGACTAGCTCAGGCTAGGCCTGATACACAGGCAACCCATGGTGACAAGTCATGTGCGGGGGGGAGAATTCTGTTGATAGATGAGTGGGGTATGGGGCCTCGAGCAAGGGGCAATGTCTTGGCAGAGAGAGAAGCAGAGTCAGACTCTCGGGTGAGTGGAAGGAAGGGGCAGCAGAGTAAGTGGGAGGGAGGAGGCAGGGGGGAGGAGAGAGGGGAGGTTCAGGGGTGATAGTGAAGGTAGGAGGTGCTATTAGTAATGCAAAAGAGGGGTCCGATAACCATGGGGGGGAGGGGTGACTGGGTTCGGGGGGGTGTTAATGGAAGACAACAGGGCGGGAGGTGAGATTATTACTAATGTAAGTGGTGAGAGCAATGGGCTTGGGGAAGGTACTGGGTCCAAGGGGGAGAGGGTTGAAGGCCTTGATGGGGAAGAGGCAGATGGGAGTGCTGCTGGGACAGCCCAGGTGAGTGATGTGGTGAGTGAGAGGGAGTTGGGAGGCCAGAGGTGAGGATCAAGTGCTTGGATGAGGAGAAGACTAACAGGACTGCTGCTGGGACAGACCAGGAGGGTGAGGCAGGGGTGAGGGAGCAAAGTGAGGAAAGGTCACACAGGAGAGATAGTAGGAATAGGGAGGTGAAGCCAACTGTTGGCAATCAAACTGATGATGCAGTCAGAGACAATGGAAAGGTAGTGGGAGGGAGGGGTGTGTGGCAGATGTAGGAATTAGACTCAAGGGTAAGAAGGAGATTAAAATGCTCCTACTGGAGGACTCCATAATCAGGGGCATTAATTGGGAGGGGAAGAGTGGGTGGCAGTGCTGTGCTGTCAGGGTCAAGAGCATATCTGGCTTGACTGTGCACAAGGTCAGTCACTTGGTCTATGCTTTGGTGAAGGACTATGGAGGATCCCCTAACATATTAGTGCACCTAGGCACAAATGACATAGAGGGAAATAGTGTGGCGGTGATACAGGCAAGGTTTTGGGAGCTAGCCAGAGTGTGTCATGCTGTGGGGGTGCACGGTCTCTTTTTTGGAGGTCCTCCCAGTGCCTAGAGCTAAAGTGGGAAACAAGCAGAAAATCATGGAGGTTAATGAATGGCTCAGAGCATGGTGTATGGCTATGTGGGGAACTGGGATGTAACTTGGGAGGACAAGGGGCTGTATGCTAGGGATAGGCTTCACTTAAATTTGGAGTGTGGGAGGTCTTGAAACTAAAACTGATTGGATTCATTGAAGCTAGGTGGGGTTTAAACCTGTGAAGGGGGAGAGCTGGGGCTTGAGCCTGCCACTGACAGGCACATCAAGGGAGGACTTGGCCTTCTCCCCCCAGCAGAGG
This sequence comes from Neoceratodus forsteri, assembly GCA_016271365.2. NCBI lineage: Eukaryota > Metazoa > Chordata > Ceratodontiformes > Ceratodontidae > Neoceratodus > Neoceratodus forsteri. The sequence continues at coordinate 1,326,103,477 of CM028131.1, read as the reverse complement.
GAAGGGGTGCTCAACTGGGGCACCCGACAGTGTGAGAAGGAATGAGAGCTTACAGTTAACTGGGGGATCTCCTCAGGTTGGGGTATGGGCATAGGCAAGGGACAGGGATGGAGAGTGGTCCTGATTAATGCCAGAAGCATGGGAAATAAGATGCCTGAGCTTCAGGTGATGCTAACTGAAGGGGATGTGGATGTGGCAGCTGTCACTGAAACTTGGGCCACTCCTCATAACAACTTGGACCTGAACCTGAGTAGGTACACTGTGTGCAGGAAGAAGAAAGCTGTGGGCAGGGGAGGTGCGGTGGCACTCATCCTTAGGAATGGCATTGATATTTGCAAGGTGGAGGAGGTGGAGGGAAATGTAGAGGTGCTATGGGTAATCTTGCAGGAGTCTGAAAGAAAGAAGGTCAACCTGGGGGTGGTTTACAGGCCGGCCACGAAGGCTGAGGAACTTAAGGAGCGCCTGGTAGCAAATCTAAGAGACTACTGCAGTCAGAGTGAGGGTAAAACTGCCGTGATGGGTGACCTTAACATGCCAGAAGTTGACTGGGGCTCTATGGCATCTTCATCAACTAGGGAACAGAGCTTGCTGAATGTCTTCCAGGATGCATTCCTATCTCAGCTGGTGGCTGACCCGATGGGGGATGGTCGAATCCTGGATGTGGTTCTGTCAGATTGTGACCTGGTCAGGAACCTAGTTGTAGGGGACCCATTGGCAGGGAGAGTTCATGCCATAATTTGGTTTTCCTTGGACCCTGGGGGTGGGAGAGAAAATTGTACTAAAATGGTAGTGGTTGACTTCGGGGGAGCGGACTTTGAGGATATGATGGGTATTCTCAAGGGGCATTTGGAGGGGATCAGACAGGACAGGGACACAGAAAGTAGGTGGGAAATTCTTAAAAGAGCACTCCTGGAAGCCAGCAAGGCCTGCACAAAGGTCCGACACATACTTGATAGGGCCAGAAAGCTGAGCTGGTGGACCAGAGTGGTCAAGAAGGTGGTGAGGGAGAAAAGAGTGGCTTATAAGAAATATAAGTGCTCATAAGGGGGCGTGGACAGGGGGAGTACAATAGCATAACCAAAAAGGTAACCAGGGTGGTGAGTTTGACCAAGGCAAGGAGGGAGCAGAGGTTAGTGCAGGGAATTAAAATTGGGGAAAAGGGATTCTTTAGGTATAGAGTATCAGGGAGAGAAGGAAAGTGAAGGGGCAGATTAGCAGACTGAGGTCTGGGAGTAGGTGGGCCAAGGAAGCCAGTGAGCAGGCGGACGTACTAAATGAATACTTTGCCTCAGTCTTCACAAGAAATGATGAGCAACACCACATGGGGGTAGGCGGGCAAGGCTTGAGGAGGGGGAGGAGCTCTCTGTTGAAATTCCTGTTGGTAGGGTGAGAGAGGCCCTAAAGTCCCTCAGAACAGATAAGGGTCCGGGTCCAGATGACTTTCATCCCAGGGTGCTGAAGGAGATGGCAGATGTCCTTTTGGCACCTTTGGTGGACCTTTTTAATTCCTCCCTTCAGACAGATTGGGTGCCTCAGGATCAAAGCATGGCCCATGTCATGTCTATCTACAAAAGCAGCTCATGGGAAGAGCAGGGTAACAACAGTCCTGTCAGCCTGACATTGGTGGTGGGCAAGATGATGGAGGCCATCTTGAAAGAGAGACTGGAGGTGTTCCTGGAGACACTGGGCCATCTGGATGACCACCAACATGGCTTTGTTCTGGGCAGATCGTGTCAGAATAATCTTGTGGCGTTCTACGAATGGGTGACAAAGGTCTGGACCAGGGAAGGTCAGTGGATGTCCTCTTTCTAGACTTCAGCAAAGAATTTGACTCAGTGCCACACTCAAGATTGCTGGACAAGTTGGGGGGAATAGGGGTGGGGGAGGGGATGGTGAGGTGGATAGGGAACTGGCTAACTGGGCGGTCCCAGAAGGTGATGGTCGGGGGAGGTATCATCTCCTAGGAGGGTCATTAGCTGGGTCCCACAAGGGGTCGGTGTTGGGCCCACTCCTGTTTAATGCATACTTCTCAGACATCAGGGACAATATCAGGAGTGAGATGAGCCTCTTTGCTGATGACTCGAAGCTGGGGTGGTGGATGGGGAGGAGGGTAGAAGAGCCTACAGGGGGGACCTGGAGACTCTGGAGAGGTGGTCATGCACTTGGAAATTGAGGTCTAATGCCAAGAATTGCAGTGTTCTTCACTTGGGGCTTAGAAACCCTGACCATGAGTACTTTTTGGGTGGGGAGAAACTACGCGTTTTGGGGGGGGCAATCTTGGGGTGGTCGTGGATGCCAAAATGAATAACTCTGAGCAGTGATGGAGTGCTATGGCTAAAGCAAATAAAATGCTCTGGTGCATTGCCAAGGGTGATAACCTTGAGGAGACGGGAGATACTTCTTCCAGTGTACAAGTGCCTGGTTAGACCTTACCTCGAGTATTGTGTGCAGTTTTGGTGCCTGTGCTTGAAGAAGGACATTGCATTACTGGAGAGGGTCCAGAGGAGGGTGAACAGGATGATACAGGGCCTGGGGGAAAGATCCTATGAGAAGAGGCTTGATAAGCTGAACATGTACTCCCTGGAGGAGAGGAGGGATGGGGGGATATGATTGAGGTCTTTAAATATCTAAAGGGAATAAACAAGGTCAGCCCAAATAGGGTGTTCCAGCTGAGGGAGGAAGGGGCCACAAGGGGGGGCATTCCATGAGGCTGGTTGGCAGGAGGCTCAGGTGGAAGACTAGGAGGTGCTACTTTACCAAGAGGGTGGTGGACCCATGGAATGCACTGCCTGTGAAACTGGTGTCTGTTAATACAGTGGAAGGAGTCAAGAGGGGCTGGGACAGGTATAAGGGTGAGGCAAAGTCATCACTATTCCTTGAGGGATAATAATATGTGCCTAAAGATACCTAAGGTAAAAAACAGCTTTGGGGAAATGTCCTTCAAATATCGGGCAGTGATGGCTTAGAATAATCTTCCCGGCCAGTGGAAGGAACTGTCTTTATCTAGTAATGTATGGAAGTAATTCATAAAGCCTAAATTGCACATCTGCAGATGTTAATGGAACTATATGTAGTAATGATGTATCTGACTGTCCTGTTGAAAGTTATGAATTTGTAAGTCATTGTGCAATGACCTATATTACCCTTGTGTTGTTAATGGTTTTGTAATTTTATATGGTAAATTTTATTGTAACTGATCTTTGTAATCACAGGATTGCCATGAAAACAGGGCCCTCAGGCCCTATGGTAGAAAATTACCTGTATAAATAAAGTTGTTTTACTACTACTACTACTGCTAAAGCTGAGAAATGCCAAATCTGGAGGCATCATCTGGGTGGGGGATGGGGTTGAGGGGATTTATGGGGGAGACGGAGGGTGACAGCAATGATATCTTAACCAGGTGCTGATTTTTGAGCAGACTCGATAGACCTTTAAGCTTACTCTGCTGGCAACTTAGTATGTTAGTATTCACAAAAGAAGAGGAGGGGTAGGTATCTAAATGAAACAATAGAAGCACTCTGGATAAGGGGGCCAATACTAGTCCATTCACGGGAGAAAGAGTCCTCAAAGAACTCCTAAAACTGAAGGTGGACAAAGCAATGGGGCCTGACGGGATTCACCCCAGTATTCTAAAAGAACTAAGGGGAGAACTAGTGACACCACTGACTACCCTTTTTAACTACTCATGGGAGGATGGTGTGGTACCTGAGGACTGGAGGAGGGCAGATGTGATTCCCCTTCACAAAAATGGGAGCAAGACAGAGGAAGGAAACTACAGACCTATTAGTTTGACCTCAGTGGTAGGGAAAATGATGGAATCTCTTCTGAAATAAAGAATTGTTGAGTACCTAGAGGCCAGTGGAGCACAGGAGCCAAGGCAGCATGGGTTCACAGTGGGAAGGTCATGTAAGATGAATCTAATAGATTTCTTTGACTAGATGGCCAAAGTAGTAGACCAGGGAGGGGCTGTGGACATGGTGTACCTAGACTTTAGCAAGGCATTTGACACAGTCCCATACAAAAGATTAATAAACAAGTTAGCCAGCCTGGGATTGGGTGAAAAATTGGCTGGACAACATGATGTAGAGGGCAATAGTAAATGGAGTCCACTCTGAAGAAAGGAGGGTTACTAGCGGGGTACCGCAGGGTTCAGTACTGGGACTGGTCCTCTTTAATGCCTTTATAGGTGACATTACGGATGGACTGGGAGGAAAAGTATGCCTCTTTGCAGATGACACAAAGATCTGCAATAGGGTTGATACACAAGGGGAGGGTGGAAAGGATGAGAAGGGACTTGGCAAGGTTAGAATAATGGTCAAAAGTATGACAGCTTACATTTAATGCAACGAAGTGCAAAATAATGCACCTAGGAAACAAAAACCCAGAGGAAGAGTACACAATGGGAGGAGGGGTACCAACAACAACAAAAATGGAAAGGGACCTGGGGTAGTCATATCAGATGACCTAAAGATAGACAGGCAATGTGAGAAGGCAGTAAGGAGGGCTGGGAGATACTGGGATGCCTAGAGAGAGGCACCACCAGTAGAAAACAGGAAGTTGTTATCCCTCTGTACAGACAGTTGGTGAGACCCCATCTGGAGTACTGTGTGCAGTTCTTGAGATCCCATCTCCACAAGGACATAGACAGGATGGAGGCAGTGCAGAGAAGGGCAACTAAAATAGTGCAGTGTCTGCACCAGAAGCCATACGGGGAGAGAGACTAAAGGAGCTTAATATGTGTACCCTTGAGGAAAGGGCGGGGGAACATGATAGAAACTTTCAAGTACCTCAAGGGAATCAACAAAGTCCATGAGGGTAGCATCTTTCAGAAAAAGAGATGCGCTAGAACAAGGGATTACAATTTGAAGATAGAGGGGGGACAGCTCAGGGGCAACATGAGGAAGTATTTTTTCATGGAGAGGGTGGTGGACACATGGAACAGCCTTCCTAAGGAGGTTGTGGGGTCAAAAACAGTGGGGGAATTCAAGAATGCATGGAACAGACATAAGGCAATTCTAGTGCGGGGTAGGAGGAAGTAGACTGTTGGTTAACTAGGATCTACAGCTTATCCAATAGGTCGGGAAATGGGCAGACTGGATGGGCCAAGTGGTCCTTATCTGCCATCAAAGTTTATGTTTCCATGTTTCTATGTTAGTGCCTTTTTTCATATTAATTAGAAACATTTGTATAGCCCCTGCCCCCTTTTCCTCCTGTTTCTATGGGCTTACTTTTACTTGGCCCCATGTGCAGTTCCATCGGCGGGGTTTACAGTCTCTGGCTCAATGGAGCCCTTTTCATTTCTCCGCCACGTGGGTGGTCCAGGACTGGGGCCTTGTTTACCCACACAGCCCTTGGCTCATCAGAGCTCTTTTCTTTACTCCGTCCCATGGGCAATCCATTTCACTGGGGCCTCTCCTGCCCCCACAGTCTTTGGCTCAACATAGCCCTTATTTTACTCCACCCTGTGGGCAGTCCATTCACTGAGGCCCTGCTCAGTCCAAATGCTGTTGCTGCTGTCGGCACCCGGAAGCACCCAAGCTTATTTTGCTCCCTTTCTTAAATAAAACCAAATTTCTTCTTTAATCAGATGGCAGCCACCACCTGGATATGGTGCTGCCACCACTCATCCTGTGCCCTCTTACTTTCCAACAGGACCAGGACTACAGGAAGGGATTGTAGGGAGGTTGGCCTGGACACCAGCCTCCTCGGATTCTGATGCTGGAGTTGTTACTGCAGGGGATGGCCTTTCAATGCTGCTGCTGCTGCCCCTCCTGATGGGTCTTCTTACCGCTGACAGTCTCAGGAAACCCATGGACTGATGACGTCATGGAAGGAGAGGGAGCAACCAGCTGATGGACCAGCCAAGACATGGGAAGAGACACAGGGACATCAGGTAAGTTCCTCCCTTTGGCTGAGCAAAGGACAGCCTAAAGCTCCCCCTCTCACTACTGCTGCTCTTCTAGCTGAAGTGAATGGCTATTGCCATTCAAACGGACTGAGGATTCCATTCTGGAAACCTCACAAGCCTGACCTTGCCTGCCTGCCCTCGTGACACGGGAACAGGGTGCAGGTTCCTGGCGCGATGTAACTGGGGGGGGGCACCTAAGCAGGGGCACCTAACCTGGAATCTGGGGTACCTTACAATGGAGCACCTAGCCTACCCTAACAAGCCTGGAAGCACCTGAATGTCCATTTTTGGAGGGCAACAGTAACTCTGGAGCATTACAAGGGGTGGTAGACAAACTTCATTACTGGAAAATGTCTTTTGATTAAGTGAACATAGGATCTAGGAAACGTTTGTATGGGATATTATGGACAAGAATTTTGTAACAGAAGTCGCTTTTGGTGGGTTGGACCCTCTATTTTTCCCAGTATCTTTGAGCATGTTACAGACAAGAGGCTTCCTGTTAGGGTATGGGATACAGTCTGGTTAGCTTGTCATGAGACATCTTGAGGGTAAAGGAGAACATCAAGCATGAAAGCTTGTATGGAAGGTTCTGTCTCAGGAGATGTGTGGCGCACCTTGAAATGGGGGAACATTTGTTATTGGAATATTCTTTCAAAAAGCTAGTGTACTGCCTTAAACTAATATTAGTTTGTTAAAGTAGTCAACCATTAACTTTTATATCTGAGATACTTTTTATTTTCCCTTTGTTTAATTAGAAGACAGTTTACTTGATATCAGTGAAGTGAGCTGAGGCCTTTTTATGTTGTGTTGCGCATGTGCAAACAACATTTTGTGGTAGTAGGAGAAATGCAGAGGTGTGTCAGTGTTGGCTAATGCAGGGCCCGCTTTAGTAGGTGCATCCCTCATTCACCGATTAGCCAGCATGCTAGTGCTGACACAAGTTTATGCAAAGTGCCACCAACCTGAAACAAATGTGCCTCTGCAATCAGAGACAAGCTCGTCATGTGACAGCACAGATGACATACCTTCCTACGTGCCTTTGCTGGTGAAGCATTTCAATAAACATGGTGGCGGATCCTGCCACCACCACACAATCCAAAAGAAGGCTGGCATCAGGGGTACAATCCCTGTGCCAGCATGTGTGCACCCCCCACATTGTGTGGCACACTGGGAGTCCACCCCAGTGTGGCAAACATCACTGCTCCCAAAAGTCATGGGGCACACTGGGAGCCCACCACAGTGGGGCCACTATCACTGTCCCCAAAAGTCATGGGGCACACTGTGAGCCCACTCCAGTGTGGTCAACATCACTGCCCCCGAAAGTCATGGGGCATACTGGGAGCCCACCCCAGTGTGCCTAACATTTGTTTTAATTCACCTGAAAAGAAAGAAAATGGTCCTGTGAGGTCCAATTCTTTTTTGTGTACCTGAAAAAAAGAAAACGGTCCATTGTCTGGAGCGTCGCCCCTCCCCAACCCACACCCACCCTCTGCACACCCCATCTCCCCACACACACCCTCACTCCATACTTACCTCCGGAGGTCGGCGCTGCGATCTTCGGTGGAGTGTGGACACGTCTGCACTCCTCAAAGCCAAACACAAATTGAAGAAATGCTGGTAAGCTGCTCAATGGCATAAATGGGGGATTTCAACTTAGGTGAATATCTCAGGCATTCTTTTTAAATTTTGGCTTCAAATTTTCAACATGGGGTTCTTGGGACCTTACCTTATGAACACATGCACTGTCATCTCGCTATTTGGTCCTGAAAGGTTATTTCACAGTCACTATGCAGAATCACCTTTCAGGACTAATTAATGAAATGACACTGCCACTGTTCATGAGGTGGGGCCCCAAAAAGCCTATGTTGAAAATTTGGCAAAGGAATTACAAAATATTACCGTGTTATGAGCGTACATTGCAAATTTGCCATGCATGCACGTAACTTCAACAATTTTTATTATTTTCACTCAATATTTTCAGCATTGCCATTTTTCCCACCTCCTTTTGAACAGGACAGCTGTCATTTTTAACATCCTGCCCAAAATGCGTTTTTGCACATGTGGCGCACAATGGCGCGGTCGCTGATGGAAATCAATGTTTGGGACAGATTAACAAAATCACAGTGACACTGTTCATGAGCGGAAGTCCCAAAATGCCTATACTGAAAATCTGGTTAAAAAAATCCCCAAAATGATTGTGTTACGGGCGTGTGTTGCAGAGTTTCTATGCATGTTTGTGACTTCACCAATTTTTCATATTTTCACTCCAGATTTTGAACATTGCCAGTTTTTTTACACCTCCTTATGAACAGTACAGCTGTCATTTTTCACATGCTGCCCAAAACATATTTTCTCACCAGCAGCACCAAATGGCACAGTCGCTGTGCAAAATCACCTTTCCAGCTAACGAATTAATAGTGCTGCTGTTCATGAGGGGGAATCACAAAAAGCCCATGTTGAAAATTTGGAGTGAAAGTACCAAGAAACACCCAGGGCATTAGGATTTCCAACCATAATGCCCCACCATGTACAGACTGACAGACGACAAGGGTGTGACTTGGGATTGTCGGCTGTAATGCTCAAGTCATTCCACCCCCACCCTGCAGCCAGTGACAGGCATCAAGGTGTGCCTTGGATTCTTTGGCCCCAAAGTTCACCCCATTCTCCTATACTGCCCCCATCTCAATGTATTTCCTTATGGAATGGGGTGAGCATAAGGCCCGACAACCCCAAGGCACAATGCAAGGCTTGTCGGAGTCTGCAGGGTAGGTGAGGTGAAATGGCATGAGCATTATGGCCGATGACCCAAAGACACACCCCCAATGCCTGTCAGTCTCTGCAGGTTGGGGGTGGTGTTAGCGTCAGTTCAATACTTCACTGCCATTCCTATTATGCTTCTCTCTAACTCCTGCACTACCAATGCCAATGCCAGCAAGATAACATTCGGCATTGACAAATGCTTGTTCGTCTTTGTTGTTGGTCGCAGATGTGAGATGGACCAACCAGTCCAACACACATACCCTGCTGAGTATGCCAGGTGTAGTGAGCTGAAGAAGCGGTGATCCTTTGTGGTAGTTGAGATGAGAGTCACTCTCTAGGGTGGAGAAGAGATAAACCAACTGGGTGGTAATGCAACACAGATATCCAGCAAAAATATAGATGCCGTACCTCTGTGAAAAGCATTTGCTGCATATGGTCCCAAAAATATCACTGTAGTTTACCTGTAATAATACTCATAAAATCATCCCACTGGGTCTTGCCAACTTCCCAGTCTGTAGTGCCACCCACTCTCCACCCCCGCGCACAGCCATGCAATGATGTAAAGCCAGGGAGTGCGCAGGGACACACTCCATTACAGCCTATGGAGGCAATTTTCCAATTGTTTTTATGTATTATAGTGGTCAGCTGAGGATTAATCAAGATCACTGATCAACTAACAAGGCCCTTGTTTATTAATTTTATTAAGTAACTGACCACAGAACTCAGAGCAGGAGAGAAGGGTGATAAGACAATTCTCACTTTCAAATGCTGCTGTAAACTCTAAGTTTTTTTTAAATGACTACTAAAACTATAGTTCAATGGGCTTGCGAAACCAGATTTATTTATTTATTTTATTTATGACTTTGATAACCAGTTAGGTGCACTGATCCCAAGGACTGTTTTCAGGCATGACCTGGGCCACATACAGTGGCAGCAGGGTTAAAGTACAGTACATCATAGCACACGAGTTACAGGTTATTGAAATGCATAGGCTGGGTATACATAATACAGAATACATGATTTATACAATATATATAATAAAACAATAAGATGGGGACAGCAGGGAAGTGGGCAGAACAGGCAAGGTGGGCTACCCAGGGAAACAGTGGCAGGCGGAATTTGCAAGGAGCCAAAGTTTGAGTTGGGATTTCAACCCACCATGAGAGTCTGTGGAGCAGAGTTCAGCTGGCAGTCAATTCCATAGCATAGGGGCTAATGGTGTAAATGCTCTGCCTTCCATGTTAGTGGTTACCCTGGGAATGGTTACAGGAGGGGAGCTGTTTAGATGAGATGTACGCTTGTGTGACTTCGATACACTGTGGTTGTTCACCTTTCTATCCGTGGGATATGCCACCCTGTAGGGGTACTTTGTGAGGAAACCTAGAGGAGGGTTCATCCCCTATAGGTGCAGCGGGAATAATTCTCTTGACTAAAGGTAGCTTAGGAAGAAGCCCAAAAAGAATACCTAAAAGGGTGTCAAGCATTGAAGAAGTGAGAAATCAGAAAATACCGAGACCAGAAATTAAGGTGATAGACATAGATGGGAAAGACAGGAGAAGAAAGAGATTATGATGAGGACAATGAATGAAATGAAAGAAAACAAGATGCAGCAGGGTGGACTTCCTAAGGAGAGAGGGAACAACTGGGCTACCATCTGACTCCATCCAACAGCGGAACTAAACTACGAAACTTACGGAAACTCCAACCTTATCTAATATTATGACCATTGGCATGGAGGAGAGAGAAAAAACCTTTGAGGAGGAAACCTCTAGGGATCCAAGGCCCAGGTCACCTTCCCTCCAGGCTGAAGAATGCTTTGAGTAGTGACGGCTCAGCTACTGCAATTTAGAGTCAACATCAAAGGAGGAGGAAAATATTCCAATTTAGAGGACACTCTTGCTCTGTGCTTCTAAAGGGACAGCTATTGAGGGTTGCGAGTGATGTTTCTGCAACTAGATGCTCAAAAGCAAGAGAGGAGAGTGATGACTACTGAGACACTCAGCTGGTCTATGTGAGCCTTCAAAACAGACCAGATGAACCAGAGGTGGTCAGATGGAGAACTGCGTAGAGGGTTCCTCCGAACCACTTGGGTAGCTAAGGGGCCCTGTTGATGAGAGGCCAATGCAGCTAGCCCCAAGCCAAGGGGAATAGACACAGAAGGCATGTCACCAAGTGGAGAGCAGATTGAGTAGAGGTGGCATGGACCCGAGAGGGTTATGCTCGAGTAGTTGATGTGAAGGAGTAGACCTGTAGTGAGATCAGATGAGCAGGGGAGACCCAGATGCAATCATGAGGAGACTGATGGTGACAATAACCACAGGAGTGCAGCAGTTCGATGAGATAGCATAAGACCCAATGAGAGGTATGCTCAATTAATCGATGTGAATAAGCAGACCCTGATGTCAGACTGAGTGAAGGAGAACCAGACTAATATCATGAGGAAACTACCTGTGATTGGTAACCACAGGAGTGCATGCCAACCGGGTCCATTGAAAGCCAAATTAGGAATGGACAGAATTGAATGAAGGTAGGAGCTAGAGTGGCCAGACATAGCCAGCAGCCGATGGTAAGGTAGCTAGTACCAGAAGGACATCTGAATAGGTTTTGACTAGAATGAAGGAATAGGGTTGGAGGAGGAGATGAGTAGGCAGGGTGATATGCAGGAGGGAATTTTAGGCAATGTGAATGAGTAGGGTATGGTGGTAGCAGGAGGGAATAATGGGATGGTAGGATAGGGAAGCCCCCAAAAGAAAGCAGAGGTCAAAGAAGGAAAGGAAAGGAGGGCCGAGGGAACAGAAGGAGGAAGGCGAGGCCCCACCATGGGGAAGCACTGTAAGGATGAAAATAAGAAAAAGCATCATGGTGAAAACAAGAGCAAGGAGCAGCAAAGACCAGAGCCAAAGATGAGCGATGGGGAGAGGGGAAGAGGGACGGAGCAGGATGTGTGGTTGGAGCAGAGGAGGCAGCCAGAATAGGCTGGCAATAGCACGATGGGAAAACATGACATACTAGCAGTGATGCAAACCAATAGATCCACTAGAGTGGTCACCCAGGATGCTGGGTTGGATGGCAAGTCAAAGCCCACAGCCAGCTAGGTGATGTGAAAGGGACGAGGAGTCAGAAAATTAAAGCACAGCATGGAAAGTGGTGGTGGGCCAAGCAGGAAGAGCCCAAAAGAAGGATGCAGAGCGGGCGTGGTAGGCAAAGGGATGAGGCAGAGTGAGACTTCAAACCAACGGAGCCAACCTGAGAAGATGGGGACTGCTAGAAGCCCGGCCGAAGAGCAAAGAAGGTCACAGCTGAACTAGGGATGTGGCTGCCTAGGTGAAGGAGGAAGCAATAATTGGCAGGAACATATGAACCAGGTAGAGCGCTGAGGTGGAAAGGGCATGGATTGAGATGCAAAGTGCAGGTACAAGAAACATGAAAGCTTTGAGTCTGGGCAAATGTGATTCCACAGTCCAGAAAGAGCAGGGGTAAATTGGAAATGATTAGGAGGTGGAACTGTAACCTTTGCAGATGAAGGAGGTGGAAATAACATCCCTAGGAGGTGGAACTCTCCAATAGCAGTCAAATGAGAAAGGGTAGAGGAGGTGGAACTGAGGTCCTGTCTGGTGCTGTCCAATGTAACCTCTGAGTAAGATACAGAGGTCCAACACAGATCGAGAGAGACAAAGCAGGCAGGGAGGCAGAGTAGGGAGGGTCAGCAACAGGGAATACAATGGGCTGGGGAACCCAACAGAAAGAGCGCTGGTGGCCTGAAAGTCATAGTGGTCGACGGAGGCGAGAATGAGCAGGAAGGGCTGTCTCTGGGTACGGGAGCAGCTCACTAATGGTATCGCCAGGCATGGGGACAAAACCCAAGACACACAGCAAGGAGGGAGGGGGCAAGAGCAAAGATGAAGGAGAGAGGACAGCCGTGGGGTGAGTGGCAAAATGAGGAAAGAAACAGGGACAGGACAAGGCAACATGGAGGAGAAAGAAAATGGGAGGAGTGGGGAGGACACACGGATGCGGGAGACAAGACTGGACAGCTGCATGAGTAGCACGAATGACAGAATGGAGGAACGAGGGGAGGGAAATCAGGAGAAAAAGGGGATGAACAAGGAGGGGAGATGGGCGAACAGTTGCAAGTGAGCTGCAGCAACAGAGAAGGAGCAGACATCAACAGAGAGAAATAAGGGGCAGCTGGAGGCAACAGAATAAAACAGGGGAGGCAAAACAAATTAGGCAATGGAACAGAGAAAAAGAACAGCCGCCAGAGCCTCTGGCTGCAACGAAGAAAACAAATGAGGACTGGCCCCGGAAGAGGGCCTTTTAAGGCCTGGTTGGGGAAGTGGTTTGTTGCTCCGCCCATTGAACTCCAGCCAGCAGCCTTTAATTTATTTATTTAGTTTTTATTGACCAGGTAAGTGCACTAGATTATGTCTTGCCTATTTTCAGGCATGACCCAGTAGAGAGGGGGATACAGATGAATGCCAACTGACCTTGAACCAGAGTAAGCTGTTGGTAGTATTTTATTGAATGCAGGGAAATCTGACCAGGGCACCGGAGAAATTCCCCATCTCTGCCAGCAGGGTGCTTGACTTCCTGTGGGTGGAATGGAGGATCTCAATCAGGATTGGATGCTGGAAGGGGAAGGTTGTGTTGCAGGAGCTAGAGATGTTTTGACTACTGCAATATCAGCAAATGGTTTGGAGCAGCAGAATATTGCAACTGTGTGTAAAGAACAACTAGGTCCTACACAACCTATACTACCAGAAGATATGGAAATTATGGTGTAAGAGGATCATTTGAGAGTGGAATTGGAAAATAAAAAATTACAGTTATTGGACATGATGTCAGCTACAGAGCAGGAATATTTACAAAATAAAACAAAATTTGAAGAAGAGCAAAAAAAAGAAAACATTCCATGGCAAGTCCGATGCAGGAAACTAGTAAACGTTTACCTGTAGGAATAGAGACAGAGATACCACAAGAGGATGTGGTTGCTTCAGAAGTCCCAGGGTCACCAGATGGCAGTGTGATTATAAGTGAGTTGTCAACGGACTGAATTGGAGGAGCTTTGCAACAAGCAGGCTGGTTGTTCAAAAATAAGCGGTGGGTCCCGGACCCGGCTATCCCTCTCCCAGGCTCCCCAGAACACCAGCAGGAGGTGATACAAGATTTTGACACTGAGGATGGGTTGGACAAGCAGGACAAAGTTGTGGAGATTATAGCTGAGGTAGTAGTCCCTGCTGCATCTGTGCAGAATGAAGGAGAGGCGCAAGAGAATGGTACTGTGCCAGACACTACTCCTACAATGGATAGGATGACTGGTTGTGACATCTCTAGAAGATCCTCACTGGTCTCACCCATTTCCTATCATTCAGTGGATGGTGGAAGAGAGGAGGCTGTGGTCATGCCTCTTCAATCCAGTACATTGTTGGAGGGACTTTCAGTGATGAAAGATGGGGACAGAGAGAAGGTGGCCCAGGACACAACTTCTAGCATAAAATCATATGCAGACTTCTTCCACAAACCTGTGGAGGCTGCAAAACAATGGTTTGTGGTCCGCCTTCATTATAAAAGATTGGCTAACCTATCCCCAGATAGGCACTGGGTTGGTAAAACATTGATTAAGGAATCCTCGGGTTTCTCCCCCACAGAGGTTTATGCATTTATTCATTCTCCCGGGGACCACTGCTGTGATGTTAGCTTTTGTACTGTTATGGCATTGGATAAATTCTGGTGGGTATACTATGAAATAAAAAATACTGAGGTGTGGAAGGACTTCTTGGCCATTCTGATCACAAAACCCACAATAAAAACTGTGACTTTTCTTTTGCAAAATGAAGGGGTGAATATCAATGATATTATCTTCTGGTTGGCAAAATGGTGCACCATTTTTGGCAGGCCAAACCCCATCATAGATGATAATGGGTTTTGGACTGGGGGGTGAACATTCCGAATTCAGTTGAAATAGTCAGAGCAAGGCATTCAACATATACCAATCTCCTTCTTCTTGGGGAGAGATCGGGGCATACTTTTCTATGCTGGTCAACCCAAAAGTTTCTACCGGTGTAGGTCTTTAGAACACCTTAATATGACTGTGATAAAATCAAGTGTTACCAATGTGGGGTGACTGGTCACATAGTGGCACAATGTACAGCTCCCCCAGTCTGCAACTTATGTGGGGATGACGAGCATACTTTTAAAGACTACCCATGGGCAGCCCATAATTTGGAGGAGAGCTCAGATCAAGACTACTACTTCTATCAGGCTAAAAAACCTTTCCAACAGGCAGAGAGTGAAGACCTGAGACATGAAGCTTATCCAAAATAGAAAGGCAGGGGTGGGGGAGGAAACATAGGGACATGGACTAGACCAGAACACCCTGAGTCCCAACCTGCACCTGCTAAGGAGAAGCTTAGACCACAACCCCAGAGCTGTAAAGAGACAGAAATGGGGCCAACCACAGAAAATACTGTTACAACAAAAGCTCCCATTACCATGCAGCAGTGTGTGACCTTACAACAGGAGGATACGCCCCACCCCCAGGTGGACTGCCTGCCTATAGATTTGGTCAGACCATAGCCCATTCCCTCGCTCCCTACCAACGGCATGACTGAGATACTTATAGCAGACTCAGAAGATCACCTACCACTGGAGATGGCCATTGAGACTAATGGAGATCCCCCCAATGACAGTAGCCCGGGATGCCAGATCGGGTAAAGCTTTATCCCCCCCTGCCCCTCAGGAACAGATTCAAAACTTTTCAGACTTGGGGTGAGAGGATGGACTCTGAAGACCTGGTGGAGATCTTGCAGGCTTCCCAACCTGCAGGACAAGGACCAGAGGTTGTGTTAGTAAATGCTCCAACTGTTATGGTTGGTGTTCAGAAATGTATAATGAGCTCAAGCATGAAGCAACACCAGCTTCGCTAAGCTTGAACTCTTGAGGCTAGCAAGCCTAAATGTGAATAGCAGAAAATCAGATTAAAACACACCACCACGTATGCTATATTACAACAGCTATGTTTTGATGTATTTTTTTACAAGACACCAAGCTTCATTCAGTGGCAGAGATGGAGGTAGCCACCAGAAAGTGGCACTGGGGGCATCTTACTGGTCCATAGGTTTGGATTCATTTTGTGGGGTGGGATTTGGTTTTACAACCCCAGAGGTGCAGGTATTAAGAACTGTGGAGACAGACCCTGGTTGACCACTGTTGCTAGATGTTTACATTAATAATTTACATTGTAGATTAATTAATATTTATGGGCCACAAACTAAAGCTAGTAGAATTGATCTTCTGAAAGCAGTAGAACCTTTTCTTTATACTAGTAGGCAACTGATTTTTGGAGGTGATTTTAATATCAATTTACAGTGGAGAAGAACTGATAGTGGGACTAGCCAAGGTATATTGTGATAGATCATTTTTAACTAAAATGGTGACTCAAGCGGACTTACAGAAAGCACAGGCTATTAATGGGATGAGAAAGACCCTGACATTTTATAAGGGAACACTTTCTTCATGCATTGATTTCATTTTCTTGGAAAAAATCTGTACCAGTTATATCAACAGTAGTCCTGCCTACAGAAACCTCAGACCATAAAATGGTTGGGGTTTCAGTAGCCACAGTACCACCTAGGGAAGCGGGGTTACTGAAGGATGAATTCCACATTGCTACTAGACCCTGAATAACGCCAGGAACTAACACAGTTTATACAGGACAGAATCACCACTATTTGTCTTTGTGGCAGTATGAACCAGTGGTTGGAAGAATTGAAGTTGTGCTTAATGTACAGAGAGGTCAAGGATGGTGGAATAGGTATGCCTAATACAATGTTTTTTTTTATGACTTTCTTATATTTTTTTGTTTGTTATTTTACCAGGAGAGACACACTAAGCTGAAAGCTTGTTTACAGGTGCGACCTGGGAGCACAAGGAAGTTAAGTGACTTGCTCAGGGTCACACAGTATGCAAGTGGGGGCTCTGGGATTCAAGCCCAGGTCTCAGGTTTGTAGCTCAGAGCCTTAAACCACTGTGCTATACTGCCTCATTATATGCTAATATAGTCCCACTGATAAAAGGATGGGACCAACTTTGGATCAAGGGAAGACTTATGACAGTAAAGGGAGTATAGCAGAATGGAGAGTGGCAGAATTTTTTTTTTATCTTGTTTCTATTTTTTCTCCCCCAGACGGCCCCCATCTAATCAACTCCCCCAGCTCCTGTCACCCAGAATTACCGGGGCTTACCTTACACCCGGTCCGGGAGCAGTAGCTGCGAGGAGTCGGTCATCATCCTGCCATCAGTTTTTTTCGTCCACCATTTTTTCTCCCGGGGGCCCCAGGAGAAGGACACATGTGCATGGAGGTGTGCATGCGCCTTACAGCCCCGGTAAAGACCCCCTTCCACCCATTCCATTGGCCTAACACCCACTCCCCCAGCCTGCGCAGCCTCCTGGCCTCCACCAGAGGGCAACCATCAAGTGAGGGATGCCATTCACCCTCCCGCGGAGAGGAGAGCTGCCCACCGGCTGCTCCAGCTCCGCCCTCCCCCTCATGCCGACCTCTGATGACCCAGGCTCACTCTTGAACCTGGGTTGCCGGCGTGCTGCAAGGTGAGATGTCCAGCACCTCAGCCCTCTGCGCCACTGGGCCGGCCCAAGAGTGGCAGAATTTTTACATAAAAACAAAAGAAAACCGAGGTTGACGTGTCTGTGCGAGTTTTTTTTTTTATATAACATTAAGAAATGGAAAATTGATTATGTGACAGTTTTGAATCTACCTAGGAGAATGTTATATATGGATGTTTTATATGAGTGTTTTATGGAACATCCTTTATCGGGGTTTTCAAAGGTTCACCAAAATTATATGGTAGCATATATTTTGGATCTCAGAATCCTGGAAAGAATGTGGAATACGGCATGGTTGGGGACTCATGGGAGGGTAAATGTTTGAGGTAATCAGAAACATAAACAGTTACAGGAGAGGTATTGTCCTAGGGAGAGCTGCACGGCACAAATCAAAGCTATGGATCATATGTATTTACACTGTCCCTATATTCTTCAGTTTTGGGACATGATAAAAACTAAATGGAAATGGGATATGACAGTCCCCCCTAACCTCGAATTATTATATTTTGGGATTGTTCCCCAGTTAGCGTCATTTTATGTTACCATCACAGTTTCTATTAGAATGGCACATTGCCTGTATTGGATATGGATTAGCAGGTGTAGGTTGGTTCTTCAGCAAAAAATAATTCCAGTAGGTGATCTTTTTAATATGATTGTACAGGATATACATGTGTTATGTAGTTCAGACAGAAGTATGTATTGCTCACAATATGGGCTCATTATTGGCAACATTTTCACTTGTGAAAAATTTGAGGAGTGAGAACATAGTGTAAGGAACATTGATTTAAGTGCTTTATGGTGGGATAATTTAGTATATTTCCTCACCTAGTGGAGGAGGGTGGAGGTTAGTGTTACAATTAATTTATTGTTAGTAAGGGGGGGGAGGGGGTTGGTTCGCAGTATTTTATCTTTGTTTTGGAGACACTGTATAATGTTATACCCTTTTATGTTTGTAAGGTTACAGTATTAAATTGCATATAATTTGTTTTCAAAATTAAAATTATAACTTCCCTTACTCTTTTACAAGGATGGGGGGGGGGTTACATTACTAATTATTTATATTTGGGGTTAGTATAGGATGGAATGAATATTGAAGTATTGTAGTAGCTGACACAGTCTCTTGGTCATGTAGGAAAAACTATGAGCATGCAGTTAAGTGAAAGTCTATTCAGTACTTGTATGAACTGTCTTTCGCTTGGTGAGTATAGGATAGAATGAGTATTGAAGGGTTTGTATTTTGTTGACAATACTATTTGGAATATGATAGATCTTCAAGTTTTTTGGTCTTAAAAGTATGATGGAATACCTAGTTATGGTCTCATTTTCTTTTTCCTTTTGATTCTGTATGATGTAGTATTATCTTATATGAATTAATTTGTTTTTTTTTTCACTGATATAAATAACAAAAATCCTCTTTAGTGGGGTGGGTGAGGGGTGTTTGGTATAGTATGATTGATTTATATGTGGACTTATGACATGATGTAATAATTATGTATTTGATTTGTCTTTATTATGTTTTGTATGAAATCATATTATTTCAGTTTTCGATTTTTTTCCTATGATTTTGTATGAAGTAATACTAGTTTGTATATTTTGTTTTCAGTTTTATGTTTTAAATAAAAAATTCCCCTACTATTTTTGAGAAGTGCCATGGGATCTTTAACATCCACCTGAACTACCACCAGAACAGGCAGATGGGACCTCAGTTTAATGTTTCATCCAAAAGACAGCACCTCAGGAGTGCAGCACCCCCTCATGCTGCACTGCAGTGTCACTTTTGGGATATTAACCAAAGTGTCTGGTGTGGGGCTAAAACCCACAGCCTTCTGATCTCGCAGCCTCAGAGGTGAGTGTGCTACACTGACACTGCCTTAAATTTATTAAGATTACTACTACTTCAAATTGGATTGAGATCTATTGCAAAACTCTAACACTGTAACATTTGCACTATTTGCACAGTTTTATCCCAGAGTTCATTTAAGTTCATTGGGCACCAAAAATAGATGTTACAGAGGAATGCAGAACCAGGAACCTTTGTACATGTGCTCCCATTGGCCAGTTTGTAGAGCAGGTGAGGACAAGACTCAGCTACTGGGTGTCGATCAAACCCAGTGATATAAGCAAACCAAGACACTTGTTTTCCAAAGGGCTGGTGCACACTGAAGGCTTCTGGGCTGTCACCACTGACTCCAGGAAAGACTTGAAGGACTGAAAACTGATAAACTGAAGAACTATAGCACCTCCAAACTGTCACCATTGACTCTGGGAAAAACTGAAGAAATGAAGACTGATGAAACATCAAACTGGTGAACCACTCCCTCCTTCTACAAGCAGTAGAAGACATGGGTATTACAGAGGGGCATTGGCTCTGGCTACAGTCCTATTTAGAAGGGCGCTCTCAGACAGTTAAGATCTTAGGAAGAGACTCATTAACCAGAACCATTAAAAGGGGTGTACCTCAGGGGTCCATCTTGGGACCCTTGTTATTTTTGATGTTCAGTAATAACTTACCACAAGCTGTGAAGTATTCACAGGTGAGACTGTACACAGACAACACCACTATAATTGCATCTGGTTCAAACATTCATGACTTACAATGAAAACTGCAGTTAGATTTCAATAGTTTGAGGGAGTGATTCACCAGGTTAGGCCTTATTATTAATACAATGAAAACTAGATTGTTACACTTTGCATCAAAACAAACAGATAAACTTCAAATTAAAATGGATGATAAAGATTTCTTACTGCAGGTAGATCAGTTCTCCTTCCTAGGCCTAATCTTTGATGCTCAAATGTCCTTTAAAGTACATGTGAATACCTTGATAGATAAAGCAAATAAAAAAATAGGAGTCCTACATAGGACAACAAAGTGCTTGGGGAAAAGTGCTCGAGAAACAGTGGCTGAACAACTAGTTATGCCTGTAATAACATACAGAGAACTTATATACTATACAACTGGTGAACATTTATTATTAAAACTAGATAAGGTGCATTACAATTTGACAAGGTATGTTCTCCGATGTACATTTTGAACACACCACTGTACACTACTGCACAAATTACAGTGGCAACCCCTGGATATTATTTATACAAGGACATGGCAGAGAACAATTTTTAAATATCACACGTTCTACCCAAAACATTATATAAATGCTGTGCTATTTAATAAACAAGAACAAATTGATAAATCTAAGAGATCAGTTCATGTAAAAAAAATCTATGTTCCTAAAATTACTAATAAACATGGTGAACGAACTTTGGGCTACCAAGCATCTAAATACCGGAACATCTTACCTTTCTCAGCATGTACACCAGTATCCTATGAACTGTTTGTCCAAGAAATAAATGAGACTAGTAAATTCAGATGTGTCTGTACTTAGAAGGTAGACTATGGGTATTATTAGGCTCTAGGCAGTAGTTATTTATATATATAGATTTTTTCATCTGTCAAGTAACCATTATTGTATAAATGTTAAATGCCTTTTACTAAACTCGAGAGTTTACTATTGTTATGTTGATATTGTGTTATCGAACTTATAGTATCTGTATGTTCTGATACATTTTAAAGACTATGTTTTAAGTGCTGTAGTAGAGATAGTAATGTCTTAAAATGATGTGCAATTCATAGGATGGTTAGTGAAATGTTATATAGTTGTCCATGTGTATATGTTTAGTTGTAACATTAAGAACAGGTCTGTCTTGAAAACTGGGTTACCAAACCCAAATGGCATGTATCTTGTATAAAAATAAACTTTTTTACTACTACTATATCAACAGGCTGTCACTACTGACCCAGAAAAGATTTGAAGACTGAAGACTTAAGATTAAATGAACTGGAGAACTGGAACACCTCCACTGAAGGACTTCTGGAAAACTGAAGACCTGCAATGAAAATCCCAACCCACTGGGCAATGTATCCTTATCTGTGAACCAGTGCTGTTCCTTGCACTACCTAGCTCATTGTTAGAGAGGGGTCGGCCTGAAGATGCTGGAGGAAGCAAGTGACAGGGAGTTCTTTAGATGACTACGCTATTCCTACATTGACGACCAACGCCAAATTGTCAGGATGCAGATACAATAGCTGACACAGTCTCTGAGTCATGTAGGAAACACTATGAGCATGCAGTTAGGTACTTGTATGAACTGTCTTTCACTTGGTGGTCACTGTTAGTGGCAGTCTTTAGCTGGGAAACCACCAAACAGGATGATAAACAATAGACAGAGTAACCCATTAACATGCAGGCAGCTCAATAACATGCAGGGCAGTTCAATAGCATGCAGGGCAAATTCTGGGATCATCCAAACAGTCTTCGGAGTAAACAGGTCAACTTCAGGCAAGTAGGGCAATTTGGTGCATGCAGGGTAGTTACACAGTCTCATAGCATGCATAAATTTGGGCACTATTCTTTTAAACACAGTCTCAGACCATTTGCAGTTTTCACTTTTCACAAAAGTTTACATTCAGTTCAGTATTTTCACTTTGAATTGTTCATGATAGTCACTTTATATACAAATTACACTAGGACAGATACTAAATAAGGGGAAACATAACTAAATGCTGGATATACCTAGCTACACAAGGACCATGGGCTATGTACTTCCTCCCAAAGGCATTTGCTTGGGTTTGCAGTAATTCCACTCTGATGGTTGAGGGTAGTCTGACTAGCCTATGTGCTAGGGTGCCACACTAACTGCCTCTCCCTTGCTAGGGGGCTACAGGTCAGTTACGCAGGTTACTAGCCCTTGGCTAGGGCATGGGCAACTGTGCTGCTGGGGTGGATAATTGGCTGGTCCACTCCCTTCCCCTTACCCCTGGCTGGAGCTGACACACGGTAAAAAATATTACATTTTTACACTTTTAAACACCAATTGTAAAGCAGCTACTAGTGGTTTGCTGGCCCCTAACACACCCTTATCACCCTGGGGTGAGAGTCTTTTCAACTGAGGCTCGCTTTGCACATAACTGGCTCACTTGGTGCTTATTTAATTAATAAAAAAAAGAATCAAGCTTTGGACTTGCTAACTCTTATTCATGTAGCCCATCTGGGCTCACTTTACTATGACTGGGCTTTGCCATCACCCTGCTCCTCGCTGGAGCCTAATTAACATAGGGCCCACTCCTGTCCTATGCTCCTGGCTGTAGCCTATTTTTCATTTATTTACATACACCCACCCTTGGGTGGTCCCTTGTTCTGGGGCCTTACTCTGATCCCCTTTACAGCCATGGCCATGTGAATCACACCATCTGTTGCATTTAAACATGTTTTTTCTGTAAAATATTCAGTTCTGGTGGTCTGCACCTGCCCAACGGTGCTGCTTCTGACTCACCACCCCAACCCAGGGAGACGTTATTGAAGTGGAGTGGTTTTGGCTGATGGCTGCAGGCTGGCTGTGGGTGGTCTTTCTGGGAGCTTTGTGCTGCTTGACCCACCCCGATGCTCCTCTGGCCTGACGCACTCTCTTCACCACCATGGTCTTGCTTGACTATGCCACTGCCGAGGGAACAAAGCAACCTTTTACAACTTAAATAAAAATAACAAATGGGACAAAATAGGGCCCACACCATGGCTGACAACTTCTGCTCTAATTGCCAACTTCTTGGGCCGCTGACACTACTGGGACTGCCTCAACAGTTCGGGACTGCTGCAGACAAACGAAAGAGAGGAGAACCACAGGAGGTACTTCTCTTTTATTTACCTACCCTCTCTCCCTTTTTGGGCTGCAGATCTGTTCTTTACTCTTCGAAGTGCCTGAGAACATTCCCCGCTATACTCCTAGCCAGTCCAAACTCTCTCCACTAATAGCAATTACTGGCCACTTACGGAACCCTCCCTGGCATTTGGGACACCGAGTCCCCTAGCAAGCAGTTGTCCAGCATGAGCTGGACATTTTATTTTTTTGTTTAACCAGGAGAGACACACTAAACTGAAAGCTTGTTTACAGGTATGACCTGGGAGAACAAGGAAGTTAAGTGACTTGTTTAGGGTCACACAATATGCATCTAGGCAGCTGTGGGATTCAAACCCAGGTCTCCAGATCTGCAGAACAAAGCCTTAACCCACTGCGCTATACTGCCTCCTAAATTTCAGCTGTGGCACTGGCTGATGCAGTCTTTACTGGGCAGACTTCAAAAGGGAGAAAGGGGAAAAAAATTAAACTACAGGTTGCAGTTTGCTTTATGGGGGTCCTGCCACTTTGTTTACCACCCCTTTTTGCCACCTGGGCTGGGGTCTCCTTACTGTGGGACACTGCATATACTGAGGATACTGGCTTTGGGATAGTACATTAGTAGGTGTGATGTGTGGGACAACACTCTGCCTGGCAGCTGACATATCAGTCTATACCCCCCCCCCACTATATCATCAGCATTGTGACCTCACTGACTATGACATCACCGCTACTTAGGAACAGCCACTCAGTGGCTGCCAGGTCAGTCACCTGTGATGTCACTTGTTAGTGAGATCACAGTGCTGAAGATGTAGTGGGGGGGGATAGAGATAGATATGTCTACTTCCAGGTCAAGAGCTGTCTACACATCCAGCGCAATATTATCACACAGAAGACTTTATGATGCAAAAGAGAAAAGAAAAGTACTTCAGAAGTAAAACGTTACAACTGACTACTTCTTTAAAATTGTATTATTTACCTGTCTGCCTGTTTTGGCTCCAATAGCTCTTTAAAATAGATCTCTGGGTCAGTTGGCAAGAAAATAGAATTAACTCCATGTGGCAAACTATAGCTGATAAGGAAATTATTGAAGGACACTTGAAGACATGTTCAGATAAATGGAAAAAAGTATTCAAAGACTTATTTTGGGAGTTATAAACATTCTTCTATGGCAGGCAAGATGCAAAGCAATATTTCAACAATTATTTTGGGATGCATATCCTGTTTGACACCTTATAGGGCATACTGTGTGGCTGATTTACGAACAAGAATGTCTAGTACTAAACCCTAATGGTTTGAAGAAACTTTGTGGAGCAATTAAATGGTTATAGTACTACTGCTCACATCTGGTATTTTTACAGTTAAGTAACATAGAAACATAGACTTTGACAGCAGATAAGGACCGATTGGCCCACCTAGTCTGCCCATTTCCCTACCTACAGGATAAGCTGCAGATCCTAGTTAACCAACAGCCTATTTCTTCCTACCCCCACAAAAATTGCATTATGTCTGTCCCATGCATTCTTGAATTCTCTCACAGTTTTAGACCCCACAACCTCCTCAGGAAGGCTGTTCCATACATCAACTACCCTCTCTGTGAAAAAATACTTTCTCATATTGCCCCTGAACTGCCCCCCTCTGTCTGCAAATTGTGTCCCTTTGTTCTTGCACATCTCTTTTTCTGAAAGATACTACCCTCTTGGGCTTTGTTGATTGCACTGAGGTACTTAAATGTTTCTATCATGTCCCCCCTCTCCCTCCTTTCCTCAAGGGTATACATATTAAGCTCCTTTAGTCTCTCCTCATATGGCTTCTCTTGCAGACCCTGCACCATTTTAGTTGTCCTCCTCTGGACTACCTCTATCCTGTCTATGTCCTTGCGGAGATGGGGTCTCTAGAACTGGATGTAGTACTCCAGATGGGGTCTCACCAACTGTCTGTACAGGGGGATAACAACTTCTTGTTTTCTGCTGGTGATGCCTCTCCCTCCTATACATCCCAGTATCCCTCAGCCCTCCCTACCACCTTCTCACATTGCTTGCCCACCTTAAGGTCATCTAATATGATTACCCCCAGGTACCTTTCAATTTTGTTGTTGTTACTACCTCCCCCCTTTGTGTAATCTTCCCCTGGGTTTTTGTTTCCCAGGTGCATTATTTTATTTATTTTTTTGTTGACCGGGTAAGTGCACTAGACAAATCCTGCCTATTTTCAGGCACAACCGGGAAGGGGGAGTACAGATGAATGCCAACTGACCTTGAACCAGATTAAACAGTTGGTGGTATTTTTTAGTGAATGAGGGAAATTTAGCCAGGACACCAGGGAAATTCTCCTACTCTTTTCGAGAAATGCCAAGGGATCTTATCCACCTGAACTACCACTAATCCAGGCAGATGGGACCTCGGTTTAACGTCTCATCTGAAAGACGCCACCTCAGAAGTGCAACACCCCTCTCATGCTGCACTACAGTGTCAGTACTGGGATATTAACCCAATTGCCAGATGTGGGAACTGAACTCACAGCCCTCTGATTTCCCGGCCTCAGAGGCGAGTGTGCTACCTACTGAGCCACTGACACTGCTTTTTTTGCAGTTCTTTGCATTGAATCCAAGCTGCCCTACTTCACACCATTCCTCCAACCTTGCCAAGTCCCTTCTCAGCCTTTCCGCCTCCTTGTGTATCAACCCTGTTGCAGATCTTTGTGTCGTCTGTAAAGAGGCATACTTTCCTTCAGTCCCTCTGCAATGTCACTATAAAGACATTAAAGGACTGGACCCAATACTGAACCCTGCGGTAACCCACTAGTAACCCCTCTTTCTTCAGAGTGGCATCCATTTACAATTACCTTCTGTGTTCTGTTGTCCAGCCAGTGTTTTACCCAGGCTACCACCCTGGGACCCACACCCAGGCTAGTTAATTTGACTATTAATCTTTTGTGTGGGACTGTGTCTAATGCCTTGCTAAAGTCTAGGTAGGCCATGTCCACAGCGCCTCCCTGGTCTACTACTTTGGTCACCCAGTCAAAGAAATCAATTAGATTCATCTGACATGACCTTCCCGCTGTGAACCCATGCTTCTTGGGTCCTTTGCCCCACTGGCCTCTAGGTACTCAACAATCCTTTCCTTCAGAAGTGATTCCATCACTTTCCTTACCACAGAGGTCAAACTGATAGGTCTGTAGTTTCCTATCTCTGTCTTGGTCCCACTTTTGTGAAGGGGAATGACATCCAACTTCCTCCAGTCCTCAGGTACCACACCATCCCCCCCACGATTTGTTAAAAAGGGTAGTCAGTGGTTTCACTAGTTCTCCCCTTAATTCATTTAGAATTCTGGGGTGAATTCCATCAGGCCCCATTGCTTTATCCACCTTCAGTTTTAGGAGTTCTTTCAGAACCCTTTCTTCCGTGAAAGGACTGGGATCAACCTCCCTATCCTGAGTGATTCTGTTAACTTGATTAGGCACGTCCCCCTCCTCCTCTTTTGTGAATACTGAGCAGAAGTATTCATTCACTATCCCTGCTTTTTCACTGTCCCTCTCTGCCCACCCACCGTCCATTCTATTCAGCCTCACTATCCCTCCCTTTGTCTTTCTATGCTCCCTGATGTACATATAAAAGGTTTCATCCCCCTTCTTAACTGAGTTGGCTATCTTTTCCTTAGTTTGGGCCTTTGCTATCCTGATTTCCTTCCCTGCTTCCTTCTCCCTTAACTGATACAGCTGTCTGTCTTGCTCCTTCTGTGTTTCTTTATACTTCCTGAATGCTGCCTTTTTCTCCCTGACCTTCCCCACCACCACTTTTGAGAACCATAGTGGCTTTTTCTTTTGTTTTGATTTGTTTATTTGCTTCACACAAATGCTTGTTGCCTCTGTGATGGAAGTATGTTTGTTTTTGTGTACCCTCCGTTCATTCTTTTCGTATTTTATAGTTTGTTTTTTTTTATTATTTTGTCCTTTTCTCTACACATAATCTAAAGTATTTCTGGTTTCTGTTTTGGTCTATGTAATTGATTTGCTGTAATGAGTGTACTTTTTGATTTCATTTATTCAATAAAAATGTCCCTTGCTCTTCTTCTGAGGGAGAGCAGGCTAAACACTGTAACAAGCATTTGTCAATGATGAATGTTCACCACTTGCACTGCTGTTGTACTGGGTCTTGTTTGTACACATTTTTACTACATACTTACCCAGGATAGACCAGAAGAGATGCAATATCTCATTTTCAATGGTGTCTTGCTCTTACACATATTTAAATTGTATTTACCCAGGATAGGTCGACTGAGAGGCGATATCTAATTTTCAGTGGGTTTCCACATTTTGACCCCAGTTTTCTAACAGGATTTTAATTTTTTTTTTTTTAAACCCCATCCAAAAGGTGATTTTGCGGTGTGACTGTGAAAACAGGTTTCAGAGCGGATTTAAAAAATGAAACCTGCCATGTTTAGGAGGTGAGGTAACACAAGGGATTTGTCGAACATTAGGGGCCAAAGTCTGCAAAAATAAAGTTATGTGTAAACATTGGAACAATTCAACGCTTCTTCATAACTTAGTTGTCTTTTTACAGTTTGACCCCAAATTTTCAACATTGTCTTTTTATGGAAATACAAAATCACACATGCCCACACAATGCAAAGCATCATGGGCTGCATATGCAAATCACCGCATAGTATTTTTATGACCACTCCTTCTGAACATGACAGGTGTTATACACAATGATTACATGTCATAACAGTGATCACCAAATAGCAATTGCCGTCTCAGCGAGCGTACATCACCGAAGAACCAAAATGGCAATGTACACTCCCAGCAAGGCAACACCGGTGAAAACAAATGTTTTTATGCAGGGGGCTGTGCTCCCACACCCCCTTAATAAAAATTCTCAACTAAAGGAGGGTGCATGTTGGGAAGGGGGAGAAACTTGTAAAAGAAATTACTCCTGTATGCAAAACACAAAAGACTGTGCTCCTCCCCAGCCCCAAGCCCTGCACCCTCCCCACTGTAGCCAGCCACCCTCGCCACCATACCACATGGCCAATTCGGCAGCTTCTCACCACACTGCCTCCTACATACCTTCCCTCCTCTTTTGTTCCCCCTCCTGTTCTTCCATTCACCTTGTTGTTCACCCCTTGCTACTCTTTCAGGATAACTCACATAACAAGCGCTGAAATTTAGTAGCTCATATCCGAGTCAGTCAATTTCAGTCGCTGTTTTCTCAGGTTACCCATAAAACAGAGTCTGAAATGTCATTTCATGCCACAACTGTGAAAACACATTTTTGTCAGGATTTGAAAAATGACAGCTATCACAGTCATGAGGTAGTGTGAAAAATGGCTATGCTGAAAATGTGGTGTCAAAATACTGAAAATTACCAAATTTATGAAGTTGCATTGAAAAATGTCAATGTATACTTATAACTTTGGACATTTTCAACAAAGCCTTCTTACGACCCCACCTCATGAACAGAGACAGAGGAAGTTTTCCAATCCTGCCCAAAAGGCAATTTTGCATCACAAGTGCGAAAACACATTTTGGCCAGGATTTGAAAAATGACAGCTTTCACATTCATGAGGTGGTTTGAAAAAATGGCTACTGTTTGTTGATAATCTGTGATCAGAATATTTAAAATTACCAAAGTTGCAAGTCTGCACTGAAATATTTCAACATATGCTCATAATGTTGTTGCTGTTTTTTATTATTTTTATCCCACATTTTCAACATAGCCATCTTATGACCCCACCTCATGAACAAGGGTAAAGACATTTTTCATATCCTCCCCAAAGGGTGGTCTCATGCAATGACCACAAAATTGATTTCACTGCCAGTGTCCATGGGGGGTCCAAAATAGGCCATGTTGAAAATTTTGGAGAAAAAAATCTTAAAAATGATGAAGTTATGAGGACAACTTCAAACCCCACTGAAATACATTCAGCCACATACCTGATTTCCTCAGTTCCTGGCATTGAAGAGTGAAGACCTGTCTCCAGTCCAGAGAGGATTACAGCATTGGACCCCCGGTAGGTAAGTAAGGGCTGTTGGGTATAGAGTGGTGGGTGCTGAGTGGGAGGGTCAGGTGAGGAGGGTGACGGCAGTGGCAGCAACAGACATCAATGGACAGTTTTCTTTTTTTAGAGGGTGTATAAATTTTTTAAAAAAAGACTGTGTGGGGCAGTTTATTTTACTTCAGGTACTGACCCTGGGGATTGGACACTCCAGTGCTGGTGTGATGTTTGGCTGCACGAGTGGTGCACTCTCCGGTGTCGCACAATGAAAATGGGCAGGTTGAGAAGGTAGTAACCAGCACTGAGGATTGGGCATTTTTGTGTCAGAAAATTAATGAGAAAGGGGTGGGAGGAACTGAAGGACAGTTTTATGTTTGGCAGCACTGGGGGTGGGCTCCCCGTGGCACACAATGAAAATGGGCAGGGTGGGAAGTAGTAGCCAACACCAGAGATCGGGAGCCCCAGTGACAAAAGATTAAAAAGAAAGGGATGGCAGGGATTGAGGTATAGTTTTCTTTATTTCACGTTGTGTTGGGAAGGGGAGGAAACAGCAGGTTGATTATGATGGATGAGTTCTGATTGCTGGGCGGCGTTATGCAGATCAAAGGAAAGAGCCACCATATGACTGGGCTAGCTCTTTTCTTTGAACTACACAAAGTTTCTGCCCAGCAAGACCATAACAGTGTCATGATCTGCCTGGCTGATGATTGGTCTGACACTGATGAGCCCCTTCCAGACTGCACTGCATTGAACTGACATTAAAACACCTCTCTAAACCCACTATCATACAAAAATGTTTGCTTTGTGCAAGAGCAGAGGCAAGCATAACAAGCATTTGTCAATGCCGAACGTTCGCTTGCAGGTGTTTGGCATGTATGGTGCTTTACCCTAATGCCCTGTGCGGTTGCTGGTATTTGCACAATAAATTTTCAGCATGACCTTTTTGTTACCCCCATTGTGTGCTACATAGGTGGAAACACATTTTGGGCAGGATGTGAAAAATGACAGCTGTACTGCTCATAAGGAAGTGTGGTAAAATGGCAATGTTGAAAATCTGGAGTGGAAATATTGAAAATTCACAAACCTACGAGCGTGCATGGGAAGTGTGCAATGCACGCTCGTAAAACAGTCATTGTTAGGAATTTTTTCACCAAATTGTCAACATTGGCATTTAAAACCTCTGCTAATGAACAGTGTCACTGTGATTGTCTAACTATGTACTCATACATTGATTTTGACTGACTGCGCCATTGTGCATTACATGGGCGGAAACACGTTTTGGGCAGGATGTGAAAAATGACAGCTGTACTGCTCATAAGGTGTGGTAAAATGGCAATGTTGAAAATCTGGAGTGAAAATATTGAAAATTCACAAACTTATGAGTGTGCGTAGGAACTGCACAATGCACGCTTGTAAAACAGTTATTTTTAGGAATTTGTTCACCAGATTTTCAACATAGCCATTTTAAGATCTCTGCTCATGAACAGTGACACTGTGATTTTCTTAATGTGTCCCATACACTGAGTTCACTGGCACTGTACCATTGTCTGCTACATGGGTGGAAACACGTTTTGGGCAAGATGTGAAAATGACAGCTGCACTGCTCATAAGGAGGTGTGGTAAAATGGCACTGTTGAAAATGTGGAGTGAAAATATTAAAATTCATAAACTTCTGACGTGCATAGGAACTGCGCTAATGAACACTAGTAAAACAGTCATTTTTTGGAATTTTGTCACCAAATTTTCAACATAGCCATTTTAAGACCTCTGTTCATGAACAGTGTCACTGTGATTTTCTTAATGTGTCCCATACATTGAGTTCGCACACGGACTGCGCCATTGTGCGCTACATGGGTGGAAACAGGTTTTGGGCAGGATGTGAAAAATGACAGCTGTACTGCTCATGAGGAGGTGTGGTAAAATGCTAATGTTGAAAATCTGGAGTGGAAATATTGAAAATTCGCAAACCTATGAGAGTGCATGGGAACTGTGCAACTCACGCTCGTAAAACAGTCATTTCTAGGAATTTTTTCACCAAATTTTCAACATAGCCATTTTAAGACCTCTGCTCATGATCAGTGTCACTGTGATTTTCTTAATGTGTCCCATACATTGATTTCACACACCAACTGCGCCATTGTGCGCTACATGGGCGGAAACAAGTTTTGGGCAGGATGTGAAAAATGATAGCTGTACTGCTCATAAAGAGGTGTGGTAAAATGGCAATGTTGAAAATCTGGAGTGAAAATACTGAAGATTCGTGAACTTATGAGCCTGTGTAGGAACTGCGCAACGCACGCTCGTAAAACAGTCATTTTTTGGAATTTTTGCACCAAATTTTCAACATAGCCATTTTAAGACCTCTGCTCATGAACAGTGTCACTGTGATTTTCCTAATGTGTCCCATACATTGATTTCAAGACACCGACCGCGTCCATTATGCGCTACATGGGCGGAAACACATTTTGGGTGAGATGTGAAAATGACAGCTGTACTACTCATAAGAAGGTGTGGTAAAATGGCAATGTTGAAAATCTGGAGTAGAAATATTGAAAATTCGCAAACCTTCGAGTGTGTGTAGGAACTGCGCAATGCGCGCTCGTAAAACAGTCATTCCTAGGAATTTTTTCACCAAATTTTCAACATAGCCATTTTAAGACCTCTGCTAATGAACAGTGTCACCATGATTTTCTTAATGTGTCCCATACATTGATTTCACACACTGACTGCGCCATTGTGCGCTACATGGGTGAAAACATGTTTTGGGCATTATGTGAAAAATGATAGCTATACTGCTCATAAGGAGGTGTGGTAAAATGGCAATGTTGAAAATCTGGAGTGGAAATATTGAAATTTTGCGAATTTACGAGCCTGTGTAGGAACTGCATAGCGCATGCTCATAAAACAGTCATTTTGGAATTTTGCACAAATTTTCAACATGGGGTTTTGGGATGCCTTCTCATGAATGATGTCACTGTCATGGTGTTGGGCCGAAGGGTGATTTCCGCAGTGACTGCGAAATCACCGCCGGACCAGCTCTACCATGACATGACATCATCATGAAGAAGTCAAAACCCATGATTGAAATTGTAAAATCAAATACCTGAATATGCAATAAAGTTGAAACCCCCTATCTGGCCCATTATACAGCTTACCGGCATTTCCTCAGTTAGTAGTCGGCTTTGAAAATGCAGACGTGTTTCCCGGTCCACGAAGATCGTGCACTGAGCTCCGGGTAAGTATGGGGTGAGAAAGGTATTGAAGGCTGAGTGCGTAGTGGGTGGAGTGCGGGTTGTGGGAGGGAGTGGGAGACTACGTGGGACCGTTTTTCTTTACAGGTGTAAAACAAAAATGGACTACATGGGACGCTTGCCACCTGGGTGGGCTCCCAGCATGGCAGAAGATAGCTAGGGGGCCGAGGGAGCTGGCCGAGGATTGGGCACCCCGTCGACAAACTACGGGGGGCTGAGGGCAGAGCGGGGATCGGGCACCCGTCGGCAAAAACAAACTGGACATTTGCCACGCTGGGAGCAGCAGGTTGGCTTTGGGGGCCGTGGAGCTGACAGAGGATTGGGCACCCCGTCGGCCAACAACTTTGCCACACTGGGGTGGGCTCCCAGCGTGGCACAAAGCTTTAAGGCGGCGTGGCGTGGGGAGCACGTGGCGTGAGGGGGTGTGATGTGGTGCTGGCTATGGCTGGTGGTTTCTTTGAGCGAGACCACCGCTGTCATGCCTCAGCTCCCGCACCCGTGGTGCAGGACCGCCCGCCTGCTCAGCGGAGCACTGGATTGCAAGGGAGAGGCACACCTCCAAAGTGTGCTACTCTCCCCAAACGTTCCACTTGCGCATGCGCATAGCTGACGTAAATATAGAATAATGGATGGGGAAGTGTGATATGAATTACTGCACACTGAGGTGTGGGATGCTACATAAACCCCGAGGGTGAAGCCCAAGGGGTTTATCAAAGCATCCCACACCGAGGGTGTGCATTAAATTCTCATTATCACATACCTTTCTATCTTTTATTTTATATAATTGCTGGTGAGCAATTTTTTCCAGCTTAAATGCTGTGGTGCCCCCACTCAACAGACATATAGTCTTTACACACACACACACTTTATCTCTCTCTCTCTCTCTCTCTCTCCACACCCACACACACACACACACACACACACACTTTATCTCTCTCTCTACACACACACACACACACACACAAACTGTCTCTCTCCCTCTGTCATTCTGAAGAAATCCCCATGTGGCAGCTTCACTCTAGTTCTGGGGCACCAAATAAAGAAGCAGCAGCTCACTGCTCCCCCAGCTCCCACTCCAGATTCCCCAGTTGAACTGTGCAGCATGTCGCCAGAGTCCCTCTCCCTCTTACCCTACTCTGCTCCCAGTTTCATTCTTTTTCAAATTTATAGCTGAAATTCGATCGCGATTAGGCTCGTGCTTGCCGCTTACCTGTGTTGAGGCAGTTTACTGCAGATTAAGTTCTGCTGACTTCTGTGTTCCCCAAAACTAGCGAACTGCAGGATCAACCAGATACTTCAAAAATAGTAATATTTAAAGTAGGATTGACCAGATATATAAAAAAACAATGATTACAGGAAGCTGATGATGAAACCGTGACAGTGCCACGCTAACATACGGAGCCGGAGAACTGCTTAGCCCGCCCAGATTCAAAACAGGATCCAATGAGGGAGCGCTCCCTTTTAAAAGACAGAGCACGTGAATGTCATAATAACCAACTGGTTATTACGACAAATATCAACTCAGTGAGCCCATTGAAAAAATTGCTCACCAGTAATTATAAAGGAATAATACCTACAGATCATTTAAAGAAGGCGGTTTATGAATGATAAATCCTGTGGCCTTTTTCTTTTTGATTTTTTCCCTTCAGCAATATCCAGACACTGTTACAAAATATTTATTGGCCATTGTTATCACTTTTTAGCTCTTGGTGCTTTTATTTTTTATCAGTCTGGATCAGGGAATGTCTAGGAGCATTTTGGGGACTCACTGAATGCAAGCCTGCGTATGCCATGGATAGTTTTAGAGCATATCAAGCAATGACACATTTCTTTGGCAGGCATTCAAACTGGAAGTAGGAAACAACTATATGCTTATGTAATGAAAAATCTTTTTACTTCAAATCCTGTTTCTGGATGTATTTCTAGAATTTCAAGCCACTAGATAAATGAAAGAAAAATGAACCCTGGTAAAAATGTTTAATGCCATATGGATCTACTGCCATGGTCATTTAAAGAAGAACTGCAATCAAAGATCACAAAAATATGTTGTGCAGTGTGTTGATTTGTGTGTGCTGCCCCGGTGCGCGCTTTCTTTTGCTGTTACGTGTTTTTTTCTAAATTTGCCTACTTGTTTTATGGCCTCTGGGGATCTCCATGTCTGTATGCTTTATTGCCATTCCTTTTCCTACAATGTCTCCTGTCCCATGTGACAGGGCTTTGTCAGCTGATACAGATTCAGTGAGTGCTTGCGTGTTGTTCACTCTGAATCTGCAGCATCATGATGCCTGTTATTCTGGCCTCAAATAAATAATTATTTCTAATCCAATCTTTTTGCATAATGTCAGGTCTGGCCAACAGGAGTGAATGTTTTGTTTTTAAAACACTTCTTTTTATCAAACCACACACAACCATAAAAGCACAGAAATCACCCCAGTTCATCAATACTATAATTACTGAAGACTCTAGTTTTTTTATTCCTAAAGAATAGCCCACTCAGTTATCCATCATGTGTTTGTCAAATTGGGAATGTAATCTTCATTATAGCACATTGGATAAAGAGACACTTGAGTTAACACATTTGTTCCCATAGACACCATATGGCGTCAGAACCATCCATTGCTAGATCCGACCCAAACTAGCCACTGGAAGCAAATGAGTTAAAACAATAAACCAGCCCTTACCCAATTAATGGTGTGCAATCTCTGCCATATGGTCCAGGAGGCATTTTAGGAAAAGGAAGGGCAATAAAACATCCAGACATGGAGATCCCCAGGTGCCACAAAAAAGTATGCACATTTAAAAAAACACACCTAATAACAAAGGAAAGAGCATACTAGGACTCCACACACAATGCTTTCAAAGTATTCTGCACAACATCATTTTTGTAGCTTTTGACTACAGTTCTCCTTTAATTGTTAGGAACAGTCATCACCATAAAAGACTCTCAGAATGGTATTGATTGAGGCCGGACTGCACACAGCTGCTGGAGACAATGGAGCACCTTTATTTTTGTTGTTAATTTATCTGAACCTTTGTGGAATTTTGTGGCTTACAAATTGCAAGAACCTTTGATTAGGGACATGACTTATGTTTTGCTGCAATCAGTGGTAGGGAGCAGTAGGGGGCTGCATCTGCAGCTGCAGGAAGCTTGAGAGCCACAGTCAGCATCAGGAGCTGCAGGAGGGCTGCATCGGCAGCAGCACAGGCAGAGGAGTCACTGGAGGGGGCACATCAGCAGCCGTGGGAGGATTGAGAGCCACAGTCAGTGGTGGGAGCTGCAGTGGGACCGCATCAGCAGCTGCACAGGCAGAGGAATCACTGGAGGGCCGCAATCAGTGGCATAAGGAGCAGGGTACTCAGCAGTAGAGACAAAGTTTTTGCTTCTTCTACTTTTGAATTTGGGGACTCAGCAGCAGGGGAAAAGCTACTGCTTCTTCCACCTTTGAATTTGAAACTTTGAATTTCATCACTGGCAGCTTAAGTGAGGGAGGCATCTCGGTTAATCAGCAGCCTTCCACAAAAAGGCACTATAATTTGAATCCTGGAACAAAGGGCAGAGCAGTAGATAAAAGTGGCTTTCTGCTCTTGGATTGCAGTTTTGCCAGTCGGCAGTAGGGAGTAGTAGGGGGCTGCATTCGTGGCAATGGGAGGCTCAAGAACCACAGTTGGTGGTGGGAGATGCAGGGGGACCGCATTGGTGGCCTCACGGGCAAAGGAGTCACTAGAGGGCCGCAATCAGTGACGCAAGGAGCAGGGTACTCAGTAGCAGAGACAAAGCTGCTGCTTCTTCTACTTTTGAACTTGGGGGGCTCACAGCAGGAACAAAGCTGCTGCTTCTTCTCCCTTTGAATTTCATCAATGGCAGCTTAGGTGATGGATGCATCCTGGCCAAACAGCGAATTTGCACAAAAAGGCGCCATCATTTGAATTCAGGAACAAACAGTGGAGCAGCAGATAAAAGGTGCTTTCTGCTCTCGGATTGCAGTTTTGCTGCAGTCGGCAGTAGGGAGCATTTGGGGGTCAGCATCAGCTACCACGGGATGATCAAGAGCCACAGGCAGCGGAGGAAGCTGCAGGGGAATCGCATTGGCATTCACAGAGGCAGAGGAGTCACCAGAAGGCCACAATCGGTGGTGCAAGGAGCAGGGGACTCAGCAGCAAGGACAAAGCTACTGCTTCTTCTACCTTTGAATTTGGCCCACCCTCCCACTCTGCACTGCCACCATTATTAAATGGGCTGCTAGAATCACTCCCAGTACAGAGTGTACCTATCAGAAGAGGAGTGAGGGGTGGAGTACCTGGATGAGGCGGCATCAAGGGGAAGCCTGGGTCAAACTCGAAGTTTGCATGAGCGTATGTTAAATGGACATGAACTGGAACGTTTGGGTTTGAGGTCTGAGATCTGCATCAACTTAAGGTACTGTGCAACTTATTGCGGCAACTGTGGGGGCCTATAGGTGAAAGTTTTTTTTTTTTTTTAAGGGCAGTTGTATGTGTATCAAAACCTTCTCGGGCAATGGTGGTTGTAATGTGCTGGAAAAGTTTCTGTGGTTGATTGCGGCAGTTGGGTGGGGTAAATGTTCAAGGGGGTAATATTCTGTTGGGGAAGATCACAACTGTCATGGAAGGGGCTATTTGTCCATAGAGGGTAAATACTTTGTTGGGCTGAACATATTAGTTTGGGTTTAGCTTGGGGTTCCTGAGGTTCTGAGGGGACCAGTGTATAGTGTACACTTACAACAAGGCTTCAGGTGCCACTCTAGAGAAGGGTGAAGTTAGGGCTGATGGAGCTGCCTGGTGTAGTAGTGGGTGGGGGACTCTCAGAGAGCAGGGCAGAGGCTGGTGGTATGTGAGGAGGGGGTGGGGTTAGGTACAGGAGACCAGAGGCTGGCACAGGAGGAATGGAGGGCAGACTAGGTACCAGGGTGGATACGATAGTGGGCTGCAATGGCTGTGGGGTGGCTGTCTGGATGGACACACTGTGGAAGCTATGGGAATGTCCCATTTGCTGCAGGTTGAGGGATCTGGAGGCAGAGGTACAGAGGCTGTTGGGAGAATTAGTGAGGATTAGGGTGAGAAGGAAGCAGGGGATATATGGGAGCCCCCTCAGGCATGCAGTGGAACTGTGCCTGGGGGTCAAGGTGGATAGGAGGAGCACAAGGAAACCTTGTAGCAATATGGGGTAAATCCAGATGGTAATAGAGGCACTGCCTGAGGCAGGGTTGGGTTCAAGTAACAGGTCATGCAGTTCTAGTACCAGAGGCAGTTGAGGATGGAGGGCCTCCTGGGAAGAGGCAAGGGGACAAGAGGGCAGAGAGAACACAGGGGCAACTGTCCAGGTGGGAAAGGCATCAGGAAAGCGGAGGGGGGTGAAACAGGTAGGGTAGGTGGAGGGGCAGGGGGACAGGGCTGTAAGAGCAGAAGGGAGGTGCAGCCCAGAGAGAGGATGGGGGTCGTTAGAAAGCAGGGAAGGACATGGGGGAGAGCTTGGCAGTGGGGAGGGGCAGCACAGAGTAGACAGAAGTGCATCCAGATGGAGAATGGAGGGTGGAAGTATGGGGAGATTCCAGATGCTAGGGGACAGGGAAGGGTTGACGCGCAAGGAGGGAGTGGGGACAACAGAAAGATACAGGCAAATGGTAGGGAGAAGGGGGGTGGAGTTGTAGTGATAGGAGATTCAATCCTGAAGGGGATCAGATGGGGTGGGAGAGGGGAAAGGCATAGTCAGATATGGGTGGAATCTGTGTCAGGTTTGACAGCAAGTAGGGTAGGGGAGTCACTGCTCAGGTGTGTTAAGACGGGAAGAGAGAAACCTCATGTGGTGGTGCATGTAGGCACAAACGACCTGGGGGATTGTACGGTGCAGCTGGTTAAGGAGAGATTTAAGGGGCTTGGTAAATTGTGTATGGAAGTAGGGAGTTCAGTGGCCTTCTCTGATGTGCTACTGGTACCCAGGGTGAGCAGGGTGAGGAAAGAAAGGATTGTGGAGTTCAACTCTTGGCTCAATGGGTGACGTAGTGCTCAAGGGTATGGGTTGGTGGGTGGTTGGGGGACCACATGGGACAATAGTGACCTCTTTACGAAGGACAAATTACACTTGAGCAGGGCAGTGTGGGGGATCTTGAAGCATAAGCTGGAGGAGTACATTACTACCAGGGGAGTTTAAAGTAGGAAGGGGGGAGGTGAGTGTGCAGCAAGTATGCAGGCTCACCAGTTAGGGGAGCTGAACGAGCTGACCCCCCCCACATGATAATAGTGATTGTTTCAAGGTAGGACTCAGAGGAGGAGTCAGGATGCAGGATGAGGGGAGGAGGGGTGGAGAAAGGATTGGAGCTGGGTGGAGGGTGGTCTCCCTGAATACGAGGAGCCTGGGGAACAAAATAGCTGAATTACAGGCTCTCTTAGCTGACAGGATGGCAGACATAGCAGCCATCATAGAAACTTGGGCTAGCAACACCAGGACTGGGATCTAGCGATTCCAGGGTACAGATTATATAGTAAGGACAAAGAGGTGGGGAGAAGGGGAGATGGGGTGGCAATCTACGTAAAAGATGGGATCAGATGTACTAGGGACAAGAGGGAGGAGGGGAGGACGGAGGCACTGTGGGTGCAGTTCCTGGATGCTAAAGGTAGGAACATGAGACTGGGAGTGGTGTATAGGCCACCTACTCAGATTGAGGAACTGGATAGGGAGCTAGACGAACAGATCTGTTGAGTATGTAAAAAAGGGAAGGTGGTGATTGTGGGGGACTTCAAGCTGCCTGGTGTAGATGGAGGAACCCCAACAACATTGAGTGCCAGGGAGCAGCTTTTGCTAGATGCATTCCAGGATAGTCTTTTGGTGCAGTTGGTCATAGAGCCAACTCAGCTAGGAAATAGTTTGGACCTGGTACTAATGAAAGGGGAGGCGGTGAGGGAGCTGCAGGTGGAGGAGCCACTAGCTGGGAGTGACCACCATTCCGTGTGGTTCACATTCAGTCTGAGCAGGGAGGCTGTAGGTTCAGGGACAAGGATGGTGGACTTCAGACAAGCAGATTTTGGGAGGATGTGTGAAATCCTGAAGGGGCGCCTTGAGGGAATTAGGCCAGAGAGGGACGCACAACAGAAGTGGGAGAACATCAAACTTGGTCTGTGGAAGGCTACGGAAGCATGTACCAGGACCCTGAGCAAGAGTAGCAGGGCTAAAAAGCCATGTTGACTGAATAGGAAAGTATTGCAGGGGGTGAGGGCAAAGAGAGCAGCATTTTGAAGGTTCAAGAGGATGGGGAAGGGGGGAGAACAGGGAGTTGTAAATGATGAGGACCAGGGAGGTTACTAGGTTGATCAGAGTGGCCAAGGCCTCCAGGGAGCTAAGGCTCACTCAGAGCATCAAATTTGGGGGGAAGAACTTTTTTAGATATATAAGGGAAAAGAGGAGCTGCAGCGACCAGATAATGAGGATCGGGGTGGGGGTGGAGAAGGGGGCTGAGCAGGCTGAGGCACTGAATGACTACTTCTGCTCTGTGTTTATGAAAGAGATGGGGGGACATCTACCTCTGTGGATGGGGGTACAAGGGGCAAGGGTGACTGACAGAGTGATTATGGAGAGAAGGGTACTGGAGGGGCTGAAGGCGCTAAGGGTGGATAAGGCACCATGTCCTGATGGCATTCACCCCAGGGTGTTGAGGGAGATGGCAGATGTGTTGGCTGGTCCATTACCAGACCAATTCAACACCTCCCTGGACACAGGCTGAGTGCAGCAGGATTGGAGGCTGGCTCACATGGTGCCTAGCCACAAGAGCAGCCCAAAGGATGAGCCAGGGAATTACAGATCTGTTAGCCTCACTTCCATCATGGATAAACTTATGGAAGCGATCCTAAAGGAGTTACTAGTGACCTTTCTAGAAGATAATGGGCTACAGGATGAGCAACAGCATGGGTTCATCTCAATGAGATCCTGTCAGACAAACGTAATAGAGCACTATGACTGGGTGACGAGGGAGCTGGATGAGGACCATGCAGTGGACGTCCTGTACTTGGACAAGGCGTCGATTCAGTGCCAGACGGGTGACTTGGGGGGCTGGAATATGGGGTAGGATCAAGATTGTAAACAGGATTGTGAACTGGTTAAAGGGTAGGATAGGATGCAATGGGTGGTGGTGGTGGGGGCTCTCATCTCCTATAGCAGTCACGAGTGGAGTGCAGCAAGGATCTGTGTTGGGACTGGTGTTGTTTGGGCTATTCATATCGGATATCTCGCATGGAGTGGGGAGCAAGATCAGCCTGTTCATGGATGATACCAAGATGGGGGGGGGGTAGTGGATGATATAGAAGGGTGGCAGAGTCTTCAAGGGGACCTGTCCAAACTGGAGGAGTGGTCAGAGATGTGACAGTTGGGCTTCAATGCCAAGAAGTGCAAAGTAACACACTTCAGAGCAATGAACCTGAGAAGGGAGTATTGGTTGAGTGGAGTTCGGCTAGATATCACCAAGGAGGAGAAGGACCTAGGGGTGATAGTAATGGGGAGCATGAACAACTCTGCTCAGTGCAGGAGGGCAGCAGCTAAGGCCAGCAGGATGCTGGGGTGCATCACAAGAGGTTTCTCGTCCAGACATAAGGATGTGATCCTGCCCCAGTACAGGTCCTTGGTCAAGCCGCACTTGGAGTACTGCATGCAGTACTGGTGTCCATATCTTAAGAAGACTATCAGGCTCCCAGAGGGGGTGCAGCATAGGGCAACAAAGATGATCCGGGGGTTAGAAGACAAAACATACGAGGACAGACTGAATGATTTGGGTTTGTACTCCCTGGAGGAGAGGAGGGATTGGGGTGATATGATTGAGACTTTCTAATACTTGAAGGGGGTCAACAAATCGGACACAGATGGGTTATTTTGACTGAGGATGGGGAGGGCCATTAGAGGGCATGGCCTAAGACTGGAGGAGGACACTTTTAGGAGGGAGATGAGGAGGCATTATTTACCAGAGAGGGTGGTGTCAAAATGTAATTCTCTGCCATAGGGGGTGGTATCTGTAAGACGGTGGTTAGTTTCAAAAGGGCATAGGACAGAGGTAGGGGGAGGGTCTGGTTATCTCCAAAGATGGAAAAGGGAGGGGAGGGCAGCTGCAATGTAGGGGTGCTAGCTGAGCACACAAGCAGACTTGATAGACAGTGAGGCCTGTTTCTGCTGGCTGATTCATATGTTCATATGTCCTTATTTTTAGGGATTTTCAGGGAGGGGGGTTGGAAAAATATGCAGCTCTTCATGGGTGCTCTTTTTGTATTTTAAGTGGCATGCTGTATCTGGCAGTTTAGATGCCAATTTGTTTTATAGCAGAAGTTAATAACTTTACAGGGATTACTGGATACATTATCCACTGAACTAAACATGATTTATAACATGGAAAACAAGTTTTCACAGATCACAGTTAGGGAGTTATAGAAGGGTATGTATTGGTTGTGGATGGGATCTGAGCAGGTGAGGCACTAATACTGGTGATAGTTTCTTTTGAATTGTTATTTTAACTTGGAATTTTTCTTTTGATGCCTTTTTGTTGTGTGCAGATTTGTTGTTTCATTTTTTGTTTCTCATTTACCCTTCTTCGATAAGTGCCATGGGATCTTCATCTTAAACCTGGAAAACGACCAGAGATGACCAGAAGGAACCTCAGTTTAATTTCTCATCCTAGGTACAGCACCTCAACAGTGAAGCACCCCCCCATACTGCATTACAGTGCTACTATAGTTGTGGATTCTATACCAAGTATCTGGTGTAAGACTAGAACCCACTACCTTCTGAACTTCAGGCCCCAGAGGTGAGATTGCTGCACACTGAGCCACTGACACTGTTATCTGAAACTTATTAAATGTTACTTTTGTTCATACACTGTTCTTCAGGCCATCAACACCTGTCCAGTCTCTATTGAGCAGTTGAAGAAGGCCATCAGGTTCCATTTCCTTTAGAACCCTTGGGTGCAGTCAGTCTGGTCCTTTGTTTACCTTCAGTGCCTTAATTCCTCTTTATCACCCTGACTGTGTCACTTGGCCCCCTACAGATTTCTGGCCTTCTTTTAGGTTAGTTCTAAATTCATCCCTTGGCAGAGACCCAACCTCCTCCTTGGTGAATACCGAACAACAAAAGTAGTTATTCAGTATTTCTGCCTTATCTTTGTCAAGTCAGGTTTATTTTTAAAAAGGCACCTTTCCATAGTTCAAGGCACCTGTACATACAATAAATATCACATCAATAAATTCCATAAAATTATAAAATATAAAACATTACAACCAACAGGTCACAAAAGGGTGACAGCAACATTATTCTTCATCACAGAAAGCCAGACCAAAGAGATATGTCTTCAATTCAGTTTTAAAACTTTGGACGGTCTGGCATTCTCTTATCCAATGAGGTAAATAATTCCACAGGGTAGGGGCCACAAATGCAAATGAACGGGCCCTAGATATCTGTAAGTGCACCCTGGGAATCTCTAGCAATCCCTCGTCGGTGGATCAGAGTGGCAGGGAGGGGCAGTAGGGAGAAAGGAGACCTTGCAAGTAGCGTGGTCCCTGGTTGTGCAGGGCTTTGTATGTAAGCAGACCAACCTTGAAGGTGACAGGGGAAGAGTACACAATGGGGGGGAGTAGTAACAACAACAGCAAGCGTTTGTCAATGCCGAAAGTTGTCTCGCTGGCATTGGCATTGGTAGTGCAGGAGTCAGAGATGCATAATAGGAATGGCAGTAAAGTATTGAACTGACGCCAACCTCACCCCCACCCTGAAGAAACACATTTTCAACATAGGCATTTTGGGACCTTCCCTTATGAACAGTGGCACTGTGATTTTGTTAATCTGTCCCAAAAGTTGATTTCCCACAACGACCATGCCATTGTGTGCCACACATGCGAAAACACATTTTGGGCAGGATGTGAAAAATGACAGCTGTACTGTTCATAAGGAGGTGTGAAAAAACGCCAGTGTTGAAAACGTGGCATGAAAATATTGCAAATTTGCAAAGTTACAAGGGTGCGTGGAAATTGAGCAATGCACACTTGTAACACAGTCATTTTATGGACTTTCATCACCAAATTTTCAACATATGCATATGCATTGTAGGACCTCTGCTCATGAACAGTGTCACTGTCATTTTCTCAAACTGTCCCGAAAACTGATTTTGCACAGTGACCGCGCTATTCTGCGTCGGAAGTGTAAAAATACATTTCGACCAGGATATGTAAAACGACAACTGTACTGTTCATAAGGAGGTGTGGAAAAATGCCAACTTTGAAAATCTGGAGTGAAAATATTACAAATTCACCAACTTACGAGCATGCGTGAAAACTGTGCAACGCATGCTAGTAAAACAGTAATTTTCTAGATTTTTCACCAAATTTGCAACATAGGCTTTTTGAGAAACCACCTTCTGAACAGTGGCACTGTCATTTCGTTAATCGGTCCCAAAAAGTGATTCCATGCAGTGACCGTGAAATCATCTTTCAGGACCAAATAATGCCATGACAGTGACTGAATTCATGAGGAGGGGCCCCAATAACCCCATGTTGAAAATTTGGTGCAAAAATTCAAAAAAATGCCCGAGACATGCACCAAAGTTGAAAACCCTATTTATGCCATTATACAGCTTACTGGCATTTCTTCAGTTTGCAGTCGGCTTTGAAGAGTGCAGACGTGTCCCAGTTCACCAAGATCTCGTGCCGGATTCCAGAGGTAATGGGGTGAGGGGGTGTGGGTAGGCAGGGTGCACAGAGGGTGGGCGCTGGTTGGGGAGGGAGCAGGACAGA
The DNA here is from genome assembly GCA_016271365.2 of Neoceratodus forsteri. Lineage (NCBI taxonomy): Eukaryota > Metazoa > Chordata > Ceratodontiformes > Ceratodontidae > Neoceratodus > Neoceratodus forsteri. The sequence continues at coordinate 1,326,059,500 of CM028131.1, read as the reverse complement.
CCGTGAGAGACCATTCCTTCTTTTACAGGGTAAAAAAACATTGCAGGACTTTTCTTTTTACAGGGCATTTGGCACCTGGGTGGGCTCTGGTTGCCACCTGAGTGTTTGAAGGAGGGCTAGCCGACAGGGGTAGGCACCCTGTCAACACATACTGAAGGGAGGGGGGGCTGAGGGATTGGGCACCCTTCGGGCACACAAATCAATGGGGTATTATGCCGATGGGGAGGCTCCCCCATCAGCACATGAACTAATTTAGGGCATGCCGACAGGGGGACTGGCACCTACGAAGTCGGCATTGTAGCAGGTGGTGGCAGCAGTCACTGCCGCCATGTTTACTAGCATGCTTCACCAGGAAAGGTACGTCAGGAGATGCCGTTATGTGACGAGCTTGGCTCTCATTGCAGCGGACCATTCCTTAGATGTGCTCATCACATAATGTATTCCTGGTGTGGCGCCTGCATGCTGCCTTATAGGGGAATGAGGGGCACACCTACTGATGCGAGTCCTGCATTCGCCCACAGTGACCGCACCTCCAAATCTGATACTAGTGCAATATGCTGGCCGTGCAAGCATGAGCCAATATAAAAATGGAAAGGGACATGGGGGTAATCATATCAGATAATCTTAAGGTTAGCAAGCAATGTGAGAAGGCAGTAGGGAGGGCTGGAGGGATACTGGGATGTATAGGGAGAGGCATCACCGGCAGAAAACAGGAAGTTGTTATCCCTCTGTACAGACACTTGGTGAGACCCCATCTGGAGTACTGTGTCCAGTTCTGGAGACCCTATCTCCGCAAGGACATAGACAGGATGGAGGCAGTCCAGAGGAGGGCAACTAAAACAGTGCAGGGTCTGCAAGAGAAGCCATATGAGGAGAGACTAAAGGAGCTTAATATGTATATCCTTGAGGAAAGGAGGAAGGGGGGGACATAATTGAAACTTTTAAGTACCTCAGTGGAATCAACAAAGTCCAAGAAGGTAGCATCTTTCAGGAAAGGAGATATGCAAGAACAAGGGGACACAAACTGAAGATAGAGGGGGGACAGCTCGGGGCAATGTGAGGAAGTATTTTTTCACAGAGAGGGTGGTAGACACATGGAACCGCCTTCCTGAGGAGGTTGTGGGGTCTAAAACTGTGGGAGAATTCAAGAATGCATGGGACAGACATAAGGCAATTCTTGTGGGGGGTAGGAAGAAATAGGCTGTTGATTAACTAGGATCTGCAGCTTATCCAGTAGGTAGGGGAAATGGGCAGACTAGGTGGGCCAAGCGGTCCTTATCTGCCATCAAAGTCTATGTTTTTATGTGATATGCCACCATGCTGGCAGCCAGTGCAGTCCGCGGAGTACAAGGATAATATGACTGATCCTAGATGTACCAATCAAAAGCCTGGCAGCCGCATTCTGCACCAGTTGCAGATAGCGGATATCAACCCCCTGTAACCGTAGGTACAGGGCATTAAAGTAGTCAAGGCAAGTAGTAATGAAGGCATCGACCAGAGTCGGAAGATCCTCAGGAGGGACCAAGTGTTTCACCTGGGCGATATTCCTCAGATTGAGAAAAGAGGTCTTGACAGTGGCTGACAGCTGAGATTTTTAATTTTTTTATTTAGTTGTTTAACCAGGAGTAGCACACTAAGCTGATAGCTTTTTTACAGGAGCGACCTGGGAGCACAGGGAAGTTAGGTGACTTGCTCAGGGTCACACAGTATGCAAGTGGAAGCTGTGAGATTCAAACCCCGGTCTGGGCTGCTGGATGTCACCAGATTTGCAGCTCAGAGTCTTAAGCCACTGCACTATACTGCCTCCCTCCCTTTCAGGGTCAGACTGCTGTCAAAAATAACACCCAGGTTCCGCACCTGATCTGAGGTGATAAACTGGACACCCCCAAGACCTGAGGGTTGTCCCACTGACACATCTGCTGACACATCCTGATGATCCAGGTCCACCACCAACACCTTGGTTTTATCCAGTTTCAACCTCAGCCAACTAGCACTCATCCAATTCTGGATCTCAGATAGGCAGTTGTTAAGCACCGAGAGAATATCTCCCTGTTTGCTTATAAAGGACATGCACAGTTGAGTATCATCTGCATTGCAGTGAAAACTGAAACCTTACCACCTAATAATGTCTCCTAACAGCAACATGTACACAGCACACAACAAGGGCACCAAAATGGAGCCCTGTGGTACCCCACAGCATACCTCTCAACTGTCCCTGATTTTCAGGGATGTCCCTGATTTTGTCTCAAAATGTTCCTCTGTCCCTCATAAAATTTGTGTTTTTGTGACAGAACAGTGGATATTAAAAGCACAAAATAATATCAAACATTAAAGTAACAGACTTCTTCTTCAGAAAAAGCATCTTAATACCAATCCCTTTATTCTATCAGCGTTCTGAGTGAATAGTACCAGTTTTTAAGATGTGTCCCTGATTTGGGGTCTTTGTCCCTGATGTTTTTAAGCCTTGTCCCTGATTCCTGAGACAAGAGGTTGAGAGGTATGCCCCACAGAATAGGGGGAGAGGATCAGAGGAATACATTCCTGAGACCACTCTCTGTGTTCTACCCTCAAGGAATGATTGAAACCATCTAAGGACAGTACCAGACAATCCGCAGATTAACCACAGGTGCTCCAATAGCACACCATGGTCCACAGTGTCAAATGCCGTTGAGAGATCAAGAAGGACCAAGATGGAATGAGTCCTCCAATCTCTTGCTGTTAGGAGATCATTAAGCACCCAAACATGGGCTGTCTTGGTGCTTTGCCTCTTCCTGAATCTGGACTGGAGAGAGAGTCATAGACATTGTGGATGGATAAATGATCACTCAGCTGCAGCGCAACCACCTTCTCAATAACCTTACCAACAATGGGCAGGTTAGAGACAGGTCTGTAGTTGACAGGACAGGAAGGGTTTTTTCAAGAGTAGTCGTACAACCACCTCCTTTGGGGGGCAGGAAAGACCTCCCTCTCCAATGACCTCCAAATTATCTCAGCCAAGACTGAGCTGATTTCCTCAATGCACTCCACAAGGAGACATGTTGTGCCCATGTCCAAACTACAGCTGGTCAGCTGCAGTTTGGATGATCCTTACGATGTCCATGATATCTGGCCAGCCAAAGTTGGACCAGACAAACCAGGTGCTCGCAACCTCCCGCTGACCTAGGCAATCCCCCATAGAGGGGGCTGGGTGGATACCAGACCTGATGGTGACAACCTTATCCATGAAGAATCGAGCAAACTTGTCACATCTTTCTTGTGACAAGGCTCCACCAGACTGCAGACAGATTAGATTGCACAATCTGTCGACAGTCCGGAAGAGCTAAACTGGCCGATTTTGCACAGTGGCAATCTCCCTGGACAGGAATTCTGTCTTCTTATGGGTGATTGTCAATTGATAGACAGAATAATGGTCCATCAATCTAAGCCTGTCAACCTCCAGGCCTGACTTCCACCAAGCCCTTTCTAACCTTTGACCCACTCTCTTCAGCTCCTTCAAAGTCCCATCAAACCATGGGAACCTTGGGCAAAGAGTAAGTGGTCTAACACGAACAGGCGCAATGGAATCCCGAGCATCTGACACTGCCTTATTATAGGCAAGTACAAGATCCCCTGGACCCATGCTTTCACTCGCCAGGCCCGATAGGTCTAGCACCACTGTTAGGCCCTCTGGGGTCACTCCCCTCAAAGGGCAGTACCGGACTATCTCTGTAGGTGCAGGCCCATTAGGGGGAGCCACAAAACCGAACCCTATGATGTGATGGTCAGACCCACTGATAGGTTCCACAACCAAATCAGTGATCTCCATCCTCAGGAAGAACACCAGATCCAATGAGTGACCACCAATGTGAGTCGCAGAGGAAATAATCTGTCTTTGACTCACCTCTCACCATTTTTCAGCTTGACTTTGCCTTCCTTTGTTTTTCTTTTCTCCCTGATGTAACTAAAGAAGGCTTCATTTACCATCTTTGACTTCCTCCAGTATCCTTATTCCCATATCAGCATTGGCCTTTCTCACCACCTTGTTGGCTTCCTTTAGTCTAACAAGGTACATATCCCTGCCACCCTCCTTCTGACTCATTTTAAATATTGTGAATGCCTCCATTTTCCCCTTGCTATACCCTTCATCTGCTTTATGAACCAGACTGGCTTTCAGTACCTTTTTTCCGTTTCCTCACTGCCTCATGCAGGAGGTGGTTACTTCCTGTAGGCTGCCCTGATGATGGCATATTTCCTGCTTCACACTTCCTGCCCCCTCAACTCCATCAAGCTTACTCTTTAGTAATCTATTAATTTCCTCAAAATTAACCAGACTGAAATGAAGTATTCTCATTTTTGAATTTGGGTGTTCTTGCTAAGCTTTATAACAAACCATACTGACAGGTGGTTGCTAATACCTAGTGGCTCCCCTGTTCCGATGTCCTTGAAACAGTCACATTTTGTCAGCACAAGGTCCAGGATTCTTTTTTCTCTCATTGGCCTTCTTACCCCCCTGGACCAGGAAGCCATTTTGAAATGCTTTCATGATTGTCTGATTTCTACTGCTGTAGGCCTTTGTGATAGTCCAGTCTACATAAGGTGGGTTAAAATCACCTGTGATGACTGCAACTTCTAGTGTTGCTACCCTTCTGATTTAATCCTTAATTCTTTATCTGCTCCTCCTTTTAACTCAGGGACATATCACTCAACCCCAGTCTAACCTTTCTGCCCTTTTCTGATTCCAACTGTACCCATACTATCTCTGTCCCACTTACTATTACCTTAATATTACCTCTATAGTGGCCTTGAAGCACTCTCTCATGCAAAGGATCACCCCCTCCTCCCCTGCCCACAACAGTATCCCTCCTGAAGATTGAATACCCTGTTAATGCAATGTCCCAGTTGTGGTGCGATGGCTCCCAAGTTTCTTTGATGGCCATTTAGTCCAGGTGGGTTTCTGCATCCAGTACCTGAAGGTCACCTACCTTGTTGCCCAGGATTCTGACTTTGATGGTGTGGTCTTTCATGAGGAGTGCTTCCCTCTAGTGCTTCTGTTTGAGTCCATAAGTTCCCTTTGTCCCAGTAAATGAAGTATATGAAGAAATTCTTCCTCACATTTCCTCTGAATTGCCCTCCCTCCAACTTCATCCCATGCCCTCTCATCCTGGAACATCTTTTTTGCTGGAAAATAGTGTTTTCCTGCACCCTGTTCCTCCCCATAAGATACGTGTATGTCTCTATTATATCAACTCTCTCCTTCCTCTCCAGGGAGTACATATTCAAGTCCTTCAGCCTGTCCTTATATGACTTGTGATGCAATCCCTGTGCCATCTTTGTTCCCCTCCTCTGAACCTTCTCCACCCTGTCTATGTCCTTACATAGGTAAGGTCTCCAGAAATGGACACTGTGCTCCAGGTGAGGCTTCACTAGTGTCTTGTATAGTGGAATTATGACCTCCCTTTTCCAGCTGGTGTTGACCCTGCCTATACATCCCAACATCCTATTTGTTTTACCTGCTGCCTTGTCGTACTGTTTCCCTACCTTGAGGTCATCAGAGATGATAACCCCAAGGTCCCTTTCTTGCTTGGTGCATGCTATATCCTCACCCCCCCCCCCAACTGATATGTTGTTCCAGGTTTTGTGTGCTCCATATGCATTATTTTGCACTTTTTGTGTTAAATTTCAACTGCCAAACCCTTGACCATTCTTTAAGCTTCTGTAGGTCCCTCCTCATTCTGTCTACACTCTCTGGCATGTCCAATCTGTTACAGAGCTTCATGCTATCAGTGAACAGGGAAATTCTGCCTTCTAGGTCCTACGTAAGGTCACCGATGAAGATGTTGAATAGGATTGGTCCCAGCACTGATCTCTGTGGCACCCCACTGATCACTCTTCCCTCTATGGAGTGACAGCCATTTACCACCTGCCTTTGTATCCTGCCACCCAGACAGTTTCCCACCCGCTGCATTACTGTCCTGTCCACTCCCATATTTCCCAGTTTGTTTAACAGACTTCTATGTGGAACAGTGTCAAAGGCCTTGCTGAAGTCCAGATAGGCCACGTCCACTGCCCTCCCATGATCCACCTCTCTTGTCACCCAGTCAAAAAATTCAATGAGGTTGGTCTGGCATGACCTCCCACCAGTGAGACCATGCTGCCTTGTGCCCCGTAGTGTGGTGGCAACCAGATGTTCCACCAATCTCTCCTTCAGTAGTACTTCCATGACCTTTCCTACTACCGAGGCCAGGCTGACTGGTCTGTAGTTCCCCGCTTTCTCTTTTTTCCCACATTTACACAGCATTGTATCTATAAATTGTCAAAAAAAGTATTTTTCAGTTCGCTCTTCCTTCCTTGAGACACTGTTATAGAAGAGGTGCACTGCTCTGCACCTCCTGTCAGGGGGAAGGGGGGCATTTCCTGTTGCAACAGTGAGTTGAAATAACAAGAGACAGCACAGGTTGGAGATAAACAGGGGGGCAGGGGGAGAGAGAGAGAGACAGAAAGGGAGAGAGAGAAGAAAAGTAAGACAGAGAAATGAGTAACAACCACACATACAGACATTTAAAAATAGACTAGTGAAAGTGAAGAGAAAACTAGGAAAAAAGAGAGAAGACAGAAAAGATGCCAGAGCCTGAGTCATGAAAAAAGCCCCAGGGACAATAAGCTGTAGAAACAATTTATATTCATTTATAAAAATTATTACAAATTCATACAAAAGGTGTCCACTGTGTCAGTGGGATCACAACATGCTGATGTCACAATTATGGTACAGCATCATAGAGAGTCCTGTGTTCCACACACAGCACACACTAAACATATTTATTTATTGAAATGTTTCACCAGGAGGGCACACTGAACAACAAGTTGCTCATCTCATGGTGCAACCTGGGGGGAGGGGGTTACATAGGGTTGTGAAGGATTATCAGTTACAATAGTATGTGGGTAGTACAAACAATACAACATTTTAAGATTCTGCCAACAGTTGAAACACAAGATATTGTACAATAAACAGTAGTGGAACATTGGGTAAATTACAATACATGTCCAAAATCATACAAAAGAACATATAAACGTACAAAACAGTCATAATGCAACAGAACCATTATAGTGCATGAGCGTACCAGGAGCAGGCTTGAGGTAGTACACAAGTGCTGTTTGAGTAAAAAGGATGGGGTAGATTGTGCACACAGGTGACCCAGAAGAGAAGGGGAGAGGAGTAGGGTAGCCATTTCCTGATTATCCCTTCAGGATGTTGAGAACCCTGCCGGGGGCGGTCAGGATAGGAAGGCAAAAACTGGGGATAGGTATTAAGGAGGGTTAAAGCAGGAACAGCTGAGGGAGAGGTAATTGTGTAGGGCAGAGATAAGGGAGTAGTTGGAGGAGGAGTGTTGTATTTCAGGGGGGAGGGAATTCCAGATTTTAGGGAAGTGATGGGCGAAACCAGTCTGACCAATGAGGGCGGAGCAACGAGGGACCATCAAGGTGTGGGCGTCATTAGATCTGAGAGAGTGGTTGGGGGGAGGTGGAGTGGAGTGGAAAGACAGGATGAGAGATAGGAAGGGAGCACTCCAAACCAGAATTTAGAGGTTAGTTTGGCACAGTGTGAGATGCATCCATGAGACAGTGGAAGGAAGGTTAGAGAGTGATAGATTTCACAGTGGTGGGAGTGGGAAGGGGAGTCAAGAGCAAAGCAGCAGAAGGAGTTAAAGAGTGTCCAACTTGGTTGGGGAAGATTTGGGAACAGCACCATAGACTACGTCACAGTAGTCAAAGATGGGGAGTATCATCTTCTGGACAATTTTGCGCCTCTCAGTCAGTGGGATGCAACTATGATTCCTGTATAAAGCACCAAGCTTGGGGCTCTGTTTCTTCAGGATAGCATCAATATGCACAGAAGAGCTGAGGTGCTGGTCTCGCCAAACCCCCAGATATCTAAATGAGGAGGTGTCCTCCAGGATGGGCCTGTCAAGGGTGTGGAAGGTGGGTAGGGCCGGGAGCCTAGAGAATCTCTGCCTGGTGCCAAAGGTCATTGAGACTGTCTTCTTGGCATTTAGAAAAAGCTGGTGAGGAGCAAACCAGAGGTGAACTTGGTTGAAGTCTTGCTGTTAGTTGGTTTCCATAGCAGCAGGCTTTTTGCCGGAACTGTATAAAACAGTATCGTCAGCATGCATGTGTATGGACGAGGATGAGCAGGCTGTGGGAAGATCATTAAGAAAAACGGAGGTGAGTAGGGGACCAAGCACTGAACCCTGAGGGACACCAGTGTTGATGGGGAGTGGTGGGGAGATGGAATCAAGGATTCTCACTGATTGGGTCCTGCCTGTGAGGTAGAATTTAAACCAGTTGGTGGCTGACAGAGCAATGCCAGCTGAGGAGAGGGAATTAAGAAGCAGGGGATGGGAAACAGTGTTGAAGGCTTTGGCTAGGTCGACAAAGATGGCAGAGGTGATCAGGCCATTGTCCATCCCTGAAAGGATGGAGTCAGTAAGCCTGAGGAGGGAGGTGGTTGTTGAGTGGTTCTTCCAAAAACCAGATTGGAAGGGGTGAAGTAGGAGGAATCAGACAGGAAGGGTGATAGTTGAGAGAGAAATAAATGTTCTTGAAGTTTGGCAAGGGTAGGAAGGAGGGAAATGGGGCAGTAGTTGCCAGGAGTGGATATGTCATCACCCTTGGGGAGAGGAAGGAACTACAGCATGTTTCCAGGATGAGGGTACTTGGGCAGCAATAAAGGAGAGGTTAAGGGTTAGGGAGATAGGATAAGCAATTGCAGGAGCAGAAAGATTGAGAAGTTTAGGATCAAGCTCATCTGGAGAGGAGCCTTTAGAGGGGTTGAGGGATAGGAGGGCACTAAGAGCTTTGTCAGAGGAGATAGTAGAAAAGGAAAAAGGGGGAGGGGATAGGCACCAGCTGAGGCGAAGGGCTGAAGTTAGTAGATAGCAAGGGGGAGAGGGAATTTAGAAGAGACATGGTGCACGAGGTGTAGTAGGCATTAAATTCATTGGCCATAGAGCCAGGGTTAGAAACTAGGGAGTTATTTATTTTGAGAACTGGAGGGGGAGGGCTAGAGGGGTAAGAGAATAGTGCATGAACTACCCTCCAGAATTTAGATGGACAGTTAATGTTAGTCAGGAATGAGGAGTTGAAATAATTGGACTTAGCCAGTCTAGTAGCTTTAGTACATGAATTGCTTAGCATTCTGTACTTGGCATAGTCGTTGGGATGTTTAGTAGATTTGTGTTTTCTCCAGGCCCGGTCATGCTCCCTGAAGCAGGCCAGTAGTTCGGGGGTGATCCAGGAGAGGTGAAGCCCACGGACTCTGGTCCTTCTGAAAGGAGCAAAGGCATTCCAAGTGGCAATGAATTTATCCTTAAAATAATCAAGGGCTTGGTCGACAGAAATGGCAATGGACAGGGGGGCCCAATCAGTGGAAGCTAGTGCAGAGCAGAGTGGGGTAATACAGTATACCTTACATTATACATTATATACAATACATTATACCTTATCACCTTCTTATGTCAGGCAGCACTTGTTCCACATGAGACGGAGCAGCTCTGAGTGGTAAAATAATGAATATCCTTTATAATGTGAGACATTTGAGATGCATGCTTCCTGGCTTGATGGCATACAAATATCCCTGCCCCATTCATTCTAAAATGTCTTTGGCACCTTTCCGTGCCTTTGATACTTTGATTAGAACCTTATGTTCACCATTGTAGTTCTCAATGAACATTCTATTCCATCTAACTTGGTGATGTGTACTTTCTTGGCTGACTAGTTCAGCTGATCTGTCTTTTACAATCATCCTGGATTCCTTTCCATGTAAACTTTCAAACAGCACTCAACTTATGGAATTAATGGAAAATGTTACACCCTGTAACCAACCAGATTGCTGTTCTCGGTCATTACATTTATGACAGGCCAACTCCCTTTCATCTAAGCTCCCAGACAGGGTCTGTAAAAGATACAAGTTCCTAAACTGGGAGGGCTAAAGCCCGAGGTTCAATGTGGGGGAACAGCTCCTCCTACATCCCCTACAAAGGCCAGCCTCCCACGGCAGTTTCCCGCTTAGCGCGTTGTAAAATACAGCACTTTGCATGCGCTGGTTCCTACGTAGCTCGTGGGCTGTCTCCTTTTATCTCCTCTGCTGTGCTCCCTCTGTCAGCCTCTGTCCTTTTTGTCCTCTTCCTGTGTTTTGCCCCTTTTTCATCTCCTGTCCCATCCCATTCTGTTCTTCCTGCTGCCGTGCTCCCTCTCCCTTTGGTTCAGTGTTCCCCTGCCCCCTTGTCCCCTGGTTCCCCTTCCCTTCCTTCCACTGTTCTCCTCACTCTGTTCACCTTCCCCTCACCAGTGCTGTCTGATATTGGCCCCACTCCTGCCCTTCTTTCCCTTCATCCCTTTTCATTTTTCTTTCCAGCTGTGCTGGTCATTTGCTCACCTCTCCTCCTTCCTGCTTCCCCCGCTTGCCTGCTCATTTCTTTCCCAGTCTCCCTGTTGCTCGCTTGGGCCCCTGCTGTATGGCATCACTTTGTTGCACTGCTCCAGCCCCATCTCTGGCTGCTTTCTTTGGGTCTGTCCACTCTTCCTTCACCCTGGTGGATGCTGCACCTTCCCCCAGATCCTCCATCCTGTGATCTGTCCAAGCAGTCTGATTGAGAAGTCTGTGTTCGGTGACGCTGGATGTTGCTGTGACAAACCACTGCTCGCTTCTGATTAGTGGAGCTCCTTGCTGTTTTCTTGCCAATTTTTTTTACACCATTTCCCCATTTGCTGGGACCCATGCTGCATGCACTGCCCTAGTGACTGTGTTCCTTTGTATTTCTTTTCTGCTCAGGTATGTATCCTGTCTTTCCACTGCCTGCTTCTTGTCCTCCTTCCAGACGAATGCTTTGTTTAGCCCCTGCTACCTCCTGAATGGGAGCTACTTTTTTATGCCCTTCCTGTTTCCACCCGAGGTCTCCCATCTCAGATCACCCATTTAGGAGGAGGCTGACATCCGTTCATGAAACAACTCCACACAAAAAAAAAATGAATACCCTTCCCTGTCCTGCCCTCCTTCCTCTCCTCCCTCCCTCCCTCTCTCTCTACCCCTTGGCTTTCCTTGACTGCCCTGCTGTCTCCTTCCTGGACTCCTCCCCCTTCTCTGATGCTCTGTCTTTGACCCCCCCCCATCCACCATTCCTGTCCTTGTCCTGTGCTCCCCTGGTTTTTCTTTTGGAGCTTTCGCTCCTCATGCCAACAGTCTGTCTCCATCTATGCCTCTTCTACCATCCAGTTCTGTGCTACCTCTGACCCTAGTCTGGCACCTGCACCCCTTAACATTTTACTCCCAGCATCTATATCCTGCTCAGCCTCAAGATTGTATGTTTCCATGTTCCACCCCTGGTTATCCTCACCTTCCAGCATGCCAGTTACCTGCAACGTTCTCACCTGTTCTCTCTTATGCACCCCTTGCGGCACTCCAAAAGTCCTGCATACGTGGCTCTCCTTATGTAATTCGTCTCATCAGGCATTATCCATTCTGTGTGACTACTGTATTGTTTACTTTTGTTCCCCAATTTGCCTATGGCTTGTCCTTTCATTGGCCCTTCCTGTCCCGGAGCCTCTTTCAAGTTCTTACCCTAACATCATTCCAGTTTCTGTTTGTTCTCAAAGATGCTCAGCTTGTGGCTCCACTGTTTTTCCCATGGTGGGGGACTGGGGTGTCAGAGCGGGACATTGTAACTCCGATTTGCAGGAGTCTGCTCTATGTTAGCTATATGATCTGCCCTACCCTCCCACCTACATAGCTCTGCTACCCTCACATACACCATTACTGTTGAAGCCTACTCGGCCTTCAGTTATTCATTGCATTCCATTACTGCCCAGCATTCTTCTCCCTGGATTACCCTATCTACACCTTAATGGCATTCATGGTAACTTCCTCCTCCCATTCTCCCTCTCTGACTTGCTGCCTTCCCCTTCATCCTGCCTATTCTGTTTACCTACATTTGACTATCTATGCAGCTTGCTGCCCTTTCTATGCTCAGCCCATAATAGCAGTTAGCCGGTCTCCATCCCTAACTCTGCTTTCTGAGGCATTGAGCGTAGGTAAACTTGCCTGTCTGCTGGGAACTGGAGTCAATTTCAGTCTCTGTGATTTCTTACCCTGCTGGTTTCTTCACCAACAACTACCAGTCATGCTGTACCCTGACATCCTTCATCTCTAACTCTGTCGGTGTGGCACTGAGTGAAGTTTAGCTCACTCTGACTACAAGGGATGGGAGCCTGTGTCTTCGATCTACTGTTCAATTGACTGCATTTTATTCCTGATAACCATTTGCCACATTCCCTTCAGGAATGGGATCACCATACCCTATTTGCCTTTACTCTACTGCTTCAACCAACTGCATTCTATACGTGATACCTGCTTGCCACATTCCCTTTGAAAATGGGACAAATATACCCCATTTGCCTTCAATATCTTACCTCGGACAAATACACCCTGCACTTCCCTGGACTCGACTCATCCCCACCTTGGCCTCCTCCCATTCTGGATGTGGACCCTGCCAGCTTGTCCAGTCTCCACCTCCACTCAGTCTGACAGACTCATGGACTTCCTTGCTGCTTGTCTCCACCTCTTCCTGTGCTCCTGGGCATCATTGTTGTGACTTGCCTCCCGGCTTAGCCTCCTCCAATCTTCATTCCTTGGGCTCCTCGCTGCCATCTTCTCCCTTGTTGCTATGCTAAGAAACATAGAACATAGACTTTGATGGCAGATAAGGACCGCTTGGCCCATCTAGTCTGCCCATTTCCCTACCTACAGGATAGGCTGCAGATCCTAGTTAACCAACAGCCTATTTCTTCCTACCCCCCACAAGAATTGCCTTATGTCTGTCCCATGAATTCTTGAATTCTCCCACAGTTTTAGACCCACCCTCCTCAGGAAGGCTGTTCCATGCATCCACTACCCTCTCTGTGAAATAATACTTCCTCACATTGCCCCTGAACCACCCCCTTCTATCTTTAAATTGTGTCCCCTTGTTCTTGCACGTCTCTTTTTCTGAAAGATGCTACCCTCTTGGACTTTGTTGATTCCACTGAGGTACTTAAAAGTTTCTATCATGTCCCCCCCTCTCCCTTCTTTCCTCAAGGGTATACATATTAAGCTCCTTTAGTCTCTCCTCATACAGCTTCTCTTGCAGACCCTGCACCATTTTAGTTGCCCTCCTCTGGACTGCCTCTATCCTGTCTATGTCCTTGCGGAGATGGGGTCTCCAGAACTGGACGCAGTACTCCAGATGGGGTCTCACCAACTGTCTGTACAGAGGGATAACAATTTCCTGTTTTCTGCTGCTGATGCCTCTCCCTATGCATCCCAGTATACCCTGGCCCTCCTACTACCTTCTCGCATTGCTTGCTAACCTTAAGGTCATCTGATATGATTACCCCGGGTCGCTTTCCTTTTTTGTTGTTGTTCCTCCCATTGTGTATTCTTCCCTGGGTTGTTTCAGGTGCATTATTTTGCACTTCTTTGCATTGAATCCAAGCTGCCATACTTGACCATTCCTGCAACCTTGCCAAGTCCCTTCTCATCCTTTCCACACCTCCTTGTGTATCAACCCTGTTGCAGATCTTTGTGTCATCTGCAAAAAGGAATACTTTTCCTTCCAGTCCCTTTGCAATGTCACTGATGAAAACATTAAAAGGACTGGACCCAATACTGAACCCTACGGTACCCACTAGTAACCCCTCTTTCTTCAGAGTGGATTCCATTACAATTACCTTCTGTGTCCTGTTGTGCAGCCAATGTTTTACCAGGCTACCACCCTGGGACCCACTCCCAGGCTGGTTAATCTGACTATTAATCTTTTGTGTGGGACTGTGTCAAATGCCTTGCTAAAGTCTAGGTAGGCCAAGTCCACAGCCCCTCCCTGGTCTACTACTTTGGTCACCCAATCAAGGAAATCTATTAGATTTGTCTGATATGACCTTCCCGCTGTGAACCCATGCTGCCTTGGGTCCTGTGCCCCACTGGCCTCTAGGTACTCAACTATTCTTTCCTTCAGAGAAGTGACTCCATCACTTTCACTACCACAGAGGTCAGACTGACAGGTTTGTAGTTTCCTGCCTCTGTCTTGGTTCCACTTTTGTGAAGGGGAATCACATCCTCCTTTCTCCAGTCCTTGGGTACCACACCATCCTCCCACAATTTATTAAAAAGAGTAGCCAGTGGTTTCACTAGTTCCTCCCTTAATTCTTTTAGAATTCTGGGGTGAATTCCATCAGGACCCATTGCTTTGTCCACCTTCAGTTTTAGGAGTTCTTGCAGAACCCTTTCTTCTGTGAAAGGACTGGGATCGACCCCCCTGTCAAGAGTGCTTCTGTTAATTGGATTAGGCACTTCCCCCTCCTCTTTTGTGAATACTGAGCAGAAATATTCGTTCAGTATCCCTGCTTTTTCACTGTCCCCCTCTGCCCACCCACCGTTCATTCTATTCAGCCTCACTATCCCTCCCTTTGTCTTTCTACGCTCGCTGATGTACCTATAAAAGGTTTTATCCCCCTTCTTAACTGAGTTGGCTATCTTTTCCTCAGTTTGGGCCTTTGCTATTCTGACTTCCCTCCCTGCTTCCTTCTGCCTTAACTGGTACAGCTCTGTCCTGCTCCTTCTGTGTTTCCTTATACTTCTGGAATGCTATATTTTTCTTCCTGACTTTCACAGCCCCTCTTTTGAGAACCATAGTGGCTTTTTCTTTCGTTTTGATTTGTTTATTTGTTTCACACAAAGGCTTGTTGACTCTGTGATGGCAGTTTTGATGATTCCCCATTGTTGCTCCACACCTCCTTCTAGCCTGTTTGCTAGTGCTTTTCTGAGGCACTCTCCCATCTTGCCAAAGTCAACCCCCCTAAAGTCCAGTACCCTCACTTTTGTATGGCTTGACTCTGTAGCTGAGTTTAACGTGAACCACGCTGTTTGATGGTCACTTGTTCCCAGATTGCAACCCACTTCTAGATCTGAGATCCTCTCACTGCCCCCATTTGAGAGTATGAGGTCTAAGATTGCTCCCTCACGAGTAGGTTCCGAAACTAGCTGTCTGAGGCCTGCCACCAGTAGGGCATCAATAATGGCCCTGCTCTTGGATGTGGCTGCAGCAAATGTGCTTCAGTTAACATCTGGGATATTCAGGTCTCCCATCAACAGTATCTCCCCTTTATCTGCCATTCTAAGAATGTCTTCTATCATATCCTTGTCCATTCCCTCCCCCTGACATGGAGGTCTGTACCCAACCCCTGTGCGGATTGTGGTGCCCTTTCCAGTCTCCAAGGTGACCCACAGTGCCTCCTCTCCTCCCTGTTTACTCTTTTGTTCAGTTGCTTTTATCCCTTCCTTTACATAGAGAGCTACTCCTCCCCCTCTTCTCCCCTGCCTGTCTCTCTTGTAGGTTATGGACCCTGGTATGTTAACATCCCAGTCATGGTTCTCTGTGTACCACGTTTCTGTTACTGCTACGATATCCGGGCATCCCTCTTCCTGTTGCCTTATTGCCTTCCTCCTGGACATGTCTGCCACATTCCCCTTGCTTCCTACTGGATCCATGCCATTTGCTCCTCTTCAAGGATGGGTGCCTGAAGCCTTCTTCAAGTTTTCCCCTGCTGCTCCCCTTATCCCAGCCAGTGGTCTTCCAGCTATGATTCCAGTGCTTTCCTTATCTGCAGCACTTTTCCTGTCTGCAATTCCAGTTCTCCATCTCCTTCAGAGGTGGGAGCCCATTCTCCATCACTGCAGGACCTTGCTACTGAATGTTCCGGTTTACCATCTCCTTCGGAAGTGGAACCCTCACTCTTCAACTTTGCAGCATCTCGTGCCTGGGTTTGCTTCTTAGCTTGGCTTGGCTTTCCCACTGAGGTCTGACTCAGATTTTCTGTATTCTATTCCCATGTGCTGTGGTGCCTACCCTAGTCCCGTGCCTTCCCCACACATGTCGATGCCTATACTGCTCAGCTTCAGCCATCTTCTTCTCCTGCTCCATTCTTTGGTTGGTGGACTTCTGCTTGGACTATTCCTTCAGTGACAGGACTGCTGCTTTTCTCCTCACCACCCTGGCAGCTCGGGGCTCCTGCTTGTTTGCTGTGTCTCTTTTTGGGCATTCTTACAACTATCAACATCAGCATCCCTGCTTGATCAACTACTCCTGCCCATTCATCCATCTCATACTCCTACCATGGACATCATAACATCTCCTTCCAACGTGCTATGGTGCACATGTTCTTCTCACCTGAGGATACCTTATTCTAGCAATGTCCCTTGAATAGCATGCCCTATAGACTCTTATGTTACCATAAAGTCATCAGTACTTCCCAATAACCTCCCCAGAACCCATTTCTGGCATCTCATTTGACTGGACCATAGAAGATTCTATCTCAGCCATCTCTGCAGGATGCATCCTCATATATTCTATTATTTCAAGCAGCATGTGCATCACTGTCTCCCATGTCTCCATAGGATCCAAGATTTAGTGGAGTCTCCATCACTCCTATTTTCTTCCCTGGAAATGTTCTTCTCACCTGAGGATACCTTATTCTAGCAATGTCCCTTGAATAGCACACCCTATAGACACTTACGTCACCATAAAGTCAGCAGTACCACCCAATAACCTCCCCAGGACCCATTTCTGGCATCTCATTTGACTGGACCATAGGATATTCTATCTCAGCCATCTCTGCAAGATGCGTCCTCTCCTCAGCCATCTCTGCAGGATGGGTCCTCATATATCTATTACTTCAAGCAGCATGTGCATCACTATCTCCCCTGTCTCCATAGGATCCAAGATTTAGTGGAGTCTCCATCACTCCTATTTTCTTTCCTGGAAATGTGACTTTAATTCCTTCCAAGATGTACCATCTACATAATAACAATCACTGTTAAGAATAATCAGAATTGCAGGGTACCTCATGGCTATACTGGCACCATCCATTGTATCTTCTTCTGATATTCTCCTCCTAAAAGTGCTGCTTCAATCTGATCACATTATTTGACTTGTACTCCCTTAATAGCCATTGGATATTACTAAGACCTTCTCCAGCTACCATCCCAGAACACGTATCATTGGATTTTGGTGCCTAGCTGACTTGCTGAAGTTACTCTATCCAAGCCACTTTTCCTGAGCCCTGGATGTCACCATAATTCATAAAGTTATCTACATCACTTCATCAGGTTACCCTAAATTGGTGTGCCAACTGCACACTGAAATTTTCATGGCAAAATGCCTCACAGTGACAATCTCAAAAGGTTTTGAAACTGTCACTGTGAAAGACCCATGGGCGAAATTTCACCCTTTCGCTGTGTTTTGCTCCCCCTTCAAATCAACTCCAGCACAGAGTTGAGAATCTATAAATGGATGGGCATGGGGGATTTGGGGGCACAACCCCCTGAGAGAAACAAACCAATGTTGGACTGGATAAATTTGGCCCGTCAACACTGGGGCTCTCGCTATGCCGAACATCGACAACAATGTTGTTGATGCAGCATAGGTAACCCCCCTAAATTATGCCAATTACCCATCCAGCTGTCCTTCTAACCCACCCATCATAATTTACCTGCCATACTCCCTCCAGTGAATACCAACACCAAGAACAGGCTTCCATTGATTCCTCATTTGGCACATCTGCGGTCAACCTAGCTGTCTCACAATCCCAGTCATGCCCCCCAACAGTCCTATATCTGACTAAGCAGGCAAGACACCCATTGCATTCTACGCTGGTCTCGACTTCCATTGTGCCACATCAGTCCATAGACCTATTCGATGACCCATGCTCATGCTCCCCTCAGCATGCAGACATTGGATGCTTCAGCAATGCAACTCCGCCATGGACACTCAAGCTCCTGCCACAGGCAATAAAGCTACAGCTATATCCACATCAACCATTTCTCATTAGCAGTCCTTCCTAAATATGAGCCTATACAAATCTCATTATGGCAACAATAACTCTGTTCAACCTTTAAACTCATTGTGCTGAACTTTCCAATTAGTCCCATCAATATCCGGTTACCATCTCTACAGCATACACCACCCATTCTTTATCAGTCTACAATCTTCCATGGTAACCCTCCTACCAGGTACTTAAAGCTTCTGTGCAACTCCTTCATCTCCACGGATGTCTACATAGCAACATATCGTGCATGCTGAGCTCCAACCCTTCAGACTCTAATCTGAATGTCAAGTTCTCTTAAAAGACTGATAGATTGATAGATACTGATGTCTGTACTGTTTGTCCTCACTGTGACGAGGTACCTTTGTAAATGAGCCTCTGGCTCAAAGGTTGTAAACTGATGTTCAATAAATAAATAAATAAATAAAAGATTACTCTATTAATTTCTTAACCCATTATACTTCCCACAGTTCAGTCTGGCAGCCGATTCCTCAACTCATGCTCTTCATGCTCACATTGACTATGTAACTCCATTGAATATCAATCATATTCACATCAGAATTCTGGACCATGTTCACCCTTTCTCCAGCTGGACTTACTCCATATTCGGGATCCAGACACTCCTTCAGAATGGACCTACCTCTTCAGCCTTAGAATCGTCCTTCCACGATGCATCATCCAGTAGATTCTGAAGATAGAATGTCATCTCTCCGAGCCATTCACCTTACTCAGAAATTAGAATACAGTTGCTAGAATCTAGGTTTATCTCCTCTTAGTTTGCCAGAGGATGAGTGAGTCAGTAGCCATGGGTCCTCAGAGGTTTCTTCTACCTGGATTTTTTTCCTCTCCTGCGTGCTACTGGTCATACTGTTCATGAGCTGGAGGAGGTAATCATTTTGGGCTTTCAATTCCCTACTCAGTACCCAGCTTACCTACCAAGGGTGGGAATAGAGAAAAGCCAAAAGTAAACTACAGTTACAATAGCATTACTAACCCCATACTCCATTCACTAAAACATTGAATGGGAGGGCTAAAGCCCGAGGTTCAGTGTGGGGGAATAGCTCCTGCCACATCCCCTATAAAGGCTAGCCTCCCACAGCAGTTCCCCGCTTAGTGCATTTTTAAACACCCACCATCCACCCCTGCCTCCTCCTTCTCTAGCACTCTACTCACCCTTGGTGCTGGGCTTTCTAGTCCCTACTCGCTACCTGGCTTATCTACCAAGGGTGGGAATAGAGAAAAGCCAAAAAATAAACTACAGTTACACAAGCACTATCAACCCCATACACTATTCACCAAAGCATTAACCTGTAATTTTCTCTGCTCAGTTCATGATAGTTCTCCTTGTTCACGTGTTACTATGAACGCATATTATGAAATATTTCAAGTGACAAGAGAAGAACTCCCTTGTATACTGTTGAGTTATTCCCTCTTTTGAGAGGGCCAAACTGATTGAATCTAGCTTAATGAACAGTATTTTCAGAAACTAATTACAATACCTCACAGTGACCAGGTTTGTCACACCAGGTTTCTTTTTGTTTGCAGTTTAAATTTCAATTCCAGTTGTACTTTTATATTTCAAAATGGTTCAGACTATTCCAACATTGTTAGCACAGTGAATGGCGGAGAGGAGAAGGGACAGCTCAGATTTTACCTAGATACATACAGTGCATAAAAACAGTTTTTAAAAAGAATAAAAACCATTGATACACTATTTTCTTCCCTCCCAGAAGCTCACTGGGACTATTTCTTTATGCCATTGTCTTCCAATTAGTTGTTGAGTGCATGTTTGATGGCAATTACTGTATCAGCTGATAATGCTTGTTCTGGAAGTCTAGTCAAACTGTTCACCAATTGCTCTACA
This sequence comes from Neoceratodus forsteri, assembly GCA_016271365.2. Lineage (NCBI taxonomy): Eukaryota > Metazoa > Chordata > Ceratodontiformes > Ceratodontidae > Neoceratodus > Neoceratodus forsteri. Next base: position 1,326,039,750 of record CM028131.1, on the reverse strand, counting down.
AAATAGTTCATCCTAATCATGGTTCCTTTAAATCTTCATACTTTCAGTGAGACTGTGGGATCCTTTATACTCTCATCATTGTGTATCTTGATGTTTCTAGTGAATCTACCTCCTTTCAGTGACATTGCATGTCCCCTTGTTCTGTTATCCATGTGCACCCTGATGTGTCCATTAAATCAACCAACTTTGAAACACATCACGTTTCCCAATGTTCTTTAATCCTTGTGCATCCCAATGTTTCTGTTCACTCTATTTCCTTTTAATGATACCATGTGTTTCCTTGTTCTCGCATCCTTGTGTATCCCAGAGTTTCCATTGAATCTACCTCCTTTTAGAGACATCACTTGTCCCTATGTTCTCTCTTCCTTGTTCATTCTAACATTTCCACTGACTCTATTTCGTTTCAGTGACATGAGGTGTCCCCTTGTTCCCTCATCAATGTTACAATACAGTGCCTTCTTACTAACTTTTGCAAGTTGTTCTGTCACCCTTAATAGGGAAATGCATTTTTCTGGTGAACTTACATATTCTATAGAAGATTATTGGTAGACACTGGCCCTTATTTGGTTATATGCCACTTATCATTGGCTTTTTTAGTAAGCTGAGTGCCCATCATTGATTTGAGTACTGACTAGTGCTGAGTGAAAGTTTAGTATTCTTGTGAAATGGAGTGAATTTGTTGATTTTGCTTTGGTGCAATCTTCACAAAAATGCCCCATAATCTGAAAAATTTGCTAGGCCATTTTGCTTTGAGATTGTGATTTATAATTAAAATCTGAAATGGTACACTTCCAGTGTATTTTTGAAAATATGCATTTTTTCTTGAAAATGCATGATGCAGTTAGCTGTATATTTAGGAAGTACATGTTGTTTGAGACTGGAGGAGTTAGGGGTGTGTGTTTTGTTGGGGATCAGAGTTGAGTGAAGGTGAGATAGATAGATAGATAGATAGATAGATAGATAGATAGATAGAGTGATAGATAGACAGAGAGATAGAGAGATATTTTATATATATTGTATCTTTTATGCTATTATTATTTTTTGTGTTGCTTCTATTTCATTTAAAAAATGTTAGGAGAAAAAAGCCCAAAGTTCAGTGCAAAAGAGATTGTGGTATTCCTGGACCTTTTGTCCAGGTACCACGAAAAGCCGTTTGGGAGTGATGCACTCACATTTCATGACCAAGAGAAAATCTGGGTGAAGATCCAGAACAAAATGAAAAGTTCCATGATGGTGAAGCATGTAATCTCCCAGCTAAAGAAGCATTTTTTTTTTTATTAACCATCTTTATTCTTTTTCAAAATACAACAATCACAAATAATCACACCAAAGCAGACAGAACTATATCTGGCAAGCCAGGTTGCACAGCCCAAAACTGACTGTGCCAACTATATACAGCACAGTGGATGCCCACCCACAGATGGATACTATTTCATGCTTATTTTGCTACTAACACAGTATATATATATTCCTAAATCATAATTGCAGTATTCTAAAATCCCAATGGAGAAATAGGCTCTAAGCAAGCTTATCCACCTCCGGTCCCTTACCCATTTCTTCCTGTGGGCGGCACCCTCCTGTATCCCCTGAAGAGAGAGACAGTCCCCCATCCCCCCTTCAATAGTGCACAGACCTCAACTAAGCAGCTAATTCTCCCTTTCTCTAAAGTCAGGTTATCTCTACTCTTCACAAATTAGAATCCAGCAATGGAAAAAGGAAAAATAACTAAATCTCTCCACGGATTAAGACCTATAGAATCTGTGCTTCCCTATCCAACAGACAACCTGTGTTCACCCATGCATTATCTGCACGGAGTAAGCTGCATCTAACATTGCCCAGCGTTTTAAGTAAAGGGCTCCTCTCCCCTCTAAATGTAAGTGCTTCCTTATTTTGTTCAGCATCCACAATAAATCCTTTACCCAATGACCATAGTGATAAATTTGATCATCTTTCCAATGCTTTAATAAGAAGGCCTTGACTAGCGCCGTCATCAAGGAGAGGTGGTATTTAGGTGCCGTACCCGAAATTTGGGAGTAGTCACCTAGCACACAAACCTCAGGCACTATAAATTCTGAGTAATCTAACATTGGATCCATCCGTCTTGTAATTTCCTCCCAGAGTGGGTATATTTTGCTACAGGACCAGAACACATGCAATAGATCCCCCACTCCCGCCTCGCACCTAAAACACACGGCTGTCTGTCTTAGATTTCTATCGCATAGTTTCACAGGGTTAAAATATAAGTTAGAGACAATGAAAAATTGCATATTTTTATACTTAGGTATAATATTATACTTGCTGCTTCTCCAAATGTCATCCCAGCTTATTTGCCGAGGGGTCATCTGCTCTTCCCAATATGTAACCCTCCTAGCAGAAGATGGGCTAAGAAAGTCCAGTAACACTTTGTATATTTGCGAGAGAGGGTGGGCTTTTAAATCAACCTCCCTAAGCAACCCCCAGGAGAAAAAAGTATCCGCAGCACCCCCGAACCTATTCAATGTTTTTCTCGATCATATGCTGAATTTGATACCTCTGAAAAAAGGGCATTCCGTCACAGCGCGCTGGAAGAGCCACTCTATTACCATGGGCCACTTCCCTGAGGCACAAGCCTGATAACTAAGGAGCCCACCGTTGTTTAATCACCTGATTCCCAATTACAAAATTCGGGTTACCCAAAATGGACTGATCACCCGCCCTCAGTTGGGCCCTTCTCTGCACCGGGGACAATAAGGACCATCAGGCCTCCACCGTCTTTACCATTGGGTTCCCTTGACTCTTTTTAAAGATGCTCCCCAATTTAGCATACACCATTGCTTCAGGATTAAGGCCTGCATCTCTCAGCCCTTGCTTCTTTAGTTGAAGCCAAGTCGGAATGTAGCTCCCCTCGTCTAGCTCTTTAGCCCACCAGCTCATCAAGCCCAACTGGCCTGCTACATAATACACCTGAAGATCAGGAAGCTGGACCCCTCCCTTTTTATGTGGTAAACGCAAGTGATTGTATTTCACTTTAGGGGGGAGTTGCCTTTCCACAGGAAGCCTGAAATTAACCTCCTAATATGTTGAACCACTTGCGCGGGATATTATAAGGGGCCAAATACAGCGGGTATAACAAATGGGGTAACATGTTCATTTTAATAAGACTCATTCGAGCAGTAAAATTTAAAGGCAGCTTATTCCACCTTAAAACATCCCCTTCGAGTGCTGATATAATACCCCCAAGATTAAATTCCGTCCCTCTCTCATATTCTGCCGCCATCCAGATGCCCAGATATTGAATTTTATCTAGGCGCCATTATACTTGCACCGGGAAGAAATCCTCCCTAGTAACAAAAGGGGTGAGGGGGAGAACTTAAGTCTTGTTTAAGTTAAGTTTATAATTGGAGACCTTGGAGAAGGACTCTATAATCTCAACTACTCTCTTAAAGCTAGCTGCAGGCTCCTCTAAGTGCAATAAAATGTCGTCCGCGAAAACAGAGAGCTTCAGTTCCCACCCTTTTAATTTGATTCCCTTAATGTGAACGTCTTTATTAATAGCCCTCAGGAGCGGTTCCAGATATATGTTGAAAAGTATTGGTGAGCGGGGACACCCTTGCCTAGTCCCATTTCCTAGTTGTATCTCCCTCGACAGGTAGCCATTACATAACACCTTGGCAGTAGGCATAGCATATAAGTTCTTAATGCCCTTAAGGAAACCCCCCGGGAAACCCATCCACTTCATAGTAGCAAACAGAAAGGGGTGCAAGACCCTATCAAAGGCCTTTTCCGCATCTAACGATCTCAATGCAAATGGTAACCGGGAATCAGGCGCATAACTCAATATGTGGTGTAGTTTCCTCAGGGCATCATGTGCCCCTCTCCCAGGCATAAACCCCCCCCGTTCCTGACTGATTAAACTAGGGGCAACTAGAAACAGCCTATTTGCCAGGATTCTTGTAAGAATCTTGATATCTTGATTCATTAGAGCTATGGGCCTATAACTACCGGGAAGGTCCCTAGGTTTTCCCGGTTTAGGAATCAGAATAATATAAGCCTGATACAACGGGGGGATGAAATACTCCTTCCTGCATAATAGCTCAGAACAGCTCCTGGAGCATTGGGAGTATGGTTTGTAGGTGTACTTGATAAAATGTAGCCTTAAGACCATCAGGCCCTGGTGTTTTACCCAGAGGTAACGATTGCACCACCTCCATAATCTCAGACGCCCTGATCGGAGCCGCCAGTTCCATAGCTTGAACTGGATCCAGAACTGGCAGGGGGATCTCTCCCAAAAAATCCTCAATTTCCCTCTCCCCCGCCAGCTCATCCGCTCAATAAATTTCCTGATAATATGAAGCAAATGCCTCCGCCATCTCTTGTGGCTCAGTTAAGAGTTTCCCTTCCCAAGAAATGGATGAAATCGCTCTGCTAGCTTCCCACTCCTTAACTCTGGCTGCCAGCAACCGCCCTGGGGCATCCCCCTGTAGCAGGTATCTAGCATTAATTTTATTTAGCCAGAACTCAATTTTGCTGTTAGCAATGTCCCTTACCTCTTCCCGCAGAGCTTTAAGTTCTCTATCAACCTCCCCAGAAGACCCCTCCCTAGTTGATAAAAAGTTTATTGCCCCTAGTAGAAACGCCTCCTTTGCTCTCCTCTGCTTACATTGCTGCACCACAATACCCTGGGCCACCCCTGCAAATACTACCTTGCAGGCAGGCCAAACTAATGTTCTATCTTGCATGGTAGGAACCTGTTGGTGCATAAATTCCCTCAACGTTTCCTCTAACCTATCACACACCAGAGGCTCTGCCAACATATCATCATTTAGCCTCCACCTGCTCATTTTAAATTGGAGCCATTCTAGGTTCCCAGAGTATTTGAATGGGAGAGTGGTCCAAGTATATTCGAGCCCCTGTTATCGTTTCCTTGATCTCCCCTATCACTTCCCTGTTTACTAAAAAAAAAAATCAATATGGGATTGTGTCTTATGAACTGCCGAATAATAGGTCATTGTCATACCTCCTATCGAGTATATCTTAAATGGATCTACCAATGCTGTAGTCTCTAGAAGTCTATTCAGTGCTACCTGGGCCTTAGACATACGGCCTCTGGATGGCGGTACTCTGTCCGCTTGATTATTGAGGCATGTTTTCCAATCTCCCGCCAAAATTAACGGGGTCAACGGAAGAACCGTTATGTCACCTTCAATGGAGGCAAAGAATCTCGGGTCCGAGGGTGTTGAGGCATATATAGAAGCCACGGTAATAGATTCCCCCCTAATATACCTGAGATATATATTCCTCTGCTGTTCTCCCTTGCCTTAATTTGAACCACCTTGTATGAACATGATCTCCTTATCAAAATCGTTACCCCCCCACAGCTCTTTCCCTACCTACCCCGTATACCTGCCCTACCCACCTTCTCTTAAGCCCATTTAGCCCCTCGGTTAACAGATGAATCTCTTGCAGTGCAGCAATATGAGCCCCCATTAATTCAATATGCCTTAAAATTAGCATTCTCTTTGTTTTACCCCTAAGCCCTTTAACATTCCAAGAGATTATTTTAATACCCGACATTAAAGGAAATTCCCAACTTTGTACTTATAACAGTCAACTGCGCACAGTCTGCTCTTGAGTTGCTCTCCATATGGGACTCTCTCTCTCCTACCCTCCCCACCCCACGACCCCCAATCCAATGATCGATCGCCTACCCAATATCGAATCATGGATGAACCCGTTCCCGTGCTGCTCCCCACCCCTATCTTGACCATGTAGCTACAGATCCCCCTGAGCCAGTAGCAGTGGTTTAGCTACCATGCAGCCCAGTTCCCAAGCTCAGTCCTCCCCCCCATACATTGTGTCTCGGGATCATAGTTATTAATATATTATGGGGCTCTGCTATGATAATTCACCCCAACAAACTACTATCCCCTGTCAGAGAGTCTCAGCAGGTCCGTCGGCCCTTGGAAAGGTGGGGAATCCCTCTCTGGTTAAAGATACCGTATCAGATCATCCAGGCCCCTCCCATCTCAGCCAATCCCTTCGAGTTTAAACATCCAGTATGTTAGGAAAATTAATCATAACCAAAAGCTCCTTATAAGATGGGAACTCGCTAAATAACAAAATTGCTATTTTGCCCAGCTTCTGTCCCTTAAATGTCCCATCCTATTCGATTTAAGATGGTTTCAAGATGCGGCCTTGAAGAGATCTGGGAGTTCCACTCTCAACCCCTCAAGAGCATCCTTTGCAGTAAGAAACTTCTTCTCTCCGGTAAGCAGCCACACCACCAAGGTCGCAGGATATTGCACTCGAAATTTAATTCCTGCCAAATAAAGCTTCTTTTGATTTTGGCATATTCTTTCTGCTTCTCTCTAATTGCTGGCATTTGGTCCTGAAAGATCCAGAGGGATGCACCATTCCACTGCAACACCTTCTTCTGCCTAGCAGTAAGCAATACGTGTGCCTTCTCTTTGAAGTTGAGGAAGCGCATAATTATCACACGGGGCCTGGCTCCCGGAGGTGGTATCTCTCTTAGTGCCCGATGGGCTCTCTCCAGGTTGTACGCTTCACTGAAGGGAGTAGGGCCCAGCAGTTTAAATAAGAACTCTTGCATAAATGCCACACAGTCCTGTCCCTCCGCCCGCTCTGGGAGCCCTGCAATAATCAGGTTGTTACGCCTGCTTCTCAATTCCTGATCATCCATCCTTTCTTCCAATTTTTTAATCTGTCTCTTAGCCCCCACCAGATTCTGCTCCATCACCATCGCTTTCCTTTCCTTTCTTGTGATGAAATTCTAGCTTCCACGTCTCCCATTCGCTGGGCAAGAGAATGAAGCACTGGCTTCATCACTGCAAAATCTGATATCAGCCCCTGTAACATTACTTTTATATCTTGGAGGTCTGTATTAGATGAGCCAGTACACCCTTCTTTCCCTGGCTCCTCCAATTGGTCGCTTGCCGTGGGAGAGTGGGGCTTAGGCCTCTTGATAGCGGGAGATCTTGCTGCCAAAGGCTCAACCACCTTAGCTTCCATTCTGAGGTTTCCTGGCAGCCTACTAACTCAACCCAACGCTAGTTTTCAATGGGAGTTGCCTTTGTGAATTGTGATAACTTCCCTCTAGCGATCCTCGTCGTAATGTGCCCCTTTCGCTTCTCTGCTTTATTAGAGCCTTTAGCGTGCTGAAAAAGAACGGGTTCAGGAGCTTTTTAAATTATTAATGTTAGCGGGGTCTCGGAGCAGCACAGAGAGCGTCCGATCGGTTTCAGCTCATCACGTGATCCCCCTGCTAAAGAAGCATTTTGTTGACGTTTGCCACCATGACCTGACCAGCTACCAAAGGATCACCAAGGATCAGGAGAGCCGGTCCTGGTCCAGGATGTCAGTGAAGAGAAAGGAGGAAGGAGCTGCTGCCACTGGACCACTTGGTAAGTGCTAAAATTTTAACATTAGTTATTATCTATTTATAGTGTTTTAGTATAAGATTCAGCTTTTATTGTAAAAGTCCTTTAAATCTGTTAGAGCACTAGCTCTAAGGGCTCTCCAGAATACCATTGGCCCTTTTCAATGGTCCCCAAAAGCATGCCACTATAGGCATGATGCTGGAGACTGGTACGCACAGCCCCTCTGTTTAGCACTGAAATTCATTATGTCCTTGCAGTGTGGCACTGTCCTTAAAGACCTAGTGTACTGCCTAAAACTACTATTAGTTTTTAAAAGCAGTCAGCCATTACCTTTTATATCTGAGGTCCTTTTCCTTTTGTGTTGGTTAATTAGAAGATTGTTTACCTGATGTTAGTAGATGTGATGTGCGGGACAGCACACTGCCTGGCAGCTGACATGTCCATCTTTATCTTCCCAACTAAATCCTCAGCATCCTGACCTCACTGACTATGACATCACTACTGCTTTGGAACAGCCACTCAGTGACAGACAGGTCAGTCACCTGTGATGTCACTCTCAGTGAGATCACAGTGCAGATGATGTTGTGGGGGGATAGAGACAGATATGTCAGCTACCAGGCTAATAGCTGTTCCACACATCCAGCACTATATTGCCACATATAAGACTTTTTAGTGAGCAAAAGGAAAAAGAAAAAAATACTTCAGAAAAAAAAAAGTTTAAACTGACTACTTCCTTAAAATTTATATTATTTTTCTGTCTGCCTGTTTTGGATCCTGTAGCTCTTTAACAATCCTGTAAACCTGTGTTACTGTTTGCATCTTAAAATGAAAGTTTATTGGGGTGAGGTGATTACTGATTAATCAGTGGAAATATGATCATAGCACTTTAATTTAACCTGTGCTGAGACAGCTAGCTTCTAAATGAATTAATGGAGACAGCTGCACACTTACAATATAGGAGAGTCCGATGTACATGACCCAGTGTGTGTGGGGGGTACTGTCTTTAGCATACCGTGGGGTCTGCAACTCTGCAGCCATCAGTGGGTGGGGGCCAGGACTCACACTATCCACCACTGCACATTGAGGCTGTTTGTATTCCTTTGCTCAAATGATTCTGGTGTAGAGCAACACATAAAAAAGAAATATAGAATTCATAATTCTATCCACCCAAAAACTGATTTCAAGAATTTATTTTTTGGGGTAACTCAAAAAGTAAAACACTGAAAGAATGTCATGTAGTTAAACATGATCATTAATAATTATTAAATATACCACATTTACTAATGTACTTTTTATATTTCTAATTTTTCATATAACAGAGCACCGTCTGACTACTGAGGAGGCAGTCACAGAGCTAAAGGGGTCAGACACCAGTGAAGTTCCTGAAGGTGGTAAATTTACTTTTCTCTTCTTCAATTCGGTGAACATCCCATGCATTACTGATGTTACATATGTGGCTCTGTGTCTTATTGAACCAGTGACCAGGTTATGGAGTAAGCTGGGTCTCTGAAATGCTGAGTAAGCTGGGTCACTGAAGTGCTGACTGAGGGAGGATGGTGGAGGGTCCTAGTAGATGCTTGTCTCATCAGGCGTGGGAGTGTGCCCGTCTCCTCTTTAGTTATTTCGCCTGGGTGAGCCCTGTTAATGGTGCAAACAGATCCCGCATATCAAGTATGGGGTGGAGGACCTAAATAGAATGATAATCTTTTACATGCATCATAAAAAATCGATGGCTGAAAATGATCACAATCATTAATACCCGGATGTAAAATTGATTTTAAAGTGTATTGCCAAAATGCTTCCCTCTGTAGGAGTACTCTGTCCGAATCACCCCTCTAATTCCCTCAAATGTTCATTCTATAACTTGAATGTTAAAAATATGCCCATTACCTTTTAGTTCATAATGTTGAGCTGACGCACTGATACTGTCTAATTTTTCTATGCTTCTTACATGTTGCCCCACGTGTTCCTTAAACTGCCATTTCTTTAAGAGCTCAGCATTTATTTCCAACTCCATTTGTTCTGCATCTTTTAAAATATATTTTATCAAGCCTGCAGTATATTTTAATAAATATTCTTGCCACCCCTTTAGGAAGTTGTCACTTTCTGTTCCAAAGCTGGGCTATTTGGTAAATCTTAATCCTCTAGGGGCTCAATTAAAGGTTAAATATGAGGAAAGGGACATCCGCTGCCAGTAAAGTCATGTAGCTTTGAGTGCAACTCACGCCAGTTATAGAAATGCATTCTTAATATCAATACGTTCATTAGAGTCATTTGTAGCAGAGGTATGAGGATAAGAGGCAGTATCCATGTTATTCACATTTAATATAGGATTCTCTTCTCTGTTCTTATAAAATAAGGAGTCCACAAATGCATTTGATCTGGTCTGTACTGGTTGGGGGAAGGGGGGCGTCCAGGCTGGTATCTGCAGAATTTTGCTCCATCTTCTTCCAATGGCAACAAACACAGTGGACCATTGAGCACACCAAATGTGCTAATAAGACTCCCAACTGCAGGTGGCTGCAAAACGGTAATAACTGGAGTCACAAGGAAAAAAGTACCAAATGTCTCCCAAAGAACTCAGCTTCCCAGTGTCAACTAAAGCAAAATGCATGATGATGTGTTATAGGGTAATTTGCATTTTACTAGATAAAATAACAAACCAGCATCAAGATACAGATGTACCCCACCAGGTGCAGCCAAGCATTTTCACCTGGCTCTTAGGCTTTGTAGTGGCTGACCAAAAAACAGTCAAGCACTGCTAGGCATTTTGCCTCTGCAAGCTTCCCTACAGATGACACATTTAGTATCAATCTAAAAAAAAAAATAAAAATAGCTTTACTGTCAGGCTGCCAGAATGGTGACAGCCAATCAGAATGTGGCCATTCTGAGACCATTTTTAATACTCAAGAAGAAAATTTATTTATAATCTGGCAACACAAGAGCGTGACAGAGATATAAAGAGACAATATGTTTTTAAAGTAATTACTGAAATCTGTTTTCCTCTGTCTGTCTTTACAAAGGAGACGGGGGAGCAGCCAGGGCTGTCCAGCAACCTCCCCTCAATAAAAATCTTGGCAGCAGATGATGATGGAGCAGAGGGAGGCCAAAGTCTTAGAGGAGCTGAAACTCCACTGAGAGGTGGAAGCTTACAGAAAACAACAAAAGGGTGGAGAAGGCAGAGAAAGGCAACACAGGGCCAGAAAAGACAAAGGTGGACAAGAACAAAGGAAATCCAAAACTAGAAATGAAAAGGGTAGTGCCTCACTCTCGCCCTCCAACACAGAGAGCCAGGAGCCTGTGACAACAGAACAATGGAGGGACATCAGGAGGGAGGGTAACATTCGGGGGGGGGGGGAGTAACTAGCAGGCCCTCCCAGCCAGACCCAGCAGAGAATCCCCTGCCATCACAACCAGTTCTTGAGCAGCTCCTCGAGGTGGTTGTAATTGCATTGCAGTGGGGAAATTGTTGACCTGAGGCAAGGGATGAGATGGGTGGAGGGTACTTGGAGGCCATCCTTGCTAGTTTGTCACTGGCCCATGGCCAATAAATTATATGTTGAGTCACTGAGGCATTTGTGGTGGGTGTTATACTAACATACTAAAATGCCAGCAGAATAGGCCTAACGGTCTTTCGTGTCTGCTCATTTGGTCAGCCCCTACCCTGGGAGCTGATTTTGCTGACCCCCTCGTCCTCTCTGGCTTCTTCCTTCCCAGTCCCAGATATTCTCACTGCACAGGACTTTGCATCCAGAACCCTTCCCCTGTACCTGTCCCACCCCCTCTTGAACCCCTTCACTGTCTCTGCCTCCACCAGCCCCCTGGGCAGCACATTCCATGGCTCCACCACCCTCTCAGTGAAGTAGCACCTCCTCCTTTCTCTCCTGAATCTACCCCCTCCAGCTTCCACCCATGCCCTCTAGTTGCCCACTCCTTCCTTCAGAACACCTTGACTGCTTCTCCCCTATTTAACCCCTTCATGTACTTGAAGACCTCTATCATGTCCCCCCGGTCCCTTAGCTCTTCGAGCCTCTCCCCATGTTTCCAGAGCATGCATCAGGCTGTGAAGCTAACAGCTTTACATCTCCAAAACACCCAGCTACCCAAAGCCTCAGTAATAAATGCAACAAAATAAAAAAAAATGTCCCTGGTACCCAAGGGATTTTGTTTGGTTTCGTTTTTGTTGTTTTTCTACTTTTTTATGTAAATATAATTGTGTACTATTAAAATGTATATCTATCTATCTGTATACATACATATATATATATATATATATATATATATATATATATAGAGGCAAAAACTCTGTTTAATGTATCAGTTAAGGTTGTTCCACAGCGACAAAAGCGAGGAAATTACTTAAGGTTGAAAACCCCTTGACCCCCCAGCTCAGCCCCCAACCAGAATCGGGATGCGCATTGGGAGTCGTTAGCTTAACTCTCACCCCATCACATGTGTAAAGAAGCAGAGGTATAGGAGAATGGGAGAGTGACGATGACCTCAACGGCACCCCGATGCCGGTTGGGAGGGTGGGCTGAGGGGGTTCAAGGGGGGCATTCAACCTTCTTTTTGAGAATGAGGATGATAAATCATCCCACCACATGATGTCTTGTTACATAGTAACAGGAATTGTAAAGCAAATGCAAACAGCAATGGTTACGCACATGGTAAAGCGAACGTAAATGGTAAAGCAAACGTTAATAGAAACGCAAGTGTAAAGTGACGCTGAAGTGAACAGTGATACAAATGGACACGCAACCGCATACAAAAATGCAACTGGTAATGCACACAGTGAGGGCACCGGTATTGTAAACACAAATATTAAGTGTTACAGCAACAAGAACGCCAAAGGTAACAGAAACGAAAACACGAACAGAAGCGCACACATAAATGTGAACTGTAATGCGCATGGGCACGGTACCACAATTGTAAAAGCAAATGGTAAAGTTAGCATGAGCAATAATGCCAAAGGAAAGAGAAATGTAAATGCAAACGCAAACGAGTACATAAACGCAAACCATAACGCGCATGGTCAAGTTACCGCAATTGTAAATGCAAATGGTAATAGTAACAACAACAGTAATGCCAAAGGAAACAGAAACACAAAAGGAAATGCAAGCACATATGGAAACACAAACCGCAATGCACACGGGCACAGTAACGCAATAGGAAATGCAAATGGTAACAGTAACAGCAACGAAGATGCAAAACGAAAGACAAATGCAAACGCAAAAGAAAGGGCTGCTGTAAATGCTAATGGCAATGCACACAGTGACACAAACTGAAATGCAAACACAAACAGTAGTGGAAACGTAAATGGTAACAGTAACGCAAACGCAAGCGCAAACGAGAATGCAAAGCGTAACTCACGCGATGAAGTACACGGGAACAGTAACGCAAATGGGTACGTAAACGCAAGTGGAAACAGTAACTGTAACATTAACAGAAGTGCATACCCTGTTTTTCCCCCAACAGCTGCATAGAGAAACACAGTGTGTACAAAGAATGTATGCATAATAATGGGCCTCAGAGCTGAAAATGAGGTGTTGGAATACTAAATTGCTTATATCTCAGTAACCATATGACATAGAAAAAGAAAAATTCACATGATTCATGATTTTTCTGGCCATGTTTTCACTGGGATACGCATTGTCACAACGAAAATTCCGTATCTCGAACCGTTTTCGAGATACGAGCCCTGAAAGGAGCGTCGAACGCCACCATGTTAGTCTAAGGGAAAAAATGTCAACTTCAGAGTACTGTAACTTGGCATCCATGCAATAGTTTTTCACCAAACCACCAAAAGGCACATCTGTGAGATGTTGGCTGCTTTCCCTCCAAATTTTAGCCCAAAAGATCAAACCGTTCTTTTACAGCAGGGTGGCAAAGAATTCCTGTCATTTTGGCCATTGTCTGGAAAAGTACTTTCGCAATTTGCGACACCTTTCACAAAAATTTGTGATAGTGTTGCAGGTATGACACTACTTTGTGACGCTACTGTTTCCAGAAATTGGAAAAGCATATTTCTGGGGTGTTTAACCCCAAAATAAAGACATGGCTAGCATACTCAGGGTCCGACTAGGTGAACACATAAATAATTATATCCCTAGAGGGTCCCAATTTTAGACACCAAGGGCCGGATATTCAAACTGTGCTATTTTGTGGTGCAAGCCCTTTCGCTGCACAAAATAGTTGCGCAGGGGTGTGTCCAGAGCGATATTCAAAGGAGTTGCGCCCTTGAGCAACTCCTTTGAATATCAACCCCTGGCCACAGCCACTGTGCATGGCGCAGTGGAACTTGCGCCACCGCAAGTTGTCAGAGTGGAGCATTCAACTTGCAGTGGCGCAAGTACCATTGCGCCATGCGCAAAATCCCCATATTCAAAAGGTGACATGAAAATGGGGCCATAATTCATGCAAGGTGCAGGGGGCCATTTGCATCTGATTATGAATCTCCATTTGCATGCCATTAGCATGCAGGTGCGCTGATCCCGAGGACTTATGCCTGTGCCCCGCCAGGCAGCAGCCGGGGACCGACGCCTCCTGCAGCCCGATCAGGCGGCAACAGTGTAGAATCCCCACCCCCCCACTGGCCCGATCGCTGGTATAGTTTAACCCCCACCAGCCCGATCGCTGGCAGCAATGTGCCCCCCAATGTATATCCCTGGGTCCAGTGGATCAAAAGCCAGATCGCTGGGCAGTAGTTGTTTAATCATCTCCTCCGGATTATCTTGAGGTCCAGTGATCAAGCCGATCGCTGGGCAGTAGTTGGGACACCGTGTCCAGTGACACATCCCGATCGCGATATAATATTGAATAGTCTCCACTCGAACATAGCCCTCCTGATGAGCAGTCTCACAGCTCACCACTGCTCTCTCGGCCGGGCAGCAGCTCCGCCCGCCCGCTTTCAGCGCCCACCGACTGACCGCGCGGTAGGCTGCATGCCCATTGGCACAGCAAGAGCCATCGGTGTGCGTTCATACCGCATAAGAGAGTCCAGTTTAGTAATGAATGAATGAATGTATCTATTCATAAATCTGGACTGTCATGGGGTATGGCTGCACGCCCATTGGCTCTTGCTCTGCACTAATGGCGGCAGTCTCTACCGGGCAGTCAGCCGAAGGGAGGTGGGGCGGCAGGCAGGTGGGATGCTGCTGCCCACTGGCCGGGGGAGCGGGTGGTGGGGCTTCGGGTGGTGGGGTGCGGGACACCAGCCACCGGGCTATGTTTGGGGTTTGTTCACTTTACATCCCGCAATCGGATGTGCCACTGACCACCAGGGATGAATTCGGGAGGAGGGGGTTTATTAAACAACTATTGCCCGCAATCGGGATTTACGGTCCACTGGACCACCAGGGATACATTGGGGAGCCACATTGCTGTCCGCGATCGGGCTGGTGGGGGATTAAACTATGCCTGCTATCAGGCCAGTGTGGAGTGGTGGGGTGGATTTACAGTCGCCCGCCCTCGATCGGGCTGCAGGTGGGGGCACAGGGACTGTTAGCCACAGGTGGCAGTTGCTGTGTTGCGCCTGCAATGCAGCAGCTCACCTGTGGGTGGCCCTTGACTTAAGCCTTTTTTTTTGCCTCAAAGTTGTGCAGGCGCAGGTTGGGGTTGCGCCATTATCCTGCACAGCCCTGCTGAATATCGGGCTGTGCAGTTTATGCATGGTTCCTCCCCCTCCAGTTCAGCATGCATTTATTTACATTGCGCTGTTGCTCAGCATGTTTTCTGTGGCGCAACTGCCTCCTGCTGAATATCGCAGAATGGAGCACGTTCGGACTTGCGCAGGTACAACCCTATTGCGCATGGCGCAACCCTTTTGAATATCTGGGCCCAAGCATTTTTCTGATCAGTAACTGAAAACAAAATGGCGGATTTGCGACACTGCTTGGGCCATTTGTGTCACTAAAAAGTGCATTTGAGACACTTTCGAACTTTTTGTTAACTTTTTTCCATTGACTTATAATGGGAACTTGTTTTTTGAATAACTTTTGAACTGTTCAATATTTTTTCATGAAATTTTCAAAAGGCACATCGGGGACTCCGGCCATATGTTCCCTGAAGTTTTTGGACTGCTTGCGCAAACTGTACGAGCTGTAGACATGAGCAAAGAATGCGCAAAAAAAAGGTAATTGTGCATTCAGATGTCGCTTAATAACTCCGCAGCCATATATCCGACCAGTGCAAAAGTTGGCAGATCCCAAGATCTACTATGTCCAACCGTGCATACCAAAGTTCAGGTAAACCTGCTGAACAGTGGCAAAGTTATTAAGGTGCAAAGTTTCACCCTTTAACCTTAAACGTACTACTCAACCCTAACTATGGAAGCGCTACCGTGCTACCATTATATATATACAGTATATATATATAATATATGTAAAATTTAAATTCCATCAAAATGTCTCTATATGTTTTTTTTCCCATTATCACTCATACTGTAGTGGCGGAAGGGTCTGAAAAGTGGTAGGGCGAAGGATGATAGGGGTAAATTTACTCCACCACCCGTTTGAGTGGGTTCAACAAACCCTTTATTTTTTTCTCTGTCGAATTTGTAACATGCAGTCACTCCCTCTCACTGATGGACAGCATCTCCCTTTGTGCCAAAACCCACATGATTAGCACAAAATGGTTCCAGTATCACATGTTAACATCTAGATAGTCATTTGACCTGTAACATGATTCAGTTTGTGCAAACTGAATGAGATTGCGCATTATTTCATAAAACAAATGTGTTCATATTTATACATAATTCCATATTATAATAATATAATAACTGGGTTTCATTTTTTACAATGGAGAAACCCGTGGTGTAATTTGCCGTTATAAAGGAGTGTTTATAATGGCAAACACGTGCTGGGTTTTCCTCATTGTGTGCAAGCCCATCCACAGCTTTTCCATGTTTTTTATTGCTCGGCACCTTGCGTTCTCGCCTAAACCGCACCGCCACTCTAACTCTGCAGTAAGTATTTTTTGCGTTTTTTAAATCACTCCTGTAAAAAACAGACTAACTACCAGAGAAGGGAAGAAGAAAAAAAAAAGAACATAACTATCACAAAGCGACTGCAGATCCTGCTTAAAGGCAACTGGAACACGGCCACTCCAGAACTTCTTTATTTTATATAATTGCTGTGGCTAGAAAGTGAAACCCAACAATTATATAAAACAAAATATGGGGTGGTGTGTGTACACTTAAATTTTACACACACCCTCGAAGTTGGGTGCCTTGATAAAACCCCATCAAGCTTCACTCTCGGGGTTTATGTGGCACCCAATGCCTCGGGTGTGTGTAAAATTCTCGTTACACACACCACCCCATATCTTATTCCACATATAATGAGATATATTACTTTTATGACTTGTGATATGTGGACACACAAAATCCAGTGGCAGTAAGTGCACATTGTTGAGGAAGCACAAACCATCAGAATGTTTGGAGTTCTGCAAAGGGTAGAAGAAGTCACTAGCATGAGGTAAAAGCACAATTCAAAAGTGATGGGCTCCAGTGACTCAGCATAACCCAAACAGAGGAAGTGCCAGGAGGTAGCCAGCTGAGGAGGTCACTGTTAGAAAGTGATCCAAAGAAGTACTGAGGTGGTGGAAGCCCTTCCAACAGAGAAATGAAAAGATACAAACTTCACATGTCTCAACTGACTCTTGCATTTCGCTGATAATTTAGGCGGTTAATACAAAAAGTAGAGAGGCTCTACCATTGCTAAAGTCATGTGATAGTGCACTGCAAACCAAGACCTCCCCATGGCTGGGTGTGCAAACTGAGACACAATGTAAGTAAATCAGCACTCCAGCACCACCCGCTGCCAAATAAACACTGGTTGATCCTCCAGGACACTCAATTGTCTCCAGGATAGGTTCTCTCATGGAACCATTATCCAAGTATTTAGACGGACATATACATTTTTTAGTGTCTCTGTTACCTTCATATATATGAAGAGACACCACACAAATATTGGGTATCCTGGAGGATCTTCAGTTGGAACTGGATGGTTCCTTGTTACTATGAATACTGAGGCCCTTTACTCCAAAGTTCCCCGTCAGGGGGGCTTAAGTGCATTGTGTTACTGGTTGGAAGCAATGTCTCACTATAAACCCCAGTTTATTGATTTTTTGTACCATCTCAGACTTTGTTCTCAAAAAGAACACTTTTCTGTTTCAAGGCCATCATTTTTTACAAGTAACAGGAACTGCAATGGGGGGGGCAACTTTTGCCCCCACAAATGCAAATCTGTACCTTGTTCATTGGGAGAAACAAGTTATTTACGATAGGAATATTAATCCTTGTTTTGATTTTTTGGACCTTTGGCATAGATTTACTGATGACAAGTTAATGGTGTGGTGTGGGGACATTTCCCAATAATACGAATTTGTGGATTTTATGGAGAAATCAAATCCAAATCTCAAGTTTACTGTTCATTACTCATTGGACAGGGTTCATTTTCTTGATTTGCACACTATTCACAATAGCGATGGTACAATCACTATGGATTTGTACCGCAAGCCTACAGATCATAACAGTCTGCTACAGTCAAGCAATTGTCATCCACACCACACCATTAATAATATTCCCAAATCTCAGTTTATGCATATAAAGAGGAATTGTATGGATGCAGACACATACGAACAAAGAAATGTGGAACTGCACCAGTGGTTTACTACAAGGGGCTGTAATGCAGGTTTACTTGATCAGGTATAATAGACTGTGAGAGAGATGCCAAGACAGAACTTATTCTAATATAGATACCAAGACAGCAATAGAATAGGGGATGTGGCATTTGTAACAGTACAGTGCCAACAGTGGTAAACATAGACAGTGTCGGCAGATAAGGGCCCATGGCCCACCCAGTCTGCCCATTTAAGTTTGTAAGTTCAGTTTATGTTTTCCAGGAAGTCTGTTGCCCCTTACCCCGACCTCCAGAATTCCTTTATGTCTATCCCATGCAGTCTTAAATCCCGTGATTGTTTCAGCCCCCACCACTTCCTCTGGCAGGATGTTCCACTTGTCCACCACCCATTCTGTGAAGAAATTCTTCCTCACGCTTCCTCTGAATCGCCCTCCCTCCAACTTCATCCCATGACCTCTAGTCCTGGAACATCTTTTCACTTAAAATAGTGCATTCCTGCACCCTGTTCCTCCCTGTAAGATACTTGTATGTCTCTGTCATATCCCTCTCCTCCCTCTCCTCCAGGGAATACATGTTCAGTGCCTTCAACCTGTCCTCATAGGACTTGTGATGCAATCCATGCACCATCTTTGTTGCCCTCCTCTGAACCTTCTCTACCCTGTCTATGTCCTTACGTAGGTAAGGTCTCCAGAACTGCACAGTGTACTCCAGGTGCGGCCTCACTAGTGTCTTGTATAGTGGAATTATGACCTCCTTTTCCTGCTGGTGATGCCCTGCCTATGCATCCCAGCATCCTATTTGCTTTACCTGCTGCCTTGTCACACTGTTTCTGCCTTGAGGTCATCAGAGATGATAACTCTAAGATCCTTTCCTGTTGGTATGCTATATCTCACCCCCAACTGATATATTGTGCCAGGGCATATGCATTATCTTGCACTTCCTTGCATTGAATTTCAACTGCCACACACCTGACCATTCTTCAAGTTTCTGCAGGTCCTTCTCATTCTGTCTACACCTCTGTGTGTCTACTCTGTTACAGAGCTTTGTGTATCAGCTAACAGTGAAATTCTGCCTTCTAGGTCCTGTGCAATGTCACTGATGAAGATATTGAATAGTACCGTCCCAGCACTGATCCCTGTGGTACCCCACTGGTCACTCTTCCCTCTGTGGAGTGACAGCCATTTACCACCACCCTCTGTGTCCTGCTGCCCAGCCAGTTACCTACCCACCGCACTACTGTCCTGCCCACACCCATATTCCCCAGTTTGAGCAATAGTCTTCTATGTGGCACAGTATGTAAACTATGGGAGAGTTTACAAAAATGTTGGCACCTACTCTCCACAGAGCCTGCCCTCCAGGATATCGCAAGGGAATGGCCTAAGGTAATTTACAGGATGGGGAACAATTTAAGGGACGTTCTTGTTCATAGTTTTTTACCTACACAAAAGAAACACTCTGGATTGGCCAATGGCAGCACCAAGGGATGTTTTCAGTGTAGCAGGTGTATGTATTGTAAAGTTACATCTAGGACAAAGGAGTTTTCTACTGTCAACAACAACAAATCAATTTGCTTTAGACAGTTTATTAAATGCAGCGCCCCTATGGTTGTATATCTTGTCACATGCTCTTGCGGGTCCTTTTATGTGGGAAAATGGGGAGACCTTTTAAGATTAGAGTGGGAGAACACCACAACTCTATTAGGATGCAAGATACATGCAGTACTTTGAGCATACACCTCATGCAAGTTGGGGGGGGGCAGTGGAGAACATACCTTCACCTTCTATGGTACTTGTAGGATCAGGATAGGACTGAAGGGCAGGAATGCTGAAGCTCTTTTGTCTGTGAAGGAAGCATATTGGATTTATACACTAGGAGCATTGAGAGCACCCAGTTTAAATGATGGGTTCAAGCTGTCAGCTTTCCTGAAAAAAATCAAAGTAGTCAGCAATGATTTGTTGTGCTCATCTGGGTTTTTTAATCAAATGTGAGAACGTTCACTTTATAGTGTTTTTCACATCAATGTGAAATTATGTTTCTTGTCTTGCACCTCATTTGGACCAGTGCTTTATTGGAAGCAGTGTTTACATGCTAGCTGGCCATGCACTTTTTTGGATTGACAGATTTTAGCTGCATGTCCTGGGCCAGGATTGTGGGCATCTGTGATGCATATATGATACTGTGCGACTTGATATATTACTCTGCCCATTTTTATTCTTGCTTTGGATTGTGACATTTTAGATGTTTTATTCAACTTAATGTGCGTTTTGCCATGCTGACATGTATGTTACATGTCATTTCTTAGGGCCCCATATTCAGAGCTGGCCAGATGCATGTGCATAACAGAAAGTCAAGCAAAAAAGATGCTCTGGCTGACTTTGTTGCGATATTCAAACAGAATGCATGATCAGAACAGATCACACATTCTGTTTGAATATCGGCCCCTGTATACATGGTGCATAGCAAGCGGCTGCCATGTATGGTGTGGCACATCCAAGGTGCAGGGCTGAAGACTGCCTATAGGGAAATGCATGGAGCATACCTAGGAGGCAGTATAGCACAGGGGTTTAGGGCTCTGAGCTGCAAACCTGGAGACCTGGGTTTGAATCCCACAGCCTCCACTTGTATATTGTGTGGCCCTGGGCAAGTCACTTAACTTCCTTGTGCTCCCAGGTTGCACCTGAAAACAAGATTTGACTTAGTGTGCCTTTCCTGGCTAAACAATTTCCTCTTTCCATACCTGTATGCGCTGCAGCCCCCATGGGCGATATTCAACCCAAACATGCAAATGAGCCCACTGGGCATGCATGGCACAAAGGGATCTCATGCATGCCCATTATGGGCTCATTTGCATGGCTGCACCAAGCTGAATGTGCTGGGCCAGCCCCCTCCATGACCCAAGCCCCGTCACAGTAGACAGCAGTACAGCACTGGTGGTCCAGTGGGCTTATTACACCCCAATCCCCAGTGGTGACCACAGAACACAATCTCTGGCTGTCTGGTCAGGACCCCTTTTTCCCGATCCCTGATCACCCGAAGTATGGAGTCCTGCTTCCCCAGTCCCCACCCTGGTGGTCTAGAGACCCCCCAAAACCCCAACTGAATTCCGTTATTGGAGCAGCCAGGACATCGGCCAGTTCCTTTAGAACTCTGGGGTAGACTCCATCTGGACCTGGGGCCTTATCAGTCCTCAAAAACTTGAGAGTCTCCCTCACCCTCCCCACTTGGATCTCACCATCTGTAAGTGCTCCCCCATCCACTGTCCTAGTCCTGCCTGCCCCCCTGTAGTAATGGACCTTCCCTTTCCCTAGTAAAGACTGAGCAAAAGTACTCATTAGGTACTTCAGCCTGCTCTACTGTCCTTTCAACCCAACCCCCTTCCTTCTTTAACCTGTTTATCTGCCCCCCCTTCTCTCTCTGACATATCTGTAAAATTCCTTCTCCCACTTCCTGATCCCCTGTGCTAGTCTAAGATGCTTAGCTGCCTTGACCACTCTTACCTTTCTACTGACCTCATTAGAGATCCTGTGATACTCCTCCCTATCTGGCTCCCTTCAGGAATGCTTGTACCTTCCATAGGCCATCTGCTTATCCCTCACCCCCTGCTGCACTTCTCTGGACCATCAATGTAAATATGTGGACATTAGTTTTCTGTTATACATGAATTGATTCTTTTTTATGCCTGAAAATGATAAATATATACAGATACTATGTCTTTTGAAACAGGTATGGCTAGAAGGCATTGAAATTCACTATGGGGCTTATTCACTAACGTGGTTGGGGTTACATGTGGAAGACACTCAACCCCCTATGCAGCTCTGCACCCTTGGGAGTTCTGCACATTGGCCATGTTCTTGAACACCAGCTAACGCTAGGCTCCCATCCGTGGCCCCACCCTCACGGTGCACAGGTTCGTGGCAGGCAGTCAAATATGGAGCTGTGTACCTGGGCAAGCGGCCAATCAGCTGCCCTTCCCGGGTCTGTTGCTGGATCCCCTACACCCATGGGGTGCCATGTTGGCAGCAGGCGTGAACACGCCTGCAGCACAAGGGGTGGGGGTCCCTCAGATGACTGTCCCCCAGCCCTCCCAATGTACCCTGACATCAGGGGTGGCCTCAGTGTGGGGTACAGTGACCCCTGTCATCCCCATCATGGCCAGCGGTGATATCCGGGGGGGGGGGCATGTAACACGTCTGCCTTCAGAAGGCATAGCTATCACCCCCCCACACACACACTGCACCCACACCATCATGAATGGCATGGACTGTGGACATGCCTCCCATGTTAGCCCCCAGCCTGCCCCCTCTTGGAGCTGCTCGTTCAGCTGGGGTTTTTGGCCATGTAGGAGGGCATAGTGTGGTCATGAATAGTGCATGGGGGATGCAGTGTGTGTGGCCAGGATGCCTATTCACCAATGTGGGCGCGAGTGGGCAATTGCACTAGGGATAAGCAGCATGTAGCCCATCTGCACCATTCATGAATAGGGCCCATCATGTTTCGTGGTAGTCTAGCATCACAATTCTTTTTAATTCATATTCTAAACCTGAATTTTGTTATTTCTGGGATATGGTTGTCTTCTCCTATACTAAGCACAGTGGTCGGGTATCTTTTGTTACATTGTTAGATTTATAAGTTTCCACCTTTTGGTATAATTTGGATATATACCTTTAAGTGTGGGTTTTAAAAGCATGATATTTACTGTGTGTGGGACACTCTCCGATGACGCCATAGTGAAACCGGTAGGAGCTGGTGGGGCCCCCGCTAGTGTTCCCTGGTTTCATGTATCCATGGCGGTGGGTGGTGCTGCAGTGCTGGTTTACATAAAGTCATGTGATTCCAAATATTCCTCATCATCAGGACTAGCAGTGGGTGAAATTGCAGAAATTTGTTTTGCACACTTTTTGCAAAAATGTGCCATTTTGAGGTATTTTGGCACAGTTTCATAAAATGAATATATTAGTTATTATATTTAAAAACTATTTCTACATAGCAATTCGTTTTAAAATCAGCTTTATTTCTTTTCTCTAAGTTTGGGTATTCAGGGCACTCAGTCATACAAACTGTCTAAGATGTCCCCCTCTCACTGACTGAATCTCACACATTGATTCATGCAACTTATACTGCAATGTCTGTCTTTCCCTGGTGAAACATACTTCCTAGCATTTAGTCAGACATTTCCCCTACATAGAAACATAGAAACATAGACTTTTACAGCAAATAAGGACTGCTTGGCCCACCTAGTCTGCCCATTTCCCTACCTAGAGGATAAGTTACAGATCCTATTTAACCAACAGCCTATTTCTTCCTACCCCCCACTTAAATTGCCTTACATCTGTCCCATGCATTCTTGAATTCTTCCACAGTTTTAGATGCCACAACCTCCTCAGGAAGGCTGTTCCATGTGTCCACCACCCTATCTGTGAAAAAATACTTCCTCACATTGCCCCTGAGCCATCCCTCCTCTATCTTCAAATTGTGTCCCCTTGTTCTTGCACATCTCTTTTTCTGAAAGATGCTACCCTCTTGGACTTTGTTGATTCCACTGAGGTACTTAAAGATTTCTATCACGTCCCCCCCTCTACCTCCTTTCCTCAAGGGTATACATATAAAGCTCCTTTAGTCTCTCCTCATATGGCTTCTCTTGCAGATCCTGCACCATTTTAGTTGCCTCCTCTGAACTGCCTCCATCCTGTCTTTGTCCTTGTGGAGATGGGGTCTCCAGAACTGGATACAGTACTCCAGATGGGGTCTCACCAACTGTCTGTACATGGGGATAACAACTTCCTGTTTTCTGCTGGTGATGCCTCTCCCTATACATCCCAGTATCCCCCAGCCTTCCCTACCACCTTCTCACATTGCTTGTCAACCTTAAGGTCATCTGATATGAATACCCCCAGGTCCCTTTCCATTTTTGTTGTTGTTGCTACCCCCCCCCCATTGTGTAATCTTCCCCTGGGTTTTTGTTTCCCAGGTACATTATTTTGCACTTCTTTGCACTGAATCCAAGCTGCCATACTTCTGACCATTCCTGCAACCTTGCCAAGTCCCTTCTCATCATTTCCACACCTCCTTGTGTATCAACCCTGTTGCAGATCTTTGTGTCACCTGCAAAGAGGCATACTTTTCCTTCTAGTCCTACTGCAATGTCACTTATAAAGACATTAAAAAGGACTGGACCCAGTATTGAACCCTGCAGTACCCCACTAGTAACCCCTCTTTCTTCAGAGTGGATTCCATTTACAATTACCTTCTGTGTCCTGTTGTCCAGCCAATGTTTTACCCAGACTACCACCCTGGGACCCACTCCCAGGCTGGTTAATTTGACTATTAATCGTTTGTGTGTGACTGTGTCAAATGCTTTGCTAAAGTCTAGGTAGGCCATGTCCACAGCCCCTCCCTGGTCTCCTACTTTGGTCACCCAGTCAAAGAAATCAGTTAGATTCGTTTGACATGACCTTCCCACTGTGAACCCATGCTGCCTTGGGTCCTATGCCCCACTGGCCTCTAGGTACTCAACAATTCTTTCCTTCAGAAGTGATTCCATCACTTTCCCTACCACGGAGGTCAAGCTGACAGGTCTGTAGTCTCCTACCTCTGTCTTGGTCCCACGTTTGTGAAGGGGAATCACAGCTGCCTTCCTCCAGTCCTCAGGTACCACACCATCTTCCCATGATTTGTTAAAAAGGGTAGTCAGTGATGTTACTAGTTCTCTGCTTAATTCTTTTAGAATTCTGGGGTGAATTCCATCTGGCCCCATTGCTTTGTCCACCTTCAGTTTTAGGAGTTATTTCAGAAGTCTTTCTTCTGTGAAAGGACTGGAATCTACCCCCTATCCAGAGTGCTTCTGTTAATTGGATTAGGCACCTCCCCCATCTCCTCTTTTGTGACTACTGAACAGAAGTATTCATTCAGTATCCCTGCTTTTTTACTGTCCCTCTCTGCCCACCCACCGTCCATTCTATTCAGCCTCACTGTCTCTCCCTTCGTCTTTCTATGCTTCCTGATACCCATAAAAGGTTTTAGAAGACTTGGTTTGCTGGCCAAGGCACCTAGCTTCACCTGAGCTCTTTCCTTCTAACACTGCTTGAAAGACAGAGTAGAGAAACTTACCAGAGCAAGGGAGAAGGATTAAGACTTAGTTTGGCTAAGAAGATTTACTGTGTGGTGGTGTTTTTATTTTTTACTCACAGGAATTGCTACTGTTTGTTGCTAACATTTCATTGCTTTATTTTTTCTCTGATTCAAATTGTTGTTGCTGGTATACCTTCTTCTGCATTATTACAAGGTGTGCCTACAGGTAAAGCTAACAGATTACTGCTGTAATCTTCTGATTCAAATTGTCTTTTGCAAGGTATATCTTCTGTTACTGCTTTATTTTTCTGGAGCAAAGTGTTTCTACAGGGTATATCTTCTGAAATTATTACAGGTGGTGCTTTACAGGTTTTACAGTTTTATCTAACATTAGGATAAGCTTTCAGGGTTACTGCATTTGTTGTTGACTGATTGTTTCTGCTCTTACCTCCTTGTTCTTTGTCCGTGGTTCTTCTTTTAGGCAGGAAGGGCCCAGCCACCCACCCCATCCCCAACCACCCCACGCTACACCCTTTATAGGGTACCACAGTTGTGACATTTCCTGTGGCAGAGCAGGAAGGGCGGATCAGTGGGGCCTCCACAAGGTGAGCTCATTTACAGGGCACTAGTAATTTAACTTGTTATAACAAGTTAAACAAAGCACAATTAAACCATTACTTGCATTTTTTTTCCTTCTAATTACTCTGACTAGGTTACAAACCCAGCAACTTATTTGGAATGGATTTCATTAACTGCAGGTACTGTGGAACAATTTTCAGAAGGACAGTCTTACAGGATTTAGGACACTGTCCTACATGCTGGGCCTTTGGAGATCTTAGGTCTCAGCTCCAGGCAGCATGGCAGAGATTGCACGCCTCAAATTTCATATTGAAGAGGAAATACATTATAAGAACCACCCGCCATCTCCCCAGCATCCAACAGAAAAACCTCGACCGCAGAGGGTAGTTGGTCCAGGAGGTTGGCAGGTGGTTAGAGGAGCAAATCAGGTGCCCCATCACTCTCTGCTCTCCAACACATTACCTCCAAAACCATATAAACACTACAAACAGGTATCTGCCTCTATCTCTGAAATCAAATAAAGAAGCAGAAGACACTGCAGAGCAGGACATCATGCACAGGAGCTAGCACAACAATACTCACCCAAATCAGGAACCAAAACTAAACAAGCACAAAGGAAATCCAAAAACTTCTGATCATAGAAGACTCCATGATTCGGGAGTTGATATCCATCTCCAGCTAGGGTGATGGTCAGATGTCTCCCAGGTACATCAGCATGGAGAGACACTGACCGCATTGCTAAAATTGTTCACAAAGCAGGAGAAAACATTGATGTCCTAGTACACATAGGGACTAATGATCTCGCCAGCCGGTCCATTGTGGAGACCAAGGAACACCTGACCAGGCTGGGTGACAAACTATCATCTATTTCGTCTGCATCTCCTTCTCTGAGATCCTGCCAGTCTGGGAGAAGGGAGCAGATGGACGGAAGGTCAGAGAAGGGGAGATAGGGGAGCTAAACATGGCTCAAGGACTGGTGCCAGGAAAAGGACACAGATTTGTAGGAACTGGCAACAGTTCTGGGAGCGAAGTTATTTAAATTTGATGGACTGCATCTGACTAAAGAGGAGTCAGTGCATTGGGGCAGAAGTTTGACGCCTTTGCAGAATATTTAAACTAGCAATGGGGAGAGGGGTGCAGCACCCCATACGTCGAATGGGAAGAACACCCCTCCCCTCAGCTAGTGGTCAAACAGGAATTCAGCGTGTTTGCTGCTCATTTGCATCACCAGGTAAGAAAAAGGTTTGTCTCCCCATACGATGCACAGGGTAATGCCAAACTTCACCCAACAACTAACACACCAAAATCTGGCCAATGGAAAATCATGTACACAATGCTCACAGCCTGGGAAATAAGATCCCAGACCTGCAGGCATAATGTCAGAGGCTAAACTGGACATAGTAGCACTAGTGAGATGTGGTTTACCAGTAACCACACTTGGGAGACTTCAGTACCTGGCTATGTATTGTTCAGAAGAGACCGAGGTGCAAAAAGGGGGAGGGTGGCCCTGTATGTTAATGAAAATATCAAAGCTACAGAAATTCAGAATACACATAAGGAGCCAGAAGAACTGTGGGTCACCCTGAAACAGGAAATGGGACAGCTATAAGAACTGGGGTTGTCTACAGGCCCCCAGACCAGAGGGAGGACATAGACACATTACTGTTAGAAGATATACAAAACATGACAGCTAAAGGGAGGTTCTGATAATGGGAGACTTCAACATGCCAGATACAGATTGGTCAATACCAGCAGGAACATCTGCCAGAACTAGACTCATAGTGGATTCCTGCAGGGGAGGGCCTCAAACAACTGGTACAGCAACCCACAAGAGACAGGGCTATCCTAGATCTAGTACTGACTAACAAAGAAGGGATCACAGATCTCCAGGTAGAAGGTCACCTAGGCCAGTGACCATCACATGGTATGGTTCAATTTGGCTACTACATCTAAATCATCCCATTCCAAAGCAAAATATGGGACTTCAGAGGAGCTGACTTTGATAAGATGGCCAACAGAGTTAAGCTAGCCCTGGCAAAAGAAACACAGGTGAGGAGGTACAGGCAAAGTGGGCAAGCATTAAGGATACAATACTTGAAGCAACATCCCATTGTGTTAGACAGAAAAGGAAGTGCAAAGAAGAAGGAAACCACTTTGGTTCTCAAATACAGTAGCAGAAAAGGTCAGAGCCAAAAGGCTGGCCTTCAGAAATATAAGGGAACACAGCGGATGAAGATAGGAGGCATACCAAACTGCCCTAAGGGAAGCAGGTAAGGCAGTAAGGCAGGCAAAGTCCCAAACTGAGGAAACATTAGTACCTAACAGTAAAAGAAGGTGACAAGACTTTCTATAGATACATTAGTGAAAGGAGAAAGTCCAGAGGGGGTATTGCTGTTTAATGGAGAAAAGGAGCATGTGAGGAGGAGGACCCTGTAAAGGCATCTATCCTAAATAGATACTTTTGCTCAGTATTTACTGAAGAGAAGGTAGGCAGGGCCCACAGCTCAGCATCATGGACACAGGGGAGGGAGGTGAGCACTACTCCCTCACAAAAGAAAGGGTCCTACAAGAGCTTACTAAGCTCAGGGTGGATAAGGCAATGGGACCTGATGGCATACATCCCAGGGTACTTAAGGAGCTAAAGGAGGAACTAGCAGAGCCATTAGCAGAATTGTTTAGTGAGTCTCTGAGCACAGGAGAGGTCCCAGAAGACTGGAGAAGGGCTCATGTGATCCCACTCCACAAGAGTGGTAGCAGGGAGGAGGCGGGGAACTACAGACCGTCAGTCTTACCTCAGTAGTGGGCAAGATTATGGAGGCACTCTTAAGGAAAGGATAGTGCAACACCTGGAATCCATAGGGGCACAGGATCCAAGACAGCATGGGTTTACAAAGGAAGGTCCGTCAAACTAATCTCATAGATTTCTTTGACTGGGTAACCAGAGTGGTGGACCAAGGGGAGCAGTTGATGTCGCCACCTTGACTTCAGCAAAGCTTTTGACACTGTTCCACATAGAAGATTGATAAATAAGCTAGGTAGGCTCGGGTGGGTCAGAAGTTGGTCAACTGGGTGGCAAACTGGTTGACTGGCAGAAAACAGAGAGTGGTGGTAAATGGTATACAGTCAGAAGAGATGCAAGTCACAAGTGGGTACTCAGGATCAGTCCTGGGGCCAGTCCTATTCAACATCTTCATTAGTGACCTCTCAGATGGACTAGAGGTAAGGCTTGTCTGTTTGCAGATGACACCAAGATCTGCAACAGAGTAGATGATCCAGATGGGGTGGGCAGAATGAGAAGAGATCTGGATAAACTAGCAGAATGGTCAGAAGAGTGGCAACTGGGATTTAATGCAAAGAAGTGCAAAATCATGCACATAGGGAAGAGAAACCCGAAGCCACTTATAGGCTGGGAGGAGTTGCTAGCAGTCACAAAGGAAGAAAGAGACTTGGGCATCATCATCACTGATGACCTAAAATCATCCAAGCAGACCTCTAAAGCAGTAGGTAAGGCTAGGGGTGTTAGGTGTATTAGTAGGGGTATCACAAGTCGTAAGAGGGAGGTAATAATCCCTCTGTACAAGACATTGGTTAGGCCCCATCTGAGTACTCGTGCAGTATTGGAGACCACACCTCACAAGGACATTAACCAAATTGAGGCAGTCCAGAGAAGGGCAACCAAAATGGTGCAGGGACTGCATCAGAAGACATATGAGGACAGATTAACGGAGCTCAATATGTATACCCTTGAGCAAAGGAGGGAGAGGTTATATGATCGAGACATTTAAACACCTTAAGGGCATAAACAAGGTGAAAGAGTCTAACATGTTTAAATATAAGAAAAATAGCAGGACAAGAGGACACAGCATGAGATTAGAGGAGGCCGATTAAGGGGAATGTGAGGAAATTCTTTTCCAGAAAGGGTGGTAGATGCATGGAATGGCTTACCACAAGAAGTGGTGGCTATGAATACAGTGCAGGGCTTCAAACAGGCATGGGATAGGCATAAGGGAGCAATACAAATGACTATGAATAGATAGGTCACTGACAGAGCAAAGGCCGATGGCACATTTATAAGGTAGAAAAAGAAATGGGCAGACTGGATGGGCCTTGCGGTCCTTATCTGCCGTCAACTTCTATGTTTCTATGTTTCTATGTTTCTATGTTTCTATGTATCCTTCTTCTTAACCAAGTTGCTATCTTTTCCTCAGTTTGGACCTTTGCTATTCTGACTACCCTCCCTGCTTCCTTCTGCCTTAACTGGTGCAGTTCTCTGTCCTGCTCCTTCTGTGTTTCCTTATACTTCCTAAATGCTATCTTTTTCTCCCTAACCTTCACCGCCACCTCTTTTGGGAACCATACTGGCATTTTCTTTCATTTTGATTTGTTTATTTGCTTCACACAAAGGCTTGTTGCCTCTATGATGGCAGTTTTAATATTCCCCCATTGTTGCTCCTCCCCTCCTTCTAGCCTGTTTGCTAGTGCTTTTCTAAGGCACTCTCCCATCTTGCCGAAGTCAGCCCTCCTGAAGTCCAGAACCCTCACTTTTCTAAGGCTTGACTCTGTAGCTCAGTTTATCGTGAACCACACTGTTTGGTGGTCACTTGTTCCCAAATGGCTACCCACTTCTAGATCTGAGATCCTCTCACTGTCCCCATTTGAGAGTACGAGGTCTAAGATTGCTCCCTCACGAGTAGGTTCCAAAACTAGCTGTCTGAGGCCTGAGGCATGCCACCTGAAGGGCATCAAGAATGGCCCTACTTTTGGATGTGGCTGCAGCAAAGGTGCTCCAGTTAACATCTGGCATATTAAGGTCCCCCATTAACAGTATCTTCCCTTTCTCTGCCATCCTAAGTATGTCTTCTATCATATCCTTGTCCATTCCCTCCCCCCTGACACGGGGCTCTGTATTCTGTATACAACCCCTGTGCGGATTGTGGTGCCATTTCCAGTCTCTATGATGACCCATAGTGCCTCCTCTCCTCCCTGTTTACTCTTTTGTTCAGTTGCTTTTATCCCTTCCTTTACATAGACAGCTACTCCACCCACTCTTCTCCCCTCCCTGTCTCTCCTGTAGGTTGTGTACCCTGGTATGTTAACATCCCAGTCATGGCTCTCTGTGTGCCTACTGTTACAACTCAGCCTTTGGCAGTCTGGAAAATATGATATGAGCATATTTTGTTTTACAGAAAAGCCTAGCTAAGACCAGATCTTTTGCAGTCAGTGTGTCTCCTCTGTCAAGTAAGTCTACTAAGTAAATATTCTTCAGCTAAAGTATTGTAGTCAAAAGGGTCAGGTCCCAGATGTGTAACCCTGCTTACCATATCACCCAAATATGCATACTATACATATGCATCTTAATGCTACACTGTTTGTACTTCTACTTTGTCACAAAACAGACAATAAACTATATCATCACAGAACTCATGCTTTCAGAATGACCTGTTACCATCAGGGTCAGCAGAAGAAAATCAATGGATTTACTAAAATGTCTGAAATAGTTGAAAGATTATAAAATGTAAATCTAATCTGGCTTGGTAGTGTGGTGGCTGGGAAACTGCCTACCATTCTAGTGACTCAAGTTTGAAACCTTAGCCTGGAACAATGATGACTGAGCAGCTGAAGCAGGCAAAGCATCTGTCTGGAATGGACACCACCTTGGGGTGGGAAGGCTGCTCCTCCCTTTGCACAACTGACACTTACTGACCCAAAGGAAAAGAGTGGTACAGAATGTAGTACATAGTCTAACAGGTATTGCTTTGCCTTAGTACATGTTCACCCACTTGAGGCAAAATGCAAAAGTATGGAGGGTCATATGTTCAGATTTGGAGTTGGCAGAGATATCCTTAAGGGCATTGGTCGAGAGCACTCTCTCCTGACATATTATAGGCTACCATAGCCTGATATGAAGCAACAGGCCATGCCCCATTGAAGGGGGAGGGAACTTGAGGAAAAACTGTGTATGTTTGGTAGGATGAAGTCTTCCCTGCTCCCATGCCCAATGAGGATGCTAGTGGGCTCTACTACTCCTAGTGTGGTTCCTACTACTGACTTTGCTCTATCACTCTAGTCAGAAGGATTCCAGAGGGATAATATTCTCCAATAAGGTACTGCCATGGGGTATGTGTAAGCCTTGGATTGAACAAAGATGGGTAGACCCAGGGAAGGGGCAGACTGAGAGGGTGATTGAAGGCAAAGGGTTTCTCAGATGAGAGATGCTTAACAAGGATGTGTGGAGGTACCAACCATAGTCCATGGAAGAAAAATACAGAACAAAGAATGTAAGGTAATACATATAACAAACCTTATTCCTCTAAAAATATGTCTTGTGGTAAAATGCATTTTCCCAGTTGATTAATTTGTTGTAATACGTATTTGTAACTTGGTACTACTAAATCATAACTACATATGGAACTTTGTAGCACTTTTTTTTAGTTCCTCAGATTATTTTCAGCAACAAGAGATGTTCTGGTTAACAATGTGGGCTTTTGGATTCATTACTGGATAATGTTCAAAGGATAACTTCAGTAATGAATCTGCTCTGCTAATGATGTTTACAACTGTTCCCAATAATGTGCAGGAATGCTCAAGCTCAGTTCTCGAAGAGAGTATTAACGGCATTATGCAAAATCAGCTACTACCTTTGACCTGAGCACTGTCTAATGAATCATAATTAGGTTACATAATACAAGTAATATGGCAATAATGCGGTTTCAAAATGTTGTAGTGAGCTTCTATTTTTATCAGTTAATTCAATCTACTTTTTTCCTGTGCCTAGTAAAAATAGTTTGACTCTAATAAAGCCCAGATGTTGACATATTCACTCACCTTCATCAATGCATGGATGCATTTCATACTGAATTTCACCTAAGGAATTTTAGACTTTAAAGATAATAATCAAAAACACTGCTGACTTCCCCTTGGAGTTGCTGCTGCAGTTGGAAATTAAAGGTGACAATCAACGTAGTGTTTTAAGGTGGAAATTTAAAGTTTTCTCTCTCCTAATATAATGAACAGTTCAAACTGTCTGTGATATTATTACGCACCTTTACAGTCCTTCTATGTTATTTTTATCTTATTTTTCAGACTGAATTGGCTAAGGCATTTTTAATAAATGACATGGAACAGCTTTACTTTTATCCAAAGTGGTACATAAGCACTAGTATTATTCACTCTCAGTGTAAGAAAAGATTAACTTATGAAAGCAGATGCATAGCCAACCATGTGAATTGTGAATACAGTACTTCTTTTTTTATGGAAAAACCTCTACCTGGAGTTACAAAGGGAAGCACTGTGTATAAAACAAGTGAGTGAGAAAAGGCAGGTACTCTGCACCCTTTAGTAGTAAGAGCTGCCAGAGATGAAACGGTTCATAGTGTCTGTTGGACTTGACCATCTAGTGGAGGTGTATTTCTCATTTAGCTGATAGTGTACAGTAGCTCTTGAGATTAAGACCCAGAAGGATCCATGGTTCGAATCTCAAGGTCAAGGTTCCTAGTCGAGGCTGTTATATACAGGTCATCTCGCCTATCACCTGCATCTTTAACAAATCCCTCTGCCTCGGACAATTCCCTGCTGTCTGGAGGGTCGCCACAGTTACCCCTATCCACAAAGGTGGTGACAGAACTCTTCCAGGTAACTACCAGCCTATCTCAATCCTGCCCCCCCTCTCTAAGGCCTTAGAGAAAATTGTGGCCACACAAATCTCTGGCTACCTCTCTAAATACAATGTTCTCTGCCCTGAGCAACATGGGTTCAGAGCTGGTCATAGTACCAATACAGCTCTCCTGGAGTTAGCCAACTTCCTCCACACATCTTTGGACTCTGGCTCCATGGCTGGTGCGGTATTCATTGATCTGTCTAAAGCCTTTGATACCGTATCGCATCCTCTCCTGTTAACCACCCTCGACCACCTAGGCTTTGCCACTGGTCCAGTCACATGGTGCGCCAGCTATCTCTCAGCCCACTCTCAATGTGTGAAAGTTAGTGGAACTCTCTCCAGCACCTGCCCAATCCACTCTGGAGTCCCCCAGGGCTCTATTCTTGGACCCCTACTCTTCTCCCTCTTCCTCAACTCGCTACCCAGCAAATGTGCAGGTAAGATCCTACTCTGCGCTGACGATGCAGTACTCATTGCTTCTGACAGTGACCCCATGTCGCTCCAGAATTCTCTCCAGCTTGCCTACGATTCCGCTGAAACCTGGTTCACTGAGCACCGACTCATAATCAACCTAAAGAAAACAAAAACCATGCTCTTCTCCCAACCCCAAAATAAGTCCAGCAATTTTCCTCTCGCTATCCACTCCTCCCTCAATATCCCCATCAAACGTGTGCAGTCCTATAAATATCTTGGAATAATCTTTGACCTAGCCCTCTCCTTCCATGGCCACATCTTCACCTTGAACTCTGCCTCCAACACACTGCTGGGCATTCTTTACCGGCACAAAAAATGCCTCCCCTCTGTTGCCCTCCGCTTGGCTGTCACCTCCTCTGTCATATCACTCATCGACTACAGCCTTCTGGTCTATGGGGCTGCTGATCAGACGGCCATGTGCAAGGTTCGCCTTACACTTAACAAAGCCTGCAGACTTATAACCGGCACGCCTAGACTTACCCACACCTGTCTGCTGTACTCCTTGGCTACCCTACTCAGCCTGGATGAGCAGCTCATGTACCAAACATGCCAACTCACCTTTAAAGCCCTCCATGGCCTATCCCCCTCTAGCTTATCTGACTCAATCCACCAAGCTAATCCAACTGCGAACACCCGCAGCTCATCCAAAACAACACGGGTCATTCCAAGGGCTTGGACCTCGCAAGGCCAAAGGGCGTTCCCTTACAGAGCGCCCTCTTGGTTTAACTCCTTCCCTGCCATTATCTCCGACTCTCCCTCATTAGCATGCTTTAAACGCAGCCTCAGAAATCACCTGCTCATCTCACGCAGATGCCGCTGCCGCTAAATTACAAAAAAAAAAAAAAAAAAACTCCCCTCCGACAACGCGTACCGAGCTGCACTCCCACTTTTCCTACTCACTGCCTCCCCTACCCACTCTTCCTCCCTGGCCTCCCCTTCCTTCTGCTTCCCAGCCCCACTCCTCTTACCCCCAATCTCCTTTACCTCTCTCCCCACTAACCCTAATTTAGTCTATTTATTCTTCATATGTATTGGAACCAACTGTAACCTTGAATGACACTTACCTTGAACCTGTATTATCTGTTGTCTCCTGTGCCACTGTCTGTGTCCTCTATGTGACGAGGTACCTTTGTAAATGAGCCTCTGGCTCAAAGGTTGCTGAACTGACGTTTAAATAAATAAATAAATAAATATTGCAAAGCACATTTTACTGGTATGTATTCTCAAGGCTGGTAAGACATAAAAAGTAGACAGCACAGCTATGAGACTGTGTGGTAAAGAGAAGACTGATCGCTCACATACTTTGGGCATACAGAGTTCATTAAGAATATTTGGAAGGAGCGAATGGAAGATACAGGCCAGATTTAATAAATTGAAAAACATAGGTTATCAGAGTATTTTTTGCTGAGAATCTTTCTGTGAGCTAGGAGGGAGGAAGGAAGGAAGGAGGGAGGAGGAGGAGGAGGAGGAAGGAAGAAGGATAGAAAGGATATTGTGCCTTTGATATATGTTATATACCAGGCCACTTTACAGGCCATACATAGTTTTTTATTATAAATTATTTACCCACAATAGCTCAGTTGAGCTGCAACTTCTCATTTTTAGTGGGGTCCTGCTTATAACTAGTTTGACAGCTGGGGACACTGCAGTACTGAAACTGTCATCACAGTCATTCAAATAGTAACAGCTAATGATTTCTCATCAGAGGATTATGAGTTCAAGTGGGAAATGAGCAGTAGGAACTGACAGACACTAAGAGGTAATAAGCCTCTGTTTATGCAGATTTAATGCAAATTTTCTCAGTTATAATTAATGAGGGGATCTAGCGAACATATTCATTAAGGACAAGCAACAAAAGTAGGTAAAACAAAGTTAGGCTAAAATAAGTCCCCTGACTCTTTTTGAATGTGTTACGTGGTGTTTTCTGTGCTTGAATGACTGCTTATCTCAGCAATGGCAATACTCTAATTTTCACACTGCCTTATTAATACACAGACATTTACTCACACATCTATGCTTTGAGAGAGGGTGCCAAAGTTAGAATAATGTCAACACTGTGTCAAACCCTACAGAAAACCCCACCATACATTCACCTAGAGTGGGGAGTACTTCTTCGTCTTAACTTTGCATTTCCCTACTCTAGTCATTTTGTGATTCATCCCTAACTGATTCTTAACTGTACAGCAGTTTTCACAATGAATTTCCTTTCATTTTTTAAAAGAGTGTTTCATAACACAGGCGCACTACTTTGTATTGAGTATGCCTGCTTTTGACCTGCAGGCACAACACTTCTAATAACAAGCAGTCCCTGGTGTCCAGTGGCACTCCTGCCCTCACTCCACCCAGTGTTAAGCATTCACTGCTGTCCGGTGACACCCTCTCCCTATCCATGTGTGAATGGGTGCAAGAAAAAAGGTGAGCTCAACTGGTACCTTGAGGTGGGCTAAATAATGACCACAGCCAGCATTTAGTCAGACTGAAGGTTCAGCATACCCTACCTGAGGAAAATACTGATCCAACAGGTAGCATCAAAATAAATGTATTAGGTGCCAAATTCAGGAGAACAGCCCCAGCCAAATGGCATGTTGTCTCTGCCAGTCAGTGGCATCCCATCTTTCAACCTGTTCCAGTTCCAAGCAATCCCTAGCATCTAGTAGCATCCTTTCCCTCACCCTGCACTTGTACCAAGCAGTTCCTGTGTCCACCAGTGGCACACCCCTCCCTCACTCTGCCAGATTTCTGAGCAATTCAAGGTATCTAGTAGCAACCTGTCCCTCACCCTGCCATAGTTCTAATAATTCCCTGCTATCATGTGGCACCTCTCTTCCTATCACTGTCAATATGTCAAGCCATCCCTGACTTCCATTAGCACCCCCACGCACCCCCCATAAAGATGGTTAGAGCAAAACACTCCTCTCATCTCTTTGGCTAGCCACTCTGGAAAATGTAATCACAGACTTGTGATAAAAGAAATAATTGCAGCGAAAGTGCAAATCCAGTGTTGCTAGATTACAGTAAAATTTCCCAAAATGTTGTCTGACTGCAGAGGTGAAGGGATGGTTTCACTAATCGCCCTCTGTTTTTTTTTTTTGTAGTGTCACCAGAGAGGTACATGA
The DNA here is from genome assembly GCA_016271365.2 of Neoceratodus forsteri. NCBI lineage: Eukaryota > Metazoa > Chordata > Ceratodontiformes > Ceratodontidae > Neoceratodus > Neoceratodus forsteri. Next base: position 1,326,002,840 of record CM028131.1, on the reverse strand, counting down.
GCATGCCACTGGGGATGGGCTCTTAGTGATTATTTTTTTCTTATTATTACTTATAGACACCAAGGCAGGCTTATGGCATCGAACCTGGTGGTCAGTAGCAACAGCATACCTGTAGAGTTGGTTTCTATGTCATTGGAAATGGGCTCACAGTACCACACACTTAAAGTTAAGGGGTTGGGAGTGGGCAGGGGGGTATTTGTTTTTAAAACAATTTACTGATCCTTGGGGACAGACTTTTACTGTTGGTGTGAGGGGGAGGCACCACTGAGAAGTAGTGAGCGACCAGGGATGGACTTGTGGTGGCCACATTTTCTTTTTAAAAGTGTACCAACACTGGGATAGGGCCCCAAATGTCAGCAAGGGGTGTTAGAGCAAATAAAGAAACACAGTGTGCTTACAACAATGATGGATTCCCGTTGTTGGTGAAAATGAGATCTCAAATGTAACTACGTGCCTGTCAACGATCATGGGCATATGAAAATACCTTATGAAAAATGACTAGTAAACACTTTCACACATGTGCAGTCTGCATTAGAAAAGTCATTAAAATCTTTGTGATTTTTAGACATCTCCTTCTCAGAAACTACAAAAGGCATTCCTTTGTGGCAGGCTCTAACAAACCTGAATGTTTCAGATTTCATATCTTTGTAGTTTTCTTCATTATTTACATGAAAACAAAGAACCTTAATTTGCATTCTTTTTTGTATTTTTTACACCCAATAAGTTTAAAACTACCAGACTGACTAGTAGCAAACATCTGAGGTTGTTTGATCCTAGTACAAAGGATGCACATGCCAATGTTCAAGTCAAAAGATGGTTTAGTTATAAGTGGCCAAAAATAAGGGTTTAAGATGGAAGTGCCTGCTTGACCCTAACTATAGTAGTGTAACTGCATCAGTACAATATGAAAAACAAGCTGAATTGTTTGTAAATATTATAACCACAGTGAGTGCAGACATACAAACATGAAAATTGGCAGCAAAAAAAGGCCTTACAGTCTATCTAATCTGCTCAAGTTTGTAGACCCCCCCAGTAATTACTGAGGGATCTGTACCCCTCTCTGCTATCCACTTCTCCCTCCTCTTCAATGTCTCCCCTCCACCTACTCCCCCCCAGGCAAGTTTTCCTTTTACCCCGGTCCAAGCCTCTCTTGAAACTATTGACAGTCTTCAAGGAGACAACTTCGCCCAGCAGCTCATTCCATTTTGCTACTACCCTCTCAGTAAAAAAGTGTCTCATTAAAGGATTATTAGTGACAAATTTCTGCACTTGTTGCCACCACAGATGCCAAACTCTTAACTGCCAGAACCTCGTAGAAGTAGGTTCAAGTGTGGGGGTGTAAGGTTTGTTCCATTATGGAAACTACAAAACGTGTCCTTATTCCAAGGACTGGCATGACTGCACATACTGGTGACATGATCGCTTAGTACATGGAATATACCGTATTCTTACTCACCTGTAGATGTGGGGCTGGATTCACAAAGCTCATGAAATTACCACAGCTGCAGGAAAAACCTGGCACAAGTGAGCTGCCACTTGCAGATCCATGGGTTTTCCCGCAGCTGCAGTATTCACAAAGGTGGAGCCGGTTTTCATTATTGCAGCTTGCTGGTGGTGTTGCCATAGAAGTCCCCGCAGCTGCAGAAAAATGTTACAGCCTGCGGGACCAGCGTAACATTTCTGCAGCTGTGGGGGACAGTGAATACTAATCTCTGCAGCTGCGGAGATTTTGGTCCACAGTTTGAGTTGCGGAGTGGGACTTAGTCCCATTTTGCTTTGTGAATCCGGCTCGTGGTGCCTACTATGTTGGTAGGCCCCAATACAAACCGAAAGTCATAATAGGTGAGCACATAAGAGCTATAAAAATTAAGATTGTTCTCATGCAATGACCATTCATATCAGGAATAAGAAGATAAGAGAATTAATCAGTTGAAGGCAATAGGAACTGAAAAAGTTGTGGAGGGAACTTTGAAAGGATTTTTGGGCAAAGAGAATCTTTTTGGATATAGACCCTGAGAGCTTTGGATAGCATGGGGCTAATGAATGATACATTTGAAATTACCCTTTTTTGGGAGATAAGCTTTGCATATACTATATGTGCCCCCTACACTGATCAGAATAAAGTGCATATAGTTCTGTTATATGACTTTACATGTGTTTAACAAAGCATTTACTGAGTTGAGTAGTGTCCTTCCAAGCAACTTCTTTGAAGAATCCAGTCCCATCAGTGGCAGAAGTCCAGAACCTCATCAATCATCCTCCCCTCCTTTCTATTTCAAAGCAGTCACCCATAATCAAGCTAGAAAGTATCTTCGCAATGTACTTGGAAAATCAAGGAAAAGTGGAGACTCTCTTGATCTCAGAATTGTCTCCCTCACACTCAAAGAGATCTTAGTTCCCCTTACTAAGCTTCTGAACTTATCCTTACAATTGACTCAATTTCCTCATGTTTGGAAATCAGCATTGGTGATGCCTGTTCATAAGAGTGGTGACCGGGCACTACATGCCAACTATAGGCCTATTTCTATCCTTTCTCCCCTGTCAAAAGCACTGAAGTGTATAGTTGCAGATCAGTTGGTGGAATACCTTGATCAATACAGGATCCGGTGCCTGGAACAGCATGAGTTTTGTAAAGGGCACAGCACCACCTCCGCTCTGTTGGAATTCACCAGTTACATTCAGAAGTCGCTTGACCAGGGCAGCCTCGTAGGTGTAGCCTTCATTGATTTAACTAAGGCTTTTGACTCTGTCAGTCACTTTCTACTACTTCAGCAACTCACTTCCATAGGCCTTTCTAAAGGTGCCACAACTGGTTTAAAAGCTACCTGGCTGATCACACCTAGCAAATGAAGATTGGAAACACCATATCGGGATATCTGCCAGTTCGCTGCAGGGTACCTCAGAGATCAATACTAGGACCCCTTCTCTTTAGCATTTTTTTAAATGACCTACCCTAATCCTGCAATCAACAGATCCTACTCTATGCAGATGACGTCGTCATCTACACGACCCATCAGGATCCTCCCCACCTCAAAAATCAACTGCAATTTGCTTTTGAGCAAGTCGAAGAATGGTTCAAATCAAACAAACTGGTGCCGAACTACAAAAAAACTAAGGTGATGCTGTTTAGTGGTGCTAGAAGCAAACACAAATCACAACCTCTAACTATCAGTAACTTTGCAGGAGTGCTGCTCAAACAAGTTGATCATTTCAAATACCTGGGGGTCACAGTGGACTGCTCCCTGTCCTATGCTAAGCACATCGATAGTGTGGCCAAAAATGTCAACATCAGAATAGGGCTTCTACACAGACACAAGCAATGCCTGACACCCAAAGCTCTAAGAACAGCAATTGTTTCTATTATTGACTATGGCCTGGTCGTTTACAGCTCCGCACCCCCTACCTCCCTTCACAGGATAGCAGTAGCACTCAACAAAGCCTGTAGACTTCTCACTGGTTCCCCCCAACTTACACACAGTTGTGACCTTTATGAGCAGGCTGGATGGCCACAACTTAACAATAGAATTCACTATCAAACCTGCCTATTAGCCAAAAAAAAAATACTTCTTGGCTGGTACCTCCTGGAGTTGCAAACCTTTTAAGCTGTTACTGTGGCTCCCTTCACACTAGAAACTCTGATCATGAGCATCTCAATGTACCTAGGTGCAGAACTTCTCAAGGACAAAGGTCTTACTTGTACCAGGCTCCCCTTTGGCTCAGCAACCTCGGAACTGAGCTTGCCACCATACCAAGACTGGGCAATTTCAAAATCCAATCACGACAACATCTGTTGAAGAATAGTTGCTGTGACTACGCTAATTAAATGAGCACAGTTCCCTTGATCCTGATCCTGATTCTGGTCTGCTTCCCCCCCTTCCCCAGCATACCCATCTTACACCTACCTTCCTCTAGGGTCCTATCCCCTCCTGGAGTTCCCTCTATCCCTCATGAAAGCACTGTTCCCCGCCCTTTTTCTCTTCGCCCTGTCCCTATGTCTCCTCCCCCTCCTCTCTCCGTATCACCCCCTTCACCTCCCCTCACTTTACTTACCTTGTCCACTTCTGGTGCATAAGTACCCCTTCTTTGTCCTGACAATGCCTCCTAGGCTGCTCCTTTGACTTGTTAATACTTGTGTTAAATCCTCGCTTTTACTGAATTACATTGTATTTGATTGTTTAAAACATCTGTGTATAATCTGTTTAGCTAGAGACTCTTGTTCGCTCCCATTGTGTGTTTTCCCACCCTAATGACATGGAACATTTGTAAATGAGTAGTTTCCTGCACAAAGGTATTATAATCCAAGATTGAAATAAATAAAAAAAAAAAAATTATGTAGGCTTCAATATGCAATTTATCTTTTTCTGTATTTCAGGTTTTATTCACTAATACAATTTAAGAACCTGGTTAGAGAGATACAGAGGTCTCATTCAGCCATCTTCCCTCCCCTTCTTTAGTAACTTGCTCCACAGTGAATAGGTGTAGCTCCCCCTCCCCCATTACCCTCCCAGGTTTTCCTCTCCTCTCGTCTCCCCCTGTGCTCTTACTACTTGGGTGGGTCTTGTCACTTGCTGAATATAGTGTAATACAAGCAAGGCTTACATATCAAGCTGCCCTCTTACCTTTATATTTTTATTTTCCTCCTCAGAGTCTTCCTAAGTGCTGCTGAATCCCAGGGTCTGCTACTCCAAGTTGAGAGGGCATTGTTCTAGTCCCCCCCCCACTGCCACGAGGGAAGGAATTAAGGTACGGGACCATGCTGCCTTGGCATTCGGCACCATTGCCATCAGACACCTTTAATTAAATCTTTGGACTATTTTTACTGTCGGCTATCTCCTCTGATTGTACATGGAGTGCAAACACTCCCAAGTGGTGGCCACCCCCCACTACTCTCACCTGGGGCAGGCTATCGCACTTTATCCCCACTCTTGGCCATCCCCCTCCCTTTCTAATCACTGACAATGGTATCACCTGCTTCTAGTTGTTACCTAACATCATGTTATCTACAGACATCTTCAATGCCGGATATAGCTCAGCATACCAGTCCAATGAAATAGAAAATTGCACATGTTCACCACACCACATCCTCCACATCTACATCAAACAGATCTTTTTTTTTTTAAATTAATGTTTTATTATTTTTAAACACATACAAAATGACATGACACTGATGCCAAAATGACAAGGCTACAAATACAAACAAGGAAATCAGTGACATGTCTCCTCCCCCAACCCTCCCCACCCTACTTACTCCCATCCCTCTGCAACCCCAGAACTATCCCCAGCACCCCAACCCTCGCCACCTCGGCTTAGCTGTATCTTAACTACATCAAACAGATCTAATAGTACCTGCATATACTATGTAGGTAACATAGAATATACCATAATAAACATTATAAGGTATTACCGATCCCACTGTAGCTGCCGAAAATATCTTATGTTGTTTTACTTTACCTATTGAATGATACTACTGTCCATTGTTCCTCCTAAAAGTAGCAAAGCCTACAGTATCTGCAGTTGGTAACATATTCAAACTACGTACTAAATTCCCTGATGCCCCGTGGTGATAGACTACACTTACAACATCTATAGACTTGCAGGCACACCTCTTACAGAAACACAGACTAAGCCTCACATCAAGCCCTCTACTATAAAAGCAAATTAGTCTTATATGCTCCTGTCTATTTTAATGTTTTGTACTATGATTGGACGCATTTGTAAATGAGATTATTTATCTCAAATTGCTATCCAATAAACATGAATTGAGTGTGGATACAGCTGTTTTTCAATTACAAGAGTGAACATTTACTCTGTTTTGTCTGGCCCTATATCCCTCACTAGCTACTTTAATTCAGGTTACACCCAACCTTGCACTGAACATGGCCCTAATACAAGTGATATGTCCACTTCTGATAGTTGTGTTCCAGCAGGGCTGCACAATAGTTTCTGCTACTGTAGCCCTTCTCAAGTCCCTAACCCCAATCAGTACAACATTCCATGCTTTTATATGTCTAACCAACTTGTACTTACTAAACAAACACAGTTGGAATATATGCCTCTTATAATCCGGTTAGTACCAACTGCAGCTAGAAAATTTAAAACAATAAAATGGAAGATAATCCCTCAACTAAAGTGCCCAAATTCATTTAGCTTTCTCTTCATGGCTATGTTGCTACTGCTTGCCTCAGGGGATATTGAATCTAACCCTGACCCCACCTCATTTCTTCCGTCCAACCATTGCCGACCTCCTTGGGTCAGGATCAAAAGACTCAAAATTGCCCACCTTAATATTAGAAGTCTGCTCTCTAACCTAAATGAATTAATTACCTGGGTATATCACTACCAGCCTGATGTTCTGGGGCTCACTAAAACATGGCTTAAACCCACCATTCCAGACAATATGTGTGCCCTGCCTGGCTGTTCATGTGTCTGGCAAGATAGAACAACATCTAAATGGGGAGGAGGCACATTGTTTTACATCAAGGATCATCTGAATGTCTACTTGGTGCCCTCTCTTCTACCCAACATGGATGTAAAATTGGAATACTGCCATACTGAGCTATTACTAGGCCAGGTAAATAAATTACACCTGCTGTGTATATACATACCTCCCACAGGTGGCAACAGCACCATTGAGAAGCTACCCAATATAGTTAATGCTCAGGTCAAAGATGGAATTTATCATTCTGGGCAATCTCAATATAGACTGGCTTGGTAAAAATAGGGCACTTGCAGAACAATACCTTAGTAAACTAAATGCTACCCAAATCATTGATGAACCCACCAGACTGACAAAGGGTGGTACCACTGCTACTTTACTTTACTGGATCATTGCACCCAAAAAGGATAAAATCCTCCAGTCAGACTCTCTCCCTGACACAATCACTGACCATTTTCCCACCTACTGTGTTTGGAAGTCTAAACTCCCAACTTACCCCCAAGACTAATCAGCTTCCAAGACTACGCTTAATTTGACCACCTGGCCTTAAGTTAGAAATTGCAAGCATAAACTGGTCCTATCTTTGGCTCACTGACAATGTCAATGCTGCTGTCACGTATTTCAATACAACATTTAGGAAACTTCAAGACAAATACATACCTTTTACTACTAGGAGATTTAGGGAGTTCACCAACAAGTGGATCAACCATAATCTCCTAGCACTGATTAACAATAGATAAACAATGGAGAGCATACAAGGCAACCGGTAGTGCTGCAGAGTAAGGAAAAATACAGGCACCTCTGCACCCGGTGCAAAAAAGCCATTAGACAAAGTAAAAGAAGCAATTCTAAAAATCTTCTCTCTGCTACTGTAGGATCCCCATAATGATATTGGAAACAAATAAAACATATTCTAGGTCAGAATAATACCTCTGTACCCCCTGATATGAACATCAACAGTATAAACTGAAACAATCCAGCCACTATTGCTAGCACTTTTAACGTGCAGTTCAGAAACCTGTCCACAGAATACAGAATGTTTCTGCCATATTGACTCCTCCTATGAGAGTGATGACCCTCTGGTTGACAAGCAGATTGGACCCCCCCCACACACACACCTTTTACATGAGAGTTGTCACAGTGTCTAAGGTGCACAAATTGTTTAAGTGCATCTCTACATCCAAATCTGCAGGTTCTGACAGACTCTTACCTAAAGTACTCCAGGTTGCTGCATCTGAAATAGCTCCTGCTGTTATGAGACTGTTCAACCTATCTTTTATAAATGGTGTTGTGCCTTCTGCCTGGAAACTGTCACATGTCCTCCAGTCTTCAATAAAGGGGATCCCAAAAACCCCAATAACTATAGGCTAATTTCCATTCTTTCTGTGCTGAACAAAATATTGGAAAAACTGGTAGCTACCCAGCTAACCGAATATTTGATCAGCCACAAGCTACTGTCTCCCTGCCAGCATGGTTTTAGGAGTAATCCCAGTACCATAACTGCCTTGCTTACACTAATCAACCACATAGCTACTGCAGTTAATAGGGGGAAGTACACAGATACTGTTTTCATAGACCTCACCAAGGCCTTTGATCTTGTGGATCATGCCTTACTCTATGCAAAGCTTAAAGATCTTGGACTATCACATGATGCACTAGGATGGTTTAGCAACTATATCCAACAAAGACAGCAACTGGTAAAATTAGGCATATCTCTCTCAGAACCTTTATCATCTGAAATGGGGGTTCCCCAAGGATCTATACTAGGGCCACTCCTTTTCTCTGTACACGTCAACAAACTGCAAGAGCATCTGAAATACAGTACACACATGCTTTATGCAGATGACCAAGTATTTATTGCTGGTTACAAAAATATCTGCAATATAAACAAAATGCTTTCCCATGACCTACAAGCTGTAAATAAATGGCTTCAGAAGAATAAGTTACTCCTAAACGTGTCAAAGACACAAGCCATGCTTTCTGGCTCCGCCCCCAAAGCTTAGAAACTGTCAAATACCTCTACAGATCATGTGCCTAAATGGTACCCTGCTGGAGCAGGCACATTCCTTCAATTACCTAGGAGTCACATTGGATCCCTCTCTTAATGTTCACTTGCACATATCCAAGACCTGTAGAGCAGTAAATTCTAGTCTTGGCTTGGCCTATAGAATTAGACACAATGTTACCCATCATGCCTGCCTGTCTGTCGCTCAAGGCGTACTACTCTCCAAGCTTGTGTATAACATTGTAGTATATGCATCCTCAGCATCCAAGCTTGTACTTAGAAAGTGGGATGTCACCTACAGTAACATCTGCCATTTTGCGCTTCCAACAGGCTTCTTCATCACTGTGAATGGTGCGGGGTCATAATGTCGCAAGACATTATGCCGCAGCAATATACCATGCTGCCAATACAGCACAATATATTGCATGCAGCGTAAGTCCCCCCGAACACCCCCCAACTAAAATAACTAACTCAAGGGGGTGTTAAAAGTAAATATCGCTCAAAGTGTGAAAAAATGAAAAAGTCCATGCGTCTGGGACCCCGAATGTACTACCTGCCTCCCTTGCTGCCAGTGGCTCATCCTGTTGCGCCACAGCAGCTGCTCGGTGGATCCTCATCCCAGCAGAGGTCTTATCCTCTGCCTGGGACAGTGAGAGGGTGCAGTACCGCACACAGACCTTTCGTGGTATTGCACCCTCTCACTGTCATATACTGCGCTGTTTCTGTTTTGGGGTTTTGTCATATGCTATTAAGCGTACAACATATTGACCTGGTAGGACTGTGAATTATATGCAAAGATAGAATGCCACCATCCCCAAGTGCCTAGTGTGATGTACAACTAGGAGGTATTTTTTATCAAGTCAACCTCAGCAACTTGTAAAGTGGCTTAAATCACATTTGAATCCATATCCCTTAAGGTCCTCTGACCTTGGTTTACTTGCTGTACCCAAGGTAAGGACCAATCTAGGGAAGGTAACTTTTCAAAACTCTGCCCCTAGGCTGTGGAATAATATTCTACCTGGGATCCGAGCTACCACTACATATGTGGGTTTCAAAAAAATATTTTGTAAGCACATTTTAGTTACCACAACATTCAAATGCTCCCCCTGTAGGTAACTGAACATCTATGGTATGGATACTGTGCAAATCTTGATGTGTATTTAATGGAAGATATACTGTTGTATTGATGAACTTGCATCAATTTGTACTGCTGTACTTGCCTCAATTTGTAAATAGGACATCATCTGTATGTAGGATAAGTATCAATTATCCTTCACAATTGTACTATTGTATGTTATACTCCTGTACATGTTGTCTCTGTTCATACATTGCAATAAGTCATGTATTGCATTCCTAATATTGCACTATCCCAGGTTGCATCTGAAAACAGGCAGTTTCTGTCTAGTGTACCTACCCGGTTAACAAAAACTAACTAACTAAATAAATATTGCAGATCTACTGTTGTTTCATCTGGAAGAAGTTTGAATTGATATGGCATTTCATAATTGTGTATTTCATTAACTGAGCTGTACTGTAATTTTGTTTCTCAGGCTTTGCTGTATTTGTAATGATTTTTTGCACTCATCACTTTAGGTACTGGCTATATTTAAATTGCTTTGATGGCTCAGACATTTCATTCATATTTGCCCATGTGCTGTCATCAGTCACCTGTATCACGTATAAAAGGGCACACTCAGGTGAGGGCAGGTTTACTCTGCTGAAGCGCTGTGATAACTTGGTGAAAAACATTAGTTTGGTGTGGCAACGGTCTCTGAACCCCCCACCACATATACCCAAAAGCTTTTGAAGGATTTCCATAACCTTTGAATAAAGTTTACCTTTTCAGCTCTTTAGATCTCAAGGTGCTGGTGTGCCCTTTTTTCAAACATCTGCAGTTCAGATCCTGTGGTTTGGGGTGAGCAGTCTCCTTTCTTTGCTTTGGTTATTTACTTGTACAGTATTTAGGGGGAGCACCTCCACCACTATCATTGGTAGGTCTAATATGTATTTCATTTTAGCAAAATATTAGTTTTTTCAAACTTTTACCTGAGGTGACAGCAGCTAGTTAAGAGACTTGTTGGAAGCAAAATACACATGACTCTGGTAGAGTTTGACCCTGTGATCTCCCAGTCCCCATGCTGCCTTAACCATTAGACCACACTGCTGCTCTGTTTCCATTTCAGTTGCAGCATCCATTAAACATGCAAAGGAAATAAGTGAGTCTGAGGCTAGGGAAAGAACAGGGTGAGACAGATAAGAGGAGAGAGAGAGACAGAGAGACACAGAGAGACAGAGAGGTGAGAGAGATAGTTGGGGTGGTTAAGTGACCTGCTCAAGGTAACCCAGTGGTGGATAAGTAGCATTGATAGATTCAAACCTGGATCTCTAGAATTATAGCTTTCTGTTCTAACCACTGGAATATACAGTCTCCATATTATCGCTTGTCTGTACTGATAATTTGCATTCAACAAATACATCACTAGAAAGTATAGTAGTTACAGTACTACTTCCAGCCAGGGGGAATGGTCAGGCCATGGTTAATGAAGCTTATCAAAAGGGGAGGTTGACACATATTGAGAGATAGTTTTATGGTAATATTTTATGTATGCCTGTGATCTTTATTTTTGAAAATGTATTTTCATTTTTTTCTTTTCATTTTAGTTGTCTACATTGTGGATTTGCATTTTTTGCATCTACTTTGAGCATGTTAATTTTATACAGAATGATTCCATAAACAGGGCTTTTAGTCGAAGATATCGTTGTCTGTATAAAATAAACTTTTACCTACCTACCCACCAAGACTGCAGAAGGATACCTCTGAAAAATGAATGGATACTATAGGTGGTATTTATCATCATAAAGTTAATTCATTTTGTTCCTTTATGAATGCCTTTAGGAATGCATGGGAATACAGATAAAGTCTTCTAAACAATGCTACAGAAATTCATATTTATTTATACTTTGATTACTGGGGTACTGGGGTAGGTGCACTGGCGCCAAATGCCTTTTTCAGGAGTGACCTGGGTACAACAAGTGCATTGGATAAACAGTAACAAGGTAATATCACAGTTAATAGTGCAGTGGTTTGACATATGGCAAGTGGACTAGAACAAATGGTAGAAAATAGTTACATGGAAAAATTTGCATTGTTACATTTTACAAGTGCAAGGCTGTAGGATTGGTAAACATGAATAATTAATGTTAATTGCCAATGGATATATAGCAGGTTTAACAGTAGAGATAGTGATTGTGGTGATCATACATTGATGCAGAATGCATATCTACAAGAAGCAGGAGCAGGTACTGAGGCTTTAAAGGACACTTTCAGGTGTTTAACCCATTTATAGTGCCCCTATAATATTTGTGCCTGTTAAAAGAGCTGTGCTCAGTAATTGTTCTGATTCTGTTTAAAAAGCATATGTGCCTAATTTAATATTTATTTTCACCAAAAAGTCTTTTAGTCATCCCAACCGAAATGCATAGTCTGCTCTTTCCTGTACATCCCTGACATAAAGGAATGGCACTGCATGATGCCAAACTTATGCAAGAATGAGTTTGGTGATTTTGAAGGCATATAAACTACATAGACTGTTGTATAGTGCTAACTATGCTGGTGTGCACAATATAAGTGGTTTTTAAAACTGAGGGCTACGCTCACGCATAGAGTCTTGGTCTCACTTTTCAAACAACAATTACTATTGGAAATTTTAGAGAGTGTTTGATTGTGTTGTGGAAGTCAATTTTCCTTAGAGCTCTGAAGGGAGGCACTTGCACAGAATGGAGACAAAGTAAGTGAAGGCTTTGCCCCAACAGGTTTTTTATTGCTGAAGGGGATGAGCAGCAGGGTACTGGAGGCAGAGAAAGGTGGTGAGGGGGAGTTGAACAAGACAGACAGGAAAGAAAAAAGTAGTAAAGCAATGTAGGAATTTGTACAGCAGGTGAAGAGGGGGCATGGACCAGACTAGTAGGCAGAGAAGAGCCATTAGAATGGTCTGACTCAGCCACATATCCACTTTTAGGCTAGGGTATGAGCAACAAAGTATTGATGCCACTGATTTGACAGGCAGTTTGGAGAGTAGGCTAGATAAAATGGAGCTGTATTAATCCAGATGGTAGGTAATAAAGGCAAAACTTAAAGGATCAACAGAGGTGCCATCAAGGTAATAGTGGATGCGGCAGATGTTCTGGAAGTAGAAGTATGCAGTTTACTAGATATGATTGACATAAGATTACAAAAATTAGGCTCTAGATACTCTAGGCATTAAGACTTTTGACGTTGGTTGCCAGGTCTCTGTGGGAGCCCATGAGTCCAACAGATGGCAAGTGACTGCACTGTAGTAGTAATAAGTGGCAGTAAAATAGTTCATTCTTCAGTATCAAGGAATACAGTAGAATAACCCAGCTTAGCCAACCTCATTCTCATTGGGGTCCAACACTGCAGGAGAGTTTTTCCCAAAAGGAGATGAATTTCATGCAAACAGACATTGAGCTGGTGGAAGCTAAACTTTAGCCACTCATTACAGAGGTTAAGCTAGTCAAAGAGTTTAATGAGATTAAGAAGTGGGTATCATTAGTGTCAAAGTTGTAGCCAAGACTGAACTAAGACATGAGGTGGCCAAAGTTGAGCAAGTGGATTGAAAAGAGTAGCAGTGTTGGCCCAAGCATTATATGAATTGAATGAATGGGATTTGTTTAGGTCCTAGTCAGCCTTAGTTTAGGTATATTGCATATTTCTTTTACTTTACAATTTGTTCAACCCATGTAGCTCAATTACAGTTCAACATCTTTGCTTTGGAGGCCTATTACTTCCCAGGCTTTACCGAATCAGAGGGAGTATAGGTGACTTGTTTATTTCTTTATTTCAAAAGTTTCACCAGGTGAGACATACAAAGCCATAAACAACTAGGGCCCAATTCCAAGTCGAATGTTGCAACTCACCAGCGTATGCGAGTTGCTACATTTGCTGCTATGCCAGGGACCCTGCGCTGCATTCTAAGAGCGGCAGGGTCCTGGCACTTGTGGCATGTGGGTTACACCATGTGGAAGCTAACACCATGGGCATGGCACAGAAGTCCCGCATGTCACAAGTCACAGTCTGCTACCGGCAGCCCTCCAAAAAGCCCCTCCACCCCAGAACACCATAGCACACATCAGGCGGCATGGGGTGCAGGACAGGTGGCACAGGAGTTCAGGGGCACACTGGAGATCAGACCCCCAGGGGTCCCCGACTTTCAGGGGTTTGCTTGTGGGGGCATGGGGAGCACATCAGTGTAGTTGCCATGGCACTGTGGAGCAGGCATCCGATGGATGGCACCATCAGATGCCCCTAAGAGCAGCTCCAGGCTGTTCTATCTTAGCCCCACCACTGTGGCTCTTAGAATCATGCCAGCAGGTTATAGCAGCCACCCTCTTGGAAAAGGTGCAGATGCTGCCATAACCTGCCCTTGTGCCATGGCATTGTGGGCTGTGGCATAGTGGGTGGCATAACCCATGGTTGTCATAGTCCACAGCTGCCATGGCACATGGCACCTCTTGTAATTGGGGCAGGCATAACACTTGATGTAAGTCATGAGATATGCCAAGGGGTTTGGCGTATCACAGATTATGCTGGCGTATGCCGACTTGGAATCGGCCCCTTTGTTTCCAGAAGCATCCTGGGGAGAGGAGAGAGGGAGAAATACATATCCATACAGCATAAAAATATTTACAGACAATGTACACTAATATTAAGGGACACTTTTATACAATGTATCATAAATTAAACATCGAGTAATATACATTGAATGACAAGAGCATATGCATAGGGATTATTTACAGAAAATGGTCAAAGTGAGTTAGTGCCTGATATGGGATTACAGTTTAGATTGCCCTGGTTCACACTTCTGTACCCAATTGACCACACTCCATGCTCTGTATGGCAATAGCAAACATTTCCTACTGTTTATTGTTGTAATAAACCACAAAAACTTTCTGGCATGAATAAACACTCAGAAAAAATATATATGTGTTCTTAAGCATCCTACAGGAAGCCAGGGATTGATAAGAGGTGGGACAATATTTCAGATGCAATACCATAAAAGCCTTTGCGCAAATAAATTAGTGAAAGTCTGTTTAAGTATGCATGGTGCTATACATTTCAGGAAACAAAAACATTCTCTTAGTTTAAAAAAAACAAATCTTATACTTTGCATGTGTACCAGCTACAATTAAAAGATATCCATGACAGCATGTATGTTTTCATAACAATAATTTTCATCTGTCATTTCTGCCTTTGTTCATATGCCATCCATCAACGGCAGCACCTTAGTCAATCCATTCAAAGCTGTTGTGACTTAGACCGGGAGGATCATATGTAGATGCCAAGCAACTGTTAACTGGCAATAAAAACTTGAGGAAGATTACAAGAAATTCAAATGTCAGCCTAACCACAAGAAATATCATGTCATTCTGCTCCCTGTATCCTACAGCAGCTTTCTACTGGCCCCGGTTTGTGATTCAACAGGCACATATTTTTGCACATTGACTTACTAGTGCAGCCTCCATCCATGTGTGAGGACTTACCTGGCTCCACAGAGCTCCAGCTTGTTGTTGCTCTCTCTGGTCCCCCAGGACTGGCATCAGGGCTCAGGAGAACAAAGAGTAGTGCAGCCTTCTTTGGTGTGGGGGCCCTCCCCTTGGTCTTCAAGGCTGTGAGCCACAAATCCTAGCCACTCCACTGCTGCCTATGGAGTGCGTTGGTGCTCCTGACTGAAATTGGGACTCCCTGTCTGCCACCAAACCTGACAATAGAGGATGATCCTGCTAATGCTATCAGGGGACACAAAAAATGTTTAAGGGTAAGTGGCCATTGGAAAATAGAGCTTTGAGGCCAGTGCTTCTGGGATCACAACAAGAGTAGCCATCTTCTTTAATTTTAATCCATCTCAGCATGGCAATGGGATAAGAAGCCAGCACAACAGAGAGTCTGGCTTCAGCGTCTGATCCAGGGACACAAGAGGGCTTCTGGGGACTTTGGAGGACTTCATTATTTGCACAGAAGTCAGATGACTAATCAGTTATCAAGAGACAGACAGAAAGACGCTCTCTTGTAACTGACAGAAGCTCAGCGAATGGGAATATAGAGTCCTTTAGTGAACAACAGGACCTGTGCAAGAACTTTTTCAGTTCTACATCACACAAGGCATGGGAAAGGGCAAAGCAATTTTATTTATATGGTGCCAAATCCAAGATGCTCTGAGTATCTTACAATACAAGCAATAAATCATTAAATATAATATATAAAATTATGAATAATAAATGCCAGAATGATTTAAAAAGTTGGGGCTGGCCCACTGGCACAGTGGTAGTGCTACTGCTTGTGGCACCAACAACCCAAGGTTTGGATCAACCTCGGGAGTCAGAGGGTTGTCTGGGGGGAGGAGGATCAAGTGTCCCAAGGACTACTCTTGGTCTCCAGGGAGGGGTGGGATCAGTGGCTGGTGTTAGCCTGGCCCTTAGCGGTTGCTGAGGGTTGGCACACTGACACTGTAGAATGGGGGGTGGAGGTGGGGGTAGATACCCAGCTTGCTGCATGTGGAAGCATGCATGACACAGCCATTGGGGCATTGCATGCCAGTTCCTCTGTGCCGGGGAAAAAAATGGGAAAAACCACTGAACAGTTGGATGACACAAGTATCTTCCAGGCCCCCACCCGACCATCTGGGCATGTTCTGGCAAACCAGATCCTGTTCCTGGTGGGATTGAGAATGGCCCTGCTGACCCCACCAGGGGGGCAACCCCTGGGGGAAGATCCAGACAAGGTAAGTCCCAGAGGACGCCAGATTGATGGGGCTGGGGGGGACCAGTGGATGGGGGCTGGTCGGCACAGGAAGATAAAGAGATAAAAATAAAAAATAAAAAGATCTCCTCTGCTGGCCACTCTCTCTGGCATCACTGATGATCAGCTTGGCTATCTTCATTGGTCTCTCCTATTGGGGTATCTTGAGAATTCCAGGCACCTGCAGCTCACCAGGATGTGATGATCTGTGTGGTGACCTTTGGCCCTGTTGTTCTGTCTGGTCAGGATTATAGTTTGGGTTTGTTGTCAATAACTCTCTGTTTTTTGTAAGTGCATCAATGCCAATCAACAACATACAACTGTGATGGGCCTGCACCATTCCACCTGCTGGGTATCCAGTGAAGCAACAGGAGCTCCATAGATCTAGCGGTATTAATACAGGTACTAGCAGGGATCATGTGTAGTGCCCAACAGTAGAGCTGGGCAGTGACTGTGTGTTAGTGGTGGGTGCAGACTGTACTATAGTGTACTGTGCCTAGTGGAGCACTTAACTTTGCATTACATTAACCTTTTCTTTGCCCATAACCGTGATCCTGCCTACTCAAAATGAACCATGTTATTTGTTTGCAATCCTTGTATGGTAAGCTTACTATTATCTATCTGTCTATCTGTCTATCTATCTATCTATCTATCTATCTATCTATCTATCTATCTATCTATCTATCTATCTATCTATCTATCTATCTATCTATCTATCTGTCCACCTATCTATCTATCTATCTATCTATCTATCTATCTATCTGTCTGTCTGTCTGTCTATCTGTCTGTCTGTCTGTCTGTCTATCTATCTATCTATCTATCTTTCTATCTATCTATCTATCTATCTATCTATCTATCAATCTATTTATTCAGAAGTAAACCTTTCAGCACAAATGCTCTTCTACAAAGGTTCCTTCCACATTAAGGAGCAAGGACAATGTACACAGAGAATTAAATGATAAAATACAAAGTATGCAGTTCCAGCACAACATTAATAAGTAACAGTACAAGCAGGTAGTTGCAAGTCCATGTTACAGCATATCATGTTGTCAAGGGAAGGAAAGATCAGGTGAAAGCTAAAGCAGGGTACATGACATTAACTTATTGGGAGAGGACAGTGATAATAATGTATTATAAGATCAGTTACAATAGATGGGTATGTCAGTTATAACGAGTACATTTGGATCCAAGTGTGAGCACCTTGTTAGAGTGCTGATGTTTACATTTTGTTGAAACTGTTACTGCACTGTGTGGGAGTTTGGCAGGCTGTATCACTGGAGATCAAAGTGTGTTACTACTGTTTCTCAGGAGATAGTACTAGATTGCAACCTAGTTAACATAATCTTTTTCTGGATCAAGGCAACGCACAATTTATCATCAGACTATAACATCTTTGGGTAATGAATCTCCAAAGGAGTTATCATCCCAGGTCCCCGCCAACCTTCGGTGATCCAGTTAGGGAGGTGTAGTTACTGACATCTATGGTGACCCAATTCACTAGCAGAAGTTCATGTGGTACTTGTAAAATATCACATAAATAAGTTCACTGTTTCTTACAGGTGGTGCCATGAACACCCATGGTTCCTTTTTTGCCCTGCAAATGTTCTTAGTTGGCAGGTCATCAAAGACAATATTTTCGAACATACGAAATTGCCAGCAGAAACAGGCCACATGGTCTATCAAGTCTGCTCGAGTGTGCAGCTAACCCCTCATCTTGCAGCTGCCCCTCCCACCCCACCATCACAGTATCCCTTCCCCTTATCCTGTTCTAACCCCTCTTGAAATTTATATATTTATAAATATACTGGACACTGCGTTTACAAATCAGTCTCCATTTCCAACACAGATTCCCATTTCAGGAAAAAACTCTCATGGAAAGATTTCCAGCAATAGATTTTCTGGAAAATGCCTACTTTTATTCCTAAATGTACAAAATGTTTTAATAGATGGACTACAATTTGATTTCAATATAATGTATTTTATATATGAAGTATGTCAAAGCACTTTACAAAGCAATCAGCTACATTCTCATTGTACAGGGACTCTGTATGCACTAATGCAGTAGCCATTAAGTGTACAATAATATACTTTACATAACAACACACAGTCACAGCCAGCTACATAGAACATGTTTTTATACTGAGAGGGAATTTTAGCTTTTCAACAGCATTGGCCTTCCACCTACAGGAATGCCATGGGGAAGGCAGGCCTACTGTTGGGATATTGGGAAGAAAATAATGAACATTTCCGTGCATTCATATTTCTTGGCTATACTGTATATCAATATCAACCATGCTAGACTGGTGCTGGGTCTGGGAGGTCACTGGGGAGTAGTGCAGGATGCAATTGGAAAAATCTGTTTTGCCGACTTTTTGCAAAATTTCACATTTTATGTAATTCTGTGCAGTTTCTTGAACTAAAACATTGTGTTTAAAACTGGCATTTTTGGTTGAGTTTACACTTTTTTAAAAAAATAACATTTCTGAAATAAGTAGTTTGGACAAAATAGTGCTATTTGCTGAAATTGCACATTTTTAAGAACTCATATTTTTAATAGTGCGTGGTTAGTCATTAAATGGAACTAGCTATTTTGCCAGAGTTTAACGCAATTTCACATAAATTGTACAAATGAGAAATAAACATATTTATGCAACCTCACAAGTGAAATAAAAAGTTTGCCCAGTGCTACTGAGGAGGTGGGTCTCACTTTATAGAGATTTCTTTCCTTAAATATAAATAAGATTGCATTATAAGTCTGTTTATGCTAAAACACAAATTTTTTTTTTTTGTAAAATTATATACAACCATAAATATTGCATTTCAAGATACCTCACTTTACATTTATATGGTAAATATTTTCTATGTATTCTTCCTTCAAAGGTTGCCTGAAATTGAGTTTTATAAAATTTGTTATAATATTTCAATAATTCATTATGTCTCTACACTCATTTCTTTGTTACCTTCACCATCACCCTGTGTAAATTGTAACATGTCAAACATATGCCTTTACTGCCCTTTAATTCAAAAACAGCCAACTCCTTACTGCCAAGCTCTCTGCTTTTCCTTCTAACTGTGTTTATCAGTCTCTGCTTAATGTGCTGTTTCTTGCCTCTGTTTCTATAATTCAGTAGAAACAGGGTAACTGTTATTTAAATCTCCATTTCTTTCCCTTTGCCTTTGCTGCTGCTCTCAATACATCCAAAAAGCTTTAAATGTGTGCTTACCCAGTTTAAAAATGCTTCTTCCTTCTGAGATAACAAGGCTACTGAATCTTGAATTGCTGCCTACTGCTCAGAAGTCAGCTGCAGGGGATTCTGAAATGTGTAGTAACAGAAGATGCCAGCCTAGAACCAAGCAAAATTAGTTTGATGCAATCTACTATACTACAGTAAACAGTAAGTTAACCAAAATGTTTTTGTACACAAAGTGTACATTGGGACCACCCCACACTTGAGTATGGATCCCTTGGTGCTGACTGTTCACCTTTTTAGGGCTGTGGGCAGAGGCTACTTCCCCTCTGTCATTGATCAGACTGTAGCTCTAAAACGTCGGATCTTAGAACACCCTTTCTAGACTTCTGAATATATTCCTCTGACCTCCACAGCTGCAAAATAGTGCACTCCCCCTCTGATTTTTGCTATTTGTTACTCTATGTTAAAGGCATCTGAAAGGAGGGAGGATGCTACTGTATTGTACTTCAGAACTTCTCAGGATATTAACAAAAAACAAACTTTTTAAACTGCTGTTTCAATCATCTGTCCAGCTCAGTCTAATAAAGTTGTTCTGTTTCTTTCAGCAACCTAGGGGTTAACTCATTATATCTTGTAGAATTTCCTCAGAGTGAAAGTTAGGCTACAGTGTCAGATTACAGACTTTGCATCTACAACTGTAAGCTATCCTATTACTATGGGCAGGACAGGTTCCATGAAAGCACACACACACACACACACACGCACAAAATCTCACACACACACACACATAAGAAAATAACTGGTCATTTGGTAGCTCTTTATAGCCCTGTCAGTTCTGGTTCACATCTGAGGTGGGGGAGATGAGACTTTACACTTCAGAGGCAATATTTAGGGAGGCAGTACAGCACAGTGGTTTAAGGCTCTGAGCTGCAAATCTGGAGGCCTGGGTTTGAATCCCACAGTCCCCACTTGCATACTGTGTGACCCTGCACAAGTCATTTAATTTCCCTGTGCTCCCAGGTGGCAACCTGTAAACAAGCTTTCAGCTTTGTGTGTTACTCCTGGTTAACCAGTTTGGGTGGGGGGGTCCTGTCTTTTTTGCACTGATGTGGGAGGGGATTGTCACTGTCTATAATCACAGACTTCAGTTTTAGGGAACATAACCACTGACTCAAGCTCATTTGTAATGGAGTCCCATCTAAAAGTCCTGCATTTCTCAGGGTGAGTTTCTTTTTTGGGTTTGTTGCTTAAAGCAGCAGTATTTATGTCTGTTCCTGATTCGAGACTGTAAGCAGCGTACACCAACCTCTAATATTTAAATTGTGTCCTTTTAAAGATAAAAGAATATAAGCATTTAATTACTTTTCTTTATTATTCTTTGGCAACCTGGTATGGCCCATTAGGTACAGGTACCTGTTTTCTGGGGCTGCCTGGGAGCAGTGAGGAGGCTAAGTGACTTGCTCAGAGTAGCACAGTATGCAAGTGGAGGTTGTGGGAATCAAATTCAGGTCTGTGTGCTTGATGTACTGAGCTATTTACTCTAACCTCTAAGGCTATACTGAGACTTGGCTGGTGTATTCCTTGATTATTGCATGGATCTGGAATTTATGTACTAGACTTTAATGTTTGTTTCCAGTTTATAAATGTAATTTAATAAATATATATATATATGTTTTCCTTTGGTAACCAGGTAAGGCCAATTAGGCACCTGTGCTTATTTCTTGGGACAACCCAGGAACACTGGGGAGATTAAGTAACTTAATCGGAGCCACACAGTATGGAAATGGAGGTTGTGGGAATCAAACCCATGTCTGAATGCTGGATGTACAAAGCTCATTGACAACTCATTACCTAACCGCTAGGCTGTGCTGCCAGCTCCATAACTAGTTAACACTTTAGACCAGGCTGTTAATATCTTAAGGGAGAACTGCCTTGAATCAGCAAACATGCATTTTTGCAGAAGTAGATGTTATTTTTTTAAATACCAGTTCTCATTTTGTTACTGTTTAATCTTAACTGGACTTTTGGTAAATTCAGTGAGTGTTCCTGATTCGCACACATCTGGCATTGACCATTTTAGAACAGTATGATCTTGTCAAGAACTTGCATTGTTGGTAGAATGCATCTGTGTTCTAATTTAGAATTATTAGTTTCATGGAGACATAAACATCATACAGTTGTATTGCTGTCTAATAGGACAATGTATCTTTGTGCCTCACTTTTTTAACTTTGAAAAACCAGTTGGAACTGTTATACATGAGCTGAACCCTTAATATTACATATTAAATATTCTGATGTGGCATAAAGGCATTTTTAAAATTACTATTGCCGTCATAAATGTGCATTTACTGTATATAAAAACCTGGTTTTGAAAAAGTGCCCTTTATAATGCAACAAGTGCCCTTTTTATCTTGGGCACCCTCACCTTTTACAATCTTCTGACACCCCTGTGGGCACATGCACATGCGTACACACACACACACCACCATGTACTCTGACTAAATAAATTTAGGAAGACTGAGTTAGCAGCATGTCAGTTTTGATGACTGTGACTAAACAGCACTATACAGAACCAACAAGAAAACAGCTTTGGTCATGTGGTAGCTCTTCTCAGCCCTATCGGCTCTGGCCGATCGGCCTGTAGTGACTTGCAAGAGGTTACACAATGTGTGATTTTTGGCTCTTATAGGGTATAAACCTTTGATTTCCTAGCCAGTACTCTACTGGACCACACTGCTTTCCATCTGAGTGATAGTAACTTAATTTCTTTCTAAATACTTGTAATAATTTAATAACTGGATAACAACATTTAATGTACTTCCAATCTAGAGACTTGCAGTAAGGTTCTTCAATGTTGCAAATGCTTTTTATAATACATAGCTCAGTGTTGTTTTGATTGGAAATCGATATACTACAAGATGCTGTTGTACCACAGTTGTGATGTTAGTGTAACATATGCTATATATCTACAGGTTCGGGGAAGGATGACGTTACCTGGCACAAGGGACCTAGGTTTAGCTACTCTGCACAGGGGCACCCAAGTAAATCCAACTACAGGAAGCAATAACTGTAATGTCCAGAACCAGAATTGGAATTTTTCAGTGTGGCTTTATTTATTAACTAACTGAACATAAACAAAGCACTGCATGGTCCCTCAAAGGGCTACGTTACTGTATATGCAGATTAGAGGTTAAACACAGTGGTCCATTTGAGGAATGAACACATTACTACAATCGTCTGGCTTTGGATCCACCAGGCACTCAGCCCGGACTTTGCATGCACATTGGATACATAGCCCGACTGGCCCGGCTCCCCTGCCGGCCACTCAACTGACAGTCCACTTGACGAATGAACCCAAACTTTACTTGGAAAGACATCCCATCAAACAAGGAGGCTCCCAAACTGTGGCTTCCCACACCACTTGAAGTCTGCAACTCCTAGAGAGATTTGTTTTCGTACTTCCAATCGAAACTCCCATCAGACAAGGAGTAATTTTCCCATCCTGTGGCTCTCACACCACTTAGAGTCTGCTACTTCTAGAGAGATTTTCAAGTTACACTAACGTCTGGGTACCCACCCCATCACTGGCCAAGTGCATGAGGCAAGTACCAAAAACACAGAAGAAATCCGTAGAGGTGGACCTGGTTACTAAAGATGGGGGGTTTTCCCACCTCCAGCTCCCACAGCCCATACCCGGCCATTTCTCTGGACACACAGAAAACTTTAGACTTTAAAATGTAGATTGAACGGTGGATGACCTGAAGCACCCCCTCTACAGCGAACTTTAAATCCATTTAAAACTTAAAACTGTTGACTGCTCTATTTTTTTGTCCTAGTTGACATAGTCCTCCCAAATAGCAGTCCACATTCATTTCCCAACTGAAGAAAAGAAGTTGTTTGCCCCTTCAAATGGAGCCAAACACTCACCCATTCGTTGCAGGTGCCCCACAGGCGAAGTACTGTAACCTTTGCTGTTATACAAGAACAGACTGAAATTAAATTAGGCAGCTTCCTTCCATGGTGGGAGAAGGGGATTGTCCCTGAAACCCACAGAGAACTTTCCCTACCCTCCCGGAGGGAGGGGGGCACTGAGACCGGGGGAGCGGTCTCCACCACTTTAAAAAGGGTAAAATACAGGAACACTTCCTTTTTCTTAGTGAGAGATCAAACAGCAGACTGAATGCTTCCTTCTTGCTTAAGGACAAACAGAAGACTCCCTTTGAATTTCCCAAAGTTCTAAACTTCACTCCCTGAGCTGGAGATTCCAAAGTGGCTCATACAGCTGCGACAGTTCTATAATGATGTCATCTCTCAAGTCTCAGCTGTGACTGAGGACAGAGTGAGACAGTGTGAAACCCATTTAACTGGAGTTTGCCAAGCTGCCTTTCCTATGCCACCTACTTGGGTCTTTGATTGGGATTCTAGTAACCTCTGTGTAAGGAATAATTTCCTTGACTGGAAAATGATCCTCGTATTTTGCACTGCCTTGGCTGTCCTACCCAGTGCTACCTATGGTGGAGGGAGGGGTGATCAGGTCTCTCCTACCATGTACAAGCACAGGTAGGCAACACTAAGGGCCTAGAGGCCTATAGCTGACATATCAGCCTCTACTCTATCCACTTACTATGGACACCTAGTGGCTCTGGTAGAACCATCCAGAGCATAGCACTGATAGATCAGCATTGCAATCCCTATGGCCGCTCAGGACCACAGCCTGTCTATCCCCCCCTAACCCTCTAGGGAAAACCTATCTGCCTCTAACATAATATCCCAAACAAAACAAAAACCCGGGGACCTCCCCGACCATGGGCAGCCTGCAACTACAACCATTAGCACTAATAACACAGTACGTTTAAATTCTAATTATAGCACTGACGAGGACTGATGAGCCCTCCTCCTCTTCTTGTCTTCTCTTCTGTCTTCCAGGAACACCTGTAAGAAAAGACAAAAAAAAAACACTTCCTAATCTGCATGTACAGTCTATCTAAACAACAACAATGACAACAACAACCCTTACCATACAGAAAAACAAAACACTAAACAATCCCAAAAAATAATTTTTTTTTTTTTTTAGAAAAAGGTAGAAAAAACAGTATTTACAATAATGACATTGGTAACAATACACCTTTTGGGGGGGGGGGATGGAATGCCCTAAAAGTCCCAACTAGTGACTACAAGGCCCAAAGGCCAGTCCATTAAAGAGTCTCTCCTGGGCCAGAGCCCCATGAAGCATAGTTCTTTAAGGCAATAATCCCGAAGGGGAGAGTCTTTGCGGACAGTTCACACACTGTTTGAAGTCTGTTTTGTGGGTGTATTGCAATGTCATAAAGATAGAATAAAAATATTTTTTCGGACTTACCAGCCTCTCGAAGTATTCGGATTTCACAAACCTGGTCCCTTCCGAAGACTCTCCCTGGCAGCATTTCTTCTGATACAGCTGGGCAGACATCTTCCCGGAACCCACAGGAGTGCACATCTGGAAATAGCTGGGCTGATGTCATAACTGGAGAAGGAACCTTAGAACAGGAACAAAAGGAAAAACAGCTGGTCCGGTGTCATCCGATTACCAGGCGATGAACAGGAAACAGCTGGGCTGGTGTCCTCTCTGGATCTGAAGTCATCTGGTGGTGCCAGTAGATGGTTGCTGAACAGGGCAGTACATGGTGGACTGAAGAATATGGGGCACCTGATTCCTTGTTTATTCATATTGGCAGTTCAATAAGGGCACTTCACAGTCTAGATGTGGCAGTATTGACTACCACTGCTCGGCTCTCCATTTTGTAGGCACGGGATTAATTACTGGGAGGTCCTTGCACTGAGGCCAACAGTAGAGGGGGTCAGGGTCTTGAATTATTACTTCGTCTGGACACACATAATTCACACAGTGGAGACTTCACATCCCTCTCCATCCACTATTCTCACTCTGTCCATAAACAGTGTCCTGCCTCTCTTCCACTGTGTATACTTTTTGTGGAACAGTCTATTCTTTACATGCTGGTTAGCCCCAGGATGCACATGTTTCATTGCTTCATCCCAGATCCAGGATTTCCTGCAGTTCTCAATCTCCTCCCAGACTCTTGAGGAAAGGTAGGAAAAGTCATACCAAAGATTTCATTGGCCTTTCTACGAACCAGTCTCTCCTCTTTACTTGCTCTGGTCAATCTGAGACCGCTGGCCTGGCTTGGGGGTGGCCAGTCCTGGTTCTGCCAGCTTCACATCCTCAATGAAATTAAAAATGGATCCCTGACTTCTTCTTCTTCTGGTGAAGCCAGGGCAGTGACATCACCACCTTCTTGAACACATTCCTCTGAGGCAAGATCTTGAGGCTGTGTGCCCGTTCCTTTCTCACAAGGCCACATAGGTTCTCCCTCATCTTCCTCTTCACTGAGGATCTGAGCCCAGGAGTGAGCAGTAGTTCTCACCCCCAAAACTATCCATTCATCACTGGGAGCGGAGGTTGACACCTCCCATTCAAAGGCCTCCCGCATCTCATCTTCACCTTCAAGACTTGGGCTAGGCCCCCCCACCCAGGGGACTATTGATGCTTTATCTGAACTTGCATTCTGAGATATAGCATCCCATGCTTCAATTTCAGCTTCAGTCTCTAATTCTGCACTCTCTAACTTTGTGCCACACTCCCCCGGGGGACCTTCCTCCACAGGCTCTGCCTGATGCTGTGTGCTGCCAACTGCAAATTCTTGAAGTTGTGTCCATGTGGAAGCCAAACGAATTTGAGGTGCTTTATACAAGCCATATTGTTGTAGACATCCAGCACAGTAAGGAATCATGAAGACATCCCTTCCAGCACTCAAGCACATCTGGCATACACGCACTGGATAATTAGGAATTGCCACATCAGGAGGGAGTTGCCCTCTATAGCACCAATTTTCAATATCTCTCAATCTATTTACTGCTGCTGTTACTGCAACCTGGGCATGATCCGGGTAACGAGCTGGTCCTGAGGCCATAACTGCAGAAAACAAACAAAAGTTCACTGTAACTGAAAGTCCCACTTTAATGAACACACTCTGTAGCTTTAAAATGGCTCCTCTGCTGCTGTGTTTACTTTACTACCCCACCCTGTAATGGTGGCGGCAGCACTCCTGTGCATCAACATTCAGACTCTGGGTCAAGCCACTGCACACCTGATTTACATCAGCTACTAATAACTTTTACTCAAACTGCACAACTTGCTCTGTTCTGGCTGTTCACACATTTACAGGATTTTCCTTGGACTTTTCACATGCTGGCAACATTCATTTAATTACAGTCCATTTTAAAACTTCAGGTTTCAGCACAGGATTGCCTGCTTCTACTAGTGTTGCACTTATTTTACAACCCACAGTCTCTCTCTCTCTCTGGCTGAAGACTTTAAACTGAGGCTACTTTCATTGCTATGCACACATTTAATGGCTTTACAGACTTGCACTTGCCAGCAGGACATCATACAATCACTACTTGCAAAGCGACTATACAGCTGCACACACATTTTATATGGCATTCTCTGAAAATCACTGATTTGAGCAGTTTTAAATTGTTTACTCACTGTTATTGTAGCAGATTGCTGCGATGGGGTAAAACGGCCTGCAGCCAGATTTTGAAGGCCTCAGATTGCAAACGGGCGGGCAGTCTCTGTGATCGTAGTATTAACCACACAATTCACTGATCCCACGATCGATAAGCGGGTTGAGCCCGATTTTTAACTGGAAAGTCACTTTTTTACTGTTTACAGCGCTTTGACACTTCACGAATGCTCCTCCACTGCCAGTACACACACTACTCTCTGTCTCCCTCTCAAATGCTGAGGCAATCACAGAAGAGCTGGCTGAGGGGCGGGACTAATGGCAAACTGACCAACCACACGATGCCAGGCAAATGAGCCTCTTCTTCCTCATGAGGGCTCCTCTCCTCACGGCGATCGTCGAGCAGGCAAATTTAAACTGAAAAGATGCACTTTTTTTTTTCAACTGACTCCACGGCAGGAGCCCATTTCAACCATGTAACATTGCCATTAACTCTGCAGTCTCTAGTATTGCACAGAAAGCATTTCAATGTCCAGGGCATAATTTCTGTTGCTACTCTAGTTTTCCACACTTTCCTTCACAGAACTTTATTTTAAAACTGACAAATGCTGCAAACTATGTTGATGCAGGACAAGGACACACACTTTGGCTTTACAGCTCCTTGGTAAACAGTTGGCATTTTTTAAACAGCAGCACAAGATTCACAGCACACAGCACACACTAGGGAAATTGCTTCAACTTTTTGGGCTACCGACTGCCAGATAGCCAAAACGTTAGCCTACTTGCCCAAGCACCTTCCGTCCCAAACAAATCCAAAGCGGTGCCTCCATTTTTGTAACATATGCTATATATCTACGGGTTTGGGGAAGGATGAGGTTACCTGGCACAAGGGATCTGGGTTTGGCTAATCTGCACAGGGGCACCCAAGTAAATCTAACTACAGGAAGCAATAACTGTAATGTCCAGAACCAGAATTGGAATTTTTCAGTGTGGCTTTATTTATTAACTAACTGAACATAAACAAAGCACTGCATGGTCCCCCAAAGGGCTACATTACTGTATGTGCAGATTAGAGGTTAAACACAGTGGTCCATTTGAGGAATGAACACACTACTACAATTGTCTGGCTTTGGACCCACCAGGCACTCAGCCTGGACTTTGCTTGCACATTGGATACACAGCCTGACTGGCCCGGCTCCCCTGCCAGCCACTCGACTGATGGTCTACTTGACGAATGAACCCAAACTTTACTTGGAAAGACATCCCATCAAACAAGGAGGCTCCCAAACTGTGGCTCCCCACACCACTTGAAGTCTGCTACTCCTAGAGAGATTTATTTTCATACTTCCAATCGAAACTCCCATCAGACAAGGAGTAATTTTCCCATCCTGTGGCTCCCCACACCACTTGAAGTCTGCTACTCCTAGAGAGATTTATTTTCGTACTTCCAATCGAAACTCCCATCAGACAAGGAGTAATTTTCCCATCCTGTGGCTCCCCACACCACTTAGAGTCTGCGACTCCTAGAGAGATTTTCAAGTTGCGACCCACATCTGGGTACCCACCCCATCACTGGCCAAGTGCATGAGGCAAGTACCAAAAACACAGAAGAAATCCGTAGAGGTGGACCTGGTTACTAAAGATGGGGGGTTTTCCCACCTCCAGCTCCCACAGCCCATACCTGGCCATTTCTCTGGACACACAGAAAACTTTAGACTTTAAAATGTAGATTGAACGGTGGATGACCTGAAGCATCCCCTCTACAGCGAACTTTAAATCCATTTAAAACTTTAAACTACTGACTGCTCTATTTGTTTGTCCTAGTTGACATAGTCCTCCCAAATAGCAGTCCACATTCATTTCCCAACTGAAGAAAAGAAGTTGTTTGCCCCTTCAAATGGAGCCAAACACTCACCCATTCGTTGCAGGTGCCCCACAGGCGAAGTACTGTAACCTTTGCTGTTATACAAGAACAGACTGAAATTAAATTAGGCAGCTTCCTTCCATGGTGGGAGAAGGGGACTGCCCCTGGAACCCACAGAGAACTTTTCCTACCCTCCCCCCTGGAGGGAAGGGGGCACTGAGACTGGGGGAGCAGTCTCCACCACTTTAAAAAGGGTAAAATACAGGAACACTTCCTTTTTCTTAGTGAGAGATCAAACAGCAGACTGAATGCTTCCTTCTTGCTTAAGGACAAACGGAAGACTCCCTTTGAATTTCCCAAAGTTCTAAACTTCACTCCCTGAGCTGGAGATTCCAAAGTGGCTCATACAGCTGCGACAGTTCTATAATGATGTCATCTCTCAAGTCTCAGCTGTGACTGAGGACAGAGTGAGACAGTATGAAACCCATTTAACTGGAGTTTCACAAGCTGCCTTCCCTGCCTACCACTAGGTCTTACTGGGATTCTAGTAACCCCTGGTAACAAAGGGGTTACATTAGAATGGTGTTACAGCATAGCAGTGATGTTACTACTGTGGTGCAATAACATACAGTACTGTGTGTATTGAGATTCCTCATGCTTACGCTACAGTGTAGATTCCTCATAATGAAGATATCAGCTATGTTGAAAAAACTTCAAGCAAACTGTTTTGTTAAAAGAACTACTAAAAATGCTGCCAGCTTATGTACCAATTACTTAAATCCCATTAAACGTTTTCAGTTATATCCTGTTTGCTGTTTTTTTTTTACTACAGTTCAAGACATAATTAGAAAGAAGGTACATGAATTAAAACAAACATATACTATACCAAATAATATATGTGCAGCCATGCACAACAAGGTTAATGTTTCCATCATGGGGTGAGATACCATCACAGAGACCTCTCAAGTTTCTACTCTTGAAGTCTCTGCTGTCATCTCACCCCACCGTGACAACACAGCCTTGTGAATGGCTGTCCATACATGATTCTCTATGTGCTATTTCCAAATCAAGCACTGATTATTAAAGAAAGTGAGTATTTTGAATGTTTTCCCAGCTTCCAGTGGATGGTGAACAAACTGGTTCATACTTGGTTCAAGTCACAAAACACTTGCAACAGCACAAGGGCTCCACAAACACAAAATACAGCTATGTGCACTGCTGCAACGTTAAAAATAATTTTACTGTATCCAAAATCACAAGCAAACAAAAGTGTGGCATGTAGTGAGAAAATGATGAATTTCTTTCTTTCTTTATTTATTGAAATGTTTCACCAGGAAGGTACACTGAGTGACAAGTTACTCATCTTCCAGTGCGACCTGGGTGGAAGGGGTACAACAGAAATGTGACAATTAAACATTCAAGTTACAAGATCAACATTAACATACAGTTGTAAGGCAGGTGTTACAACAATGTTGCACGCACTAGGTAGAAAGAGTGTATAATAGGTAGAAAGAGTAGCACATAGAGGGCAGGTAGATAGTAAAATACATGGCTGAAACTGTTATATGTATGGCAATTGTGTTTAACACTTAACGTTAGTAGTTTATATATTTTTTACTTCCCCTGTTATTGACCTTTGCAAAATTGTGTGTGTGTGTGTGGGGGGGGTAACACATAAACCTGTTGTGTGTATGCAGCATGACAACCAAATAGCAAGCAAGCAGTATACCTAGGGAATTACTGTGTCAGGAGTCAAAGAAAAATTGGATTTACTTTTCATTTGCCATATGAGTATGGTGCTGTTCAAAAGTGGGATATATGCCACATAAAAGGAACTATACCAGATGCCAAATAAAGCCCAGCAGTAAGAGCGGACAAGAAAATATTTGCTATTTTCAATCATTTCCTGGCACTGTACAGAAAGAACATAACAAAAATACAACACTATAGAATTTCAGATATAACTTTACTTATTTCTCTTTGACTTTCAAAAAGAATCTGTCTCCATCTGACCTTACAATTGCTGTGTTTTGTGACTTCACAGTCTGTTGTCATAGTAAGCACTATGATACCATTAACAAAGACACTATGAGGTCAGCTGGGGACAGTCAAATTGTTTATAGAGATTTTTTGGATAGACTACTGTAATGCATTATAAACTTTGGAATAGGCAACTGAAAAGTCACAAAATATCCCCCTTTTATATGCATGGGGAATCATTATCCCTTCTTGAGCTCCCAAACTAGTATCTAGTTTATCGGCAGCAAATTGTAATTCAGAGCAGAGGTATTATTTATTTATTTAGTGTTTGTTGACCGCGAAAGGAGGGCTAGGTCATTCTGCCTATTTTCAGCCTTATCCTGGGGGGAATTCAGATAGAAGCCAAGTGAAATTCGACCACATTAAGCTGTTGGTGACATTTTTAGTGAATGGAGGAAATTTGGCCAGGACACCAGGGAAATTCCCCTACTCACTGGTGGGGGGAGACTCTGTCCTCCTGACTTAGAGCCAAGATGGCCGACAACTTGCATGTGGGAGAAGAGGTAGAAGGAATGGAGCTTGGAGAAGAGAATGTTAACCCTGATAATGCTATATCTATGGATTTACCAACTAAGGACATTGTGGAAACAGACATTGTGCAAGACCAGAATATACCTAAATTGCCCTCAGAAGGTATAACGGATCTGAGTAACTATGAGGATGACCAAAATGGTACAGAAGTGTTAAATATAAATCTTTAACTCTCAAAAATAAAAGTGCAAATGGAGAAGGAAGACTGTTGTTACCATTATAAAAAGATGCAGCTTGAGAAACGTTTGGGTAAGCTGCAGACTGACAAACAAGAGGGCCTTGTCATTTCAGCTCAGCTGGCCAATTATGACACAGCAGAATCAAAGGCTCGGTCTGCTAGTTGGGCTGCGGCGGTAGAGCAGGCTGAAGAAAATGTGCAGAGGAAAGAGTTACCAGTAATTGCGTCAGGAATGGCATAAAGAGGAGAGCTAACTACTGGCCTAAGACGCACTGCAGATGACAAACCATCAGAGAATCAGCCATGGTCTGTAGAAGGTGCACTGGAAGCAGCTGGATGGGAGCAGGATGCTGCAACGGGGAGCTGGATTTCAGGTAATAAACCGTTGCAAATGCCTAAACTACCGCGAAGCAATGTGAGTCGACTAAACCCGATACCAACAAATTCTCCAGACACAGAGGTACCTCCTGAACTTTCTTTAACCCAGAATGCTAAGTTACAATTCTTAAATAAACAGCTACAATCAGTAGACCCATTATTGCAACAGCCCAGGGGATGCCCTGAGGCAAGTACAGAAACACCGCAACTGCCTTTGAACAGAATAAATAATGAGGCTCCTAAAACCTGCTCATCGTTGTTTAAAACTCCAATTTTGCGTGCTAGGAGGCACAATGCGGTTAGGCTAACTTACACAGATGGTCAATCTGAGCATCCTGACTGATTATTTGTGGCAAGAACTTTGTTAAAGGATATAATGAAATTCTTTTCAATTGAGATATACGAACTTATTCATAGATCTGGAGAGTCAACATTCAATGTCAGCTTCAAAACAGTGGGGGGTTTAAGAGCGCATTTGGATTAAGTATAACCATCTGAGAAATTCTACACCATGGTCCTCCTTTATAGGTACCCCTTTAACCAGGCCTGCAGATAAAACTTTGACTGTGTGAGTGTTTATGATTTAAAGTACTGGTTGCAACAATGCTGTACTATAATTGAGGATCCAGAAGCAATAATGGACTCTGAAAACATTTGGACAGGGGGTCTGGAAAGCTAAACGTATGCTTAAAATGACAGATATTGGTGTGGTGCATCTTCCTAATTCTTTTTTTCTGGGGAGGGACAGAGGTATTTTGTTTTACCCTGGACAGCCGAAGATGTGTTACAAATGTGGGTCAGTTGCACATCTGAACAGTATATGTGATCAGCAACACTGTACTGTATGTGGAGAATCGGGCCATATAGGCTCACAATGTTTAAATGAATGTAAATGCAGCCTTCATGATCAACAGGGGCACATTTTTTAAAATTGTAAATGGCTGGCCCATAACACTAAAGGACAGGCTGATGGGGAAGAGCAGAGGTTATTAATAATCCTTACACAAAAGAAAAAGTCGGCTAGCCACAGAATACATGTAAATCAGAGGCCCAACAACTTAAATAGTTCTTCTGATCCTGTGACTGTAGCTGTTTCTCAGATTAATCTTTTAGAAGTGCAGGACCCAGCCCCCCAAGAAGCAGCTAC
Organism: Neoceratodus forsteri; assembly: GCA_016271365.2. Taxonomy (NCBI): domain Eukaryota; kingdom Metazoa; phylum Chordata; order Ceratodontiformes; family Ceratodontidae; genus Neoceratodus; species Neoceratodus forsteri. Next base: position 1,325,969,731 of record CM028131.1, on the reverse strand, counting down.
CACAAGCAATATACAACCAATGCAAGAATTTTAATGTAAATTCCTGTAGTAGAGGAAGACAATGTCACTTTGAATTAGAAGGAGGTGACATCTCTGGAAATAGATGGTAATGCAGCTACGATGCCCCCCCCCCCATTCCAGTGGGTGAAGAAGTCAGGAGGAGCACAAGACAAACCACTAAGGCAGCTCCCCTGCAGAAACCAAATGAGGTTTCTATCTCTAATAGGTTTGATGTGTTGCATTCATGAAATTCCGAGGCGGAATCAGATGATTCATCAGTAGCTTCATCGATTCCAGAAGGTACTACAGATGCAAAAAGGCAGGATAAGCCAAAAGGTCCACAAAAGAGAAAAGCAAGGATGAAGACCAAACATAAAGAGCAGAGAAAAGGGAGATATAAATAAGAAAGGTAGACTTTCTTTTCAGTTATGCTTGTACCTTTCTCAGTGTATACCTTGAATGTGAATAGCATTCAGAGGCCAGGAAAAAAAGGAAGACTTTTTTTTTTCTTACTTATTTACATTTTGGGATTTTTTTCCTGCAAGATGTTCGCTTACACTCATTAAGAGATATACAGAGTGCTACAAAAGCATGGGTGAGTAGGCCTTCTTATTGGTCCATGGGGCATGACATGTGCTCTGGAGTAGGTATAATGTTCAGACTTCCAGAGCCAAAAATAGTAAAAATGTTTGATGTATTTCCAGGGAGAATATTGATTTTAGATGTGATGATACAAAATACTAATTTCAGTCTAATAAATCATTATGCACTATAGACGAAAGCAGCTAGATGTGAGCTCTTCAGAGCCATACGACCTTTTCTGTGCACTGCACAGAATGTTATTCTTGCAGGATATTTCAATTGCCCTTTAAAGCCAAAACAGAAAAACAATACTGTGATTTAAACTTTCTAGCCCAAATGGTATAAAAGGCCCAGTTAAAGGATGCATTCTATGTCCATGCAAAACAAGATACACATACTTTTCAGAAGGGACACTAAGTGTCAAGGGTAGATTACATTTTTACTTCTAAAGAAGTGAATACATCATCTGCAGAGGTAATTCTTTCTGAATATTCTGACCATTGCATAATCTCAATCAAAACAGGGGTATCAACTGCTATATGGAGGGGTCCTGTTTATTGGAAGTTTAATATATCATTATTGACAGATAGATATATTACCAATATAATTCAGGATTTTTTAGAAGCCAGTAAATCAGTTTTTGTATGCTTTGAAAATCCTGTATTATGGTGGGAGGATACAAAAAAAGATATGGCCCCGATTCTAGTACAGCCACACCTGGCATAATAGCACTTGCGCCAAGTAGAATGGCACAAGTAGCAACTTACGCCAGCAGTTGTGACATGTGCGATTCTACAATGTGGCCTGCGACATGTCGCAGGCCACTTGTGCTGAAGAACTGTTACGCCGGCAGTTGCACCATAAACCCCCTGTGGCATGGTGCTAGGGGATTTATGGCAGCAGTTGCGCCCCATTCCAGAAGGGCAGCAACAAAGTCCCCAATGTTGGGATTCTACAAGAACCCCCGGAGGTGAACTTGCAACATAAGTTACACCAGCTAAAAGCTGGTGTAACTTACAGATGCCACCCAGGGGTCCTGTAGACCCATCAGCAGCCCAGCAGTCAATCCACAGTTGCCCTCCCCCCATGCCCAGCATACCCCAGTGTGTGCTCCCCAGGGCTTCCCACACCCCCTGCCCCCAAAGCATAATATATGTGCCCCGCAGGGCTGCCCACAACCCCGCCCCCAAATCCCCCATGCCTTATGCCCCACAGGGTGGCGCAGTCAACCCCCCACCCTTGTCCCGACCCGTGTCACCACTGCAAATGTCAGCAGTATCCCAGACCAGCCCTGGTAGTCTATGGCCCCCCCCTGCTGTGCCCGTCCACTGTGCCCCACCCATCCCCCAGCTGGCGACTGGCACAGCCCTCTCACCTCCATGGCCAGCCACCAGCTGCGTTCAGTTGGGCACTTACTGAATAGACACACTCAGAAATTAATTTCTGAGTATATCTTTACAGTAAGCGCTCCAACTGAACTCAGTCAGTGGCTGGCCGTGGGGGTGAGAGGTGGGCTGTGCCAGTCGCCAGCTGCGGATGGGTGTGGGGGTGCTGGGTGGACTGGCATGGCTGGGTGGTGGGTGGGGGCCACTAGACCACCAGGTGTACATACAGGATGGATGTATGCCTGTACTGTACATACTGTACAGTACACAGGCAACGGTGTGATTTGGGGACCCACAACAGTGGATAGGGGGCCTCTAGTCCTGTGGGGCGCCGGCAGTGTGTGGGCAATGGGGGGAGCACTTGTGACCTGCAGTTGCAGCTTGCAACTTCCTCATCAGGTACGCCCTCTGTTCAACGTACCTGGCCACGTGTTGCAAGTCACAGGACTTAGACTTGGAGACCCTGCCCCTTCTAGAATAGGGTGCAGGGTCAATGTCACAGTTGCAATTGGTGCAAGTCATGTTTGGTGGTGACTTGCACCAACCTTCTAGAATCGGGCCCAAGGTCTATATGTGCAAAAGAATTAGTAAATTTCATAGTTGGAAATTATACTTTAAATATTTACAGAATAGGAAGTTACTTCAACACCTAATGTCAACTTCTTATGAAACAGGACAGAATTTGACTGAACAAATTAAGTTAGTAAAGGTAGACATGATGGAGTATCATTCTTCTAAAAGTAAACTGCTGCATCACCAGCAGCAATATGGGATAAAAGGAAAAACAGAACTGATTTGTCCATTTGAAGCCTGTATCAAAAAAATCCAAGCAAAAGATATGTCTTCATTAATTGATAAGGCAGGAAATGTTCTAGTAGAAAAGAAAGCAATTTTAAAATTAGTTTCAGAATACACTAAGAAAATGTATGCTCCCTTAGAAGGTGAAAATAGAAATATACAGGATTTTTTTAATGATAAACAAATCCTGAAGCTTGAACAATCAGCAATAGAGGCTTTAACACAACCCATAAAAGAACAAGAGGTTAAAGAAGCACTATCTACTTTAACAGGGGGAAAAATTCCAGGGCCGGATGGCCTACCAAATGAAGTTATTAAACTCATGGGAACTGTACTTCTACCTGAAATAACTATGGTATTTAATCATATTTTGGATACTAACCAGATGTCACTTTATATGAACATGGGTGTGCTGATGTATGTATATAAAAGAGGGATGAAATCTGATATTAGGAACTGGAGGCCTTTAAGTCTATTAAATTCAGACTTTAAAATACTAACCAAAGTACTGGCAAAGAGGCTGGTATCTGTAGCAAATACAGTTATTTCACAGACACAAACTTATGCAATTCCTGGCAGGCAAATTCAAAATCACATAATATTGATTAGGGAATTGGTAGAACTAGGGAAGACTGGGGAAGTGGATGGTTTCTTAATCTCGCATGATCAGGAAAAAGCGTTTGATAGGGTTAGTCATACATATTTATGGGACATTTTAAAAAGATATTGTATTCCAGAAACAGCAATTAACTGGTTGAAGTGTATATATCATACAGCAACAGTGGTTCCGGTTGTATGTGGATGGAAGGGTCCTTTAATTAGGTTACAAAAAGGGGTAAATCAGGGCTGTCCTTTAAGCCCGATTTTGTATAATTTTTTTTTTATAGATTCCTTATTAAGGAAAATTAATAATAATGAGAAAATTGAAGCAATTAAGATAAGAGGACAACAATTTCCGTTTAAGGCGATTGCATATGCAGATGATATGAACATCATAGTAAGTACCCCATCTTCAGTTGGAGAAATAATAATGACATGTACAAATTTTGGGAAATTATCAGGTTCAGCTTTAAATGTACATAAGTGTAAGGGTCAAAGGTTAAATTATCTGAAGTATAAGGATACCGTGGCAGGTATATTAATACAGCCTGACTTGATAAACATATTAGGCATTGAATTTGGACCTGGAGAGTTAGATATTATAAACTGGAAAACCAAGATAGAGATCGGGAAAGTAAAGGTGGCTCAATGGAATAAGTGGAAAATGGGAAAGAAAGAAAAAAAGGACCTACATGATAAAAACTTATCTTATTTCTGTCTTTTTATACATAAGTTATATATCCCCTCCACCAAAAGTTTTGGAAACTGTACTTCTTGGTATCTTGTTTCTAGCATGTTGGGGAAGTCGTTTGAACCCTTTGAAAAGAAGCATATTATATCTTCTGCTCCAACAAGGTGGTCTGAATATGCCTAATCCTTTTTTTTTATAGTTTTTTCCTGAGTTATAATATTAAACCACTACTGTTACAACAAAGTATAGGGTGGGAGTTATTACTAAAAGAAAAATGTACAAACTGGATTGATCAGTGGGAAAGGAAAACCCTTAGAATGTTAAAAAGATCTGTTACAGTACCTGAATATATTAGATGCACTTTTCTTAGATTAAACAATGGGGCTTATCGACACAACAGGTGATTACATTGCCTAGAAAACAGTTATATTATTATTTGTTATCCACAATATGTAAGGAAGACATAGTATTTGTTAAACATCCTGTTGAATATAGAGAATCTCTGAAAATATTTTTGAATAATAAGAGAGTACCTGAAAAAATGTGGGATTTGCATCGTTTAACATGTCATGAGAAGCTCAATGTTAAAGCAAATAAGAAACATAAACCATTACATGAGAGGATTTGTAGCAGGTTAAAGTGTGTACAACAAGAACAAACAATACAGCATCTTTTTATTTCAATGTTCAGTCATATCAGGCTTTTTTTTTAACACAACAGTGGGGTGACAATATTTTTAGTCAACTTACACATAATAATCTTATGTATGGGGTATTTGACAATGGTTGGAGAAAATGGCATTTAAGCACCTTACATTGCTTAATGATGATATTTAAATGGAACATCTGGATTATGAGGTGTGTGTACACCCTGCAACAAAAGGAAGGTAGTCATGGGGAACTATATAATAAAATTATGCAAAACTTGATGCAATTATATAAGTTGGAAAAAAAGCTCACTAACAAATGCAATAATATTGGAATTGTGGAAAAGTCTGCCATGGATCACAGATACAGATGCACCAATAACTTAATTCTGTTCTTTATGGTGGTTATTTGTATACATATGAGATAGAGATTTTTTTACATTGGGTTCTTGATGCATTTTGTCTTTCTTTTAGATCTTTTAAGACCATGATTGGATATGTGAACTATTTGAAAGTGTATTGACCTTTTTTCTTTGTCTATATTATGTTGGTTTGATTTTGTAATGATGTACCAAATAAAAAAATCCCCAACTCTTGCGACAGGTGGCGCTGCTACTCTGCTGCAGGATAGAGGTTCCCAGTCCAAATCAGGACATGGACTGTGATGGATGTGTGCTGCAAGCTGCAGGCACTGGAGATACCAAAAAAGCAGTGCTATTTAAAGACATTACGAAAGAGACTGAATCTGCCTCTCCAGAAGAAACAGAATTGAATTTTGGCACGTTCCTTTCTTTAGTGGAAAAACAGGAGATTCTTCGACTGGAACTGCAAAAAATTGAAAGTTGTATAACTCATGACCAAGACGTATCGGATGAGGTTGGTAAAAGAAAACAATTACCGGAAAGCTCTCCTAGTCAGTTTACCTCTCCCAATTCAAAAATCTTTGTTTTCGGTGCACCAAGAGAGGAATCTATACCAACAAATTTCTCCACGACTATGGTGGAAGTGGGAGAGTTACAAACTGAGTCTGACATCATGTAATGGATGCCAGAGAAGGTAATTGAGAAAGCGGGATGGGTTAGATCTGAAATCAGGAGCATGGATTGCTAATCTCCCAAATCTAGATGGTAACCCAATGGAAGGCAACAGCTCCAATTTACAAACTCACACGACTGAACCTGCTGTTCCTTTTCAGAATAAACCATGTGTTTCTGATACACCACAAGGGACTAATGTAAATGTAACGGTGCAGAATGACCTGGCTTCCTCTTCCCAGGCAAAGGGGCGACAACAAGAGTCAGGTAGTATTACTATTTCACCTTTGGAGTCTCAAACTGAGATTTACTTTGATGCATAGCAGGGTGAGGCTGAACTAGGGAATTCCAAAGAGAGAGGGAAGGAACAAGAAGAAATACAGGGTGAGGCGGTCCCCCCTCAACAATCTCCTACAGATCAAAAGTCTAGACAGCACTATCCTAGTTCCTTTCATAGTCAAATAGAGTTGGCAAAGAGATGACATGCTATATGTCTACATTATTTAACTAGGATGGCTGAACCCCCAGATAGGAAATATGTGGGGCAACTATTGACAAAGCAGTCTTTGGGTTTTACTCCTACTGACATATATGCCTTCATACACATTGCGGAAGAGCATACTTTTGATATCAGTTTTCATTCCTCAGATCTGTTGGAGCGTTTTTTGGGCAAAATATACCTTGCTGGAAACAAATCCCTTATGGACCCCCTTCCAGGTCACCCCTTTAATGAAACAAGCATTTCAAGTCATAACAGTTCTTTTCCACAGTGATGGGGTGAATATCATGGGCATCCTGTTTTGGTTGGAACAGCATTGTGAAGTTTTGGGTACCCCAGACCCCATTCTAGACAGCAAGGGTTTATGGAATGGGGGATGGCAGTTAAAAGTTGAAGCTTTTTCAAGCAGGTGCTGATTTTAAACATTTGCCTAACTGTTTATTTATTGGCCGAGATAAAGGTTTTATATTCTACCCTGGGCAGCCACACAGGTGTTATTGCTGTGGCTCTGTGAGATATATTATTACTTCTTGTAACCCTGTTCAATGTACATACTGTGGAGAGTCAGGTCACTCTGGGTTTCACTGTGATAAACAACCAAAATGCTCCCTTTGTGGAGAAGGTCATACCTTCACAGACTGCCCCAAAGCATCTCATAACACAGAAGATGCTGATTACAGCATTCAGGATTATTATCTTTCCAAGGCTTCAAGGGAGGCAGCCAACAGGTCTCACACTTGAGCCCCACCAGAACCTCACCCAAGAAATCTCTATCCCTCGGGACATACATATGCTGAGGTAACCAAGCAAAGAAACCCCATTTCTACTATGGATCCCATGCCTACTGACCCTGTGCATACTAGTACCACCCTTATCTCTGTGACCAAGCCTGTTCTTATTGAAGGACATACACTGATGGAGATTCCTAGATCTCCTACTTCTATGCCACCACCACTTGTGCCTCCTACAAATTTTCAGATCATCCCACACAAAGGTAGAAAAGCTTCTCTACCACCAGACTGATCCATCAGGGGGAGGAATCCCAGATTCCAACCCATATGATGTGTTGCTTTTTGAAGAAGATATGGACTCTGACACTACATCTTACACCTCTTCCCAGCTGGATGCTATATCTGACCATGATTCCTCTGTAGAACCTGTGAAAGCCCCAAAAAGGAAAAAAACGTATGGGCCCTAGATTGAGTTTATGGAAAAGCACTCGGAAAAAAAAAACTATGACTTAACACTTTGCTTTTGAACACTTTGACCTATGATCTCACATTTGCTAGTTTAAACGTTAATAGTATAAGATCTGAAAAACGTTTAGCTACTTTTGCTCTGTTTGCTGATTGTACTATTGACATAATCTTTTTTCAGGATACCAGACTATGTGATGTGGATGACATTGATACCACCTCAACAGCTTGGATCTGGGGCCCTTGTTACTGGTTGGGGGGGGGGGATCTGTTTTGTGGTATAGGTGTCTGCTTTACTAATTCTGATTTCTCACTTACACATTTTGTGGACGTTATTCCAGACAGGGCAATGTCATTGGATATTCAGATATGTGGTGTCGATTTTTGATTAATTACCAGGACCCCCTTCTTGTCTAAACTCCATTGATGCTCAACATAATTGACTCCACTTAGCCTCAATCAATATCTGCAGTCTGCAGAAAAAATTCTCTTCCCTCCAAGGCTGGCTTGCACAGCACTCTCCTGACATACTAGCCCAAACTGAAACCTGGTTTACTGCTGGTATGCCTGACTCTGCTGTGACCTTAGATGGCTACTTTCTTTTCTGTGCTAACTGGCTCTCTAAAAGAAGTGGTGGTTGCGCCTTTTACATAAAAAATACTCTGCAAGCCACCCAGGTTAACTTCCCCCTCCCTGAACAGGAAGCCTAAATTCCTACTATCAAATTGTTCCTTGGTGACCCTGGTAAAATCCTATACCTCTCCTTGGCCTATATCCATCCTCGCAAACAAAAGCCCAATTTTGACATCATACTAGACTACATTACTCAACTCCCCCCAAAAATGAAGTTATCCTAGTAGGTCATTTCAACACCAATTGGCTCTCGCCCTCCTCCTCTCACTTCCTCAACTTGGCCATAGAAATTAGCCTCACCCAGGTCATTCAATCCCCCACCAGGCTAAATAGCAAATCAGGAAATGCTGCCCTTCTTGATCTCATCTTCACCAACAGACCCAACAGTATCTCCCAGGTTAAGGTTCTTCCCAATGCGATCAGTGACCACTCTCCAGTTGCCTGCTGCTTGTCAAATAAAAATCCACCCCCCAAAACCCTCTTTCCAGCAGCAATTAAAATGGGGCTCCCTCTCTTGTCTCAAGTCCCACCTCTGAGTGTGTGACTGGTCCCCAATTGACAGGGCAGAGAGTGTTGATAATGCACTATCACACTTCACTGCCACTTTCAATGCCACGTGTGACTGCTATGCCCCCCTCACTAAACTCCTCACCAAGAAACGAGACAACCCCTGGATCTCTCAGGCCCTGCTCAATATGATGCGACACCATAACAATCTCTGGCACAGAGCTATCGACTCTCGTCTACCAAGGGACAGGCAGCTCTACAGGGAGGCCAGAAATGCTTGCACATGGGCCATCCAGCAGGCCAAATCATCTTACTATAAAGCAGCCCTTACCTCCTCCTGGGGCTCTGCCCATGATTTTTGGAAAAATATTAGAGAACTTAGTGGAAAAACCATCTCCCTTCCCCCGCTCAACTAGCCTCTGATGGGCTCAGTACCCAGAAACCTCTTGCAATAGTGAACATACTAAACGCCATTTTCTCTGACCTCAGCGCAGTCCTGCCCCAAAATTTCTTTGACCCACCCCCTGCTCATCCCCTCCTCCTCTCACCTAATATACCCCTTTTGTCTTCATACCATGTCACCCAATCAAGTCAAAAATACCTATCCATATTTATGGCCAAGTCCCAGCATAGCAATGACTCCTGGACTTAAAACTCCTATATCTCACTCTTGACGAAGTACTCCTCTCTGTAACAAAAATTCTCAGTAAATCTCTCTGTCTCAACCAATTTCCATCTCTATGGAAGCAAGCTGTCATAACCCCTATCCTAAAGAGCGGGGACAGAACCTCCCCCAATAATTATAGACCCATATCAATTCTGCCCCCCCAAGGCCTTAGAAAAATTGTTTCTGATCAATTCATGCACTACCTAGCTGAACATGACCTCCTCTGCCCTGAACAACATGGCTTCCAAAGGGGCCATAGTACAACCACTGCCCTTGTTGATTTCACCTCCTACATCCATCAAGCCCTTGACCATGGACTTGTCGTTGGCTCTGTCTACATAGACCTCACCAAGGCCTTCAATATGGCCAGTCATGCAATGCTTCTCCACTACCTCCCTGCTCTTGGTCCCTTCCTGGAAACCACAAACTGGTTTTCAAACTACCTTACCATCAGTCCCAACATGTAAAAATTGGCTCCACCCTCTCTGATTCCCACTCTGTCCTATCTGGTGTCCCACAAGGCTCCATTCCTGGCCCCCTCCTCTTTAGCATGTTTCTGAATGCACTACCTAAAGCTTGCTCAGGTAAACTCCTCATATGCTGATGATGCTGTCATTGTCGGCAGTCATCAGCACCCCAACTCCCTTCAAAGCTCACTCCAAAGTTATTTCTCAGAAGCCGAAGCCTGGTTCCAGGACCATAGGCTTATACTTAACCACAAAAAAACAAAGGCAATGATTTTCACCCACCACCAGATTTCTCACTCTGGGGCAACCCTTTCCATTGTCAACTCACTGGGAGACACGCTAGGACAGGTAGACTCTTTTAAATACCTGGGCATAACCTTAGACACATCTCTCTCCTTTCATAAACATATCCAGCTCTTGTCCACCTCTCTAAACATCCATCTTGGTCTCCTCTACTGCCTCAAGCATTATCTTCCCTCGAAGCCCTCCGTGTGGTTGTGTCTTCCTCTATACTCTCATCCTTGGGCTGCGGCAATGTTATATATGGCTCCACTGACCAGATAGCATTAAACTGCCTCAAAATCACCCTGAACAAAGCCTGTCACCTCATCACAGGCTGTGACAGACTAACCCATACCTGTGAACTGTATAGACAGTCCCAACTGCTTAATTTCAACTCGAGGCTTAAATACCATACCTGTCTCCTAGCAAGGAAAATACTTCTCAATCTTACTTCCTCGGGGCTCACCCTTCTACTCCAAACTGCCTCATTAATCAGAACCATGAGAACTGCTGAAAAGACTCCCATAACTGCTGACCTATAAGGCCCTACACGATCAGGGACTTGCTTACCTGAAAGATCTCCTTTGTCTCTACTGTCCCCCCCCCCCGCTCTCTCCAATCCACTGACAGGGGATTGCTAGAGGTTCCCAGGGTTCATTTAAAAACTTCAGGGGCCAGATCTTTTAGTTTTATGGCCCCAACCCTGTGGAATTCTCTACCTCATCATGTGCGAGACTGCCCGACTGTCCAAAGCTTTAAGGAAGCTTTAAAAACTTATCTTTTTAGCAAAGCATACAATGAATTTTGAATACTGCTGTTTAGTTTAATTTTAATATTGTTTTAATTATTTATTTTTTTATCATGTATTGTACAGGTGCCTCGGTTTCAGAAAGGCACCTTATATAAATAAAGATTGAATTGAATTGAATTGAATAACTGTCCCCTACTGTAGGACCTCTCTTGGCCAAAGGGCTTTTATGTATAGGGCACCTAAATGGCTCAGTGAACTCCCCGCACCCATCATCTTTGGAACACAATTAGGTCCTTTCAAGACACATCTCAAAAACATGCTTTTCTCACTGACATGCTGTGACTGTCTGCAATCTCTCCCTCCTCCTCCTCCTCCTCCTCCCAGTTTTCCTAAATTGCACCCTTCCACTTTCAGCTTCCCTATCCCCCTTCCCCCCCTTTTACTCTCCATATATTGGACTTACATGTATCTCTTGCTGGGTCTCTCTGCTTATCTAACACTTGACGATGGGCCTGCACTGCCCTAAATTAATAATTTGTATTTGATATCGCTGTATGACTATTTCCTATGTACTCTTACTACCCTCTGTAACTTACTATGTTTTCTATGACATGGAACCTTGGCAAATGAGTCTATGACTCAAAAGTGTATTTCTGATTGTTGTAATAAATAAATAAAATAAATATATGTCCCACAGGGTAAGGTAGCTCAAACTGATTTATTAAAACAAATTAGGCATTATTCATATACTAGCAAAAATATCATTTTAAGGGGAGACTTTAATATTAGTTGATTCTCATCAGACAAAACAGGTACCACAGATAAAACTTTTTGTGATGCGGGTTTTCGGAATAACTTATTAACACAAACAGAGCTTCAAGATGTTTTTTGAAGGAGATGAAAGACACTTCCCAAACTTTTTTTCAATGTCAGAAAGCTACCCGAGTTGATTATTTTTTATAACTCTGACTTTCCTATTCAAACATCAAAAAGTTCAGCTAGTAGCCACTTTGGACCATGGATTGTTAGCTATGACTATCTCTAATTTTCAAGACACAACAAAGGGTCCAGGTTATTGGAAATTAAATTTATCTCTACTTGATGATCCAGAGATTTTGAAAAGTTTTCATGCTGTTTTAAATGCCAGAAGATCAGTTTATTTTTATATGATTCACTGTGCAACTGGTGGGAAGATAACAAACAAGATATCAGGGATTACTTTCAAAAAATAGGAATAATTTTAGAAAAAAAACAAGATAGATATTGGGACTTAAGGAAACAATTACTTCCATTACAATCCTTTCGAACTCACAGGGATCAAATCTCACAGGAGCAGATAGCAGACATTAAAAATTAAATGTCCACTATTCAATATAACAGGATGAAATCGCTTGAAAGAGAACAAATATTTGTGATGCAGGGGAAAAAAGCTTTTATGAATCCTTTTGACTGTTGCAATAGTCAGAGGCATAGGAAAGATATAAAACAACTTAAAAAATGAGACGGGACCATACTCACGAAGGGCAAAGACATTTTACAGGAAGCTGAATCTCATATTTTTAATATGTTTCAAGCAGATCCTGTTTTGCCGGACGGATAACTGGTTGTAAGATAGCAGTCTTCCTGCAGTTCCAGAACAGTATTTTATTTCTTTGATGGCCCCCATTACAGTACCAGAACTAATCACTGTAATCTCTAATTTACATAGTGGGAAGGCACCTGGCATAGATGGTTTGCCAATAAGTTATATTTACACACAGGACACTATCTTGGGATGGAATTAACACACATGTATATTGAGTGTCTCCATCTTAGACATATTCTAGACACCTTGAATATAGGACTTTTAGTCATATTTTTTTTTTTAAATGGGAGACAGGAATAACTTGACTAACTGTAGACCCATTACATTATTAAACACAACCATAAAAATTCTTACTAAAATTCTTAGCAACCATTTGAGTATGGTTCTTCAGGAGATCATACTCCCCACAAATTCTGTTTGGTACCAGGTATGCACTTTACTGATGGCCTGATTTTAATCTGGGAGATTTTGGAAAAAGGCCTCTCTGAGGAGTTGACAGTTTTTTTAGTTAGTGTGGATCAGGCTAAAGCTTTTGATCGAGTGGCTCACCTTTGTCTCTGCAAATGCTTACAGAAATTTATGTTCCCTTTGCCCTTTATAGAATGGCTCAAAATGTGTTATGGTACGGCCTCAACAGTGCCATAGATCAATAGCTGGATAGGCAAATATTGCAGGGTAGTGAGGGGTATGCGACAAGGCTGTCCTTTGAGCCCTATGTTGTATATTTTATCTCTAGAACCCTTATTGCACAGGATCTCTCATGATGAGAGAATTCGGGGAGCATCTGTCTCTAGTGAAGACATGGAGATCAAATACATTGCTTATGCTGATGATTTATGTTTTCTTTTAGCAGACTTTTCCTCTGGTGGAGTACTGGAAGTGGTGCTGGATAACTTCACTCAGGAAACAGGTTCTAGGGTAAACTTGGGAAAAAGTAAGTGCATTCCAATTGGGACAGAGATTGGGGCACAGAAGTCGATACTTGGTATTCCTATTTCTTTTGCACATTGTAAATTATTGGGAATTTATTTTGGTCAGGGAGACATGGCATTTGTTCATTGGGATTTATTACTCAATGAAGCTCAAAGAAAGGTCTCCCAATGGAATAAGTGGTTCCTTTCAAAAAAAGAAGCATATCTGTATGTTGAAAACTTTTTTACTAAGTATGTTTTTGCATCTGAGTTCTGTTTCTATGCTTCATAGACAATTAGAAACGAGGGTATACAGTGTTTTTTTTTCAGGGCATTTGGGGCCTTAATCCCGTTAAAACAGGTGTCACATATTTGCTGGTAACACAGGGAGGTTTGGGGATGGTAAATCCATTTTTATTTTTTTTCAGTATGTTTTTTCAAACTAACATAAAATCACTTCTACAGACACAAGAGAAAATATGGGCTCCCTGGGTTCTTGACGGTCTAGACCATTGGATACAAACCTGGGAACTGGAAAAGGGAATACCTCATCAAACATCTCTTTTAGGATTACCGGACTATTTGCAACATTGCTTTGGAAAGGTGAAATTGTGGGGTTTAACCAGAATAGAAGATTTGTTATTATCCAGAAAGGACCTATATAATTGTCTTCTACAAAAACTTTTTGGAGAACAGCCTCATTTTGGAATTAAATCAGAGGCGGAGATTAAACAGACAGAGAAAATCTTAAAACAGGCTAGGACACCTATTCATATGTGGGATGTTCTGTGGCTTAGTACTTACGGCAGGCTTAATGCCAAAGATAATCTAAAGCATAAGGAACTGCAGGAGAGGGTATGTCTCAGGGCTGAATTTTGTTTGGTTCAGATTGAGATGATGCAACATTTATATTTTGATTGCCCTTTATTCTTCAATTTTGGATTCAAGTGTATAAACACTGGAATACATCTCCATTTCACTTATTAACTTTGGATATTTTATTTTTAGGTATTTTACGCCACACATGGAAGAAGTTTAATATGGGTACAATTCACCTGATTTTACTTTTTTTTAAATATCACATCTGGCAAACCAGATGTCAGTGGTCCCTAAGAAAACATTATGCTACCCCAGAACAATTGTTTTGGACCATACATGAGGCTCTTATAGCATTTAGAGTCACCAAGAAAAATACCATTCCTCAAGAATTATATAAACAATGGTAGGCTAACATAACTTGGTTGGATTCAGGCTGAGGTTTTTTTGGTTATCCCATTCTATCAGTTCTTTAGGTATTAAGTGAGGTGTTCCTCCTTTATTAATGGTTTTGAGTTAGCTTTTCTTATTAATGAGAGTGGGGAGGGGTTGCATAACCAGTATATGTATTTAGTTTTTTTACAGATAAACTATAATCTTGGACAAGTATAAGATTTCATGGGGAATGTATGCATACGTACTTATTTTTCTTTGTTCTTTTTGTTCTTTAAGGTATTGTTTGCCAGTTTATACAAATGGTTTTGGGTTTCATTTTTTTTGTTTAATAGAGTGATTTTAGACTGTATGATGGAAATACTAATTTCATTTTTCTTATTTGTGTGGTTTGATTTTTATTCCGCATGGCTTACTGCTGTTATTTTGCTTTGTTTTTGAAGTTATAGTAAAAAATTCCTCTACTCTTGTCAGTAGGGGGAACCCTTGGTTACTTTTGGCTCTCTGTCAAGATGGCCACTCCTGTGTGTAGAGTAGAGGTGGATGAAGTGGCCCAAATCTGGTTGGCAGAGTGATTCGTGGATCACGGCAGAATCCACGGAGTAATCTGCAACGCTAAGAGGAGTACTTCACATTATAATGAGGAACGTGAAGTCAATAGAAAACAATGACTTTGCGTTACTTCACCTTTCCCCAACTGCTTCTCCACCAATTTTAAGGGGAAGTACATTGAGAGCAATGAACTTTGCATCACTTTGTCTTGTTATTGAGCTCCAAGGAGAATTTTGCAATGATTAATTGGATTGCTGGTCACTTGGGCTCTAGATTGTTCTGCACAGCCTCAGTTCTGTGTAGTGTGTGTAGTGGTAGATGGAGACAGTTTCCTCTCGGAGCTCTGTAATTCAAATCCTCTAAAAGCTGTTAAAAAAGCCTTTCTGTGCCATCTTTATTTTCTCAAAATTTAGTACATTGATCGTAGGAAATCTTCCTGTGCTCATGTCATCGAGTATTTATTGTTTGTGTGTGGATTTTGAATGTTAATTTAGAACATTCTGTCTGTGTACTGACAGACACTTGAAGTGTGCTTGGGGGAGGGGCGTATCTGTGAGGGAGGTAGATTAACTGGGAGAAAGGCAGTCTTTTTGTTTTGGTTATATTTTTCTTGTATAACTGTGTTAATGTACACACAGTAATATTTTCGCTACGTTTTGACTTTTTGCTGATTGTTGTGGTGCAGCAGTGCATAATTTCAGTTTGTTTAAAATATTTGGTTATATTACTGAAATTTTAAATTTGCTGAGCATTACTTGTATTGTGAGTGTATGTGCGACATGTGCCATCAAATCAGACACATTTTATTGTGCCACACAGTAATTGCAGCAGTGTGAATCTGCTATCCACTGCACCTGCATTATTTTTTATGCACTGTTTTGTGGTATCTTGGTAGTGGACTGTTACTTGAGTGCACTGCCCCCCCACTAGCAAAAGGTATTCTTTTCCAGATTTGGATTTGTGACTTGTGAGTACTGGTTAGGTGGTGTTGTGCCTTTGCATCTGCTTCTTTTGAGTGTGCAGTGCAATCTTAATCTATCTGTGCATTTGCATCTCTTTAGGGCCCAATCTCCATCTGTAACTTAAGTCACAGTTGTTTGTTTGGCTTCCCTTCAGAGTACTGGTGTGGCGCATATCTCGGCATGAAAATTTTACTCCTTAATATGCATTTTTAAATCAGGGAGATCATCACGAGTCACTCACGATACAAATTGTGTTCTTCATCTTCACAGTCACGATTCACAAATTACAAAACTTTAAATTTTTTGGGTTGTAAGTTGCATGTAAGCATGTTTTGTAGTATCTTGGCTTGAGCATTGTAGTCATTAATATGAGTTTTCAAGTCCAGGAGTTTTGTGAGGTAAAGGTCAGGGACATACAGCCATAGGTATTTGCATACAGTTTATTATCATTAGTCATGTCACACCACTCACTCAACATGAGACAAATCAAGTTCTTCATGAATCACAGCAGTTACATTTTTTTTTTCAGTTCTGATGCTACACTGATTGGGAACTGGAGAAAAAGAAAGTCAAGGTGGCTGTGTCTGGGTCTGTTGGTGTTAAATACTCCCTCCTCAAAAAAGTTGTGATGTAGCAGTTCCTGTTGATGGTGATGATGATAACCGGGGGGCATGATAGAAAATATCAAGTACCGAAGGGAATCAACAATGTACAAGAGGGTAGCACCATCCCGAAAAGAGATGTGCATAAGGAAGGGCCCAAAATTTGAAGATAGAGGGGGGACAGATCAGGGGCAACATCAGGAGCTATTTTTTCACACAGAGGGTGGTGGGTGCAAGGACAAAATAAAACTAGTGATCAACGTTCTGATGGGACAGCAGCAGTTGAAGCATCCCCATAATTTTTAGCTGGTGCCCCTCAGTTCGTTTCAACTGCTGCTCAGCATTGTCAAGACAGTGGTTAACAGCCTCAAAATCACTCCACATCAGGCCCAAATCTGCCTGTGTGGCAGGTAGTTGGACAGGATTGCCACTGTCACCTGCTGCAGGTTGTGGTGGTGAAGCAGCCACTTGATCCATGGCCCTCTCTTGCTTCACACCACCAGATGCAGGTGAACACTGCTGCTCCCTCTTCCCTACACCAGCAGGGCCAGCAGGTGCATTACTGCCCTATTCTGCAACCTTGGCCTGCCACTGTAGACAGTGGTGGTTCTGCAGGTGGGTGTGCTGACCACCTATGCCAAGGTAAGTTCCCTTGGGGGCATGACACACCTCCACACCATACAGATTACATTTCACTACACTGCTGTCCCCAGGCAGTATAGTAAAGAACTCCCACCACATAAGGCACAGGCAGGGGAAGGGGGCCCAGGTGTTGTTGGAGCCAGGGGCTGCTGCTGCAGTAAAACTCTTTCAAACATGATTCACTTCCTGCCTTTGTGAAGCATGTGATCTAGACTGTGTAAGCCATGTGATGTGTTTGTGCTGCCTGTAAATTCTCACTCCACCTTTAAAAGCAGAGTGAGCAATGCAAAATCATTATCACCATCATCGCAAGATGAAGTGGCAAAGTAGCACTTTCAACTGGAACTTCGCATACCCATAAAATAACGTGAAGTGGTCTACTTCACGCCTTTTTCACTGGTGGAATTTAAATTTGCTGCATCTCTACAAATAACCTCATTCTCCTACTACAAGGTGAAAGTGAAACTCTCTTTTAAGCATGAGTCACTGCCTGCTTGTCTGCCTGAAGCATGAAACCTACATTGTGTAAGCCATGTGATGTGTGTGGGCTGCCTGTGAATTCTCACTCCACCTTAAAGCGGAATAAGGCAGAGTGCACATCACAAAGTCATAATTACAATGCGAAGTGGTGAAGTGAGAGTGTAAAATGGGCACTTCACGTACCAGAAAACTAAGGTGAAGTGGCCACTTCATGACCACTTTGCTGGCAAAATTTTACTTTGCTGCATCTCTAGTGTGGAGGAGAGCGGATGGATGCTTCTGAGGCTGGGGAGTAGGTCTCTGCCCCTGCCTTGTCAGCATCAGAGATCAGCCCTGTTCCTGATGTTACAATGGAGGACTGCATTTTGAATGTCAGCAGACCTGTGGATTTGGCTTTGGGCTCTGAGGATTGTGCTCAGACTTCTAGCACACAAGGTACGTATACTCATGAACCAGTTTTTGACTCAGTGCTCACAATTTTTAAAAGATAAAATGGAACACCTGTACACAATGCTGGCTGAGGAAGAAGCACAATATTTGTCAAGAAAGGAAAAACTACAGGCAGAACTATTAAGTATCACAATGCAGGATACTCCCACCCTGGTGCCTTGTTCACCTGCTAATGAAACTGACAAGCTCAATCAGGATGACACACCTACATCAAAAGAAAATGCCAGCAGGCATTCAGAAAGCTCCAACTTTGCTCAAACCTTCACAAGACTGTATTTCACATAGCAGTGATAAACTACAGCATACTGCTGACAAGCCTGGTTTGTATTCAGTACCTCTAATTCTTGAAGCAGGTCCTTCTTGACTCAGAGATAATCTGTTCGGAATGGCATGAATGAACCACTCAGGGCTCATTCTAAAATGGACCTCCCAGACAGCCAACAAGCCGTCAAGCACCCAGCACTGGACGGTTGATACAGCAGCATGATGGGAGCACTCTTCTGAAACAGGACAGTGGGTTTCAGGGAAATCCCCTATTAGAATTTCAAACTCACAATACAGACAGCCCAAGATAACTGAGAAAATGACTCGTTGTTGCAGTTCAGCACAAATGTTCTGACTTACAGGAAAATATCACTATCACTGAATCACTTGATTTGGAACTACCTTCTGAACTGCAGCTGATGCAAACCCTTACTTTACATCTGGGAGTAAACTTGGAGCCTTCAACCCCACCACCCCCCCAATTCTGGGTGTTCCACCAGTACAAGCTACCCAAGCTGAAAGACAGGATCTTCCTGAAACTGGCCCCTCTTCACCTGCTACTGAGAAAAGTACTGCAGAGTCTTTACCTCCCAGGGCTATACCACCTGAAGCCCATCTACACAAGATAAACAAAACTAACCCAAGACCTTACGCCTCCTTTTTTCACAGCCCAATTTATCCTGCAAAGTGTCACAATGCAGTCCACCTACATTATAACGGTGGAATGGCAGAGTCTTCTGACAAGGTCTTTGAAGCTAGAACATTGCTTAAAGACTCTATGAAGTTTGTTTGCAAATGAACTTTATACTCTAAAACATGTCTCGGGGGAGACAACTTTTGATATCAGCTATAAAACTACAAATGGTCTCGAAAGGTTTTGGGTAAAATACCACCTGTTGAAGAATATTCCTTTGTGGTCTCCTTTCAGTGCTATTCCCCTTACAAAACCTGCACAGAAGACTGTAACTATATTATTTAGGAATGAGGGTGTCAGCATTAATGACATAATATACTGGTTGAAACAAAAATGCTCAGTTCTTGATACTCTGGAAGCAATTATTGACTTGGAACACATTTGGACAGGGTGTTGGAGAATCCATGTCCTGCTGAAATCTACTGACATTGGCATACAGCATTTGCTTAATAATTTTTTCATTGGATGAGACAGAGGAGTGCTTTTTTACACAGGACAGCCAAAAGCCTGCTTCAAATGTGGCTGTCTGAATCATTTAAGTGGATTATGTGATAAAATCAAATGCAATTTGTGTGGGGAATTGTGACATACTAGTATGCACTGTAAGAATGAGAGAAAATTTAATCTCTGTGAAGATCGTGGTTATTCTTATCAAAGTTGCCCGTGGGTGTCCCATAATCAGCCGGACCAGGCAGATCAAGCTGAATAGCATCTCTATATTACTTTGGCTGAGAAATCTAAATCCTCTACCCAGCTTCCTACCTCTCCTGCTGCACCTGTACCAAACCCTGTTTCTCGTACACAGGACACTGCTTCTCCTGCCCCACAAGAACAGCATTCAGTGCCAGTACATCCCACAGGGGCCAGAACAACTATTACCCTTATCTTCACTTACTACTCCAGGGAAGCAACTGAGTACATCCACTACTGCTTTAGAAAAAGATGTAGTAGAGCCCTTCCAAATGAACACTGCCATTCCTACAATGCTGGAACAAATGCCTCCATCTCTAACCCCAGAACCGTGACAGAGATGGATGATTACCCAGAAGACGACAGACTTGGAGTCAACCCAACCCTAAAGTAACTAAGACAGACACAGTTTATATAACAAACCATCATGAAACACTACAAGAACATTTAGAAGAATCAGCCATAAAGTCTGACACCTCATCCTTGGGCACGAGGTCATAATGCCGCAAGACATTATGTTTCATGGCAAAATCGCACTGCCAATACAGTGCGATTTCTGCCATGAGGCATAAGTCTTTTTCTGTGGAGGGGCTCCACCCCCACACTCCTCGTTATGGGGGGCTGTACCCCAGAACCCCCCTACTAAAGATTCTCAACTCCGGGGGGGGTCAACTCGGGGATTGCACAAAGAAATAGAAAATAAAAGATTGTGGGACTGGGAATCAAACCCGGTCCCAGACGCAGCGCCTGGGTTCCTGCAGCTGTGGCTCAGTCCTGTGAGCCACAGCAGCTGCTCAGAGGAAACCACTCTCAGCAGAGGTCATATCCTCTGCCTGGAAAAACACTATTGGTGCAATACCACATACAGCAGTATACGTGGTATCGCACCATTAGCGGTTACAGACTACGCTGTACCCACTTAGCCATAATGTCATACGCTATTAAGCGTGCGACATTATGATGTGGTAGGTCATCCTTGTGGTCCTCCCTGACTGACCCTTTGTCTGAAATTTAAGACACAGGACCAAATGACACAGCTGTGCAGCAAACGGAAATAAAAAAACTACACTGAAATTGAAGACTAAGACTACTGCCAAAAGAGAAAAAGGCAGAGTAAAGAAAAAGCCATCAAAAACATGAAGACATTATGATTTATCTTTCTAACTTCTATTTACAATGCAAAGCTAAATAAATAAATCTCCACACTTTATTATTAGCACCATTAATGCCAACAGTATAAAGAATTAAAAAATGCTGTATTTTCCCATCTTTTCACCAATGAACCTGGCATTCTTTTTTTGGAAGATACTAGACTGCATACCCTTTCCAATGTATCAGCTACCAAAGAGACCTGGTATATGGGGCCTTTATATAGTCTCTAGGGTATAAAACGTAGGTTCATAGATCTATACAAGTTTGGCAGGTAATTTTACCCATAATGAACTTGCCACCATACTCATTGGTGGAATTTGAACTTAGTATCTCCCATGAATAAATCCAAATTGACCTTAAATAGATCAAGAGTTGAACTATACACTACTTGGGAAGGTAGTTTGTTCCAGGTATTAACTACTCTTTGAGTGAACCACCTGTTTCTTTTAATAGTATTATTATGGGTTCCTTTTAATTTTAAAATGTGTGATCTGGTATTTAATTCAGTTTGTAGTCTAACTAGGCCTATAGTTTCAAATATTGCTGGATCTTGAAATGCTTTGTATGTTTGGCACAGATCACCATGTACCCTTCTATATTTCATTGAATATAGGTTTGTTTTTTTTATCTGGTTTCATAATCAGTTGTTGACAAGGTAGAAATTTTCCTTGTCACTTTACGTTGAATCCCTTCTATAAGTTTATTATTTTTTATTAAACTCGGAGCAACTATAGGTGAGCAATATTCTTAATGTGGTCTTACCAGTCTGGCATACAGTGGAATAATTACATTTTCTTCCCTACTTTTAATATTTCTTAAAATGCAGTTTAATACTCTGTTGGACTTTTTAATCACATTAGTTGAATGGGCATCAAAGATGAACTCATTTGTTAAAGTAACACCAAGGTCTAGCTCCTGGTTAGTCATCTGAATTGTAATATTATTCATTGAATAAGAATAACAAGGGTTATTTTTACCTAAGTGCATAACTTTACACTTTGATTCATTGAACAGCAACTCATTGTTTTTTGACCATTCAACCAGGTGTGTTAGATTGTTTTGTAAATGTATAGCTGAATGTACATCAGATATATTTCCTATCTTACAGTCATCAGCGAACTTTGCAAACCAGTTTGTAGTAGATTGTAGGCTCACAGAAGAAATTAATATATTAAATAAAATAGGGCCTAAAACTGAGCCCTGAGGGACCCCACTTCTAACTGGACCCCAATTAGACAAGTTGCCTTTGACTGAGACTCTTTGTAGGCGACCTGTCAACCAAACATTTATCCAATTAATAATTACAGGATGAATTTTTAATAATGTAAGTTGGTTAATAAGTACATGATGTGAAACAGAATCGAAAGCTTTGGCAAAATCTAAAAATACTATGTCTACTGATAATCCTTTATCCAATGCCTCGCTAACAGGTTCTAGAAAGTAAAGAAGATTAGTTTGACACAATCTACCCTTAACAAAACCATGTTAATAGATGTCTATGTGCCCTAATTCTTCCAGATGGGTAGTAATTCTATTTTTTATTATCCTTTCTAAAACTTTACAAATTACTGCAGTTAGTCTTATGGGTCTATAGTTTTCAACTTGACTTTTTTTTACCACCTTTATGCAGTGGAATAACTATTGCTTTATTCCATAATGGTACAATAGTACTGGTGTCTAATGAATGATTGAATAATAATGTCAAGGGTCCTATTAGAGATTCACTTAAAGTTTTGATAAATAGTGGTGGAATGCCATCAGGGCAAGCTGACACATTCGATTTTAGTAATTTAATACTATCTCTGACTTCCTGTTCAAATATTGGGACAAATGCACAACAGTAGTTATTTTATTAGGATTACTAGTATATTTAGGCTCACACTTATTAATAAAATATTTGTTTAGTTGTGTAGCAATCTCTGTTTCGTCAGTGATAATGCCAACTGAAGTATGTAATGGTCCTATGGGAGAACTATTTTGTTTCAATGATCCAATATAGTTAAAAAAAATATTTTTTATTATCTTTAACATTTGTGGCTAGTTTTTCTTCTTGTATTTTCTTTTATTTTCTTATCAGGCTTTTACATTTATTAACAGAGTATTTATATTGGGATCACTTTGATGCTGTTGGGTGTTTTTTAAATTTTTTGTAGTGTTTCTGTTTTTTTGTTAAGTTTCTTTTAATGTTTATGTTCCACCATAGAGGAACTCTTCTATTTTTGTCATATTTTTTCCTAGTAGAAACCCAGGTATTGATGCAATGTTGTATTTTATTGTTTATTTTGTTCCAAGTTTCTACCAGGTTGCAGCTAGAGAGTTCAGTAGACCAGTTCCAGTTTTTAAGATATTCATCAATGCTATTGTAATTAGCCATATTAAAGTTTTTAATAATGGAACAGCCGGCTAATAATGGAGAATAATTCAGATTCATAGTAGTAAGGATCATATTATGATCACTGTTAGACAGGGGATGGATAACTGTAAACTTTGAATTTGTATTTTCAATATTCAAAAAAAAGAGGTCCAATATATTATTACCTCTTGTAGGTTTTTTAATCAGTCGATCCATATTATTTATTGTCATAATATCCAAAAATAATGTATCAAAACTAGAAATTCCTTTACTGGTTTTCCAATCAATGTTTGGGAGATTGAAGTCACCCATAAGAATGCAGTCTTTATCCAAGAGGTTGTCCTCGATATTAGTTATAAATGATACATTTTCATCTTTATTTAAGTTTGGTGCTCTATAGCCCCAGCGTACTGTAATCGTATGGTTGATAGTAAGTTTTATTTTAACCCATATTAATTCACTTGTATTTTCTTGATGTTGAGTGTTTTCAATTAAGTAACTTTTAAATGTATTTTTAACATATAGTGCAATTCCACCTCCCCTACTGTCTAGACGATTTTTTTTCAAAATTTGTATAACCAGGAATATGGGTAGCCCAGTCATCATTTTTTAACAAAGTTTCAGTTACCCCACAAATGTCTATATTATTGGTGTTCAAGAAAAGTTCTAATTCTTCAATTTTGTTCAGTAAGCTTCTAGCATTTAAGAGTAGAATGTTTAGGTTATTTTCTGTTTGTTGTTTAATATTTAAAAGTTTTGTTTTTCCCAGCTTTGGTTTATTTGAATAGAGGCAAATGTTAAGAGAATCCTCAGAGAAAGGGATCTCCCCCTTTTGTTCTAGTTTAAATTATTATGGATATATGACCATATTTGTTTTCCCAGTAGGTTATTTCCTCTTCTGCTTAAATGGAGTCCATCCCATGAAGAAAGTTAATCTCTGAAGATGAATTCCTCCCAATGAGTTATACACCCAATCTGCTGTTTCATGCACCAACTTCTCAACCAATTATTTAATGTTTTTATGTTATTGTTATTGAATTCTGATGCTTTAGGAATAGGTAAGATCTCTGAGAAGGCAAAACTGCAATCCAGATTGGTAAATTCATTAGCCATAGCTGCTATATCTTTATTAATTTTCCCAAGTGGTTCTTTTAACACATTATTAGCACCTGCCTGTATAATCACAGAAGATTGGACAGTATTGGCTAAGATGTTATCTAGCATTAGTGTGATATCATTTAATTTTGCTCCACTAAAGGAAGAAAGAGTTCTTGATGCCTCATCTGGATTGCAAATTTGTCTGTCTAAATGTTTAACTTGAATCTCCTAAAACAAACAATGTTTTTTTATTACTGTCTGACCCTAGATCCATTAAATCTGACTCACAAGAAGGAAGAGGTAATGCATTGTCAATTAGCGATAATAAGGGGGCAACAATTGATTTATCAGTACTATTATTACATGTTCAGGTGTTGGAATTTTGTTCCACAATATTGAGGTTACTGTTCTAAAATTAATAAATTTGGTAACTAGTAGAGCATTCATATTGGATACAAAGATACATAGTATACTTTATAGATGTATTAATATGTATGCCTCTCATTCTAAATCAGAAAGAATAGATCTATTTCAGGCTGTACAACCCTATGTGGTGTTTGGAGGTGATTTTATTTTTTGCAGTTAGATGTTTTATTGTGTTATAGAGACAAGGCATATATCTCAATACATATATGAGCATTACACTCCATTCAGACTTTACATATTGTAACATAGTGAGGTATTCACAGTTAATTCACAATCCTTAGAAGGAAATGAAAGAAATCACAGAACTGATGTGGGACTGGGTTGGTTACTTACAAGGAGGGGTACTGGGGGGGATCCCATAATCCATACACTATTACTAGCAGGGGGTGGAAGGATATGAGGCCTGGTCATCCATAAAGGAGGTTTTAACATATCCTTACCAAAAGGGTTTACGGAATTGGGGGGTGAGTACTGAAAGTAATGCATGAACGGAGCCCATTTGTCTGAGAAGGCTCTCATAGATGCCATAGCCAAATGAGTCAGCTTAGAAAAGCTAGCCAGATTAGCCATGGCTACTAGCCAAGCCATGAGTGAGGGTACTTCTGTATTCCTCCATCTACGCAAAAGTAACCATTTGGCTTCCACTGAGGCTTGTACAAGCCATGCCAAATGGGGGCTCGGTGGTCTGTATTCAGTGGGCGGAAGCCCCAGGATCCAAAAGCTAGGGGAGGTAGGGACCTTTTGTCCCAAGATATGGGAGCAACATGTAAGTATTTCAGACCAGAAAGGATGAATGGGGCCACATTGCCACAATATAGGAAGTAAGTCTGCTCCTGCCACATTACATCTCCAGCATACATCGTTTGTAAGTAAATTCATTTTCTTTAGTACTACTGGGGTGCGGTACCAGAGGTGTCTTATTTTATTTTGAATAAAGAAACTTCTGAGGTCTCCACAGGCTTTTTTTGCTATTAACCAGCTACTCTGCCAGGCATCCTCACTAAAAGTAAGATTCAGCATATGCTGCCATCTTGCTTTGGCAGGCAGGTAGGGATGGATCTGGTAAGGATCCCTCATGAACTTATAAATACAGCTGGCCAGGCCTTTCTGTGATTGTAGCCAGCTGTCTAAAGGCAGTTTGTTTTGCTTGGCTTTGCCATCATATTGGCATATCACACACGTACACCCTCTTTTAAGCCAGGATGAATAAACATGTCTCATTTGAAGATATCTCCAAAAATCACTTGGGACCAGGTTATATTTCCTTTTCAAGAAAGTAAAACTATCTAGGGTGTGGCCATCCCCCATTAGTATATCTTGTAGTGTATTTATCTGCTTCCCCTTCCAGCCCTCCCAGTAAAGGGGTTTATGGTCAATGGTCCAGCCAGGGTTATTCCATAGAGGGAGGTGTTTCCCCATGTTCAAACAGGTCTTACTTATGGCTCCCACTTGTTGCCAGGCCTTGTGAGCTGCTTTTATTGTGAGCCAAGAATGAATTTGGATGGGAGGGGGTTACCCATGTACCCCACCAGATGGGTCCCATGCAGGGCATTCCTCTCTATTGACTCCCAGGCTGGTAAGTCAGAGGTAGTTCTCTGCAGCAGTTTACATGTGGCTGCTGCTGAGAATGCATATGCGTAGTGTTGGAAATGCTGAAGGCACCACCCACCCTTGTTCCACGGGGCTCGGAGTTTGGCTCTACTATACCTCGGGGTTTTATTGTCCCACAGAAATGTCCATAGTAGATTGTCCAGTAATTGAAACCATTTCTTTGGGATCTCAATTGGTAGGTGGGATAGTATGTAGAACACCCTCGGAGCAATCATCATTTTACTTGCCGCCACTTTCCTGGGGAGAGAGAGAGGTTCAACTCTTTCCACCTTTGAGTTTCTACCCTAAGGCTATCAATTAAGGGAGAAAAGTTAATCTCTGGTAGGGAAGACACATTGACATTTACCCTAATGCCT
Organism: Neoceratodus forsteri; assembly: GCA_016271365.2. Taxonomy (NCBI): domain Eukaryota; kingdom Metazoa; phylum Chordata; order Ceratodontiformes; family Ceratodontidae; genus Neoceratodus; species Neoceratodus forsteri. The sequence continues at coordinate 1,325,942,956 of CM028131.1, read as the reverse complement.
AGATACTTAATACCCACCTTAGCACTAACTAAGCCCACTGCTGAGATATCCTCGGATAAAAGCTGCTTATTTAAGGGGAGGACTTCTGCTTTACCTTGATTAATCCTAAGGCCTTAAATGCTTGCAAAGGATTGCAATAAATTCACAATGTATTCAGCGCTGGTATGAAAATTGTCAGTTAGAATGAGACAATCATCAGCATATAGCAGTGCATAATATGAATCGGGGCCTACCTGTATGCCTTTAATATTTGGATGTTCCCTCAGAGCACTAGCCAGGGCTTCTATAACCAGCACAAACAACATTGGAGAGAGGGGACATCCCTGCCTAGTACCCCTGTGCAATTCGAATGGTTCTGAGAGTCTATTATTAGTTAGCAGTCTGGCCGTGGGAGACGTATAAAGAGTTTTGACCCAGCCCCTGAACACATCCCCAAAGTTATAGTGTTGCAGCATCATATGGAGAAAGTCCCACTCTATTGAATCAAAGGCCTTTTCGAAATCCACCGATATAGCGGCTGCTGAAGTAGGGTTTTTTCCTGCCTTCTGTACAAGGGAGATTAAAGATCTAATGTGATCAGTACTGGCACGGCCCTTCACAAAGCCCACTTGGGAAGTGTGAATCAAACAGGGAAGGACTTTCTCCAACCTAGCTGCTAATACCTTTGCTAGAATTTTTGTATTGGTGTTAATCAATGAAATGGGCCTATAGCTTGTAGGCAGGGTGTGGTCTTTGCCTTCTTTCAGAAGGACTGTAATAATTGCCTCCCTAAGAGTGGCGGGGAGAATCCCCTGTACCCGAGCTTCCTGTAACATATCCCTCAGGGGGTGAAATACTATCTCTGGTATGACCTTATAAAAATCGACAGAGAACCCATCTCCCCTTGGGGCTTTCTTAGGGGCCATCTTTTGAATTGCCTCCCTGATTTTTTGTATCTCTATGGGCATCTCCAGTTGTTCTCTCTGGGCATCTGTAAGCCTAGGAAGCTTTGTACCTGCCACAAAATTTTCAAATTTGGACTTGTCCCAGGTAGTGTGGGGGCTGTACAAGGTTTTGTAGAAAGACAGCATAAGTTGGTTAATGACCTCTGATTTACTATGTTTTTCCTCCTTATTGTCTCGTAATTGGGCTATATGCCTCTCGGCTTGTTGTTTTTTCAGACGGAATGCTAGAAGTTTCCAAGCCCCCCCCCCCAATATTTATGTTTTAATCTTAATATTTGAAGTTCCGCTTTTCTAGAAGCTAGCATATTCAATTTCATTCGTAGGGCCAGGAGGTCATGCAGCAGGTCTGGGTTTTGGAGATTAGTGGGGTCCTTGTTATACAGGCCTTCTTTCTCTCCCAATGCCCTCTCCAGCTCCCTAGTTTCATTTTTTCTCTGCTTCCTATGGTAGGCAGTATAGCTAATGATGCGACCTCTGAGCATGGCTTTAAAAGCCTCCCAAATGGCTGCTGCAGATGCAGACCCATGCGGATTGTCAGAGAAAAGGGTTTTTACCTCCTCCTTAAGCCACTCTTTAAAGTCTGTCTCCTGCAACAATAATGGGTCTAGCCTCCAACTAACTGACCTGGTAGTGAGACAAAGGTCCCATTGCTAATGTCAATGGAGCGTGATCTGAGATATACAGGGGGGGTTATTGTGACATCCAGTACCTTACTTATAATGTTTGGGGAAGTAAACCAGTAGTCGATTTTACTTGCAACTTGTTTAGCTTCACAGAAATATGTATAGTCCCTCTCAACTGGGTGGGCTACTCTCCATATGTCTTGCAGTTTATGCAGGGATAGCAAATCCTTTAAAGCCCTAATAGATCTGGGGTGTGCATCTGGCTTGGAGTTAGAGCTATCCAGGAAGGAGTCCATTGTCAGATTAAAATCCCCCCCAGAAGAATGTCTACTTCCCCTGCCGCTATCTCCAATAGATCTTGTGAGAGTCTGTGAAAGAAATTGGGGGTGTCCTCATTTGGGGAGCAAATGTTAGCTAGTAATATATTTCCTGTGGAGGTACTTACTTTAGCTAAGACCCATCTCCCCCCTTTATCAGCCCTTTGTTCCTGCAAAGTCCATTTTAGGTTTTTGTGGCACAATATAGCTACCCCATATTTAGTTTTATTGGCCACACTGTGGACCTCCCAGCCCACCCATTCCCACCTTAGTTTTTGAGCTTCCATTTGATTTAGCTTAGTTTCCTGTAAGAAGGTTATCTGAGATCTCAGGAATTTAAGTCTGGCAAGTACTTTCTTACGTTTAATGGGTGAGTTCAGGCCCCTCACATTCCAGGAGGTAGTCGTCACCACATCTTTACCTGCCATGACTTTTGTCAGTCAGTAATGCCCGAGGCTCCCACCTAATTACAAGGAAACTGAGTAATCTATATACAGGAAACTTGTCCTTAGAATCAACCCTTAATCCCTTCCCCTGCCTGTCCCTTGTACTTCTGCAAACCCCACATAAACTGCAGATCAGTCCACATATTGACTCTGTAGTCTCTATAATGACTTTTGTTTTTACCTTTCCATGCCATTCTTCTTGTACCACACCTTCGCCTAAGAGACTCTCCCTATATGACCTGACCATTGCAGGTGGATATGGTCCATGATCAAGAGAACCCCTCCTGAGCACGGGGCCTGGTAATTTACCAGGAACCACCAGTTTGTCTATCATCAGATAGTGTAACCAACTCTGCTACTTGACCCGAAGTAGGGCCCTGTGAACCCCCGCTAAACTAACATTAAAGAAAACATCAGGTTTTAAAGCAGTAATCATTAAACCTTAAAACTGAGAAACTGATAACATGATGAAACAGTTAAGACACTTCGGATCAGAGATAGTCCCCCTTTATAACCACTGGGGGGGGGAATGCACACTCTCCACCGGAATGAGCCCTGAAAGAACTGTAGAAGAGAACTTTGCGCTATCTTTCTCCTGCTTATAGTAACCAGGAAGCAGCCTTCTGGGTAAAATTTATACAGAGAAAAAAAAAACATCTCCTGCCCTTTTTTAAACCTAGCATGGTACAAATCAGTGGCAAGCTCAAAGCTCTTAAAATAGTAATAACCGCCAACTTGTGTCACCTAGGTCAGGGAAGGGGAAACCCCTGTCTTGCACCAGCCACCACATGGTGAGACCAGACGGGAGCTATCGAGCTCAAAACAGGCTAGCACAGGCATGCTGCCACCACAATGTGGGTGGGGTGACATCTACCGTTAGAGCAACTGGTGAGGGAAACAAGATTTTTCACATAACCAAACCTTAATTAGTAATAACCACTTATCATGGTTCAACAAAACACCATGGCAAGCTTTAGGCCATCTGGCAGAGGAAGCAGGGCAGGCCCCAAATATTGCCTCCGTGCCATAACCAGCCATATCATAACATTCCCTGGCTGGGTGCCAGACTATCAGGGAAACCCAGACCATGTAAGATTGCTGGTGAGAGGGAGGGATGGGGAGAATAACTCAGCTCCTCCACAGCCATTCGAAGCCCAGTGATCTGGGCAGAAATAAAAAATAGTTAGGACCCCTCGGTCATCTTGGCGGTTGTTGTTCGGCCAACAGCTCCCCATCACATTTGGCCCAGTCTTTACAATGTGGGGCCCAGTCAGGGAGCAGACTCTAGTCCGTAAGGTCTTCTGGCGTTGGGCAGTCCAAGATCCTTGCTAAATCCAGGGCTTGTGGCACAAGGTCCCCCAAGGGTTTGTATCTATTGGACACCTTAACTGATGTAGCTGCTAGGGAGATCGTGCGGTCATCTGACAGGATTTGTAATCTCTGGCGGCTCCTTGATCTGTTCTTCTTGGCCATAGAATTTTTACTTGGGGTATCTCTTCCAGGCTTCCTCAAGTGACCCCGTTGAACTCTCTGCCAGGCCCCCTCTGGTTCTGTGCCTTCCGGTGCAGTACTGGTTGCTATACCCATGGATATCGGTGAGTTCTCCCTGTTCAGTCTATTAGTGCTGCTTGAGGGTTGCGGGGATTTGTTCATGCCCCTGCCTGATATTTGTATGTTTTGCAGAAAGTGTTCCACGTCTCCAGGGTTGCTAAACATGTGAAAGACACCATTCTACTGGACTCTTAGCTGCGCAGGATATCTGATCGAGGTGGGAATACCTAATTTGTAAAGTTCTGTTTCACCTCTGTGTATGCTCTTCTCCTCCTTGCAAGCTCCTGAGAGTAATCTTGGTAAAGCTGGATGGAGCATCCCTGCCATGTCAGTGTTTTTAGATCGCTGGCCAGGTGGAGGTAGCACTCCTTCACCATATACCATAGAAATTTGCACAAAATGGGGCGAGGGCGCTCCCCTGGTTTAGGTTTGGGAGCAAGCGTGTGGTGAGCTCACTCAATCTCTGGCAGGGCCTTGAGTTCCAGCCCTAGCATCGCTGGCAACACATCTTCCAGAAAGGATATCATGTCCCTGCCCTCCATGTCTTCTGGAATGCCCACAATTCTGATGTTCTGTCTCTGGGCTGTATTTTCCATGTTATCCACTTTAGAGAGTAAGCACTGAATCTGAACATGATGTTCCCTCAGGTACCCATCATGTTGTGAGATTTGCTCAGCTTGCTGCTCTATGTCCTTTTTGGAGCCCTCCATCCAAAGAGCTAACAGTCACAGCTCCTAATTTATTTGTGTAGATCACTGCTTTAGTTCCGTAGTGTCTTGCAAAACTTTGCTTAACATCACCGTCATATTTGCAATGTCTTTGGCCATGCTATCAGAGGTGTTGGAGGAGGCCGTTGCTCTCACTGTTGTCTCCGGATTGCTGCCTGTTCGCTGTGCATCAGGGTGGGGACTCTGAAACTCAGGTGGCGCTTAAATCTCGGTCTGTAGTGAGCGTGAGATGCAGCTGGGCCCGGGCTGTTAGAAACGGCATTGACTTGCAATTCTGCCTCCGATTTCAATAAAAAATGGCTTATTTAAAAGTTCTGGTATTCTGACATTGAAAGCTTACTTTTCGGAGTGCCAAACTACCGACTGGACATCGTGGATGGGCTGATAGGGGTTCACAGGGTACCTGCAAGAATTAGTGTGCCACCATATTGGCTGCCAGGCTCCACCCCCTTGGGGGTGATTTTAACTGTGGATTGTCCATTCATGATAGTGGACAACACATTGAAACCAACAAAGTATTTTTGTGACACAGACTACCTGAACACTTTTATAAACACTGCAAGTTTGAAAGATGCATATTATGTCCATACAGGATGATGAGATCTGACTTTCTGTGAAGAGTTCTCAGCTACACGTATTGATTTTATTTTGACCTCTTTAGGATTACCCGTATTATCAGTAAAAATTCAAATAACTGAATTTTCTAATCATAATATGATTCAATTTACAACTGGATGTAATAAAACACTCCCCCAAGGTCCAGGTCTTTGGAAATTTAATTCTACATTATTACACAATACTTTCATCTCTCAAGAAATTTTGAATTTTGTAACAGTTAGGAAATCAGTTTTTGTCCTTTACGATGACCCGGCAATTTGGTGGGAGGATATTAAATCAGACCTCAGTAAATTATTTAAAACCTTAAGTAAGAAGCACAGTCAATCTATGTATTTTAGGTACTTGTCTCAGAGACAGCAATTGCAAAAATTACTTACGTTGTTCTCTGAAACTGGGCATAACTATAATAACCAAATAAATATTAAGAAGGAGATGGTGCAATATCACTTGCAAAAAGCCAATACTCTCTGACAGCAACAACAATTCAGTACTCAAGGGAAATTTGGACTCAACTGCCCATATAAAAGTTGTAAAAATAAGATTCTGAAGAAAAATATGGTAAGTTTTAGTAGATACCAATAATATGTATCACATAGACAATGCTAACATTTTAAATATAGTTACTTACTATTCCTCTATATTATTTCAATCTTATAAAATGGGCTAACAAATCCCAAGACACTGATTGGCTACAACATCATCTGAGCCGTGTCCTTATCAGATGATATTGTAGCCAACCGGTACTACTGCCCACCAACAAGGCAAATGACCAAAAAAATTAATGAGCTCTGCCAAGCATTAACAGAACGTTAACTAGCAGAGCTCACTGAAGCCAACAGAACATCACTCGTGGACAGCACTGTACATTAAATACGACATAGTACTCCATCTGAAGCAAAAAAACTGGTACCTCACATATAGTGTCTTTCTCTTGTCTGCCCCTGCCACCATTACCACCTTTTGAAAAGCGACCGCCACGACAAGCAATGAAAAAGCCAATAATTTTTTTTTAAACATGACAAATCCCGAAAGCGAAAGCCACCATCCAGCCGCACCATTTATCCAACCAGCAAAGAAGCAGTGCAACGAAGCAGTGTTCTTCACACACTGAGCAGCCACTCGCTTTAATATTTTAAAAGAAATAACGATCCAAATATCGAAACCAGGAAACCGAAAAAAATACTTTCACTGCTTTCTACGGTGTCTGCTGAGGGACACGCTCGCTCCCAGTCAACAGACACGGTCCTCTGTTAACACCTCAATTCCCAAAGTAAACACAGGCAAACATAGAAATAAAAAAAAAAAAACAATAAAAAAAAGACACTGTTAATGTATGAGTAACTTTTTCTGTGCGGGGGGGGGGACACAATAAATACATTGCACAGAAACTATATACAAGGGACTATTTTTTCACTGTTTTCAGAATTTTAAACCTATTCTTATATTTCTCCATTTTATTTATTTTTTTTTTACACATTAAAAAAAAAAATTACTTTACAAAGGGCCCATTTTATAAGCGCAATAACACACTCCGAGATGTGGGTTACGTGCTGATAAGAGCACGCCTAGGGGCATAAGGCACTCGGCACAAGCGCCTTGTGCCTTAGTACACCCCTAGGTGTGCTCTTATCAGCACGTAACCCACACCTCGTGATGTGTTATTGCTTACTTCTACAACCTCTCAACAGTTACAAAAATATGCTTTCGATAATTTACTAAAACCAGCATTACCGGATGGAATTAAAATGATGCTAACTACCCCAATACAGACCTCTGAACTTACAGATGCAATTACATCACTGATATCTGGTACAGTGCCGGGTAAGGATGGCCTTACAGGTGAACGTTATAAGTTTCTTGCCTCAGAAATTGAACAAGAACTAACACTGGCTTTTAATCATATGCTTGTAGCTCATACCATCTCACCTAGCTTGAAAGAAGGGCTATGAATATATTTATATAAAAAGGGGATAAAGAGAATATTCAGAATTGGAGGCCCATTATTATACTGAATACCGATAATAAACTGTTAGCAAACATTTTGAAAAAAAGACTTTTGCAGCCAGCTATACAGCTCATAACCCTTGTGCAAACTTGTTCTGTCCTGGGAAGACAGATTACTGAATATTTACTATTACTTAGGGAAAAGGGCCAATTCCAATAGATTACAGGGGTTTCTTATATCATTAGACTTGAAAAGGGCATTTGATTCTGTAATTCATAGTAACTTATGGTCTGTTTTGGAGCATTATGGGATACCCCGACTTTCATTCAGTGGTTGCAATATTTATATCGTACTGCTACTATAGGACTGGTTGTAAATGGGTGGTGTTGGCCTGCAATCCACATAGGGAAAGGCACACGGCAAGACTGTCCATTAAGCCCGACCTTGTATATATTTTGTATTGATTCTTTGCTTAGAACTTTGAACTCTTCTCCTTTATTATTCACCCTGCACAACAAAGAAGGGATCATCCCTTATATAGCTATAGCACATGCAGATGATATGTGTCTCTTAGTTGCTGATGGAGCTACAGTTGAGGCTGCTTTATGACATTGTGAGGATTTTCATCACTCTTGTGGTACTTCCTGAAACTGTAAAAAATGTGTTGGGAGGTGGTTAGGCAATATTTCTCTACACATGATATAGCTGGCATCAAGTTACACACTGACCTAATACAAATATTGGGCATTCAGTTTGGTAATGCAAATCTAGAAATTTTGAACTGGGAATCTAAATTACAGATAGGGAAGGCACAAGTGCAACAATGGAACAGATGGCAAATGGGAAAAAGGAAAAGGATCTTTTTAATAAAAACCTTTCTTATTCCTCTTGCTGTGTATATTAGTTCTGAATTCCTTCCCCCTGGATCTCTAGAAACTATTATTTTAAGTGTAGTTTTCCAGGCTTTATGGGGAGCAGATAGAACCCTATAAAAAGGAACATTACTTATCTCCAGTTTAAGCAGGGTAGACTTCAGACGGTCAGCCCAGCAGTATTTTTTCACAGTATTTTTTATTATGCTAATACAGTAGTAGCCACAGACATTGCCAGCTATTTCCAGATATTTCACGAAATTTCTGAAGAGTTTCTGTCTGCTGCCCCCACTGTGGAAATGCAGAAAGCATCAGATATTTCTGGAAATATCACAGAAATGTCAGGAAATAGCTGGCAGTGTCTGTGGCTGCTACTGTATTAGATCTCTTTTGCTCAGTTCTAACAAAAGTTGGGAACCCTGGCTATACTCACATTGTAAGACTTGATTTCAGCCTTGGGATAGGGCGAGCTGAAAGCTATGAGGACAATTTCATTGACACCTCCATACCTTATAGAAATTTTCCATGAATTGAAAACCTGGCACATTACTGGTCATCAGATGATGACAATGCACAGGAAATCACTGTACAGTTGGATCTTGAGTACACAGTTTCCAGTCCTAATGGTCTTTCAACTTTGCCCCCCTCAGTTTCTAGAACCCTTACTACAACAACTTTCTGATACTAGAATTCCACCTAAAGTGGGGACATACATTGGCTTTGTTGCCATGAAAAGCTTAGTATAAAGGCTAATCAAAAGCATAAGCAACTGGAGGAACGGAATTGCTCTACAGCATCTTGTTTAGATCAACTGGAGATGATGAAACACCTTTTCTTTACGTGCCCAATTATTATGGGATTTTGAGACTTTGTAGTTCACCACTGGTTTGAGCGTACCTTCTCACTAGTCATGCATGATATTTTAATTTATGGGAACTATGCAGGAATATGGGAAAAATAGGAACGTAGTACATTACATTTATTATTTTTAGTTGTTAAATAGCATATCTAAAAGATTAGATTTTTTTTACTTTGCAACAAAAACAATCCTCACAAATAGAACTATTACTGAAAATAACTCAGGAACTGAGACACATTTTTCAGGAAGAAGCCAAACGAGCTACACGGGCTTGGTTACACAGACATTGGAGAAATATGCCATGGGTGACCAATTCTGACCAGCCTATTTGCTTAAAGAGCCACTGACGCCTCAAGAAGTTTGAAAAACATAATATTTGGACACAAAGCAGCTTATATTTCTCATTAGCTCTGTATTTCTTTTCTCCATTGTTTATCACTGAGGTCATATGCTTAAAAACAGGACAGATGTTCCATGATGGTTCATCAGCTCCTATTGCATCTTCTTGACCTGGGGCCAGATATTCAAAAGTTTGTGCTAAGTGCAAACCGTTTGCACCATGATTGCACCACATTTGCACTGGGTCACCATATACAAAAGCCAAAATAGAGCCAGCTCAATATGATAGCACCAGTGCTAAAAGATAATGTATGTGCAGGGCAAAGTGGGGTGGCATGAATATGGGTACAATGGTATATTCAGCGCCACTGCTCCACACAACATGTGTTAGCACGACATGTAGTGCAGTGCAATTTACTGCCTATAAGAAGGTAGTCTTAACCCTGGGCAAAACAAGGAGGGGGGCATGGACACAGCAGCAACAGGCAACATGGCGGTCAGACACAACAGTGTGATGATGTACCTGATGGCAGCTGTCATTGAGGAAGGAGAGGGAAGAAGAGCACCCTGGGCCACTCCGTAGGTCAAAGAGGAGATATGTTGCTGACAGGCTGTACCAGCCCCGAGTGTCGTTTGAGACACTCACAGATGACCACCTTTTGAGCCAGTACAGACTTAGTAGGGCCCGGTTAATGCAGCTCTGTGAGCTCCTGCATGAACAGCTGCAGTCTACCACACAGCACAGCCATGCCATGACAGTAGAGCAAAAGGTGACAGCTGCACTGTGCTTTTTATTCACCAGGTCATTCCAGACACCGGTTGGAGATACCATCGGCATGTCACAGTCTGTCACATAGCACCTCCTGGCTCAGTTCCTAGATGCCCTGCTGCCACATTATGGTGAATTCATTGTATTCCCCAGCACAGCAGTGGAGCACAGAGAAACAATGCAGCAATTCTATTGGGTTGTGCACCTACCAGAAGTACTTGGTACCACTGACTGTACCCATGTTGCCATCTGAGCACCCCCTGGTGAAGTGGGAGACACCTTCCTAAACAGGAAGAGGTACCACTCCATAAATTGCCAGGTGGTGTGTGATGCAACTGGGTGCATCATCAGTGTCCTAGCATGGTACCCAGGCAGTGCCCATGACACCTTCATCTGACACCAGTCCCAGTTGTGGCAGGCATTTGAGGGTGGCCAAATACCCTGTAGACATCTTGTCGGTGAGTACCTGCAGAAGACACAACCACAATCCCCCCAGTGGTGGGACAGTGCCACAATACAGCACAAGAAAGAGGTAGAGAGGGGAGGGTGGGGAGGTGAGGATGTACAGGTACACAGGATGACCAAAACAGTAGGGGCTGCAAACTGAACAGGGTGAGTGACACAGTATACACCTGCTAACATGCATTAATGTTTTCCACAGGGGACAGTGCCTATCCCTTATGATCCTGGCTCCTAACCCCAGTCCTTCAGCCATCAAATGTGGCCAAGGAAACATACAATGAGACACACATTGCAACATGTAACATCACTGAGCATGTCTTTGGCATGCTCAAAATGGTATTCAGATGTATGGACTGTTCTGGTGGTGCCCTGCAATATACCATTAAGAAGGCATGCCACATATTCCTAGCCTGTTGTATGTTGCACAACATGGTGCTCAACCATGGAATACACCTGCCAGATCCTGAGGTACATGCTGACAGTGACATAGATCCAGAGGTTCAGGGGATAGTGAAGCAGCTCAATAGGCATGGCCCACAAATGGCCAGGAGGGCTCATGGGTACTGGCAGAACATCATAGAAACCCTGACAGGGTTGGACAGGTGAGTGAAAACAACATGGACAATAGACATGATTTCAATAGTGTATGTACAGTTCATTTACAAGAACACAATGGTGATAAGATGCATAAACAAAAGGATGGCACACTGGTGAAACAGGGATTTTATTTTATTTATTTGAACAAGTCGGATTTACAACCTTTGAGTCAGGGACTCATTTACAAAAGCACCTTGTCGCAGGGAGGGCAAGACAATAGAACATTGTGCAGATACAACATTTGACAACATTGCAGGTGCAGACATTGAACACAGCATACACTAAGTTATATGTTGGTATAAAATACAGATTTACAATTAAAGATGTACAATTTCTCTGGAGTTGCAGTGGAATACATCCTTGTATAAACCTAAGGGGTAGGTAAAAAAGGGTAGGGGGAAGATGGATCGGCAGTCAAGGGGATCTTGTTGAGATTAGGGGGGCCAGGCAGGGAAAGGTCCTGCAGTAGGATTAGAGGGGGCAGGGTTAGTTGCACCTAGAGCAGCAGATATTAAAGAGATGGTTCCGGAGGGCGGTTTTGAAGGGACCAAGTTTGGCAGTGTTGGTGATGCAGGTAGGGAGGGAGTTAAACCAGGCGGGGGCTCGATAAAAGAAGGGCCTCTGGGCGAGGGAGGTCTTGGTTCTGGGTAATTTGAAGGTGGCTTTAACACAGCTGCGGGTGGAAATGGATGAGGATGACCGTGGTAGGGAGGCAGAGACTCCTGGGGGGGGGGAGAGTCCGAGCAGGAATTTCTTAGCAAGAAGGAAGGTCTGATACTGCAGACGTTCCTCAAAGTTGAGCAGGTTGACAGAGGAATAGAGCAGGCAGGTGTGGGTGCAGCTGTAGGCTCCGGTCAGGAGCCTAAAGGCCTTATTGATGGAGAGCTGGATTTTAGAGAGGGAGGTGTTATCAGCTGCAGCATAGATGGGTAAGCCATAGTCCACCAGGGACAGGACAGAGGAGGTGATGGCCAGCCAGAGGGCAGCGAGGGGCAGGCAATCCCTATGGCGGTAAAGTAGGCCAATCCGAGAGTTTATGGCAGAGGAAAGAGCGTTGATGTGGGTGTGGAAGGTGAGGGCAGTATCGAAAATGATGCCTAGGTATTTGTATGTGGGCACTTGCTGTAATGGGAGCTGAGAGTTGGGGGTAATCAGGAAGGGGGCACTTCTAGCTTTATTTTGGTGGTGAGAGAAGAGCATTGATTTGGTTTTCTTAAGGTTTATGACTAGTCTGTGATCAAGAAACCACCTTTCTGTTTGGTTGTAGGCGAGTTGAAGGGATGATTGGAGAGTGGAGGGATCTGGGTGTGAGGCAAAGAGAACTGCATCGTCTGCATAGAGGAGCATCTTGCTATTGCAGGAGCTGGGGAGAGTGTTGAGGTAGAGACTGAAGAGAATGGCACCCAGGATTAAGTCCTGTGGGACCCCGGAGCTAACGGGTCAAATGTTGGAGAGGGAGCCATTGATTTTTACACGGTAGGATCTAGCAGAGAGATAGCTGGAAAACCAGGCAAGGAGACCAGCAGAGAAACCGAGTTGGTAGAGACAGTCGAGTAGGAGGGGGTGACAGACAGTGTCAAAGGCCATGAAGAGGTCAATGAACACTGCACCAGCCAGGTTGCCAGAGTCGAGAGCAGAGTGCAGGTATTGGGAGAACTCCAGGGGAGCAGTGGTTGTACTGTGTCCTGGGAAGAAGCCATGCTGCTCCGGGCACATAATGTCATACTTAGCCAAGTACTCAGATAGTTTGATAGACACCACTTTTTCGAGGGCTTTGGAGAGTTGAGGGAGGATGGAGATTGGCCGATAGTTGCTGGGGGAGGATCGATCACCGGTCTTGTGTATTGGAGTGATTTCAGCAGTTTTCCACGCACTGGAGAACTGTCCAAGGCATAGGGACTGGTTGAGTAGGTCCATCAGGGGGACTAGGACAACGCCCAGGACCAGGCGGAGGATCCTGGAGTCGAGGGGGTCGCTGCTGGGGTTATTACTACCAAGGGCTTTTAGCAGGTGTGGCCTGGCTTCATGGGGGGATAGGGCGTGCAGATAGAAAGGGGCGATGCAGGGCAGGGGGATGAGGAGGGGATTTGATCAAAAAAGCTGCTGGGGAGGACAGAGCTTAGATCAGAGAAAGTGGTATTGAGGCAGTCAGCTATAGATAGTGGATCAGAGGAGGCAGTGCCATCGATGGTGAGCTGAGATGGTGGAGGGGAGTAGGTCTTCCCATTTAGCTCTTTCATGCTATCCTAGAAGGTCCGGGCCAAACCCCAGCTGGAGGTGAGGGTGGCCTGGTAGTGCTCTGCCTTGGCCCGTCTGATGGCTCAGGTGCACTTATTGTGCTCTGCATTGTAGGCTTGTCTGTCAGATGAATTGCCTGAATCTACAGCGATTCGCCAGAGATTATCCCTATTCTTAAGTTTCTGGATGAGGTAAGGGGTGATCCAAGGTGTGTTGTGTTTCTTTCTACGGATCCTGGTGTGGGGGGGCGAAGGGTCACAGGCCTTACAGAAGGCACTTGTGAAGAAGTCAAGAGCTGAGTCGATATCTGGGGCATGTCGGATAGGGGACCAGCCTAGCTGCGTTAGGTGCTGTTTCACCTTTTTTAGGCCACCAGGGAGTAGCCACCGGTGCAGTGTAGCCTGGGACATTGGTTTTGGAGAGGAGGATGACCAGGTACAGATGACTGGGGAGTGATCACTAAGTGAGTCGGGGAGGACAGTGATGTCCCGGATTTTAAAGGGGCAGTTTGATAAGAAAACTTCTAAGAGGGTGTTGGTTCCACTGGATTGGTTGAACCTGGTGGGCTGTGAGACTAGTTGGGACGTATCCAGGGCAGCGAAGGAGTCCCTGGTTTGGGAGGTGGTGGAAGCAAGCCAGTTATCATTAAGATCACCAAGGATTACTTGCTCGACTTTGTGTGGGAGGGATGTGAGGTAGTCGATGAGGGACTGGACTGCTGAGTTCTGGTTTCTTGGGGGTATGTAGGAGACAGTAAGAAAAAGAGAGCCTCTGGTGTGGTCAGGGATAACTTTTAGCTTGAGGGCTTGGGCACCATAGTCAAGTTTCGGAGCAGGGAGTGCATGACCTGTTAGGGTGTCCCGCATGAATATAGTGCACCCACCACCGCATTTGCCTATGCGGTCTTCCCTGAATAAGGTGTATCCAGGAAGGGAGATAGCGTAGTCAGGGGTAGACTTAGAGAGCCAAGTCTCTACCAGAGCAAGAATATGAGGTTGGTGCTGGGTGACCCAGCACTGGAGAGCAGCAGTTTTCTTTAGGAGGCTACATATGTTAAGGGGTGCAAGGCGGAGACCAGTAGTGGTACAGGATTTGGACAGGCTGGCAGATAAAGGTCCAGGATTGGGGTGTACATTCCCAGACAGTAAGAGTAGCAATGTGATTATTCTGATTAGGGGACGGTGGCAGCAGGGACCCATGGTTCGGTGCCCGGGTGAGGACCTGGTGATAAGGGTGCAGGGGATAGGTAGAGCACGAAGGATGGGTATGGCAGGGAACAGATGGGTCCAGGGTGGGCCCGGGAGAGCAGGGGGAGTGGGGCTGTAGGCAGGGGGTGGGTGCTGGGGAGTTAGGGGTACATTCAAGGTGGGAGGGGGCTGGGTTATAGTGGGATAACTTGGGGGTGAGGTGCCTGATGTAGTGGATGGGAGCTCAGGTCGGAGGGAGGTTTAAAACAGAAGGGTAAGGGTGAGAAGACCTAGCAAGGGAGTGCGAATGCCCATAGTTCTATGCTTATAGTGAAAGATAAGGGTGATAGCTGAACTGAGGGTGACTGCCACTGTAGAGTATTGATAGTGTTACTGACCTTGGTGCAAGAGGTCCCAAGTTCGAGTACACCAGCGAGAGGGTGTCTTAGAGCTTTGTGGAGGAGATGTCAGAGGTTACCCAGGGGCTGGATAGGGCTGGGTTTGGAGAGGAAAAGAGAGGAGAAATAGCGATTTAGGTTTGATCTCCTTAGAAAGGGAGGGTATAGTTTCAGGGGATAGAAAACCAGCTGACTGTGGGATTCCAGTGGGAGGAGTTCCTATGGAAGGAGTTCCTGGACAGAGACTATATAATAAACTGACAGAGAAGGGGGAGGGTTGGGATTCCCAAGGGTGGAGTTCCTGTGGGAGGAGTTCCTGGACAGAGACAATATAATAAACTGTCAGAGAACAGGTAGGGTGGGCGAAAAATCGAGTGAGAGCAGGGTCTGGCACAAAGGTCCCTCAGTGCGCAACTAGCTTGATTTAGAAAGCTGCTCACACAAAGATCCGAGAAATGGTGCCAAATTTAAAATTTACAGCTGGAGGGAGGGCACTCTATCAGTTGAGCAGGTGTACCTGTTTTCGGCCCTTGAAAGGGCAGGGAGCAACTCCTGTGGCTAAGGCCACGGGTGGAAAAATGCCCAGGGGACTTTGGCACAGTCTGTAAATAAAGGGAGAAGAGATTAGCAGGAGGAAGGGGAAGGACTGTCTGAGTAGGCAGGGCAGAGGGGGAGGGGAATGATAGGTTGGCTAAGGTAGGATTCTTTGAGAAAAGGGAGAGAGAGAGAGAGAGAGAGAGAAGGGGGGATGGTGTGAAGAGAAGAGGAGAAGTTTAGTTAAAAATGCAGAAAAGAAAAGGCTGAAGTTCAAGGCAAGGTGGATGCAGATTTTTCAGTTAACAGGAATAAGAAAGGTGAAATCAGGGGCTCAAGCAGAAGATTTTAAGCATCAATGTTCCATTTCAATATATGCAGACTTTGGTTAACTCACAAGCTGAGGAAATTTTGTTCGGTACGACCTTGCTAATTCGTTAGCTAAGGAGGTGCAGTGCATAGAGGAATAAATGCAGACTTTGGAAAACCCGCTTGCTGTAACAGGACTATGCAGGGAGGCCTTGCTACACAAATTACAAGTGCAGTGTAAAAAACTACATAAAGCTGCCTAGCAGGAACAGTCCGAGAAAACATACAGGTCTGCTAGAGACTTACTGGATTGCAGGTCAAGTGCTGCTACAGTCACTTAGCTAACAGTACAAAAGAAGCAGTTCTGCAAAAATCTCACTTGCTAGAGATAAATCTTACAGATACAAGAAAATTTACTGGACTACTAGATAGTGGAGGGTTGTGGGTATGTACAATATGGAACATGTGAAGGGTGCAGGTGGAGAAGGGTGCAATAAGGTGCGGAACACACACACCATCAATGCTGTCTCCCACCATGGGTCCTCACAGATGCCCTACCGCCAGTATGTGGCGGGGGTGTACTGTGGACTGGGGAGCTGATGGAAGATGATTACAGGGATGGGGACACCCTGGGATGACCACTGCCATGCCCTGGGCTGGGTGTCGCTGAGGCCATGTGTCGCCCAGTGGTACATGGAGTGCTCACAGATGATGGCGTAGCAACAGTGCTGGCTGACCCTGACCTGCCACTTCGTGCTGATGATTCATGCTGGAGGACACCACCAGCATGCCAATGGCATGTGCAAGTGGTGCGACATTGCCTAGCCACCCCAACTCCCTCACTGTGGCTGTGAGTCCTTCACAGCCCCAGTGAGGTCATCAAAGATCTGTTGGAGGGCATTCAGTAATCGTGCCTGATGCTCCCTAGCAGGCTGGTCATCACACAGGAGGTCTGCATGCAATGCCTCCTGGAGGTGGCCAAGTTCCTGCCACAACTCCCTCCAGAATGTATGGAGCTCCCTCTGTGTGGTGGACTGTGAGTTCACTGCAGACCGGAGAAGCTGCTGGGCCACCGAGCCATCCTGTCCCTGGGGGATGAATGGTCACCTGGGACATTGGGTGGATGTGGTTGTTGATGATATGTGGGGCATGTGCAGACAACACCCTGTGTGGCTGTGTGCTGCACTGCCTCAGTAGCTGTGGTGGACTACAAGTCGGGATGATCAGGTGGGACAACAGGATGGGTGCCCACACACACCTGCTATGTCGGCCAGGTGGTGTGGGAGCTGACGACTGTGGTGGTCACACCTGTTGCAGTGTTGGTGGCAGGGGTTGATGGTGATGGTGGCACTGGAGATAGCAGATGCATGGCTCTCAAGGGACCCTGTGGTGTGGCTGCAATGTCCCCACTGTTGTTAGCCCCTGCCTGGTCCAGTGTGTCAAGGGACAGCTCTGATGGCGAGAAGCCCCCCATTGCAGCATCGGTGGCAAAATAGTCTTATGGGGGAATGTAAGTGTCCTTGTCATCATCGGACATGTCCTCAAACAAGGTGCCAATGGCCTCCCCTCCTCTACTTGTGATGCCTGTCTCTGAACTCTGGATGTGGACAGCCCCTTGTCCTCCTCCAAGTCATCCTCGGCTACGGTGCCATCACCTGCCCTGTGGACAGAGAAGAACACTGTAAGTGTGTTGCACAGTACACAGTGGTCCTGTAACTGTGCCGCTACATGCATACCACACCATTGATGTCTATGACACCCAGCGCAGGCACAAAACAGGTGACTACAGCCTAAACACTCACACATCCAGGGTGCACGCACACCTATGGTCAGAATGTGGATCCCACAGGCATGCCCATGACTAACATGAAATGTAAGCAACACCCTACACATGTGAAGACTGACACCCAAAGGGATGTCACAGGTAAAGAACCCAGTGACACACATGGCAGCATGCAACAATGCATGCAGAAGGAACACTTGATGCCATGATAACCACTATGTGCATAGGCACAGGGCCTCTGTCTGCAGAGTACAACATGACTGTGTTAGCATGTCACATGCTGCAAGTCTAGTAGTTTAGTGAACACACCACAAGACAATGCCATACTGCACACAGGCCATCCCAAGGCATACATGTGTGCACAGGCCAGGGCAGAATTGTGCAATAACTCAGGCAGGGCACTACATATACCCATGCACACCCATGCACACCATGTTGGTACACAGCCATGTACTCATATGTCCTGTGGGATGACAGCTGCGTCCCAACCACTACCATCTACACCTGCAATGGCCACAGTACTGAGGATGGATGACACCACCCCCATCACAGGGTCCACAGTTGTGGCAACCTCTGCCAGCTGCTGCAGGTCATGCCAGCATTTTCAGACTGCATCCATTGTGCATCCCCTGCCACTGACGGCATTCACCTCTGCTGCTACTTCCCCCGACAGGACTCTCACTGTGGCATCTGTGGTCTTATATCAGCACATCCAGTGCTCCTTGGTCTTGAATGCATCACCCAGGGCCTTCTGCACCTCCCTGGAGAATTTGAAGCTTCTGTGCCATTCACGGCCACCAGAGGCACCTGTGTGGGGATGGTAAAGATCCAGTGGTCAGTGGCTGTCCCGTAAGAGGGGAACTTGTGTGTGTGTGAGAGAGAGAGACTCCACACAACATATGGGTCAAACCATGGCATTGGTTGTGTGCATGCATCGCAGGGATGTAGAGTTTAGGCCCACACCCCATGCTGTCCTTGCCCAACAATGTCCACTGCATGTCCATCTGCTGTTGGCAGTCACATGATGGTGTTTATATACCACACAGAAGCATTATACTGCATTGTGTGGTCTGCAACAGGTCCAATGTGTTGTCTGCACACCAGCAGTGCAGTGTGTTGGACGCAGGGACCATTGTAGATGGTCCAGTGCACAGTGTGTCCAGGTCGATGCACAGCATGGCATGGGGTGAACTCACACATGATGGTGTCACAGAAAACTGCCACATGAACAGTATGGCTGGGTTGTGTGTTGTGAATGTTCCCCACCCCGAGGAACATACTGCCACCATCATGAAAATGGGAAATGAAGTGAAGATGCACATGGGCATCTGTATGTGTGTCACAATGTGCACCCCAAGTGCCACAGTCACAGTCACAGTACACATGTGCTATGACAGTACAACAGTTCAGGGCAACATTAGTCCACACCTGATTGCTAAGCCTGCTGCATGTGTGACTGCATCCTTTGGCAGAACATGATACATTACAGCTCAAAAATGTGCACCCACAAAATCTGTGGCACCAGGTCATTGTAGCAGACTTCACACAATGTTGCAGATCATAATAGCAGGGTTTTGCCTGTAGAACATCTACCTGTTCCTGTGGAGCTCATCTCCTGGGACATGTTGAGTCCTACTGTGTGCAGCAAAGACATCAGCCTACTGCCTGAAGTTCCAGTCAGCTGTGGAGGTGGTACTGTGACAGCACTGAAATAGCCCGGGCAATCCACACATGATAATGCATGCAAATAAGTCCATAATGACATGCAAATGTGGTGGTTTGCACTCCAACTGCCTAAGTAGGCTTATTTGCATACCACCTCTAAATATTGCATTTAATAGTGCCAGGCAAAAAGATTGCACCATGGTGCAGAGCTAACCGGCTTGCACCAGGCTAACTGAATTAGTGCCACTCATAGGACACATGCATGGCAATGTCATCACGGTGAAAGTCATGCAAGGGTCGTGCATGCTCAGTGGGGTACATCTGTGTTAGCGCGGTACTGTATTGCATGGTGCTGTCCACAGCTAGCACTGTGCTACCGCATGTGCACTTCATCTTGTGGCCAGGACAGTAAACAATCAGCATTTGTGTGAGGGTGTTGCCCCAAGAGCTACAGGAAACCAGAATGGCAGCCAGGGGAAGGGTCAGGGCAGTGGTCCAGAGGTATCAGAGGTGGGGAGAGGTTGAGATGGCCAACATGATCCAGCTGGTGATGGCCAGGGAGTGCCAGCTGTTTGGTAAGGTGCGCAAGAGGGACAGGCCTCACCATCAGGTGTGGGCATCCATTGTGCACCACCTCACTCAACACACAGGAGTAGCATGCACAGGTGAGCAGTGCAGACAGATATGTGAACCTGCAGCATAGGGAGCAGCACTGGCTGGAACGGTTCTGGCGCATGGTGCGTGATGGCACCGTACCTGCATCAGGTAAGTGGACACATTTCTCATAGTCAAGCTTTATGCATGTCAGCGGGTGTGAGCTGCCATAAACACATTACGCATGTGGGTATTTATGTGTAGGACAGGTCACTGCACACATGCCTGTCATGCTGCTGGGTCATTCCCATGCATTGCCCTGTGTACACCAATAAGGGTACAGTGGTGCCCATGTGTGGGTCAACAGTGCCTGTGCATGTGGTCATACATGTGACATGCACAGTGGCATCATGTGACAGATATCAGTGTAGTACATCAATGGTAGTGTAGCACATGTTGCACATGTGCACATCTTTGTCCCAAAGGGTGGCAGTTGGATGGTGTGTATACCACAGCAATACGTCCAGCCACACCTATGTACATTAACATGGCCTGCTGTGGGTTATGGTAACCTGTGACAATGGCGACCTTGATTGAGCACTTTCAAAAAGGGTGACTCAGTCATGGCACCTGTGCACAGGGCTACCGGGCAGGGAGGGCAACCAGATGGAGAGGATCCGCGAATATAGCAACAGGATGTCGCTATATGTACATGCACATGGGGGGGGGGAGTGAGCATGCCATGCAATGGGTGGAAGGGAAGGGAGGGTTTATGGGGTGTAGTGCAGTGGTCAGCTGCCAAGCTGGCCATGTGGTGTAGTGGGTGGGTGGCAGGCTAGGGTTCGGAGGGTACAGAGTTTGGTCCTAGGCACGGTTGCTTTTTGTGCACCATCCGGTATTTTTCTTTTTGTTTGCACCTCCCCACATGCCCCCAGAATTGAGAATCTCCAGCACCCTTTCCTTTATGCTAGTAGTACATCGCCAAAACTGATTTTGGCAATGTACCGCCTAATGACGCATCGCCTTTCCATGATCACCATTAACACATGGAACCTGGGGGATCTATTGTACACACACCATCCAGACATGTGTATAAATTGCAGCCACACTGCTGCCTGTGTACCCAGCACTGTGGCATTGGACACTCCCTGCGGGTGGCCATGGTGCATACTGTGTGACTGGGCCAGCACTCTTGCTGACCACTGCCATCTATGTTGATAACAGCTGCCCAGTGTGGGTGAACAATTGCCCATGAGTGTCAGATAGTTACCGGTCAGGTTCCCTGTGCTCACTGCAGAGTGGCCATGTGCCCCATGAGCCACAAGACATTAGGCTATGCTGTGTCTATTGGTCGGATTACACACATGTCCATCACAGTAATGGGCACTGTAGTAGTACTGCCTGTGTGGGGTGTGCTTGCCACAGTCATGCTGCTGTATCCCCTGTGTACCATGGTCATACAGTCACACGGGACTTATGGACAATCATTGGGCCAACACCAGTACATAATGACAGTGTGGCATGGTCCATTGGTGAGGACACATGTGGGTCACAGTTGTGGTCCAGCTCTGCAGTACATTGGGGGTATAATGTCAGGTATGCCTTTTGTTTGTCTGTCAGCCACAGGACATCTGTGCTGGGTGCATACAGATGTGTACATATCTGTCCCATTGATGTCTGCATTGCTTCTCCAGTTGACATCAGATGATCTAGCATGTATGCTGTGCATGGAGTCCTATGGTACATTGTACCTACATTACACATGTGTCTCATGTGCCATATGCTTGTTGGGGAGGGACACAGTACACTGCTTGACAGTTGCACACTGTGTACCTGGCACAGCTTTGGGGGGGATTATTGATGTCCATGATGATACTGACACTGTTTTATTCCCTTCACTCTGCAGACCACACCTCCAGGGGACAGCAGTGAGGGCACAGCCAGAGGAATGAGGCTCACGGCCAACAGGCCAGGGACAGCAGTGATGGGCAGCAGGATGCCACACGTGCATATGCTCCTTTGTGGTTTACTTATGTTACATGCCTTTCTGGCTGTGGCATGTTTGGTAACCATTTACAGCACAGTGTCACCAACTTATGTGCACTTGCCCTGTGTCATGTCACTGGTCCAAGAGGCACATGGCCAAGGGATGCATCGTACACACCTACTGCAGCCTGTGGTACAGTGCACCTGGACACTGCCTAGCCTAGCCACACAGACTGTGGGCCTGTGTTGTCACAGCACATAGCTGCTCACAGTACTGCACTGCTGCATCATGGTGTATCCTGCATGTCCACACCATGCGGTGGTTATACTCTACATGTAGCACTCACCTACACAGGCACATCCCCTCCTTGGTGCTGCTGTCCTGCATCTGCACCCTGGGTGTTGCATGTCAGCCATTCAGTGACTCTGTCTCACATACTGTATGTGTCTGTGACATGGTGGTACAGGCATGACTGCCTCCTTGTACCTTGCACATCTGACTATACGTGGTGGCCTACGGTCCACCGGGGGAACGTCAGTTGACTCCAGTGGGCTGTATGGGGTGCTGTGTTCTCCATGTGTGCTATGCATGGACCATCCGCTACCATTCCACAGTTGTATTGTACCGTTGCTTGTGGCCATCTCCTCCTGTGTCATGTGGTGCACTACACACTTCAATGTGCCCTGAACATGTTTGCACTGTATACATTGTACAGCGGCTGTGTGGTGTGTGGTACTCACAACTGTGTCATGATGGGTGGGTGTATTGTCTGGTTCCTGTGGTTGCATGTCTGCCTACAGCATGCATCCACCACATGGCATGCCTATGGCCTGGACATGGATTCTGTGGATGTTGTGTGCTCACAGTGGTGTGGGCATATGTGTGTGTGTGTGTGTGTGTGTGTGTGTGTGTGCCATCTATGTCACACACGCATACCGGTCACATTGCACTGTGATGTTCTGGTGTGCCACCATGTTGGGGCTGTGCTGCACACTGCGGCCACTGACCCATTGTCTTCCGGGGGGGGTTGTTACTACTGATGAATGGCTCCGTGGTGTGTCATGGCCTGGGGTACTGTGTCTGTTACATGTCCACATGACACACTTGTGTCATGAACAGCATCTGTAGCCATCCAGAGGGGTGTGGGGACACCTGCACAGTGTCTGCTATGCAACCCTGTGGATTGCCACTACAGGACATAGTCTGCTGCCATGTGGACAGTGGCTACGAGGTTTCTCATACTGATGTTGCAATGCCTCCTGGCTCTACATTCTGTTCCACTGGGCAGTATGTCCCAGTCATTCAGTTACTATGGTTTGTTTGTTATTGTTATGAGGCTGACTGTGGTTTACCTCAGAGTGACTGTGTAGCAGTAGTGAGACAGGGGTTACAATGGGTATGCATGGGGCATCATCCCATCGGTGGTGGTGGTGGTGGTGGCAATGGCCTTATGGGCCATCAAGTCTGCATGGGATATGCTTGCGTGTACCATGGGGTTTAGTGCTGCCGCATACTGGCATATATTGGGTGGCATGTGCACTGTTTCCTTTGTTAGGTACATGGGTATAGTCACTGGGTCATGCTTTCCTTCTCTGGGGCCACATTCTGAGTTCTATATTGGTCCACAGTGTCAGTGCACCATTCTTACATGGGCATCATCCCCCCATAGGTCATTGTCACAGTTCAGCTTGGGCCAGATGGCCAGAAGAGGGAGAGGGCTGGGATGACTTCTGTGGTGTCTTGTGTGCCAACAGAGGATGATGCTGGAGCAGCAGGCCATGATAATTGGACATATGAGGAGGACTGAGTAGATACTGGAACAGCTACTTCAGGGGCAGTGCCAGACTGCCAACCCATAAACCCCCTTCGCTTGTTTTTCACCCTTCCCTGCCCCCCCCCCATTTTAATTCTTGTGTTTGGTACTTCTCGGTAGATAGTTTCTATTGCTTTTTTCAAAATATATATTTTTGATTGTTGTAATCCTGTATCCTGTATCTTTCTTGAGTACCTTTAGTCAGTTTCACTGCTGTGCTGTGTTGCATCTACTGACAATCTAATTCACCATGGTGGATGCCATCATAGCCTCTTTTGTGGCACTGGTTTCACCACAGCTCTCCCTGCAATGTCTGTGGCTGTGCATCTGGCAGTGGGTTGTTGTGGGCATGGTAGATTTGTCCTACAGTTAGCAGACACATTCTGTTCTCCATGTGTACCCTGCATGGCCTGTGCATGTGCCAGACAGCATCTGTCTTGTGACTGCCCATGGACATGGTCTGTTCCCTGTTCCTTGGGTGGACCCCAATGGCATTGCCTGGTGGGGGGGGGGTGCCTTGGTCTGTGGGCCTCTGTGTGACTTTGTCCATGAGGCCATGGCTGACCTCCATCCCCCTGTGTCCTCCCACTGTGTATCCTGTGGTGTGCTGTCCCCTGCTCTGTGTCAGGGATCCTTTGTTTGCCTGCTATATTCAACATTTTTTGCCCCTGGGCTATTCTTTTGAATATTGCGTGCAATTGGATATGGGCTAATTTTGCCCACCAGGCAGTACAAATTTTGCCCCCTGGGCAAAGTTTTGAATATTGGGCCCCTGATGTCATAATATTCTGCATGTGATATTACAGTTACTCCCATGCCAACAAACTGTGATATCACAACAGAGCACTATAATTTTAAACTGGGAATAAGCTATAGAGACAGATGGACCATGAGGGGGATAATGATCTTGTTTTTGTGGGCATTTCTTCAGTAATAATTAACAGAGAGGAAAATCTATGTAAGATACATGAAATACAAGCTGAGTTGTGTCTAAATATTATGTTTAATAAAAAGTTGTCAGCTGCTCTTTAATGTTGTGACCGCTTTCTTTCCTTTTTTTCAGAATCTTGTACATTATTTTGTTAGTGTCTTAGCCCAAAGACAAATAATTTAAAAATTCCATTATTGTTACTTTCCATTGCATTTTTTTGTTAATATATTGTGATTCTCTGTTTTTTTGTGACCATTATATTGTTTGTATTGTATGATTTCTTATTGTTTCCTTTAATAAACAACTCTACTCTTTTTGAGGAGTGCCATGTATGTCCACTTGAATGACCAGCAGAACAGGCAAACAGGACGTCCATTTAACATCTCATCTGAACGATGGCACCTCAAGAGTACAGTAGTCCCCTTATTCTGCAGCACAGTCAGTGCTGAAATTAAACATCATGAGCTTTGGGAGCTAGGGGGGCATTTAAGGGATCCTATCTTTAAATTGAGCCCCCCTTCATATTATAATTCGATGGCAGTGATACATGAGCTGCCAGGGCTCACTTCAGAGCTGGGGGGGGGGGCAGAGCCCTGGCAAGCTCCCTGTAATTCTAACACTGACTACAGTGTCAGTATTGGGTTTTACCCCAAGTTCCTGGTGTGGGACTAGAACATACAACTTTCTGATCTTTCAGCAGTGTGCAGCCTGCTGGGCTACTGACATTTCACTAAAGTGACTAGTAAACAGGGACAGAGTGTTCAAGTTTTTGAGGTCTAATTTAGGAAGTCTTGTTATGGGGAGGGGTGATAATTTTAGCAAAGCACTATAATTTTA
This sequence comes from Neoceratodus forsteri, assembly GCA_016271365.2. NCBI lineage: Eukaryota > Metazoa > Chordata > Ceratodontiformes > Ceratodontidae > Neoceratodus > Neoceratodus forsteri. The sequence continues at coordinate 1,325,917,610 of CM028131.1, read as the reverse complement.
GTGCTGCACTGCTTATCGTCCCATCAGTCAACTGGATTGTTGAGGTTCAAAAGTTGTGTTGTTGAAAGAGCCAATACATTCAAATGAATGATTTCATTTTCATTTTATTTTGAAAGCCTGTCTTGTTTTTGGCAAGCATGCAACCAGCATAACAGAAACTGAACTATGTCTTGAGAAGCCTGACATCTAAAAACATACTTTTAAATTACACCCCTTGATCCTGTGCTGGCTTTTCCTGAGGTACAATTTATTCAATATATTTCTCTCCAGAATAGCACATGAGCTGGAAACACCTTATGTTTCTACATGTTCCATGGTGATTGGAGCTGTGCTGTACAAACTGTAATTACAATGTACTGTACAAAATAATATAATGTAATATATATGAACAGTAGTACAAGCAGAAAAATATTCATAATGGGTCATTACAGCAGTGCTTGGGTGGATGGCATGAAATTAAATGGAGGCTCTGCCCCCGGCAAGCTGCAGTGCATAGCAGGGTTTTTTAAGATCTGTTGGGAGCAACAATTTGAAGACACTGAAAGTTGTTGGTTCCTACTTTATGCAGACTGGTAGTGTGGGCCATGAGTTAGGTGCGAGAAAAGCAAATTTATGTTTCCCATGTTCCCTCATCACCCAAGGTACAGCAAAGCTCAGGGAGTCTACTGAATTTCAATGAGACCTAATCATTAATTATTTAATAGTGCACTCTGTAGTCTCTTGACTCCTGTGTGCATAATGAAGGATAAACCTGCACAGTTTAGTTATACAGTGGCCAGGTTGCTCTTGGGGGGTTGCAGTATTATATTTGAAATCTGCACCAGACATATGGTAGAATGACCCCATGAGATACAATATCTAGTTTCTGCATGGGTCCCTCAGTACAGCAGTGTGCAAAAAGTTTATTCCTATTACTGTTTCTTTATACTCATTTTATTTGGATGAGTGTATGACTGGTTAAGCTGTTGGGTTATATCAGGGAGGCATCATCAGACAACAGCACCAATTCCTGTTATAGCAATTGTTAAAGAAAATGATTAGTAATGACAAGCATTTCTCTAATGTCAAAGGCATTCCTTTAATGTCAAAGGCAAGTCTTCTCTCAGCTATAGCGGGTTTTGAAGATGATTAAAAAGAAATAAAATATTTTAGCCATCCAGCTGGTCAACTTTTACATCTCTGCTCTTCCACGTCAATAGCATATGTATACTAATGAATGAATTAAATTTAATGACTTCATTAAAATGTCATGTTGGTTCACTGTGAAGGCGCACTGGTCCCAGAGACTGTTTTCAAGCATGACCTGGGCCAGCCCATTAAGATGGCATAAACATATCAGTACAACAGTAAACAGAGATGTTTTCCAGATATATTCAAGCAATTTAAGACAGAATATTGATGCAATTGATTCCACTTACATACAGAAATGAGATTATTGCAAAAATGACAGTGGAGAGAGATATCAAGTAAAAGCACAATACAAAACCGATATATGTTACAATATGCACAGTATAATGACATGTCACTGTGGTTGACTTAAACAACAAGAGACACCTAAGGTCAGGAGAAATGTCTGCACCTACAGTAAGTCTTAAACATGGCATGTAAGATAAGGAGGCAGAGCACAGAATGTAAGGGAAGCCATTCCAAAGGCTGTGAGCAGCAACAGAAGAGGGCTTATGGCCCCATAAGAGTACAAACAGGGTTTCTCAAAAAGTAGTTGAGAAGTTGACCTGGGGTTATAATAATTATTTTCCCATAAGGACTTGTCAGTCAGGCAGAGGTAGAGGTTATCATGGCATGCTTTGGGGGGATAACCAGCCCAGGGTTTGATAAAGAGATTAGTGAGGAGAACTTAAAGGGTGCAGTTAAGCAAACCAAGAAAACTACTATTGTGAACAGTGTTCAGCCCTGGTAAATTATTGGAAGAGGCTTGAGATGCAAGCTCTGGTCAGAGCCACTATGTCTGCTAATGCATTAACTTGAAAAGGGATATGAAATTAATGTGTGGGACGTGCATACCGCATCTACATCCCTTTTTTATATTACTATAAACACCTATTGGATACAGTGATATGGAATCAAAAACAGGTCTGTGAAATAGAAAATGTCTGATGCCTCAGGTTAGCAATTTGTAGCCACATACATAAACTAGGAATTTATCCCTTTCTCTCTGTAATTGTTTCATTTATTTATTTATTTTTATTTAATTCTCGGATTAACACCTATGAGCTGGGAGCTCATTAACATAGGTTCCACATCTTTATTACATAGACAAAGTACAGAAATAGACAAAATAAGTATCAGTAAAAGGTCAAACAATTAACATGATAAAAGCTGACAGGCATTGCACGACGTATGCCTGGACTATGGTAAATAAACTAGAATAAGGAGACTACTAGTAAGAGAGTAACATACTTTGATGCAAAGATTAAAACAGAGCAGCCTGAGGGCATTGTCAAGGGTAGAATTACATTTTGGTCGATGGATGGGGCAGGAAGGGGTGCCTAGGTGGTGAGAGGAGGGTGATAGTAGAGCAGTCTAGGGGCCTTGTCAAAGGAAGAGAGAGAGAGAGAGAGAGAGAGAGAGAGAGATTAGGATCTTGAAAACTGGGAGGAAATGGGTAGGAAGGGAAAGCCTAAATGGTTAGGATAGGGAGGGAGGAAGGGAGAGAGATAGTGAAGTGGGGGTTTAGGTAGAGCCAGTGAGAGGAGCTGGAGTTAAAGCGGGGGGAGGGGAGGAGGAGTTGGTGTAGAAGTTAGAGAATTGGTGTGGGGAAAGGCGGGCAGGGGTAGATGTAGGAAAGGGTGGAAGATGAGGGATGGGGTAGAAGAGCAAGCAGCAAATTAAGTGAAGCAGTCTCAAGTGGAACTTGTTTTTATTTATGTGTACATGTTCCTTATTATTGAGATGTTTAAATGAAAAAAGGGCCCTTGTGTCACAGATTCAGTCTATAGTAATCTTCCTGCTATTCCCTTTGTTGAAGTCATCATCCTTCGTTTGTGAGATCAGAATCCTTTCCTTAGCAGCAGATTATGACCTCACAAACTGAGAATTATAACTTGAGCAGGGGGGACAACAGGAGAATCAGAGGCACTGTAGAGGACAATGATGATGTTTTCATACAAATATCCTTCATAATGAAGAATGAAGGGAGATAAATACAGCAAATTAGTGAAACAGGAATAAAAAAGTGTAAGGGAGGAGAAAGAAAGACAGTGAAGAATGCAGTGATCTCATGCATACTAATTATGTGAAAAAAAACTCTGGGGATGTTTAAACTATGAAAGCTGACAGCCCTCATAGAGCTGCTCTTTTTCAGCAAAAGTGCCAGCTGTCTGTTGCTTAGACATATGACAACAACCGTGGTCCTCTGGGAATTCAGCATACAAGAATGGTGTGGCTTTACTGCAGTCAGGGGTTTTCTGTCGGAGTGGCTATTTCTGACTGAAAGAGCAGCAGACACCTTCTTCTGGCTGGGGCAGGCAGCTCATGTCCAGTAGCAGCCTGCCCAGGACCTAAGCAAGCCATAGTTTTAATTTTTTAGTTTAGGGAATAAGAAGTTGTAATGCTTTAAAAAAAATCTACACTCTCACTTCCGTGTAAAGCTGAAGCCACTGATTGACTGTGGCAGCCCTGCTCAGAAAACAGCATCTTGATGATGCAAAGTGGGGAAGGGACTTCAGGGCTATGGATAGCATTTTAATGCTAGGTGGGGGGGGGCAATGGTGATGTTTGAATACTACTAAAACCTCTAAAGGCACTCGTGCATGTTATGGGGGTAGTATTACATGTACTACCAACCCTTAACATGTACAAGACCCTTTTAGAAGTTTCAGTAGTATTCAATTGGTGCCACTGCCACTGATAGCCTTATAATGCTGTCTATAGCCCTCCCCATTTCAGGTCATCAAAACATGGTTTTCTGGGTGGGGCTGTGGTGGGCAGTCAGTGGCTTTAGTGTCATACAGAAGTGAGACTGCAATTTTTGTGAGTGTTATACTGTAGCTCCTTATTCCCTAAACTAAAATATTCTAAATATTTCTCTACTTAGCTTCAATTTGCCTGGGTTTTGCACTTATAACTTATACATTTTCTTGCGCATATAATCAATGCAGCACTACATTGCACTTTGAACATTTTTTAACTGTATCACTTTAAATCAGTACTTTAAAATGAACTGCTATTCACAGTCTCGCCGGTCTTGATGAAGCAATATTGCACAAAAATGTTTGATGTGAGATTTTGAACTCGGGGGTCACCATTGTGGTGCAGTCATATGCTTTACCTGTAGATTTTAAACTGGATTACTAGAATCAATAAAGGTATTTGTTTTATACCTCCTGCATCTTTGGACTGACCTTTACAGACAGGATCTCATTGTGGATGGATGTTTACGTGCAGATTCAGTCATGTAAGTACTGTTAAAAACATATATGGGAATCAGAGGGTGAGGGGGCACTAGACACTTTTAACAGGTTTAAAAAAATAAAATAAAATCGAGGGGCACAGAAGCAGGGCAGAAATATCCTGTTTCAGCCCCTTGCAGCTGAGAGTAACTAACTTCAAGTGCTCACTTAAATATTAAATGTAGTTTCTCATTAAGACATATGTTAATTGAATGCACTCATTATGATTAGGGGATCTAGTATAGATATTGTGTTTGATTTTGTGGTTGATCCCCCTGGAATACAGAGTAGGCAATCATCAGGCAGCTCCCTTTGTCAGTACTGTTACATTGCCTTTCCCAAAATGTCTACTGAGGCTCTCCTTTTACACAAGCTGGGTTTGGAGCCAAAAGGCACATCTTAAATGGTGGTATCATATTCAGCTGTCTCTTCAGTGGTGGGGTACCCACGCACACAGAGGGAAGACTGTAGGGCAGAACAAAGATCACTAGGTCACTGAAACACTTCACAGGTTAGGAGGGGGTACTTAGTTCTAGTATGTTATCCTCAGAATACAAGTTCAGTTACAGGGTTGGTTTTCTAAAGGTTAGTTAAATATTCAGCCAGACAGTTCTTTTTTTCCCTGGTTAGTACAGCATTGTTGTTCAGTCCATAGAGTTGGCCATGGCTCCTTTCTTTTTTAATGTTCTGAGTTTGGTGCCAAAAGATACTGTCAGAATAATGGTAGTACACTGAACCTTATACTCAGGAATTGTCAGCTAGTTTACATTAAAGAGATGACAGTGTAAAAAAAAATGATTGCCAATCCATAACAGTATCCCACAAACTGGAATGAAGGGCTGAAGATGTTACTCGCTAGACCTCTGAGAAGCAACACTGGATAATGGATGCTTTGACCCCCTCCCATCAGGTCTTGGTGGAGTGGATGGAGGTCAGCTACCCCCTTTGCTGTCTTGCATTGGCAGGTACATGCATCATACTTAGTCACAAAATGGCTTCAGGACTCCACCCCATATATAACAGAGTAATCTTAGTCCCATGGAACTACTGGTCTGTAACAGGCACCTCCTGAGGTAAAGAAGATGAGGACCAGATCCCTCCTCATCTCTATAACCCCCATGTATTAGTATGGCTGTCCAACTGCCTTTTTTCTATGTATGAGCAAAGCAAAATGCATGGGAGCACAACGTCCAAAGGACCCTGTGCTCCAACAAAAAAATGCATTTCAGTTCCGGTGCTCCCACAGTAAAATAAGGATACTATTAAACTATCTCAAAAAGTAAAGAAATACAATAAGTTGCAGAAAACTTCATTAATGCTCCAGGTAGGGTCAAAGTGACAAATGTTGGGAAATAAGGTATTAGGATTTCCAACCCTAACACTGCACCCTCCCAAACCAGGCAGGAGAGTAGGTGTGGGGTGTGCTTTGGGCTTCTCAAACCTAATGCTCACTCCATTCGCATACAATCTACACATCTGACCTTATTTACAGATGGAATGGGGTGAGTGTTAGGCTTGAGAAGCCCAAGGCATACCCCACACCTGCTCCCTTGCCTGGTTTGAGAGGGTGAGGTGTTAGGGTTGGAAACCTTAATTCCTCCTTCCGCTTTTTGTCACTTGACCCTAACTGCAGCATTAACAAAGTTTTGCAACACACACACACACACACACACACACACACACATATATATATATATATACACACACACTACACACACACACACATATACGTCAGATTCTTTGCAAACAATTTTGCTAATGCATCACTTAGGGTAACATAATGCCACAAAAGCAGGGAAATATAGAATTAGGGTTTCCAACCCAAATTCTCCACCTCCACCCACAAGCAGCATAAGGAAAAAAACATTAGGGCTTTGGCTTTCTAGAGTTTTGGTGAATCAGTGGCAGGGTCTTCTTTTGGGGTTGTCAACCCTAATGCTCACCCCCAGCCCATTGCCTCCAGTCTGAAGCACAAGGTACAGCTCCAGGCCATTGCCTTATAGTAATACACTCTTCAAAGACAGAGAAGTATGTCTTGCCACATGTTGTCAACACAATTTGTTGCAGCTTTCTTCACATAGGACCCTATGGGCCCTGTGTGAAGAAAGGATAACATGTGAGATGTTGTTTGCTCATGGAATGGGGTAAGCATTAGGCTTGACAACCTCAAGGAAGACCCCACCACCGACTTGCCAAGACTCTGAAGACCCAAAACCCTAATGTTTTTTCCTTTTGATGGTCAGGGGGTGGGGTTGGGAGTTAGGGTTGGAAGCCATAATGCCACATTTCCCTACTTTTGTGGCATTAAGTTATTCTAACTGGCGCATTTAACAAAGATTTTTGCAAAGAATTTCCTTTCTTTTTGAGATAGTGGAATTGTATCCTCATTCACTCAGGTCCCTTTAGGACCTGCGTGGATTGGTGCAGATGTGCAGAGACCTTTGGGCCCTGCACCATGGGAAGACACTGTCTGCCTACAGAAGTGCAGGACCTGGCACATTCGCTCTTTACACATTCACTGAAATATTCACTCTTTACACATTCACTCTTTATTTATATAATTTTGACCACAAATCTTCAAGGTAGTCTTTTTATGACTGCCCTTATAAACATGACATGTAGCATTTATATTATATTGGCCGAAATTGCCAGGTGGGTGACCTGGTGGGGAATGTGGTGAAAGAAGTGGTACCTGGGGTGGGCATTCCAGTCCACTTAAAGAAGAATGGTTTTGGTTTCAGGGACCAGTGTGCTTGCAGCTAAGAAGAATAGCATCTGTGGCTACTACTAACAGTACCACAAGTTTTAAATCCCTTTTTTCTTGAGTTTTGAACTATGGAAAAAGTGTACTGGCAACATTTATTTCAGGTTCACACTCTGTAGGTAATGATGTGCATTTTGACCCACTATGAAATACGGTAATTAAGAAGTGTTTTAAGCTATTACTCCTGACTCATTGAAAATTTTCAAAAGCATGAAGCGCAGTTTCATCTTTATTCCTGAGAATATCTAAGTGTTATTCAAACTCTACAAGTACAACCTTGTATTCCAGGTTGTGAGCAGCACAGTAAGCACTGTAATGAAGTAATTTTTTTTCTTTTTATCCCTTATACGTAGATTGAAACCTGTTTTCAGGCATATGGAGAATGACCATACTTGGTATCCTTTTACATCATTGTACACATGGGGGAAAGCAGTAGATAAACTCTAATCTGCCATTTATTTTGGAAAAAAATGTTCAGATGGCCTGATTACTTAAATGTTGTTTTGGAGGTACATTGTAAAGCAGTGCCAGACCTTCTGAAATTTCTTCCTTCTCTTCTTTCACATAAAAAATTCTTTCCAACTTAGCATTATCTATCAAAAGATTTAACAATTCTTTATAGCTGGAAGGGGTAGGGTCCCTCCAGTGTAATACTATTATCTTTCTCACCAACCCCAGTGCAAGCGCGATAAAGAGACTCAGCTCCAGTGTGACATCCAAAGAGGAAGTTAATCCTAAAAACAATATCCCTGGATCAAAGGGTACATTTTTTTGTAATATTTTTGAAAGAATCTCTCTTATTTTATCCCAATAAGTTTTCAGTGAGTTGTATGTAATAAATGTATGGGTTAGTGAACCTTTTTCTGTTTTACATCGAAGACATAAGTCTGACAGGTTAAAACTGCATTTATGTAATTTATAAGGTGTAAAATACAATCTATGAATTACGTTAAATTGAATTTGTCTCAGTTTACTGTTTTTAGAGATTATTTTGAGTGTAGTTAAAATTTCTTTCAAGTTGTCTGTCTGAATATCTTGCCCATGTTTTTTCTGGTATGAGTTTCTTAATTGTGATAAATTCGTTTTTATTTCTATATTTAGAAGTAATTTATAGATATTTTGAGAGAATTTTAGTTGTATCAGGATTGTTGCTTATTAATAACTCAGGGGAGGTTGCCAAGATCATCTTTCTTGTTGTTGAATATTTGTGAATATAACCTCTTAGCTGTAAGTAAGCAAAAAAACTACCTGTTAGAAGATTATATTCCATTTTCAAAGAATCAGATATTCTTTAAGATCCATTCTGTAAGCATTGATTCAGAAAGAGCAAACCTTTGCTTTGCCAATTGTGGAAAATTGTATTTTCATATGAACATTTAAAATAACTGTTCATCTGGAGGTGGAGAATGAATGATAGAGAAACTTCAGAACCTAAAAGGGAATGTGCTTCTTTCCAAATTTTAGACATATTCCTGGTTGAAAATAATATATTGTTGTATATGTTAGTATTATGGCAATCAACATACGAAACACATGCCAGTTATCTAAATGGAATGGAGTATTTCTCTATATGTATCCAACTTGACAGTGGTGCCTCATCTTCTTGCCCAGGAAACCAACCTAAAGTCTGTTCTAGATAAGCATGCTAGGTAGTATAGCCTTAAGTTAGGAAGATCCAATTCGCTCTGTGAAAGTGGTGGGTATAGTTTTTCCAGGCTAGCTCATGGTCTCTTCCTTCACCATATTGATTGTCTAAACATCTTGTCAATTTTCAAGAAAAAATCTTTTATCCAATGCCAGAGGCAATGTCTGGAATAAGAACAAAAATCTAGGCAAAACATTCATTTTGAATATGTTTATCCTACCTATCATTGTTAAAAGGTGGTTGGAGAACTGGCTATAGGGTAGGCAACAGAGGGTAGTGGTGGAAGGAAAATTCTCATCCCCTAAGCCTGTGATGAGTGGGGTTCCACAGGGATCAGTGTTGGGTCTGGTGCTGTTTGGAATATTCATTGCAGACATATTGGAGGGCATCAGCAGCAAGATCAGTCTGTTTGCAGACAACACCAAAATGGGGGCAGTGGTGGATGACCAGGGGGGTTGGCAGGGGCTACAGGAGGTTTTGACAAGGCTTGAGGCATGGTCTAACACATGGCAACTTGGGTTCAACACCAAAAAGTGCAAGGTGCTTTACTTCAGATCACAAAATCTGAGGAGAAGCTACTATTTGGGGGGGCACAGATAGCAGTAACAGAGGAAGAGAAAGATCTGGGGGAGCTCATAATGGGAGCAATGAACAACTCTGCACAGTGCAGGAGGGCAGTAACAAGGGCCAACAAGATTCTTGGGCTGCACTGCCAGGGGTATAACTTCGAGAAGTAGAGACATGATTCTGCCATTGTACAGATGATTGGTCAGACCACACCTGGAGTACTGCATGCAGTACTGGTGACTGTACCTACAGAGAAACATTAGACTGCTGGAGGGGGTGCAACACAGGGCAACAAAAATCATCCAGAGTCTGGGGGAGTTGCCATATGAGGCCAGACTGGCAGATGTAAACATGGGAGGCAGTAAGGGAAATAAGGGTGGAGGACCCACTAGCCGACAATGATCACCAAACAGTGTGGTTGAATATCACGATGTGTGAGGAGCCAGAGAAATCAGTCACCCAGGTGGTAAACTTCAGGGGGGCAGACTTTGGGAGGATGTGGGAAGTACTGAAAGTGAAACTGGAGGGCATACGGCAGGAGATGGATGCAGAGTAGAAATGGGATATTATTAAATGGGGGATTACAGAGGCAATGGAAGCCTGCACCAAGACACAGAGTAAGGGAGCAGAGAAAGGAAACCATGCTGGTTGAACAGTGAGGTAGTGGAGGTGGTGGGGGCAAAACAAAAGGTGCACCAGAGGTATAGGAGGATGGAGAAGGAAGGGGGCAGGGAGGAGTATGCAAGATGGTCCAGGGAGGTAACCAGAAAAGTGAGAGAAGCCAAGGCCCAGAGGGAGCTGAGATTAGCACAGGGAATTAGTGGAGGAGAGGAAGACTTTTTCAGATACATCAGGGAGAAAAGGAAGCGCAAGGAAACAATTGTGAGGATAGAAAAGGGTGGGGAGTGGATGGAAGAGGGGGAGGAACAGGCAGAAGCACTGAATGAATACTTTTGCTCAGTGTTCACGGAAGAAAAGAGGGGACCACTACCACCATGGGTTGGAAGGGTGGGGATGGGGGGAGAGGAGGTGACAGATGGAAGAATTGAGGGAGGTAGAGTCCTAGAGGGACCAAGAGCACTGAGGGTAGACAAGGCACCAGGGCCAGATGGGATCTACCCCAGGGTGCTGAGGGAGATGGAAGATGTGTTGGCGGAGCCGCTGGCAGATCTGTACAGCACCTCACTTGAGTCGGAATGTGTGCCACTGGATTGGAGGATGGCACATGTAGTGCCATTACACAAGAGTGGACCAAGGGACGAATTGGGTAATTATCATCCAGTAAGTCTCACCTCCATAGTGTGCAAACTCATGGAAATGATACTAAAGGAAAGACTGGTGTCATACCCGGAGGCAATGGCCTCCAGGATATGAGGCAGCATGGGTTAATTTCGGGAAGTCTTGTCAAACCAACCTGATACAATATTATGACTGGGTGACAGGTGAGTTGGATAAGGGTCATGCGGTGAATGTTCTTTACTCGGACTTCAGCAAGGCCTTCGATTCGGTGCCTCATGGGCGTCTTGTGGGGAAGCTAACTGGTGTAGGGGGAGGGGCAAAATGATGAACTAGATTACAAGCTGGCTGAGAGGGGGCTGCAACAGGTGATGGTGGGAGGGGAGCTCTCAACTCCGAAGCCAGTGATGAGCGGGGTGCCACAGTGCTCTGTGCTGGGACCAGTATTATTTGGGCTCTTCATATCACACATTGCACATGGGGTGGTGAGCAAGGTAAGTCTGTTCGCAGATGACACCAAAATTGGAGCAGTGGTGGATGGAGGGTAGGGATGGAAGCAGCTGCAGGGGGACCTAAGCAAGCTAGAGGAGTGGTCAGAGTGGTGGCAGCTGCAGTTCAATGCAAAGAAGTGTAAGGTTATGCACTTTTGGACAAAGAACCCAAGGAGAGAATACTGGTGGGAGGGGGCTAAGCTGGGGATCACTGAGAAGGAGAAGGACATACTGTAGGGGTAATGGTAACAGGGACCATGAACAACACTTCCCAGTGCAGGAAAGCAGCTGCAAAAGTGAACAAAATGCTGGGGTGCATAGTGAGGGGATTTCATCCAAGTGAAGAGAGGTGATCTTGCCCCTCTACAGGTCACTGGTAGGGCCACACTTGGAGTATTGTGTGCAGTTTTGGAGGCCATACCTGAAGCGTGATATCAGGCTACCGGAGTGGGGTGCAGAGGAGGGCAAAGAAGATTATATGTGGAATAGAGGGGGGAAGAGACTATGAGAGTAAGCTGGGAGACCTGAATATGTACACCCTGGAGGATAGAAGGGATGGGGGGGCATGATAGAGACATTCAAGTATCTGAGGGGAATCAAAAAGGATGAGGCAGATGGAGTCTTTAAGCTATGGAGGGGGAGGGACACTATGGGGGCATGGGCTTAGAATAGAGGGAGGAAGGTTTAGGAGGGAAATGAAGAGACACTATTTCACAGAGAGGGTGGTAGCAAAATGGCATGCACTACCAGAATGGGTGATATCATGAAATCTATGAACAGTTTTAAAAGAGCATGAGACAAGGAATAGGGGAGAGTGAGGGTGAGGGAGGTGAGGGGCGGCAGTGGGATGACAAAGGGGAGGGGGGTGGGGCAGCTGCAAATTAGGGGAGCTAGCTGCTCAATTGAGCAGACTTAGATCGGGTGGTCTGTTTCTGCTGGCACATTCATATGTATGTTCATATGCCGTGCTGCAGAAATCTCTCTGGCCATCCTGTGCCATCCCTCCTAGATGTGCCGAAGGAGCCTCCTGTTAGATGAGCCCTTGCCATGCCTCAAGGAACAACTCTGGAGCTCTGATTGGAGGAAGCCGTGCAATCCAGCCAGAGATTGGCTGCTGAGGTTATGGCTTCCCTTTCCATTGGCTGTCTGTCTAGGAGCGCAAGCTCTGGGGGACACGCTATTGGACTAGTTTAGGCTTTGTCTCCACTTTGAATGTCTAAATTGTAGAAATGTTATTTATTTATTTTTAATCACTACTGCAAGGTAGACCTTACAGCCAGGGACCAACACTTTTGAGTTAAGTAATGTTCTGCATTTATTTTTAATCACCACTATGAGCTCGATCTCACAGCCAGGGGCCAAAGGTTACTGGGTCATATAATGTTCTGCTTTTATTTTTAACTGCTGTTGTGGGCTAGAGTTTACTGTTAGGGATAGAATGTTCTGGGTTATGCCTTTTAATTGTGCTGCTCTCCTGTAATTGCTGCCCTGCTCTACTCTATTTTTATCCTGTTCTCCTTTTTCCCCAACAAGTGTACCTACAGCTGTCACCTTACTAGCTGCATTTATTATTATTTTTTTGCCATCTCACTTTAATACAGAGTAATTAATCTTACTCCTGTCCTGCTTGCCCTGATCACACTAGCAGGGTGCAGTCTGTTGGTGCCTGCCAAAATGACCCCCGTTTGCCTAGTTTCAGTTACCCCCTCCCACCACTTAACTTTCCTTTGTCCCGTCCTTCTTCCCATTGTTTAATCTTTGTTTTTATTCTCTCTCCCCTCTGCAATTCCCTGCCCACTGATTTAGCAGCATTTCCAGTAATCTTCCCAAACTTAACCTTCCCCTCTCCTCTCTTCTAGGCAGCCCACTCCAGGCTTACCGGTGAACCTGCGGTGCTACAGAAATCTATCTGGCCATCCTGCCATCCCTCCCAGACCCGCTGAAGGAGCCTCTTGCTAGGTGAGCCCTTGCCGTGCTTCAGGGAACAACTCTGGAGCTCTGATTGGAGGAAGCCATGCAATCCAGCCAGAGATTGGCTGCTGAGGTTAAGACTTCCCTGCCCATTGACTGTCTGTCTAGGAATGCAAGCTCTGGGGGACACACTGTTGGACCTGTTTAGGCTTTGTCTCCACTCTGAATGTCTAAATTTTTTCCTGCCCACCCATTGCCTACCACTGCGCTCTTTAAATATGTTTACTCCCCATCTGCATTTGTGGCGCTGCTTCCTTACTGGCCCTCTCTCCGCTGGTTGACTGTTATAGGAGCAACGTGCCACCTCCTGCCCTATCCAGTACATAATAAATCATCCTGTACTGTCTGGGGTTACTTATGCACTCCATTTACTTTAAAGGAACACTTTCCATCTTGCTGCTCTTCCAACTACTGTGGCAAACTTATTGTCCCCTACTCAATTATTCTTCTCTCCGTTCTGCTCTTGCTAATAAGTTGTAGCAATTCTTTTCAAACTCCTGCTCTCGGTCCTGCTCTAGACTTTAATTGTCATAGTCCTCTCTGTGACTGCTGTGGCAGTCTTCTTCTGTGACAGAGAGTGACCCCTTTGCTTGTACTCTCTCACTGTTCACTCATAACAGAAATTGTATCCTCCTGTGACTATTTCATTATTCTAAGTGCTTCTCATCTAGGAGCATAATGAATGCTGTCTTCCTTTTTCTGGGGTGTTTTGTGTGCATATTACACTATGCCTCTGAGTATTACCCTGAGCCTGCCTCAGCAGGCCTTCCTAACTGCATAGGGATAGACACAACCTGTTCATGATTCCGTATTGCCTCATACCAGCCCAGGCTGGCAAATATTACTATTCTCTTTGTGCTGAGCTCCACCAGATCCCTGTCACTCCCTTGCTGCATTACATATACTAAGCCCATCCCCACAGCAGGAGCCCCGATTACCTTCTCTGTTAGGACACTCTTTTTTGCTTCCTCGGGTCCTTTGGCAACATTCTCTCCCCCCTCTAAAACCACTCATTATTATGCCCACAGTAAGTCTAAATTCTGGATCCTCAAGCTACTATCGAATGCCTTAAAAAAAATTCTCTTGATACTACTCATCTGCACAGGTAATATCGAACTGAACCCTGGCCCTCCTATTCCCATTTCTTCCCCTACCAAAATGTTTCACTTAAAGGGATTAAGTCCAATCCACATCAATGCTTGTAGCTCACTGCAGAAATTTGACGCAATACAGACCCGGGTTAACCATACTGTGCCTGATATCCTAGTGGTTACAGAAACCTGGTTAAGGTCTTCTACTCAAGATTTTGAAATAAACATCCCCTTGTACAATGTCTTCAGAGCTGACAGAAAATTGCAAGGAGGAGGGGTAGCTATATACGTTAGGAACAAGATTGTTACCTCCTGCTCTGAGTGTAATACCCTACTGAAGGAATTAGAGTGTATTACTCTGAAAGTGCAGCTCTCTCAGTTGCTCCCCATCTGTCTAATTGGATGCTACAGACCTCCCTCTTCAGGGATAAAAGTGTTGCAGCACATATCCAATACCCTCAACTCCGTATCGTCTGAAGTTATTATAATGGGTGACTTGAATATGGATTGGCTCGCCACACCTTCCTTGCCACTAAAAGAACTTCATGACAAGTTTGGGCTTACACAACTAATAAACAAAGCCACCAGGCCCAATCTTAAAAATTCTGACCATGGTACCATATTGGATTTAATTCTAGTGAATAAACCTCATCTTTTTATGCATTCTGGAGTATTCTTTAATGACCTGAATGATCACTGCGTTATAGCTTGTGTGAGGTCTATTGTTAGGACTGCCTCTTCCTCCAAATAAACCTTAAAGAGATGTCACTAGAACTTTGACCTCATCGCCTTTCTCACAGATCTCCGACATGCCAATTGGCAAGACTTGTATTTGGCACCTTCTGTTGAGGAAGCCTATGAGACCTTCCAGTGCATTGTCCTTGGGACCATTGATAAGCATGCACCCATTATAAAAATCCATACTAGGAAGAGGTCATACTCATGGTTCATGGTCAGCTTGAAAGAAGCACTATGGCACAGGGACACCCTATGGAAAAGGGCAAGGAAAACTAAACTTCCTGCACATTGGGCATCATTCCAAGCTGCCAGAAACTGGACCACTAAACTAATCAGGGCAGAGAAAGTAAACTTCTTTCGTTTGGTGCTCCATTCATCTTTAACTTGCCCTTCAAAATTTTGGAAAACACTAAAGGATATCACAGGCCACAACTCTGGTAGCACAATCCCACCTAAAATCTCTACAGGAGGCTCCACCTTTACGGACAAACGTGTAATACTTGACCTGCTCAATAACCATTTTGCTACAGCAGGGTTGGCGTTTGATACTTCACCTGCCAATAAACTCTGAGACCAACCTTGCCATCTGAAGCCCAATGGTCTGATGTCTATCATTCTTCATAATACCTCTGCCTTCACCCTATGCCGTCATGGTAAAGCATGTGGAGGCTCTCATAATGCAATTTGATACCAAGAAAAGTGCAGGAGCGGATCTCATCAAGCCTTTCTTCCTAAAATTAGGACACCAGGTATTATCACCCCCAAACGCCCATCCCTTTAACTTATCCCTTGCTCTGGGTTCTCTCTCTCCCATTTGGAAAACAGCATGCATCATTCCATTATACAAATCGGGTGATTCGAGTGACCTAAACAACTATCGTCCTATTTCCTTGCTTCCCATACTGTCCAAGTTGCTTGAAAAGGTGGTCAATACCCAACTTAGGCAATTTCTGGAAATAACAACCTGCTCAATCTGGTTCAATCTGGGTTTAGGCCTCACCAAAGCACAACTTTGGCACTTGCTAAGGTCACGAATGACTGGCTGATGGCATTAGATGCCAAAAACTATGTATGCACTCTATTTCTTGACCTTAGCAAAGCCTTCGATATGGTTGACCATAATCTATTTTTGGTCATGTTACAAAATATTGGGGCCAACAGCATGAGCCTTAAATGGTTCACAAACTATCTTACTGACTGTTGTCAAGCGGTCAAGGCTGACGGGGATCTCTCCCCAATGAAGCCTCTCCTTAGAGGTGTACCACAAGGGTCTATCCTTGGCCCATTACTCTTTGCCATCTACATAAACAATCTAAATAATGAAATCAAATAAGCAAATATCCATCTTTTTGCCAATGATACAGTGCTCTACATTGCTAGGCCATCCCTTCAGCTTGCATGATCTGACCTGCAAATTGAATTAACCTTCTTCAGAGAAACTTGTTACATCTAAAACTTATGCTGAATGCCACAAAGATGAAGGCAATGCTGCTTGCCCCTGTGACTAATGTTTTCATCTCTCTAAGCCCAGGAACTGTCCCACAGGTACTGACCCTATTGAGTGAGCTGCTCAAATATGTGGAGAAATCCAAATATCTGGGTGTGTGGATTGACCACAAACTCTCCTTTTCAGTCCACCTCAAGGAGCTATCCAAAAAATTAAGATGAAGACTTGGGGTGTTCTATCAGATCAGATACATCCTTACACAAGAAGCTAAAAAAAAGTTAGTCCAGACAACCTTTTTGCCTCTCTTGGACTATGCTGATTTTTTTGTATGGACAAAGAACAAGTATGGCACTCACAAAACTGAATGCCCTCTACCATCGAGCACTTAGATTCATTACAGGATCCACCATTGTTCACTTTATGCTTCTGTAGGTTTGACCTCACTCACCCATAGGTGGGCCAAAAATGCAGTCCTATGGACTTATAGAGCCATCACCCATAAGCTTCCATAGTATACCTATGACTGCCTGGTGGTTTGCTCTCATGGTAACTATCCATTAAGAAGTCATTCCTACATTTCACTTATAATCCCAAAGGTCATAACACGCCTAGGCCATGCAGCAATGAGCCATGCCTTCCAGGTCCTCTGGAACAGGATACAAAAACCCCTGAGGCAAGCCCTGCCAATAACACTGTCTCTTTTCAAAAGTATCTACTCAAGCTCTTTCATTGAAAATTGTAATTGCTTCCGCTGATGCCTTCAAATCTCTCTCCTGGTCCAGCTTACCCACGGTAGCTTGCCCATCCACCCTTTGGCATTGTCCCTTCCTTACCCCCTCCCTGCCATTCCCTCTCATGTGTATCAAACTGTTATCTACAGGTCAGCACTACTATAATATCTACCCTCCCCACCATTTGGAGAGATCACCTGGACCTCAATCACAAATTGCATTATCTGCTCTATTTACTCTGGACATTCTGCATATATATATATATATATATATATATATATATATATATATATACACACACACACACACACACACATATACACAGTGGTTGTTACAGTTTAGCAGACCGGTAACCAGATCTACCTTGGCAGATGCGTTAATGAAAGCGGTACAGAGGACTGCCTTGTTACCGTATCATGAAGCATTAGGTATGTGTTAGTGGTATGCCCTTTCCTTCACTAATTGACTGCCCCATTAGTAGCATCTGAAATGTGCCAGGTGGTGCTGTTACCAGTAATATTTGCCTTTATTGTTGTGAACTTCCTCTAGGTGTCCCCACAGCCCATATTTTATTCCCATTCTCCCCTGCTGTAATTGTAAATTGCAGTATTTTAAATGGGTCCCAAACTGGTGTTTGCAATAACAATAACAATAAATATAAAACACATTAGAAAGATATAGCATTGTTAGGCTGATTTAACATGTTTTTTAGTTAAACTCAGAAGTCCTAGAATCTCTCCATGTCAATGCTCATCTAATATGTTGTGGGGTTTGCCAAACATCAGATCTGATGGCAGAAACCAACATTTGTCTTTTACTGTATTGATTTTTTATCTTTAAATCCATGATTACTGGTTCATGTCCGTTATCTAGCTGACTACCCAGAAGTATTAAATTTACTTTTCCCACAAAGTAAAATACATTTTTTAAACTTCATCTAAGAAAAGTAGCAGGTCAGTTGTGCATCTTTTGGCTGCCATAGCATTGTATCCCTTTTTTGAACACGCAGCTCCATTTTGTTTCCTTTGTTCTTTTTTGGTTATTACTGTTTAATTTAATTAATTTGTGCATGTGGGTTTTTATAAATGAGAATTCTGTTACCAGAATCCCCTCACTGTCTCATGGGGACACTGACAGTGTTATGAGTACCTCTTGCTTCTTGTTCAAACCGCTGTTTTCTGTCTCCTACAGTACGGCTCTATGGTGTTCTTGTATGACCAAATGCAAGGTTATTGTGCAGAATGTTTGCCACCACTGTTGGAGACAGGAGACATCAGCACATTTTCAAAATGCTTTATGTGCACTATTCTTGTTCATTGGATATACTGTAGCATCCCAGATGTGCAAATAGCAAGCTTTACCTAGACAGCATTCAGATCGGCAGATCCCCATCATCTTATTTGGACAACATGGAATTACTCCAATCACCTAAACATGCATCTCATTAGACTGTTCAATACGGCTACATCTGGTATCATAATTCTCTGGTTGTAAATAATGTGAAGCTGATGTTTGGAATAAAAGTTGCTAGAATGTTATTTTTGGTTTTTCTTTATGCTTGCTATGCCCCGCTATGGAAGTTCCATTCACAGCCACCCTCAACCACCTTACCAAATTATGATATTTAACCCGTGGTTTCATATTCACTCCCCACTTCATCTAGCATGAAACAGTGTGCCTCAGACTTTTATTACCTGCAGTTCCACAGCAAATGATTTGGTTTTTTCTAGCCTCTGTTTGCAACTCAGCTTCATCCAGAACCTCGTAGATCTGTGAAAACATATGCTGAGACTGTTACAGTATATTGTAAATTTGACATGGATACAAGCTTCATCACACTTTTCAAACTTTTTTCAATGAGGTGGGCACAGAGACATCCTCTTATAATTTAAAATAACATGCAGTGTATGCAGTGTATGATGCCACTAAATGAACAAGAAGCATTCTTCATCATAATGTTGAGAGTCTGAAAATCATTTAATTTGTATAAATAAATGGTAGTTATATAAGAGTCCCTTATTTATTTGTTTATTTTTCAGTAGATTGATTGCTCATGTATTGACTTTTACTGTATGGTCAATTTGTTCTTCCTTAGAGGAGGTGATAGGGTTGTGGAGTGGTTGTAGGGTGGGGGGAAACAAGAAAATTAATTATACACCATGGGTCCAATATACAATAAATAGTCGGACAAACTGGGTGTGCAGTAGTGAGAATTTTTTGTGTTCTCATCATTAAAAAACTGTTTATGTGTCTGCAAGATATACAGATCAACCCTCCTTTTAAATGGCAGCGCTAGATCCCCAAATAGAGGTTTGTAACCAGATATCAGTTTGTAAAACCTGGTATTTTGTATTTGTCTCTGGAACTTCTAAATATACTGTAGAAGGATGTACCAATGACAACTGCATGACTCAGACACTGACTACAGACTTCAAACTGATTGTAAACTCCCCATAAGGCATTCCTTAGAGCAATCCCTTGAACATTTTGGTAGGATCAAAAAATAAAAAGTACAGCATTATTCAATTAGTGTTATAGCTGCCATCTCACATGTCAAACATCAAATCAACTTTTGTTCCAGTTTTATTATTCCTGTTATTATTATTCCTATTAATCATTGCTTCCATGCCATTTTGCACTTTAAGTTCAAGACCCCTTCCCCCCACAACTCATTTATAAATTCAAATCTATTTTGTTTTATTATTCCTATTAATGACTGACAGGAAACTTGAAACCTGATTAGCTAACAAAAGAAAAAAAAAAACTAATTTTAGATCAGGATTATTGGTCAGAATAACTGTTAGGTTATAATGTCACACACCTTACAGAAATGGAAACAGAACTTTTGGTTCCATACTGTAGGTCTGACAGAAGGAAAATGATAACATTTTTCTTCTGCTTGACTTTGAGAACTGTAACAGATTTCTGTCAAACTCCCTTGAAAGGGATTTCTAATTGGGCAGTAAAATATACCAGACAAAGTGACTCCTAGAGTCTTGAATGGTTGGCAAAAATGATGTTTTACCAAATGTTGTCTCATACAAGTATGCTGACGTAAGGTGGCCATATATAGTGCAGAAATATTATTGTGCTAATCATTTTTCACAAATATTTCAAGGATGTCATCCATATGCCTGCATTCTCCCCCACCCCAACCCTCAAAGATAGCCTAAGGGTTTTACTGGATTGAGCAGATTAATTGATTCCAGAAGCTGTGTGTCACATCAACTGCACAAACTCATCACTACCTTTTTTTCTACCCTCCCCCTTGACTCACCAATTGTTCTTGGGC
Source organism: Neoceratodus forsteri (assembly GCA_016271365.2). Classification (NCBI taxonomy): domain Eukaryota; kingdom Metazoa; phylum Chordata; order Ceratodontiformes; family Ceratodontidae; genus Neoceratodus; species Neoceratodus forsteri. The sequence continues at coordinate 1,325,897,228 of CM028131.1, read as the reverse complement.
AAGGCATGAAGGCTAGCTCACAGCAGAGGAGCACATTCACATGCTAAACATTTAACACCTTGATTCAAAGCATGGAAATGCAGGTAGTTGTTCAATCACCTTGTGGAAAGAAACTTAATGGAGGATGGTAGGGGTGTTGATGTATGTGACCAATTGCTTCAGAGGACTGCAGTCATGGGTCTTGTAGTATTTCTACGTTAGAGAAAATGGGGAGGGGATCCAGACAGTGCATTCCAAGTACTTAATTACACACACACACACACACACACACACACACACACACACACAACTGGTAATCCAGTTTTTGTTCTATAATTTGCAATACCTGGTTTGTGGTGTGGGAGCTTTGTTGTTCAGCCTTGAATACTACTGCACTTTTTAATGTTTCAACTGTGATCCTATCAAAATCTTCACTGGCTTGCTCTAAGAAGTGAGAACGAAAAAAACAAAAACCAACAAACAAACAAAAAAAGCCAGGGGAAAATTATCGTGCAAGTATAGCAAGGCTGAGTATAAAGAAATTGACTGAACTTTAGAATGTTCAGTTTAAATGAAGGTAAATATATTCTGCATATCATCATTAGTAGTAATGGGTAATAGGTGAAATTAAGCCATTGTTCACAAAGTAGGACAGGTACTGTATGCATCAGTCCCTCTTTCCAAAATATAAATATGCAACATTTTGAATAATTGGTGCCGTCAAGTGCTGTTAATCAAAAGTACTGCTTGTCAGCACCTGATGGCCTAATAATTCATGATGGAGTTTAGCACATTTATATTTTGGAAGGAGGGACTAAGGCTACTTTTCTCAGCTTAGTGAAAAATGTCTTCTTTAACTAACTGTACATCACAACTAATGATGATATGAAGAACATCTTTACCTTCATTTAAACTGAGCAGGAATCACATTTTTATTTTAATTGTACAAAAATAAGGCATTAGTGCATTCAATTGTCCTTGTTTAGATCTAATAATCTTATTAGATGCTGATTTCTTGAGCAGGTTGGATAAAATGTTTTGCCTTGCAGAAACCAAGTTTGCTTATACTAGGCTCCCCAACTGTTGACAAAAAAATGAGGATTGTTACTTACAATGTAAGCTCCCCATAAAGCACCCCTTAGAGCAAGCCAGGGAAGATGTTGGTAGGATCACATCTGAAAAATATAAAGTACAGCATTACTCAAGGCTGACTGAGCCAGTCAGCACTCCATGCCACAAACCAGGCTACATATTTACATTATACTATAGCTTCCAGCTTGCTTGGCAAAAAAGTTACACAGTATAAGGCAAAAACTGTACAGTATGTAGCCCAGTTTGTTGTGCGGAGTGTCAGCTGGCTTGGTCAGCATTGAATAATGCTTTACTTTAAATTTTTCAGCTGTGATCCCAACAAAGTCTTCCATGGCTTGCTCTAAGGGGTGCTTTATGGGGAGCTCTCATGATAAGAAACAGTCCTTTAGTTTTTTTTTTAGTTAACAGTTGGGGAACATATTATGTGAAACATAGAATTTGAATTTGATGGCAGATAAGGACCGATTGGCCCACCTAGTCTGCCCATTTCCCTACCTAATGGATAAGCTGCAGATTCTAGTTAATCAACAGCTTACTTCCTCCTACCCCCACTAGAATTGCCTTAAGTCTGTCCCATGCATTCTTGAATTCTCCCACTGTTATTGACTCCACAACCTCCTTAGGAAGGCTGTTCTATGCATCCACAACCCTCTCTGTGAAAAAATACTTTCTAACATTACCTCTGAGCTGTCCCCCCTCTATCTTCAAATTGTGCCCCCCTGTTCTTGCACATCTCTTTTTATGACACCCAGTTTAGTAATATGCCCTGGAGCTAAACTGTTCTCAACAATGCAGTAACTTTTAAACTGTCTGTTTAAATGTAATTGGAAACTATTTTTACATACTGTATGTGTACTTTACATTGCGGTGATTGCTGGTTTCTTTAATATTCAGCTTTCTTAAATCATTTTTATTAACGATTTTTATTACATTATTTTCTGCCCAATTTTGTCACAAAACATAATAAAGGCATACTGTTCCCATCTTTGACAGTCAGACTCTGCAGAGAGTTTTCATTTACTATACATCATATCTGCCTGTTGGTGGGGGTAGGTTGGGGGTGGGGTGCAAAGGGTGGGAACCATAAAATAGAATTCCCTCACTTTTTCACTGTAGAAGAACCTAACTGATGCATTAATGAAGTTTTTTTTTGCATAGAATATATATATATATATATATATATATATATATATATATATATATATATATATATGTATATGTATATATATATATATATATATATATAAAACAAGCCAACAACAAATCCAAACAGACAAATATACAAAACTATCAAAACAATAAGCAATTGCTTCATCTATGCTATAATAAACACCCCTTTCCCCAAAGAGAGACATGAGATAAAAGAGCTAGGATGATAACCTTAATTACATTACAGGATATCTTGGTAGTCCTACGTAATATAGAAAAAATAAAAGGCTGTTAAAGTTATAAGATGTGGGCAGTAAATTGAAATAGTCAGATAAGTAGGTCATGGGAGGAAAAAAGACAAAAGAAAAAAGAAACAAAAATAAAAAAGGTGAAAATACAATGATGTGGCAAGGGGGGGGGGGTGTTCCAGAAACTAATTTAGAAATAAATCAAACAAAGGACCCCATATGGAGTAAAGCTTAAAAAACTTCCCTTGACTACTAGCTATGGCCTTAATTATTTGTAAATTATAAAAGATAGTTGAATTCCATTCCTGAAGGGACAGCAACTCACTGTTGGTCCAGTGTTTTAAGACAACTTGTTTAACTGAGCTAACCATTAATCCTAGAATAGCTCTATCTGTAGGTATAGAAATGGAGTCAAAGTGTCCCAAAATACATTCCTCAAAACAAAAAGCACTGAGAAGATTTAGTTTAATAAGAAAGTTGTTTTTTAAATCTTCCCAGAGGGGGCCAGTCAAGGGACAGGGCCAGAAAATGTGCTTAATATCCCCTGGAGCTGACTTATCTGGTACATGAGTATAAATTAATTAAGCTTATTTCTTCAAGGAGTATGGTGTGACATAAGCATTATGATGAATTTTGAATTGTATGAGTCTTACATTATCTAAGGAGACTAAGGGGATATAGTTATAAACATTGATCCATAAATGTATCCAGCTTAAGGGAGTAGAGTCCAGGAGAGAGTACCAATAAGAAAACTGAATTGGTTCAATTGAAAGGATGCGGTCCCTTGTGTGAATTGATTAGACTATCCAAAAAAATCTTGTTTACAAGTCATCAAGGATAAGGGCAAAAATGAGCAAATAAGGCTTGTCTTAATCTAAAAAAGGAAAGTAACAGTTGATTATTTAAATTGAATTTATGAAACAAAGCCGACGATGAGAGTAAGCTGCTATTTTCTAAGAATGAAATGACTTCCAAATTTGACATATTGGAATCATAAGGTCGAAAATAAGATAGAGTCAAAGTTTTAAAGTAACAGTTATTAAAAATGGGTTGGTTAATATCCTGACATAGAGGCAATGATACAATAGATATTTGCAGATTTGATTGTGTACTTTCAATGAAATGCCCAGTACAGATCTTTTCAGTGAGGTAGGAAGGTTAGATAGTTTTGTATAGAATAAAGAGGCAGGAGATAATTTACAAGAACTAATTTGAAATAGTTCTATATTGAGTCACAAAGGATAATAAGTGGAATCATGGGGCTTTGGAAGAAGCCATTTAGTATATTTATTAATGTGTGTAGCCATGTAATAAAGTATACAGTTTAGAGAAGTTTAACACCTCCTTGATGTTTAGGGAGCAATAATTTGTTTAAAGCTATTCTTGGGGTTTTACCCTGCCAGATGAAGTTATTCATTAAAGAATTTAGAGGGGGCAAACCACTTTAAAGGAAAGAATACATTTAACATAGTTAATGGATAAAATGACCTGGGGAAAATATTCATTTTAAAGATGTTTACTCTGCCCCAAAATGACAAAGGATGAAGGTTCCATCTGTTTAGATCTTGCTTAAGGGTGCACATAAGCTCAGTAAAGTTTGATTTTATTATTTGGGAGTCACCTCTTGATAAAATAACACCTAGGTATTTTAACTAATGAGGTGACCATATGAATTCTAAGTTGCAAATGCCTTCCTTTAATACCTTAAAGAGCCACTGACACCAAAAGTGCTACATTGCAGAATCCAAATAAGCATACTCCCAGTAAATCTCATACCAAAAACTAGATTTTTACGTTACTTGGTTTTAAAGTTATTAGCCATTTTGTAACTTTGATTGCACTACCTGTGCAATAAAAGCAGGTGTCAATAAAGATCTGCTGATGATGTCATGTAGGGAGCTCAAAGTCTAGTAATGACTGTCAGCAAGCTTATAAGACCCATTTCTCCAAAGTTGTAAAGATCATGTGCAATGGTTTTCACAAGTCAAACAAAAGTACCAGTCAGTAAACATTGCTATAAATACTATATATTTTCCAGGTTTTGTAACAAAGTTTATAAAATTGTATTATTAAATGCTGTTTTTGTGTGGTCCATTTCACCAGGGTTGCTGGATACTAAGTCAGCATGCCTCCAGACTGCTGAAGCCAGTTAAGAGTGCTTCTAATTTTACTGTTGTTTGTTATGGTCTGCTTTACAATATGTTTTTAATAAGGGCCTTATATGTGCTAATTCCTACTGGGGTGGAAGTGTTAGCTCTGGTAAAATGATCATTGTAATTTAGAGTAGAACATAGATGAGTCTGCCCCACCCCCATTAACAAGGAGATGGGATAATTGTTTTCAATTGCCATTCTTGGAAGTTGCCTCAATTGACCGATAGGTGTAAATGAGCTCAGCTTTTCATCAATAATTATTCAGTCTGCAAACCTCACTGTGTGCTATGATCCAGCATTCAGAAAAAGGACCTCAATAAAAAGGCATCCAGACAAAATATTGTCAGTTTTGTTACAAAGCCTGCAACATAAAGTTTTTAAAGCAATGTTTACTAACTCATGCTGCCTGTTTTACTTATGAAACCCATTGCACATGATCTTTACAGTGTTACAGAAACAGGTCCTATAAGCTTGCTGACATGGAAGAATATGCTGCAAGGTCCCTAGATGACATCAGCAGCAGCTTTTCACTAGAAAAGGCTTTCTTTGAACAGGTAGTGAAATCAGGGTTACAAAATTGCTAATACCTTTAAAATAAAGTAACATAGAAATCTACTTTTTGGTATGAGATTTACTGTGGATATGCTTATTCTAATTCTGCAATGTAGCACTTTTGGCCAGATGGCGTCAGCAGCTCTTTAACATTCAGGGCATTACTAGGGATTTGCCTTTATTTTAATTTGTAATTGGCAATTAAACTGAAGTTTTGTATAGTGTCCAAAGTTGCTTTTAGAGACTCTTTGGGGTTAATAATATACAGAATCAAGTCATCTGCACAGGCCGATAATTTCAAATGGAAAGGACCTATAGTTATACATTGGATACTGGCATTTGCATTTAAATAAAAAAGTAGAGGCTCTAAGTAAAAATTAAAAAGAATCGGGGACAAGGGACACCCCTGTCTCATACCACAGTATAGTCTGAATGGTGAGGAATACAAACCATTACAAAAGATTCTGGCTGAAGGCTGGGAATATAAGGTTTTTAACCAGTTAATAAAAACTTCTGGGAATTCATATTTCCGGAGAACTGCCATAAGAAAGTTGACATTAACCTTGTCAAAAGCTTTCTCTGCATCCAGAGACACAAGGGCTGTGGGAGCCCTTGTGTCCTGGGAGGCAGAGATTATGTGAGATAATTTCTACAAATGGTCATATGCCTGCCTATTTGGCATAAAGCTGATTTGTTCTTTGCTAATTAGTGGACTCCTTTATTCTTTGAGTTAGTATTGAGGCAAGGATTATTAAGTCACAGTTTGTTAATGAAATCAGATGATAACTATGAACTTTATCTTTTGGGTTGTCTGGTTTTGGAATAAGAATGATTAAGGCTTCTAGAAGGGAAAAGCCATTAAATCCATGTGAGAGAATATATGAATAAACCTGTTGTAGAATTAGAGTTATGGTACTTTTAAATGAATTATAAAAGTTTGGGGTGAAGCCATCTGGCCTGGGTGATTTGCCAATTTTAAGATTACTGACTGCATCAGAGATCTCATGGAGGGTTATAGGTTTAGTTAAATCTGGAAGAAGTTGAGGGTTTATCTGAGGGCATGTAAAGTCCTCAAGGTATAGGTGAACTTCATTCTGAAAGGGAGAATAAGATGAAAGGCCATATAGCTTAGAATGAAATTGTTCAAACTCTGAGAGGATTTCCTTAGGAGCAGTTTTAACTGTGGTATCTGTCTCAGAGGTAATAAAAGGGATGTTTTTAGACAGTTCCATTTTTTTCAATTTGATTGCCAAGTGTTTAAAAGGATTTTCACTAAGGGCAATATATTTTGTTTTGTGCATAACATAATAAATTCTGCTTTTTCTCTTGACAAAGTAAAGTATTCATCTTTTAATTTATTCAGTTCCTGAAGGGTTTAATCAGAAAAAGAGTGTGTGAGGGAATTTTCCAAGGTCTCAATTCTCTGGAACAGTAATTGTACTCTGGCCTGGTTCTGTTTCTTCCTTTTAGCTGAGTGCCTAATTAGCTCCCCTCTAATATAACATTTACATGCAGACCAGAGTAAATCTATTTTATTAGTAGAGGGGGAATTAAGCTGAAGAAAAATATTGATCTGCTGCCGAATATGATTGATAATACCATATATTCACTTTTTAACAACTGATTGCTTAAGCGCCAGATGGTTTGTCGAGGACAATTTAAGAACAGTATAAGTTGTAGAGAGATAAGAGAGTGATCCGATAGCGATGTAGCAGAAATATGTGTCTCTGAAATTGCCAAAATTAATGATTTACTAGTAAGGAAATATTCACTTCTTGAAAAAGAGGCATGTACCAATGAATCAAAAGTGATTTTTTTAAAAGAAATTTAGGTTATGGACCCTCTAGGGATCAGCTAACTCAAATAGGCCAATGAATTCCAATAGTGTCCTATTGTCAGCCCTAGATTTAAACACACACCAGATGTTGATTTATCAAGAAGAGGGTCCTGGATTAAATTCCAGACTCCTCCTAAAATTAACCAAAAGTAGGAAACTTGGACACCTCAGAAGCCAGTTTCATTAGAAAAATTATTATATTTGAGTTAGGGCCATATATTGAACTGAATAACATTTTGAAGTTATTAAGAACCCCTGCAACTAGTATAAATCTACCTTCGAGGTCAGCTATAGAATGCAAAAAAAGTAAAAGAAATAGCTTTACTAAGGAGAATAGCAACCCCATTTTTATAAGTGTAGTGACTAAATCTACTCTAATTTTTTCAATAGGTCAGTTTCAGAGGAAAGTATATGTATTTCTTGAAAAAATAATATTTTACAATGTAAAAGTTGAGCATGCTGCAAAATGTGCTGTCTTTTTAACTAAGAACACACCCCCTTAACATTCCATGATGCACATCTGAGGCTAAAAGCCATAATGTCAGATAATTAGAAGTTTATACAGTGTAACTATTTAAGAAAAATAAGTATAATTCTCCCAGAGTATAAAGGGTCCACAAAGTGAGTAATGTTAATATTAGGTAATCACAATTGTCTGTCCAAAATCCCCCAAATAAGTGCCAAAAAACTATAAAACTGCAGAGGTAGTGGAAGGCAATGAATAAAAAGAAATGATATATATGCAATGAGCCAACCAATACCTCTTCCCTCAGTCCCAAAGACTTACCTACCATCTTGAAAAGAATGTGATGAATTTCACACAGTGCTCTCACCAAGCCCCAAGCACTGTCACAGCCGAAAATTGTCTATATAATAAAAAAGAGGACAAATTGTGAAAAAATATTCTAAGTAAGTTAGCCAAATCGGTCTTGCAAACTATTCAATATTAAGCTGAGTTCAAAACACTCTTATTGTAACTTTTAATAAAAAAGAAAAAAAAAACTGTAGTTAGACCATAGTGATGGTGACTCAGAAAATTCTCAAAGCTGAGCTAATATATAAGATATATATAACTGTAGGCATTCAGAATTAGAGAACTAGAGAACTAAAAAATCTGAGATAAATCAGTCATATATGGCATACAGTTTCCATAAAGAATAGGACAATGAGTTACTACAGTATTTTAACCTTGTGCAGTGCTATAAGTAAATAAAACTTCTGTCCTGTATGGAAACAAATAAAAATTCTGAGACTGTAAACTGGTCACTTTGCATTCATTCTAAGTCAGAAAATATGCCCAAAATAATTACTATCACGAGGTTTAGCTTTAACAAATATTGGACCTCCTGGTAGGAGAGAGCTATAGTTTCAATGAAGTCATTACAATTATGGTGCCAGCAAACAAAAAAAAATCAGAAACTCTTAATAATAAACTAGGTAACCCAGATTTGAACCCCAAACTCAAATCGAAATATTATATAATGTATGGTAGAACACTGTTAACCTTAGGAAATCATCATTTCCTAAGGTTGTTATACCATTGTTGTGACATAGAAATGTTGTTAACCTATTGATATTACATCACATCGATAGGTTAACATGGGGATCAGTCTGCGCATGTGCGTGCCTTTTTTTTCACTGGGGAACTGATGGACACACTCAGCGGTTAGGGAAAGACTAAACGGCCGCGGTGGTGACTATATTTTCAAAAGTAAGGAGCGTTTTCATTTTTTTGTGACCATACTATAAAAAATAATATGGTCCTTCTATCAGCAACTTGATTACTATTAACCGTCTCAAAGGTTGCCATGGTGATGTAAACCTCTCGAGCTTTGCTCTCGAGGTTTACACAGTCACCCTGGTGACCTCTCGATGATTAACAGACCGGTTACCGATAGAAGACCATACATTATCCTCTATGTTACCTTTGCTAAGATAGGGTTACCTGTACTAGGTTTAAAGCTGCAATACAAAATAGAGATCATATATCAAAGTTGCACCATGTATTTCACCAAAACATACTGTAAATATCAGTGGAGTATAAAAATTGCAATTGTTAGGCCTAAAATGTAACTTAAAAGTGCACTGGAAAACAGACAATGAAGAGATAAGGTAAATACTTCTTAAAAACATAACTGACATCATTGCCATATGTAGTTAGCCATGGTGGATGGATTGAATGTACCAGATCCCTTGATGTAGTTGCTGAATAGTCCAAACAGGATGTAATAGGATTGGAAAGGACTTGACGCAAGTAGTATCATTTATTACGGTACGATAAGGCCGATCAACAGTCAGATCTGCTTTGTGCAAAAAGTCACATCTATATATGGAGTGGTCAATATGTAGATGTGTAAGAGAGTCTTTAGGCATCTTCTGCCTGGTGAGTCGTCCAGCAACAGCAAGGTACAACCAGGGAAGTAGACTTGTCCCTGAATTTACTTTACTTATAGAACTTTCACTGATAAATATTGAAAGCAGAAACAAGTGCTCACCATTAGGACCTTCAATCCAAAGTCGTCTGATGAAAGATCACACTGCAATGGAGATCAAGACCCCAATGTATTCTCTGCTCATTGCTCCTGGATTAAATCATAGCAAGGCCAAAGAGTGTATGAACCATCAGAGCCCACAAAACAATGACTGGAGAATGGGAAGATAAATCTACAGCATCTGGACAACTGTGCCTCACAAGATACATTTGGAGCAAGGTCAGTCACATTGCTGGGAAACAGGCAATCGAGCAGTTGTAATCTTAATGAAAAAAGGGCTCCACTGTGGGGATTACCCAATTTGCATATAAGTAGTCCAAGAAAGATTTTCAGCATACACACTGATGATATAAGGTCTGTGCTCATGCCTTTAATACTATATATTCTGCCCCAGAATTCTATAGTTGAATAGACTGTATAAGGCACTCAAGCGAAGATTTTAAGTCAGTGAGATTACCAAATGCAGGTCCAGATATAGTACATGCTTCTGGCTAGTGCTGAAAAAAAGAAATTAAAGTGATCAGCCAGGTTTAAATAAATTGGGAAACAGACCTTTAAGTGAGTCTTTGGCTTTATCTGGCAATTCAAAAGAGTATGATTTACCATCTTTAGATACTGTGAGCTTACAGTCACAGCCAAAGACATGGTCAGATATTTCCTGAAATTTCTGTGATATTTCTAGAGAGAAATTGCTTGCTTTCTGCATTTCTGCAGTAGAGGCAGCTGAGAGAAACTCTTTAGAAATTTCATGAAATATCTGGAAATATCTGACCATGTCTGTGTCTACTACTGTAGCAGGATAGGACATAAGGAATTTAATTCCGGTGGCAATTAGTTTTGCTACAGTAGGAGCAAATTCTTTCCTTCTCAGTCTGACCTGCTGTGGTAAGTCTTGCGCTAGTCAAATCTTTTTGCCATCCCAAAGCAGATGCTGTTTCTGTTGAATTTTAGCTAGCACATGTTTCCAATCCAGGTAATTAAGAAATTTTATAAAGAAGGGTCTATGTGGTTCTACTTGATTAGGAGCCAGTCTTAAGGCATGATGAGTCCTTTCAGTAATGTAACTTTGCCATTTGGAGAAGGGCCAGCAAGATTTTTTGCAAAGTGGCGAGGATTGGATCCTTCAGAAAATTCTGGTAAGCCAAATATTGCCACATTATTTTGCCTGCTTCTCCCTTCCAAATCTTCTATTTTAGCTTCTAGTTTTGAAAGCTTTCGTCTTATGGAAGGGAAGTCAGGTTCTAGTCTAGTATGTCGGTCTTTCATTGAGGAAATTATGACTTCGGCATCACCCATTCTCTTGCCCAGCTCTTCCATAGTTGCTTTGATGGTTTTAGAGTCCTCAGGGAGTGTTAAAATTGCTTCTTTTAATGGTTTAATTCCAACATGAATTTCTCCTCCATCAGCATAGTGCTTCCAGTGTTTGTGTTGGATGCCAGAGTAGCTTATTTTGCAGCAGCCTGCTTAGCTTTTTTGGATCCACCCGCCCTATCTGGAGTAGATGGTGGCATGTGTCTTGGCATTGGATCTTTCATCTCGGAGTCCATTTTAATAAGTAAAAAAAGGTCTCCTTAATATCACAATTTGTTTCCACTCTTGAATGCGATGATCTAAAGATAGCAAAAGTCACCTTTGTTGATTAAAAAGTGGAGTCTGAAGCTGTGAAGGTCGGAGCTCAGCAGAAATGCAGCTAGTCTGTCTGAGACATCACGTGACTCCCTCAATTTTAATTGTTTTTTAATTGTGATATTCCTTAGATACAAGGGGGTCCTCTAACCCTGCATATAAACATTTTGGTTTAGCTCAGATGATTTTGTATCCTGATAGGTTTCCAAAAGCATCTATTATGCCATATAACGGTATGACTTGAGTTATTGGGATTATTTAAAAATATTAACACATCGTCTGCATAAAGGGAGATTTTGTACTTTTCACCATTAATTTGTGGGCCCTTTATGGAATCTTTATTTCTAATTGCTATTGCTAAGTGTTGCATAAATATAGTAAACAGTAAGGGTGATAGGGGACAACACTCTCTTACTCCTCTATGCAACTGAATGGGGCCTGATATATTTCTGTTTGTTTTGACTCTTGCTATAAGTTTATCATAAATCATGCTAATCCTGTTCATAAACCTATCGCTAACATTCATCCTTATCAGACATGACTTTAGAAGGTGCCAATTGACCCTATCACAGACCTTTTCGGCATCTAATGATAGAATAGTGATGTTTTTCCTTTTTTGTAAGATCTATAATGTCTACAGCTTTTCTTATACTGGAAGAAAAATGTTGACTTGGGATAATTCCAGTCTAATCAGGATGAATTATGGTATGCATCTCATCAGCCAATCTGTTTGCCAAGATTTTGATAATGATTTTGTAATCAATATTCATTAGGGAAATGGGCCTATATGAACTACAGTGCAATGGATCTTTATTTTTCTTTAATATTAAAGCAATTGTAGCTTCTGTCATAGATTGTGGTAAATATTTCCTAGATTCTACATCTCTATAAAGATCTAGAAGCAAAGGTGCAAAAATATTACTAAAAGCTTTATAAAATTCTGCTGTATACCCATCTGGGCCAGGATCTTTTCCGTTTTTAAATTGTTGTATTATTGTTATAATTTCTTGAAGATCAAACGGATTATTTAATATTGCTCTATCTGCTTCAGCTAGTGTATTTATTGGGAGGGTAGTTAAAAATGCATCAGTACTTTGTTGCTCTAGGCATATGTCTGAAGAGTACAAAGTACTATAGTAATCTTGGAATGTTTGGTATATCAGTGAGTGAGAATTTGTGGTTTTCCCTGCTTCTAACATAATGTTGTTGATAGCATTCCTGTTTTGTTTGCATTGGATTTGGTATGCTAAGTCTATCAGGTTTGTCTGAGAAGAAGTAGTAGTTTGTTTTGGTGCTTTCAAATGCTTTTTCAGTTATATAAGCTATCAGTTTATTATACTCTTCTCTAATCTGTAAAGTTTTGGTCAAATCTGCTTCAGTACCTGAATCATTAAATGCTGCTTCAGCTACCAAGTTATGCTCCAAGCTATTTATCCTTTCAGATTTTTTCTTATAAGCTGAATAAGAAATTATCCAGCCTCACAGATATGTATTTAATGCTTCCCATACACTAGAGGTTGGGATTCTGTCTGGGTTATTAATATTCAGAGACTCTTTGACAGTATTTCTAAGACTTTATTTAAAGTGGTCATCTTTAAGTAACTTATTTTCAGATCTCCAATAATTATATTTATTGTCATTATTTTCACCCTGTAATGTTTTTAAAATATAATTTTTAAAACATAAATTTGGGCATGGTCTGAGCATTTAATTGCTCCATATTTTATTTTCTTAATGGTATATAGCAACTCTTCTGATATTAAGAAAAAATCTATTCTTGAAGATGAGTTATGAACCTGAGAAAAAAAAGACAACCTTTTCCAAGCTGAATATTTGTATATTTGAAGAGGTCGAGTAGTTTTAGGTCTTCCATGAAGCCTTTAATAATTTTCACCTTGTCATTTTTTGCTTCTTGTATACCGTTAGATCTGTCCTGAATGTCTAGCATTAAATTAAAGTCACCGACAATGAGATAAGGTTTTAGAAAATGTTTTAGATAAATAAAAAAAATAACAAAAAATATGTATCTTCTTCATTTGGAGCATAGAGACTACTTAAGGTAAATTTATTTCTACCTATTTGTAGGGTAGCCATAATATAACATCAACTTTTGTCTATTTTCCTATGTATTATATCTATATTTAAACATTTTTTAAACAGGATGGCACCCCCCAAGGTTATTTGAATATGGGGCATGTATACATGAAGTAAACATTAAACTGTAAGTTGTCTTCCTGATTTCTCTGAATTGCAATCAGTCATAGTAATGTTATGCCTTATGCTAGTACTATTTTAATCAATGCTTCTATGTTCTGTTTTGACTTAGTGACAGGGTTTTTATGTAATTGATATTCATATAAGCAGCTCACAAAGTGTGTTCTACTTCAGATGAATAATGCCAAAATGCAACATTTATTTTCCTTTTTTTTTTTTGTACCTATACTCTCATTTCGCTTTCTATGGTCTTCTGCAATAATGTTAGCCTTAATGGATTGTTCGTTATATATAGAAAACATATCACTTGAGGTGAGTGTCGATGTGCAACATGGTGTGTGTGTGTTTGTGTGGTGGGGTGCAAATTTTTGTTACTGTACAGTGGAATCTGCTTAAATGCACACCTGTTTTGCACAGTAAAAATGTGCATTTAAGCGGAATGTGCATTTACCTGAAATTGACTTTTTTTTTAAATAGATGAGATACAGGGGGCACACATATGCGCGCAAACATTTATTTTTGTTTTTTCAAAACAAACTCTCCTTCATTTAGACAGTACATTTCAGTGCAGTACTTAATTTAGTCAGTTCAGTTCATACATTGTGCATTATTCACTGGTGCAATGTTCATTAACTACCTGACTGTCCCCTGAATCACCTCCCACGTTCGCTGTTAAAAAAATATGTTATTTGCATTGTCTCCTATTTTTAAGTGCAAGCTGAGTAAGGTAGTGTTCAAATTCAAAAAGTCTTGTTAGGTCCTGTTTTTTCCTTGCCCTCACAAAAGTCCCAATTTTGTCCATGCACTGGAGTGCTTCGAACATTGTTACCTCTGGTTTGTCATTCTCAGTTTTAGTTGCAGTTTGCTCATCCTCCCCATCTGTCCACTCGATAATATCCTGGCATATTTCTGTGTCCAATGATAACCATTGGTCTGCACTGATTTGTCAATGTCCCAGTACGAGTTAAAGTCAGCCTGGTTCATGTTTAGCAGCAGAGTGAGAGTGATCTCATCCTCCATGACCTCATCAATGATCTAATTGCTGAAGCTGGATTTATTGAAGCAATTCTGAATGGCCTCTTGTTTAACTGCCCACCATTCCCAATTTAGCATTTTTATGGCATCCAAAAGATTAATCTTTTTTGAAAGCTGTGATATGGTGTTCAGCGTTCCACCATCCATACAGAGGATGATTTTCTCTATGATCTGGAAAAAAATTAGGAAAATAAGTGAAGATCATAACATAAAATCATAACACAGCAGTGCAGAGCAGTAAATTCTACATGTGAGTGTTGGCATGAGGCTTACCTGGCTTCGGTAATGATGTTTTACTTTTTTTATAATTCCCATGTCAAGTGGCTGTATCAAGGTGGAAGAAAAATCAGATGAATATGGCTTAAAGAGATTTCAGGGTGTGCTGAACAGTTGTCGAGTAACAATGCTATCCATTTCCTTTTTCTGCACATAGTCTGATTACATTTCTTTAACCAGCTGCTAAAGATTGCTGCCATCATCCAGGCATTTGAGTTGCTGTTGTAGTCAACAGGTAAAACCTCCATAGATAGACCAGCAAAGCACCTGGGCTTTTTTGATTTCCCAACTACTGCTGACCTTATTTTGTCAGTCCCTGTCTGGTTGCAACATAGAAGAACTAAAATTCGCTCTTGTGCTTTCCCCCCAGCTGCTGGATCTGACTTAAATGAAAGTGACCCCTCAGGTGCAGCATGAAAATAAAGTCCAGTCTCGTCACAGTTGTATATACAATCTGAGGGATAATCTTTAAGGAGTTGAGATAGCACTGTGGACAGCCAGGTATCCACAGACTCACCATCAGCATCCTTTTTTTCTCCATGACGGCATTTAAATATGATTCCATTGCAGTCTTTCCATTGGCTCAATCATCCACTGGTTGCTTTGAAAGTAAGCCCCATTTCAGAGGCCAAATTCTCTGCTTTTTTAGCCAAAATAGGACCACTAACTGGAGCGTCCATACTACATGTAGCGGAGGACCATCGCAAGGGGGCAGCCTCAACCTCCTCACTTTCCCCCCCGCATCTCCATTTGCAATCCTGGTTCTCCAAGTGCTCCCATTCAGTCAGTAGTCTGTCTTTGTTGTGCACTATCCGAGTGATTGTGGACACAGCCACACCTAATTCCCGAAGCCACTTCCAAGCATTTAACATTTGGTATTTCTAGATGCTGGATCACTAAGATTTTCTGGCCAAGCGTGAGTGTTACTCTTTTCTGATCCATACTGCTTTTGCTGCTATGGGTGAGTGCATGGATAAACTATTCAAGGTGTTAAAAACTCTATCAAAACTTCATTAGGATAGTTAAGCATGCCATTAGTAGTTTCACATACCACGGGCAACATCGTTAAAATCATAGCGCACTTAACAGGTGCTGACTACACTGCAAAGCATGTGTTAAGTAATGGGAAATCTGTGTATTTAACTGAAATGTGCTTTAATCCGAAGCGTATATAAGTGGATTTCTTAACAAAAAGAGAGAATTCTGAGGGTAAGTTTAAAGTCATCGGGTGTGCATGCCTTTGGGTTTGTGGTGCATACCCTCTGGACTTCTCTGCCCCATCAACTATGGGAGTGCAGGACAGTGGGGTGCTTTAAGCAGGCACTGAAGACCTTTTTGTGGGGGAAAGCATACCCTGAATTCCTCTGATTTTTATCTGCATTTATTATTCATTGTTGTTAGCTGATTGTGCAGTGCCTTGATGCTTGAATTTATTATTTTTATATGGAAAAATGGGGATTTTAAATGTAGTGCAATACAATGAAATGTGCACTTATTCAAAGTGCATTTAAGTGGAATCCACTGTATTATGATTGTGATTGCCACTGTTACACAGATTGTACATACTCAATATCTGCAGCCTGTTATGATATGTCAAACATCTTGAGATAATTAGGAAAATGAAGATTTATTTTTCAGTGTTCTTATACCAGTAGCCACTAAACACCTTCCGGATTAATTTCTGTTAAATTTAATTACTAGGATAGTATCACCACCCTGACAAATAAGTACTATCCTAGCTTGCTTCCAGATTGCTGGCATAATGGCAGTGGTAAGGCAAAAGTTAAAAATATTTTATAGAGAAGTATCTATTGAACCAGCAATCAGTTTGAGGAAACTGGGATAAAGGCCATAACTGCCAACACCACCATTGTTAGGGAGGGTGTGGAGCAAACTGTTGATCCCACCAAGGGATGTGGCCACGGTGTATAAGGAAGGGGTAACTAAAAGCAAGGGTTGTACACAGCTCCCTGGGAGTATTGTGTGTATTTCCATATTAGTCAACATTTAAAATATCCTAAAAAATAGAGACAGCAGGGGGCAAGTAGTGACCAGAGAAGGAAGACATTTATTCATGTACGCATGTATGTATGTATGGTATGTATGTATGTACTGCATGTATGTATGTATGTATTTATTTTATTTATTTATTTATGTATGCATGTATGTATTTAAAAAGTGTTAAAGGAAAGTCATGCTGAGCTGGTATCAGCTCATTCCGAGGTGCATCCTGGGGGGGGGGGAGGAGGAAGAGAGGACAAGGTAACAGATACAAAGTGCTATGTATCATGGACATAAGTTTATAAAAATAATCACTTTCAAGAATGCTTAAAGAATAAATTGCCAAACAGTAAGTTACCATACAGTAAATTGTGAAACATGCAAAAGAACATAAACAGTAAGTAACCCAACAAAATAATGAACAGAGAGAAATGACTGATACTAGGGGAGTGGAGCAGTACTGGTGTCAGTGCTGGGTGAGGTTGAAGGTGAATAAAAGTCCACCCCCATATCAGAAACAACTGCAGTAGTGAATAAAGAACTCATGGAGGAGAGGTTTCAGAGCAAGAAAGGAAGAAGCAGAGCAAATGGAAGAGGAAAGAGAGCACCATAGTTTAGGAAAGTGGAACGAGAAGGCAGTTTGGCCAGCAATAGATTTCATTTGAGACAGAGCATGAGACCGAGAGCAAGCATTGTGAAGGAAGTAAGAGGAAGAAGAGGGGGGATAGGAGAGAAGTAAGATATGAGAGGAGAGAGTTAAACCAATAGTTGGAGATAAAGGAAGTACAGGGGATAAGGAGCCTGACATCAAGAGAGGGGAGGGAGAAGGAAGATTACAGAGTACAATGGTGTGTACGCAGGGGTTTGTCAATGGCAAAGCTACAAAAGGAGTTAAAAAGAGGGTTCAGTCCAGCTAAACTGGACTTTGGAGCAGCACTATACACAGTGTATCTCTGTATTTCTGTGTAGCATCCCAAGCTTGGAGTGGAGCTTTTTGTAGATAGAATCCAGATGAACAGAAAAATCCAGGTGGTGATCCAGCAAGATTCCGAGGTACTTGAAGGAGGAGACATCTTCAATAGTTGCACCATCAAGTAAAAGAAAGGAGGGAAGGAAGAGACTCTAGTAAGCCTCTTCTTGGTGCCAAAAGTCATACAGACTGTTTTCTTAGCATTGAATGATAACTGATTTTGTCAGAACCAGAGCTGGATGTTATTAAAGTCCTGTTGGAACTGGTTCATGAGGTCAGGAGTAGAGGAACCAGAGACACGGGATCTGCCTTGTGGGATTTGCAATGTCTCCAAAGGGTGAAAATAAATCTAGAAAATTGGCAAATCTGAATAACTGGTGTTATAAAAAAAAATCTAAATATTTCCAAGAATTGAACTGAACTGTGTGAGTTACACAATATGTTCCCACTTTGAAGACATTAGAGGGGACCCATTTACCATTTCCCTTTTTTGTTGTACATAATGGATTTCAAATGGGTCAGTTTCTATAAACACTTTATAAAATTGTGAAATGAACTCATTTGGTGATTAGCCTAAACATATATCTTAACAACTGAGTATTAATATTATACTGCACGTGGATCCTTTCCTCCAATCAGAAGGGAGAGTAAGAAACAGTTTATCCTACAGAAAACTCACAATAGTCATTTTATTCTCAATGAAATGACAATAGTGACATCATCATCTTACCCTGCAATCTTATTGAGAAAGCAGTAAGAAAACTACAAAATATGTTTTATCCATGTATTAATGATATTATAGTGAATTTACTTTCCTTAGCAAAGATCAGATTTTTTTCATGGAAAACTGGCCTTTGGTCTTATACGTTATCCATTTCACAGTTGCATTATTGCCTCATATTTGAATTCACTATCATAGTATCACTTAAAGGGGCATATTATTTGTAAAGCCGTCAGTAATGATTTAAGTAACTTGTAACCTGGAGCCAGATGATCCTATCTTGGGGAAATATAGCATATTTAACCACCAGCAACTCGGATTGAATTAAGTTTGTTGTTTAGGATGAGCCGATGTTGAAATTGAAGTCAGTGAATGTGCCAGGTGATACACAAAACATAGCTATCAAACTTATAATATATAAATGGCTGAGGTCAGAAGAAGAATAAAGACAGATATTTTTAACTGTCCCATTGACTTGAACTATGAAGCTTTTAATTATAGAAATGAGAATTTAAAAAAACACAGTTACACCAATGGGATTGCACTTCTAGTCTTACAATTTTCAGATTAAGACTTTGACAGCAATTTTGTCCCAGGTGATGACGATGTGCTGTGCCAGTAGGGGAGCTTCTGATATAGCAGCCTCTGACACCCTAATGACTCCCACATAGTGGCATGTGAAGTTGCTGAAATTCATTCTGTTAACAAAATCAGTGAATTTTGGCAAATTTGTGAAGATGAGGACCTCAATTTGCATTGTTATTCACCAGGAAAATTGGACAAATTTGCATGGCAAATGGCCAATTTGGTGACAAATCCCAATTGCCCCTTCCCCATCTGAAAATGATAGAAGCCATGATACCTCCAAAATGATAGAAACTATGATATTCCCTTCCCATCCCAACCCCTGCTGGCACCCTCCCCACCCTGTCCTGGTGAAATGTATGTTGCTGCATGCTGCTCTGCTCCAAAAAGTAATCCCTTCCCCCACCAGCATGCCAAATGCACTCTACCCACCTCACACCACTTGAGTTTCACTGTTTTTATTAAACACACCCAGTCCCCACCCAACCTCCCTCTTTTCCCCACCACCCCACATCAGTACCCACAAAATCATCCTGCAATAAAGAAAACAGTCCCCTGGTACACAGCATCTGCTCTGTCTACTGTCTGTCTTGTAATGGTGCAAATTAAAGGATAGTAATATCTTTGCTCCTAGTAAAACCTGATCGGTTGACTTTTCAGTCGATCAGATTTACTAGGAACAAAGACATTACTACTCCTTCATTCCCACTATTATGAGATAGACACTGAACAGAGCAGATACTCTGCATCAGCAGACCATTGTCTTCACTGCAGGTTATTTTTTGTGGTTGCTGGTGGGGAGAAGGGTGGTGGGGACCAGAAGTGGGTTGGATGGAGGACTGGGTGTGCTGAATAGACAGTAGTACTCAGGCAGAGAGAGGAGGGTGGAGAGTGTTTGGTGCACTGGTGGGGGAGGGGATTACTTTTTGGAGTAAAGCAGCATGCAGCAGCAGGCAATTCACTGGGGGAAGGGGGAGGAGGGAGAAGGGTGCCAGTGGGGGGGGGGCAGCATAGTATCTATCATTTTTGAGTGGGTGAGGAGGCTGGTTTTACAGCACAGTGAGTAGGGGAAGTTTTTAAAGTTTCAATAAAATAAATCTATGGGCAAAGTTGGTGTCTTTGCTGTGGAATTTACAAATTTGGGGAATTGCAAATTTCCACAGATTGGCACCAACTTCACCGGTGGCTTAAAAAATTGTGCCATCTCTACCCCCTCACCTCTTGAAGGTGCCACTAAATCATGCTCCAACTCCACTAATAAGTCTGTCCTCCTGACTGGCTCTCAGACTATTCAGAGGCATGTTTACACAGCTGATCTTAGCTGCAGCTTTCCATGCTGCTCACTATTCCTGTCTTCTGTACTGATGCCAGAGGTACCTCCGCACAACCATTTCTCAGTGCCTATACAAGTTGTACTCTAGAATGGCTGTGAGATTCAGGAGACATGGACTGCATGAAGTTGGAGGTTGACAGTGTCACAGGAGATCCCCCCAACAAGCCATCCTTGTGCAGGCCCCCCCTTCCCGC
This sequence comes from Neoceratodus forsteri, assembly GCA_016271365.2. Taxonomy (NCBI): domain Eukaryota; kingdom Metazoa; phylum Chordata; order Ceratodontiformes; family Ceratodontidae; genus Neoceratodus; species Neoceratodus forsteri. The sequence goes on along the minus strand of CM028131.1, from coordinate 1,325,876,771 downwards.
ACACCCAGACATGTAATGGAACAGGTCCATGTCCTCAAACAAAAGCAATCTGACCTGGAGAGTTTTATTTATCTTTAGTTTTGTTATTTTCTTCTCCTTTTGTGCTGCTGGTGCTCCACTCTGCTGTGTGGCACTTCCTGTTTATAGTATAGGAATCATGGGAACACAGCGGAGAATAATGGGATGCGAGAATGTTACAGTGATGCAAGTGGTGCTGCCAGTCCACATGACAGCTTACACTGCTCCCTCCACTATGCATCCTCAACTCCACTGCAGCTCCAGGAGCAAAGTAAAGACTGACTTACTATGACTGGGTAAGTGTCCACAGTGCCACATTTGTGCTACTATAACAAGTTTGATCTGACCATGGTGGTGCCAATGTGGCAGTGTAAATGCATTAGATTTGTTTCCCTTATGAGCTGCACAAAATGAGCCTGAGTGCAGCATTTCCTCTGTTTCCAAAGTCACCACCACTGTTCCTCTGACCCTAACCACCAAGCCCAAGTTCTCCAGGACTGGGAACTTCAGCCACAGGAATGGCACTGACCTCAGCAGCACCAGCCACTCTGCTCTATTCTGGGAACCTTAGGCCTAAACTGGCACTGTAGACTTCATCCAGACCAGGAATCTGACTTAGTATTCGTTACCTGGTCTGGCAGCTCTCCTCTAGCATTGGAGGATTGAATTAGCATTTGCCACCTAGTACAATGGCTCTCTCTATGTTCCGGAGGACTAACTTAGATTCAAGCTATCCCAGCCATGGATGGTTGATTTGAAGTTCACTGACTAGTGTGGCAGCTTTCTTCCAGTCCCAGAGGACTGACTCTGAATTTCTTACCCAGTATGGTACTGTAGTTGTTTCCTGGCTCAGAATGACTAATGGCATGGGTTAGAGAGGGGGGGAACTGCTAGCTACCAGTGAGGCACAGACACATAATACCATCATTATCACTACTCCAGAGGACTTGCTGCTTGTTCACATAGTCTGTTCTTGCTGCTGTAAGGATGCTGTTTTCTCACCAGGCTTCTGATGGCTGTGTTTCTGCCTCTCTCTTCAGGCTCACTCACTCAGGGGGCTGTCATCTTCTGGCTGGCAATGCCTTTCTCTGGCAGAAGTAGGGGCATAGTATAAAGATTTTGCAAAGTACTCCAAATGTACCAGAAAGAAGAAGAGGATTCCACTAGGCACCGGGAAATGCTTGGGAGTGCTCAGTAGGCCCAAGGAACAAAAGAAACACAGCGACACCTGCTAAGACTCCCAAGGTATAAGGAGTCATTTATGATATCTCTGCCTATGTATGCCACATCTACAGAGGGACATCAGAGGTTCAGGAAAGGGGTGTGATGTACTTCAGGAGAGGCATAATTATTCTGTCATTTTTGAGTAGATCCTTGTCCTTCTTCACAGGCTTCTATGGGAGAATCACAAAACTATTCCTTTCATGATTGCAAAAATATATGAGAACCAGATATAAAGTGATCTGTGCAAGTCCAGCAATGTAACTTTACCTGAGAAAACTGAAATAGTTGTGGTTTGGAAAAGGTAAAGAAATTTCAAGAGCATTTTCATGGTAATAAAATGTATTCTTTTCAAGAGAGGGACAGGTAAAGGGTCCCACCTCTGAAAATTCCCCATAACGGTTTGGAACAAGGAGAAAAATTCACCTCATACTTTATAAATCAGCCAGAGGTGTTTTATTTATTAAGTTTAACCCCTGAATAATTTAAAACTGTAACATCCCTGAGGAATACGCAGTTAGAACATTGTATTGCAGATTATTTGGGACAAGTCCAGCTTCCTCAATTGACAAAAAGCCAATGGGAACTTCTGTCAGGGTACATTAGAGAAATGGAAGTCTTACAAGCCATTAAGAGTATAGCATTGGATAAGGCCCCAGGTCCCGATGGCTTTCCTGCTAATTTTTATAGCCATTATAGCAGGGAGTTGACTCCACTTTTAACTTGTGTCTTTAGTTCTATATATTCAGAGGGGATTTGGGGTCTCTCTTTTGTTAGCCCAGGTACTGTAGCTCTCATTCAAGTCAGGGAGAGATGCTACCTGTGCAGGCAGTTACAGGCCGATCTCCTTTATTAATTCAGATATGAAGATTGTGGCACAAGTGTTAGCTGACAGGCTGGAGAAAGTTTGGAATGGTTTGGAGGGGGTTGAGCAGGTTAGTTTTATGAGGGGGTGGGTCTTGAGTGATCATCTTAAGAAACTTCATCATTTGGTGGCTACATTGGGGGACAGCAGGGTACCTGCAGCCCAGGTCTCCCTGGATGCAGAGAAAACATTTGACAGGGTCTCATGGACATTCCTATTTGCAGTCTTGGTGATATACAGGTAAATGAGCCCCTCAGACTGTATTAAATGGATTTAGGTTCTATATCAGAGTCCTAGCACACAGATATATTGTAATAGGGTACTTTTGGAGACAAGGTTGAAAGAGGTACTAGGCAAGGTTGCCCTTCATCACCCCTTTTTTCTATTTATGCTCAAAACCCCTTGCAAGATACCTTCATCTTAACCCTGGGATTAAGGGGGTTACAGTGGACCGCTCAGACTATAAATTCTTGATGTATGCTGATGATATTTTGTTGCATGTTGAGGAGCCTCAACTTTCTATTCTAGCAGCTTTATGATAGCTAGAGGCCTTTAATGTGGTGGCAGCGTGCAAACGTAGTGTGGGAAAAACTAGGATGCTTTTGTTAAATTCCCTGGTGGACAAGTGAGATATTATGGCATTAGGTCTTCAGTGGGAGCCAAAATGCTTGCCTACCTGGGAATTAAAATAAATAGACACCTGTCTGACCTTAAAAAGAATACTTTGGATCCCCTCTTATCTGTGATTCAGCATGATCTGAATAGGTGGACTGCTCTTCCCTTGACTCTTTGGGTTTGGGTTAACATTGCTAAGATGAATGTCCAACCCCACATGCTTTGCTTTTTTGGATATGTTGAGTGTATATCTTCCCCTTCAATGGTTTATGTGGTTGCACAGTGCTGTTGACAAGTTTTTGTGGCAAGGGAAAATAGCTTGGGAGGCTCAGACACAGGTGAACCATTAACCATGAGGATTGGGGAGTGGATTGGGCAGGGATTTGAAAAGGGAGTGGATACATTTCCAGAATTTAGCTGGGGTGTTAAGGTTTTTCTGAAGGTTGGCCTTGAAATGGTGTGCTTTCACAGCCTGGACAACCAGCAGCTTTTAAAACCAGCATCTAATGTATACATGGACCAAGTGACTGGCACATTTCCAGATAGTAATGAGCACACTTGTACTGAGTGACATGTTGAGTAGAGCCAGCTTATTGCTGGGTATGCTATTGACAGGACAACAAGTTTAAAAATTGTGGATAAAGCTTGTCTGGCTCAGCACACTTGAGTATATTAATATGCTGAAATTCCTCCAAGTCTTCACTGGATATAATCAGGTAAGAATTTGGGGTGATGGTGTACAGATGCTTGGGAATGCTATGTGGGTCACATGCATGCAGTATATGTCAGGGGTGGGTATGTTGCTGTGCTGTAAGTAAAATCTGTAGTTTTGATGCTGAAACTGTTGAAATGTTTATTGCTGGTGTTGGCTACACCTTAAAATGGGCCAGCTAGATTTCCCTTGGTAGTCTACATTTGTATAAGTGGGCTAGTAAACATGTTACAAAATGTTTCTGAGACCTACCCAGAAGGTCTTCGGGTTGTCCTTTTTTTCTACCCACAACTGTAGTTAGTATTGAGATTTTGTCCTTTTAGTGGAGGCCTTGCCGAGGTTCTGCATCCAGCATTACTGTTGTTAATCTACTACAGAGCATAACTTGTTGTATTTTATCCAGACTTTGCCCTTCCCCTGAGTAAAGATTACACCACCAGTTCTCTAGAGTCGTAGAGAGTAGCAGCTAGCAAACCCTTACTCCTACTGTCCTGATGGGGGATGGATGGCTAAGATCAAAGTGCCTAAAAGACTAGATTAAGTTAAGTCATGGAGAGTGACTTGTATATTTTAATTTCCAGAAGCAGTAGAGAGTGGTTGCTGAAGGAGTTAGCAAGATCTCCAGGGAAGATGCCTCTGTTCTACTGAGAAAACTCCAGTAATATCAGGATTCCATACATGAATTATGCAGGTACAACTTGTTGCAAAGCTAAGTTGCTAATTAGGCAGTTTTCTGCTGTTATCAAAATCAGCACTGTTGCTGTCATTGGCAGTTTGAATAAAAAGTACTTTATCACTGACCCTCTTTTTCAGTGTCCCTGGTGTGTATCAGTTTGAATGTCTGTCTACCCATTACTTGAAGCCTCAGTTCCAACAAAGGTTTCTGTTCATTATAATCATGCATGTTGAACGTCCCAAAGATAAATAGCAATGACTTCACACTTACTGTAGGAGAACAAAAGCCAAATCATATCAAAACACTGAATATGAGTCACAAAAGTGTGGAATCTTTAAGCATACATTTTCAAATGGTTTCTTATGACACACCATAAGCATCAGTTGCAATACAAATGAAGAGTGAATAGCTTTATTTCTTGACTTGACACTGTGAGATATTGATGGTAACTGCCCTGGCTGCCTCAGAGTGCACATCCATTACATCACTTCAAGTGGTGCTGCCAAGATTTTTTGTCTGGTTAAACTTAATAACATGTGGTCAACACTTAAGTAAGCAATAAGACACAATGGTGTGTGCCTTAAACAGTTCTAACACATGGCCAGGGACATAGTAGGATGTGAGACCACAGCTTGAGTGTCTTCAGCCCCTGGATGTGAATTAGAAGTGTCTAATTCACATCCCTGGAGTGTCCCATGTAAGCAATAAGATATGATGGGGTGAGTGTTAGACAGTTCTAATGGTAGGGGTCATAGTGAGGTACGAGGCCATAGGCCGAGTGCATCCAACCCCATAGCTGTGCATTAGAACTAACGCACACCATAGACTGTCTCATTGTGCTAATAAAATGAGCATCTGTAATTTACATACATTTAAAAAAAAGAAAATCTGTATGTTTATATGGAAAAAAATTAGAAGCTATAATGAATTCTGTTGTAAAATAACTCCTCTGCCTGTGGTACAGTGCTGCAGTTTTGTTTTCCCTTTGGACTTTTGTCCTACTATGGCCACCATAGCTGTAGTGTGTTTCCATAGTGGCAAAGTGGTTACCATGGCTCTCCCTATAGTAGTTTTTTTTGGTTTGTTTAATTTTCATAGTTAAATTTAATGTAATAATTGTCATCACTCTTGCGGCCTCCACCCCACACACACATCAATCTGTGTGGATCCACTGGCTGTCTTTTGAAGTGACTGTGGTCCCCCCCCCACCCTGAGTATGAGGAAATCGCTGAACTCTAGAAGGATCAGAAACCTGAGGAGCTGACAGTATTCAGAAAGCAGAAAGTGGTTCAGTCATTAAAAGGAGTGAGATCACAAGCTGTACCAGGTCAGTGTAATTTATTGGGAGAGTGGGTGAGTGCCCTCTGTGTTATTCAACAGTTGTACTCCCCAACCCCTGCCCCGGAGAGAGTGCGAGAGGATGGGCGGAAGCAAAGCCCGCCAGAGACAAAGCCTGTCTTGGACTTGAGTTAAGTATTTTGTACATTTAAACAAGGTGTAAAAATGAATAAGGGAGCTATTGGCTATAATGAAACATAAAATGGGTGGTTAAAATCCTGTATTTTGATTGGTTGCTAGCAGTGCGTTAGAAGTGTCTAATGCATAGCTAGCAACAAGTCCAGGTAACTACAGCTGCCATTTTCTTACAGTCGCTAACCGACAACTTGCTGAAACACCATAAGCTTCAAACTCATGAAAGCAGACTTTTTATTTTAATTTGTTTAACCGCATCAATCAAGCTGTCAGTATGCAGCACATCACATGCTTGTACATTTTTTTGTGTGTTTTTCTATCTTTTCCACAACAATCTGTCCCCCACCCCTGCCCGCTGGCTGATTGTTCCCTCACTCATATGGCCAAGCTCACTGCCAATAGCACCCTTATTCATTTTTACACTTTGTGTAAAAGTACAAAATACTTAATTCAAGTCCCAGACAGGATCTGTCTCTGGCAGGCTTTGCATCAGCCCTCCCTTCCCCTCCCGCTCTCTCTCTCTCTCTCTCTCTCTGGGGCAGGGGTGGGGGAGTACAGCTGTTGATTAACATGGATGGCACCCGCTCACTTTCCTAATAATTTACACAGACCTGGTCCAGATTGTGATCTTACTCCTTTTAATGACTGAACCACTTTCCACTTTCTGAATATTTTCGCTCCTCAGGTTTCCAATCCTTCTAGAGTTCACCAATCTCCTCATACTTGGGGGGCAGGGGAGAACCACAGCCACTCCAAAAGACAGCCAATGGTGCCATGCAGCTTGATGTGTGCGGGGTGAGGGCCACAGGAGTGATAACAACACTACATTAAAATAAACTATGAAAATTGAAACAAAACAACTACTGTAGGGAGAGGCATGGCAACCACTTTGTCACTATGGAAACACACTAGAGCTATGATGGCCATAGTAGGACAAAAGTCCCAAGGGAAAACAAAAATGCAGCAGTGTACTGTAGGTGGAGGAACTATTTTACAACAGAATACAATTTTGTTTTTAATTTTTTTCCATATAAACAAAGTTTTCCTTTTTTTACATGTATGTAAAATGCAGATGCCCATTTTATAAGCCCAATAAGAAGTCCAGGGTGTGTGTTAGACAGTGCTAACACATGGCTAGGGGGCTGGATCCACTTGGCCTACAGCCTTATGCTTCACTACACCCCCTAGCTGTGCATTAGAACTGTCTAACGCACACCCCAGCATGTCTTAATGTTTACTTATAAAATGGGACTTCATAATTTTATATGCATGGGAAGATCAAAATGAAGATGTTGAAGTATTAAAAAAAAATCTATAATGTTTGCCTAAATTTGAGCTAAAGTAGTTTGTCCACCTGGTGGCCATTTTTTTTTTTTTGCTTTACAACTTGTGTCCCAAAGTGGCTTCCATAGTTGTAGTTTTTCATAGTGTCACTGTGGTTGCCATGCCCCCCCCACACACACAGATTGTAGTTGTTACATTACTGAAAATTCAGTTTGTGAGAGTGAAAGAAGGGTGAAAGAACTTGCAGACAGGAGTATGGTTTAGGTTGCAGGTACCATAACAGTTGAAACTGTTATGTGACTGCCCAAAATGGCAGTTTATATCTGTGCATGAAGTGTAACTGAAGGGAACTCAGATGTGCTGAGAAAGACAGCCGAGATGGTGAAACTGGAACAACTTGCAAGGTACAGTCAAAGAAGCGGATGTTTTTTTTCCCCTACAGTGCAACTTCCTAGATCAACTGTGAAGATGTGGGTGGGTGGCTGGGAGCACTAATCATGACCAGTAGAGACAAGTACACATGCAGGCTGGTTGGAGCAGTGATCAAGTGGTTGGTAAGGCTCTTTAAATAAAAATAAAATAAAGATGTAAATAAACTGAAATGAACAGTGTATTTTTTATTGTGGAAAGAGAGAGAGAGAGATAGAATGAGGGGAGAAGCAAATGGGCTGATGAGACATGCAGACAGGGTTGGTGGCTGTGATCTAGCAGGTAACAGCTTTGGTTGAGATGCCAGTATTTTAAGTATTCACTAAATATGTGAATTACTGTGAAAGAGTGAGTTTGCTGGTCATGTGTGTAACAATAATAATAGAAGAAAAAATACAGAGGATGCAGTGAGAGCTTGACAGTATCTAGTTTTTCTGACTGTAGGGGAACACAATGGCAACTGTTTAAATTGTCAAAATTCTAACCTGTGGTACACAGATTTCTTTTGTGCTGTGTTCTCTTTTTGGAGAACACATTTTTTTCTGTACATTAGCTAGATCTAATGCACAAGTAACAACCAATCAAACTGTAGCATTTTCCCTACCAATATTATAATTATTGCTAGGAACTCACACATCAGAAAAGTTCTATTTTTGGCCATCCCATTGTTGCAGTGGTATTGCTGCTGCTCACAACGTTGGTGGTCTGGGTTTGGAAACAAGCATGGGTTATAGGGGGCTGGATGGGGGAGGAGGACTGAGCATTCCCATGGGGGAGAGGGATGCCCTTCTTGTTGCTATACTGCCACCTGGGTGACCACAGATGGCAGTGCAGCTGAAGGCACCGGACATAGGCCATAAGCCAGAGCAATGTGCACGCTCAGTGTGCACATGCTCCTTCACTCCCATAGTGTGCCTGCATCTTGGACTGGGAGTAACTATGAAAAGATCTCAGCCAAGCAGGATGACTGTCTGCCTCAGCTCACAGGCCTTGCACCACTGACTGCAGCACTGCACCATAGACATTGGCTTGAGTTGACTCAAGGGGTCCAAGATCCCCCTAAGGACCCTGACAAAAAGAGCCCCAACATGGGGAAGCAGTATAGCACAGTGGGTTAAGGCTCTGAGCTGCAGATCTGGAGACCTGAGTTTAAATCCCACAGCTGCCTAGGTGCATACTGTGTGATCCTGAGCAAGTCACTTAACTTTCTTGTGTTCCCAGGTCACATCTGGAAACAAGCTTCAGCTTAGTGTGCTACTTCTGGTTAAACAATGTTCCCTTCCTTCCTTCCTTCCCATGGAGGGTAAGCCACAGGGGGTGAAAATGGAATTGGGTAATTCCTACAGAAGGTGGATAAAGGGGCTGGGGCTAGGGGAGAGACAATGGAGGCAGGGTGGTGGAAGTGGGCATGATAAACAGAGAATGTAAAAAAAAAGTTATATTCTGAAGGCCTTGTCACAAACTGATTTCTTCCAGAACTGAGTCTGGACTGCAACAAGTTTTCACAGTCCTTCAGACACTTGAATGGATTACCTTGGTATGCTGCTACCACGCAATGAGAGTCCCACTCAGGGTATCTCTAGGTCCAAACCTCACCAGAGCCAGGGCTCACACAGTATAGTGCTCCCTACCAAATGGTAAATGACCCACCCATTTTGTTACAACTGACAACACTTGGATTTAGAAATAGTAACTGTAGCCTGTCTCTTAGGGAACAGATCACAGACTTGCCAATTTACCCTTGCTTATCTATATCTGAAATTATTCAGTCACAGAAAGTACGAAGTATATAAAAATAACATTTAATATTCCACGGTATTTACACACAGTATGTTACAGGATAATATACACTAAAAACCCATGAGGAATACAGTATTTCTACAGAAATAAAAACAAGCACTTTCGGAAAAGATAGGGATCACACAGGAAACATCTAACTCCAAACAATCTAGATTCTAAATAGAGTAGAAGAAGCTTACCCTAACTGGGAACTAGTTTGTTATGGCAGACTCAGATCCATGATGTGCTAGTTCAAAACAACATAACTAACCTCTAAGAAGTGAATACACACCGAAATGTCTTCAGCTGACCAGCCTGCTACACCTGCATCATCATAAATGAATCCCTGACATCACATGCTGGGCCATTTCTTTTGATCTCTGGGGATCTCCATTTCCAGAATAGGTCCAAATGTTTTTTTTGTATTGAACTGGGGCCTTTTGTTACCCCAGCTGGCTAAACCAGTGAGGTATCATCTCACTCTGCCTTGGCCCTGTTTACATTCAAAACATGTATTTTTTTATGAAAGGGATTCAGCTCTTTGAAGTTTAACCAAAGAAAAGCCTTTTACAGTGCAGAAAAAAGGATTGCTTCCTCAAAGGTCCTGCCTAGTTGAGTGTACTGAGGCCTAGGACTGCAATATGAGGTATTTTCAATTCTCCCCATAAATCCCACAACTAAAATATTTTACAGTCAACATAGAAAATAAGATAAAAACATTCCTGGATGTTACATCTGTTATATCTTCATCCCCATAAAAATGAAAAACAAATCTTTTAGTAACCCTAAATGATGTTTTTTTTTTATGTTAGCAGGTTTGCTCGACCTACTATGCCCCAGTTCTCTCTCTGTTTTAGTTAATTCTTTAAAGCACTTCCAATTCTTTACTGAGACACTGGTTGTTGCCTAGATAAACCATCTGCATTGCTATGCTGTGACCCACTGCAGTACCTAATGTCCATGCTATAGACCTGCAGAATTTGGAGTTTTCCCCACTGGTTCTGTGGAGCCATGAGAGGGGGTTGTGGTCAGTGACCAGTGTAAGTACCCTCCTATACAAATATGGTTACAGCTTCTGCATAGCCCAGACAATACCCAGACAGCTCTTTCTCAATGGCGGCATAGGCGTTCTCTGTAGGCAGCAGCCTTCTGCTCAGGTACATGAAGTGGTGCAACCATGAATACTTACCATATGTATATGTGTACATAAAAATGTCACTGTTAATTTTAAGGTGCATTACTATAGTAATTTAATTTAACCCCTCACAACTAAGAAAGAGCCACGTTTGAAGTTCACTTGCATTGACTTCAATTTAATTCAGGTGAGAAGGGGTTAAATTTAACAAAAATGTTCAGCTTGCCTGCACATTAACATTTCAAACTTTTGCTGTCATTGCAAGGAGTATGTTCTGTTACAGTGGGTGCCGATCTCCAACTCAACTGAGCAACAGATTTATGTGTCAATCTTGAAATTAGTCTGTGGAGGGCTGGAACAGTAGGTATTGCAGTTTACTGGCTGCTGCCACAATACTCTTGAGTCTGCCAGCCTGCATTCACCTGGCTGGCCTCCTTTACTAGACTCATAACTGGCTGTACAGAACAAAGTAAGTTTGGTTTTTTTTAATTGTTAGAGACCCAGGGAAGACAAGCGCTATGGAGCAGTTGGACATATACTGTATAGTTGGGCTGGCAGTATAATATAGCCTGGAGGTTAGAGTAACAAGTTGTGAATGAGCTTGCTACATCAAGCAGACCTAGGTTTGATTCCCACAACCTCCACTTGTATACTGTTTGACTGAGCAAGTCACTTAATCTCCCTGGTGCACCCAGGTCTCCCCTGAAAACAGACTCTTTTGCCTAGCAGACCTTAGCTGGTCATCAAAGAATAAAAAAAAGTTATTTGCTCCCAGTTCCAATATGTGCTTCAGCGACCTGGAGAGGTTAGTAATGTGTTTGAGCAGCAGAACTAGCCAGGAAGCTTCCGAGGTTATAAAAGGAAGATTGGTGTCTTTCTATTTAATCGTTCACTAATATCTACTGCAAATTTACTTTTTTTTAATTCATGTTGATGATTGAAATGTAGTTTATACTCAGTTCAAATGTTATCTATTTTACTTAGGTGAAATTATTTTGGGAGAGGGAACTTTTGTGCCTAGGTTTCAGTATTAATAATGTTCTGATGACTGTTTTCTCCTGATACAGTTAATAGTTCCTGTGGGGAGTGGAATCACCACATCACTGATAAGCACAAGACCAGTTGTTGTTTGAAATATATGTTCTTTGTGTGACCGTCCAGGTGGAAGCATAGCCAGGACTATTAATGTATGATGCAGGTAACCATTAAGTAGTAATGGGTTTGAAGACTTTATCAACTTTAGTGATCAGTCATTTGGCCATGGGTCTACTCTGTTGTGGCACTAGTTGGTTTTGGGTTAAAATACAATGTAAGCCAGTTTGCCGGCACAGTGGTAGCAGAAGTGCGCGCAGGGTGCCAGATGGCCAGCCAGGGGGAGCAGGATCTTGCATTTGTAGGACTGCTCTCCTCCTCTGCGGGGGAGGAAGGAGGGTGGACAAGAGCCCGGTGCCTATCTGGCCCCTGGCAGAAACTAAAGGAAAGGTAGCCTGGACCAGAAGAACTGCCAGAAAGAGAACAAAAATGCAACAAGCTGTATTGAGAGGTAACAGATTGCTGGAATGGGTGTCAGGATTTCTTCATCTGCCCTTCCCCAGAAACACTGCACTGCCTCTGCAATTTTGCTGACTCAGGTGTTGCAGTCTTCCCCCAGCAAGGGAGCTTGGCTATCCATCCCCACTGGGTTCTGTGTGAAACAATTGACTGGGGTTCATTAATCCAGGGCCTTACTGCTTTACTGAAATCTCATATCTTGACTCAGTAGAGGAAGCAGTGTAGGCCAGTGGTTGGATCATAGACCTGCAAAACCAGATGATTCCCCAGTTTCGAATTCTGCCACTTTCATTGGCTCACTGTGCAAGTCACATGACCTCCCTCTTGCTCCAGTCCCTCCCCAGCTGGACAAATGGGTACTTCTCACCCCACTGTTAGTGGGATGTGACACCTCCGTTGGGAAATCCTGGGCACAAAAACTTAAAAAATAAATAAATAAAATACAAAGATGGACAAAGGAAGCACTGCTTCACACAAAAAGCAGTGGGGAAGTGTACTAGCCTTCGAAGTGAGGTAATAGAGTCAGCATCACTATATTTGTTTAACACTAATTTAGATGAATAGATGAGGAGCTGACCTCTGGTGTTATAACTGTTGAGAACAGATACAAAAGATGGGGCATTCAAAAGCTGTTGAAAAATATTTTCACTTATTTTATTATGTGCAAAATTGCATCAATGGGATTGTTAGGTAAGTCCCTTATAAGGCACCTTGACTCTATATGGGACTTGCTTGGCTAAGCACTGATTACATTTTCCAAAGAACGTAGTCAGTGAAAACATTTTTGAACACTGCTTGAGTGCGCCATCTTTTGTATGTATTTTGTACCTGTCAGGTATATTCTACTGTACTCAGTGGAACCATACTTTAATAGCACGCAGCTATCGTTCAGTGTGTCATTGCCATTGAGACTGGTACAAAATGGAGGATGGTCTTGTCGGGCTAATTAGTCTGAATTTGTTGCTGAATCTTTATTTATTTATATATTTGTACAAATTGGATTTACAACCTTTGAGTCAAGGACTCATTTACAAAGGCACCTCATCGCAGGGAGGGTAGACAAAGTTACAGTGTGTTTACAACAATGAAAACAGTACAGGTGCAAAACACTGAACAGAGAGTACATAAGGTTGCATAAAGTTACATGTTAAAGGTTACAGTCATATACAGGTACCCAGGGGTTACATTGGGGGTACAACCCTGGAATAAACCTAGAGGGGGGTAGAGGTAGGGATGGGGATGGGGGGTGAGAAAGGGAGAGGAATAGGCTGTCCAGAGGATGTTGTCAAGTCAGGAGGCCTGACGGGAAGGTCCCACAGAAGGATTATTAGAAGCATCTACAGCAACAAGCATTGAAGAAATGGTTCTGGAGGGCGATTTGAAGGGACCAATTTTGGCAATGTCAGTGATGCAGGTTGGGAGGGAGTTGAACCAAGCAGGGACATGGTGGTAGAAGGACCTCTGGGCTAGGGAGGTATTGGTTCTGGGCACCAGAAAGGTGGCATGTGGCCTTAATAGAGATATGGGTGGCAACAGACGATGATGCATGCCTTAGGAAAGCAGAGACACCGGGGGAAGGGAGAGCCCTAGAAGGGTCTTTTCAGAGAGCAGGCAGGTCTGATAGTGCAGATGCTCCTCAAAGGTGAGCAGGTTGGTGATGGAGTAGAGCAGGCAAGTGTGTGTATGGCTGGGGGCTCCGGTCAGGAGCCTGCAGGCCTTATTGATAGAGAGCTAGATTTTGGTGAGGGTGGTATTGTATGCCGCAGTGTAAATGGGCAAGCTATAGTCCACTAGGGACTGGACAGAGGAGGTGATGGCCAGCTGGAGGGCAACTTGGGGGAGGCAATCTCTGTGCCGGTAGAGTAGGCCAATCCAGGAATTTTTGGCGGAGGATAGGGCATCGATGTGGGTGTGGAAGGTGAGGGCAGAGTCGAAGGTGATGCCTAGATATTTGTAGGTGCTCACTTGCTCCAGTCCATGCAGTGTGCTGGGGAGAATCAAGAGGGGGCCATTTTTGGCCTTGTTTTGGTGGTGGGAGAAGAGCATTAACTTGGTCTTTTTTATGTTAATGATGAGTCGGTGATCAAGGAACCACTTTTCAGCTTGGTTGTAAGTATGCTGGAGAGATGATTGGAGAGAGAGGAGGGATCAGGGTGGGAGGCAAAGAGGACCGCATCATCAGCATAGAGGAACATTTTTCCTGTACAGGAGCTGGGGAGAGTGTTGAAGTTGAGGCTGAAAAGTATGGGACCCAGAATGGAGCCCTGGGGTACCCCGGAACGAACGGGCCGGGCATTGGAAAGGGAGCCGTTTATCTTCACATGCTGGGATCTAGCTGAGAGGTAGCTAGAGAACCAAGCAAGGGGAACAGTGGAAAAGCTGAGTTGGAAGAGGGAGTCGAGCAGGAGGGGGTGACAAACAGTGTCAAAAGCCTTGGAGAGGTCTATGAACACTGCACCGGTGATGTTGCCAGAGTCAAGAGCAGAGTGCAGGTATTGGGAGAACTCCAGGAGGGCAGATGTGGTACTGTGTCCTGGATGGAAACCATGCTGTTCTAGGCACATTATGTCATATTTAGCCAGGTACTCAGAGAGCTGAATAGACACTACTTTTTCAAGGGCTTTGGAGAGCGGGAGGAGGATGGCGATCGGCCGGTAGTTATTAGGAGCAGACCGATCACCACTCTTGTGTATGGGGTGATTTCAGCTGATTTCCAAGCACTGGGAAATTGACCGAGGCATAGGGACTGGTTTAGTAGGTCTGTCAGGGGGCTAGGACAACATCCAGGACCAGACAGAGGATCCTGGAGTTGAGGGGGTCACTGCTGGGGTTGTTGCTACCAAGGGCTTTTAGCAGCTATTGCCTGGCTTTGAGGGGGGGATATAGTGCGTAGGTAGAAAGGAGGGCGATCCAAGACAGGGGGGATAGAGGTGGGGATTGAATCAAAAAAACTATTGAGGAGGACCGAGCTTAGGTCAGAGAAGGTGGTATTGAGGCAATCAGCTATGCGACGTGGGTCAGTAGTAATCAGAGCTGGGATGGTGAGGGGGTGGGTCTTCCCATTAAGCTCTTTCATACTATCCCAGAAAGTCCGGGCGGAACCCCAGGTGGATGTGAGGGTGGTCTGATAGTGGTCTGCCTTGGCCTGTCTAATGGCCCAGGTGCACTTATTACATTCCATGTTGTAGGCTTGTCTATCAGCCAACTTGCCCGAATCAATAGCGATGTGCCAGAGATTATCTCTATTCTTAAGTTTCTGGATAAGGAATTGGGAGATCCAAGGGGCATTTTGTTTTTTAGTGCAGATTCAAGTGAGGGGGGGTGAAAAGATCACAAGCCTTGCTGAAGGCATTTGTGAAGAGGTCCATGGCAGAGTCGAGATCAGGGACATGTCGAATGGGGACCAGTCCAGCTGGGCTAAATACAATTTTAGCTTTCTGAGGCCCCCAGGACGTAGACGCCGGTGAAAGGTGGCCTGGGACACTGGTTTCAGCATGGAGGATGACTAGAGACAGAGGACAGGTGAGTGATCACTAAGTGAATCAGGGAGGACATTGATGTCCTGGATTTTATGGGGGTGGTTCGATATTATAATATCAAGGAGGGTGCTGGTGCCACTTGTCCAGTTGAATCTGGTGGGCTGGGTGACTAACTGGGACATGTCCAGGGCAGCGGAGTCCCTGGTTTGGGAGGCAGTGGTAACAAGCCAATTTACATGAAGATCACCTAGGTCCGCCGGCCCGGTGGCGTAGAGGGTTGAGGCACGGGCGCCTTACCTGGACCCACGCCGGCGACCCGGGTTCGGGAACGGACTTGGGTCACCGGGGGCTGGCAGGGGTGGGAGAGGATTGAGCATCCGTAGGGACTGCTCTTCTCTCCTGGGGGAGGGTTGGGGAGTCGTTGGTCAGCAGCAGCCTCTGGCGGAGACCAGGAGCACTGCGCGATGGCGAAGGAGGGACGTACATAGAAAAGTGTGAAAAATGCTCAATGTCACGCCAGATGATGGCTGCCTGGCTCTCCAAGCCCGTCAATGCCTCTGCAGCCTTCTGCCTCAGCAGCGTCTCCCTGGGCCAAGATGATGTGCTGGTCTGCGTTCCCCCAACTGGTGCTTTCCCCCTCAGAGGAGGAGGATCTGTCCGGCAAAGGGATACGCCGGGTTACCCAGGGAGATGGCTGTCATGTGAGAGTGGAGGCTCTGGAGACAGGACGGGTCGGTAGAAGCCTTGGCTCACTGGAAGGAGAGGCTGGCGTGGATGCAAGTAGGGGAGAAAATAAATAATACAAAAAAAAAAAAAGATTACCTAGGACGAGTTGCTCAGCTTTGTGTGGTAGGGATGTGAGGTAGTCGGTGAGAGACTGGACTGCTGGGTTCTGGTTCCTTGGAGGTATGTAGGAGACCGTGAGGAAGAGTGCGCCCCTGACGGGGTCAGGGATAATTTTTAGAGTGAGGGCTTGGGTGCCAAAGTAAAGCTTGGGAGCAGTGAGGGCATGACCTATAAGGGTGTCCCTCATGAAAATTGCGCACCCATGGCCACGTTTATCTACTCGATCTTCCCTAAACAGGGTGTATCCAGGGAGGGAGGGAGATAACGGAGTCAGGGGTTGCTTTGGAGAGCCAGGTCTCTACTAGCACAATGATGTTGGGTTGATGTTGTACAACCCAGCACTGGAAAGCAGCGGATTTCTTTAGGAGGCTGCATATGTTCAGGGATGCAACGCAGAGTCCGGCTCCAGAGTGGGGTTTGGTAGGGCTGGTAGGCGTAGGCCCAGGGTTTGGGTGTATATTCCCACAGAGCAGTAGAAGCAGAGTTATTACTTATTTATAAAATGTGCCATGAAAATCTTGTTACCTCACTGGTCACTTGTTGTCATATGATCATTGATTATTTTCTGACAACCACACACCTCACCTGAACTATAGGTTTTTTATCAAATATAAACCCATTTTATAAGTGGGCCAAGACACTCCAAGGTGTGCCATGGTAAGGGAAACAATGCACTTTCTCGGGTGATTTCAGCACTCGGCTATACCTAGTGCCTAACAACCACCCAAGGCATTAATTGTTCCCTTATAACCACACACGCTGTCATGTGCTATCCCTTATGTATTCACGCTTCTATGGATACCATTATGTAAAATAAATACTAATGAACATGGGGATTCCAACTCCTAGCTTAAGTAGTCAAAACCAAGCAGTCATCCACACAAGCATATCTTTAGTCCCAGTCCCACCACTCATGTTCCCAGCCTTGTCTGTAGCAGGAGCTGATTGGTGGAAGGGCATGAAGACTCCTGGCACCAGGTGTTGTCTCGACATCAGAAGCATTACCCTGCAGAAGGGCACACTTCACTGATACTATGCTGATGCAATTGCCTGATCCTGTGTCTCCTCAGGTCCACCAGTGAGATGATGCTGGCCACCGTGGCCTGTGCTGCTAGAGTCTGGCATGACCTAGTTTATGGGAGACGGGAAGGGGGAGGAGTTAGGGGGTATCACAGGCAAATGGGTGCCTACAAGAAAACAAAAGCAACAGAATCCATTGCAGTGCCCCCCCCCCACCCCCACCAGCTCAGCTGTGTACTTTAGGTAATTATAAGCTTTAGGGCTGTGCTGCTGTAAAGTGCATTTTATTCAATTTGTAACTGAATTGTTTTGTTTTATCTTGGTATAATTTATCATATTAAAAGCTGCTGACCACCACCCTCCAGCTTTAGCTCGCCCTTGCCCAGCATTTGCACTGTGTACTCGTCCCCCCATCCACCATCACCAATTTACAGTATTGTTCCTATTCTGTACTTGTATTACTTTTGTATGTTAGCAAATTTATTTAATTTCATGCACCTTGTTGTATTGTATTTCTCTGCATCTGGTATTTGCTTTTTGCACAGTTGTTATTGTTTTGCATTTATTGCACCTTGTTAGATTATACTATCCCTCCCCCACCTCCCTACCCCCAAATAAATACATGAATAAGAAAGTGTGCCTTGCTGCTCTTTTCCCTACCTTTTATAATCTTCCAGCACCCCTGGCGATGGGAGTGGGGAGCACCTGTGCTAGAAGGAAGGGGCCATGGCTCATCATTTGGGATTTATTAAAAAGAAAAGTTTGTCCATGGTAGTCTATGAATGCATTACTTTATTTGGAACTGGCGACTCCCAATATAACAGTACAATGATTTTAGGTATATGTGTGTGTGTGTGTGGGATTGGATTATCAAATGTAGTAAAAATATATTGCTAAATCAAAAGGAGTGCATATAGTTAATTGGCAACTGCAAGCCCAGACTTGTCTAGAGTTTTAAAGGATTTCAAAGTTGAGCTTGGTGTCAGCCTTTCTGTCTTACATGTGGACCAGGTGTGACTGTGAATTAAGTTGCTGCAGAGTGGGGTACCTGACATCATCATTCATCATTCTAAAGTGATGAGTAATGGTACTGCATGCATTGGGAGGAGTGTGGAGCTGGACCAATACCAGTTTCCAATTGGAATCATGGGTCAGCCATGAAGTGGGATTCTTGCCATTTCCACCTCACAGTTCTCCATGCAGATGGCTTTGGAGGAGGTGGTAGGGGAGCAGAGAAGCCCAGACAGACTATATCTGGGATCCTACATACCATCTATGCCCTCTGTGAGCCAAACGCCAGACTACCTGATTGACATTGGAATGGAAATGCCACAGAGTGCAGCCCTGCCCCTGCCCCCTGCCAGCCTCCCAACCCAATTGCCTGTGTGAGTCAGCTGGAGAAACAAGATTAGATGGAGAGGGCCATGAGCACAGTCTTGCCTGGGGAGGATTTTATGATGCTACAAGGTGCTCTGTGCATTATTAGCAGAGGGGCCACACCACAATCTGCACCCTGTGCATTAGCACTAGGCTTTCTGTCTTGGAGCCTGAAATGACTTAATGGTACTTTTACAGCAGTAATACTCTGTGAGGAGAAACTGTGTGGCATGACCATGAAAAAGTGGTTATCTGGCCTTTTAGGAGGGGAGCATCATGGTGAATAGCCAAAAGAGCTTCCATGTTCATGCTTACAGCATTGTTTTTATTGTGACCCCATCTTGTGGGGCTACCTTAATTGCTCCATGGGACCAGCCCATGGCACCAGTCTGCAGCAATATTGCTCTCTATTGTTTTTGTATGTTAGTCTTAGCTCTTGGACAATGTTTAATAAGTTATACACATTTAAAGTTAAAGCCATAGTGTTAGATACCAGGGAAGGGTATCTAGTAGTATGTGGTGAGTGGGCTGACTGAGGTGGATGTAGGCCTAGTAGCCAATGCATGTCCTTAAGACAAATTAATTTGAATGTGGAGCAACAGAGGTCCGAGGTGTGGCCTAGTGCTGGGATAAGAGTTTGAGTAATTGGAGGGCCAGTGGGTGGTAGTATAGCCTACAGTCTCTGGGGATAGCAGGTACAGACCTATGAGAACAAACCAAAGGGTTTAAATGCTCAAACTGTTATTCAAAACATAGTTATTTACTAAAAGTCTATATCGATGTTGTTAAATGCTACTTTTTTATGCAAACTGTTTGTAAGTTGGCAGAACAGATCAATAAAATGTACTTTAATTTTCACTTGGAAATTGTGTCAGAGTCGTGCTTCAGGGTTGTCCAAGTCTCACATTCCTGTGGTCTCCTGGGTCAGTCTGGTGCAGCCCTTATACCACACAGATCCTGCAGCTATTTCATTGGTGAGGTAATTCTAAAAGTTCCTGTGTGTACCCAACTCAATGGTTGTGGGTGGCAAGAGAGGCAAAGAACCTACTGGTGTTGCAGCCCTGAAGCTGTTATAATTTTTGGATCATGTAATAAGATGGTTTGTAATATTCTTAATTTTCCCAATAGATTGATCGTACACACATTAACACATCTATCACTTCAAATCAGAAAAGAGCAGTACTTAGAGCGGTCACTCAGGCAATGAATAGAATGGCGTGTGAAACACAAGAGCAGGAAGTCACCAATAGACAGGCTGCCATAACATCATGTAAAGGTAATATGTACAGCAGATGAAGTAAATAATATCTTGTACTTGGTCACTGTGTTTCAGCAGTGTCATCCAGGCTTGTGGAATGTAATGTACTGTACAATGGGTAAGAACTAGGGAACATTCTCCAAATTCAATCACTAAATGGATCTTGTTGACTGCAGACAGATTGCACATGGCATTACAGGTCTTCTCCATTTTAGTATTGCAATTAAATTGTTTGATCAAGCAGTAAACCATGACAGGGTGTGGGTTATGCCGGGTTTGCCCACACCTGGCGTGGTTTGGTCATAAGGCTGCAGGCCAAGTGACCAGACCTCACCAGGCGTGGGTAAATCCCAGTATAACTCACACCCTGGAGTGGTTTATTGTGATTATACAATGTGCCCCATAGGTAAAATGCAAAGACTTCGGTGGGAAATGTTTTATTTTTGTTGAAATATTGAAAAGTTACTGTAGATATTCCTCCGCAGAAAAAATAGTCCTAGATCTCTATTATTTTAAATGCAGTGTATTTCAGTGAGAACATTAAAGAAAGAGATTCAGCCCCATCTGCACATGCATGGCATCCTGCCAAGTGACAAGCGAAATGCACTGGGAGCAGTCTTTTTTTTAATAATTTTCATTTGTGTTTAATGGATTTACAAATCACACAGCATGGCAGCAGTATGGGAGGGACTGTTACAATATGTAGGAGTGACTGCAACGGAGGCTGGAGGGAGCAGGAAGGATCAACCATCATGAATGGAAGTACTGAGCTTCATACTTTTTTTCATCAACTTGTTTCTGGAGATAGTTTACTTCTTGTTAGGCAGGGTTGCATTATGTATGTTACCACACTTCAGGGTTGATCTCAATTCCCATTTGGCAGACACACTTTTTTTTTTAAGTTTCCTCAGACCGTACCAAAGTAGAGGGAGTAATAGTAGCTGTCATCCCCAAAATGGTAAAATAAGCCTATGCTATTTTCCAGAAAATAGTGAGTGGAGCCTTGGACACTCATGCACCATTGATTAAGATCCGTACCACGAAAAAATCTTGCCCTTGGTTCTCAGCTAATTTAAAGTCCGCACTGCTCAATCGTGGCTTTCTTTGGAAGAAAGCTCGGAGGACAAAACTTCTGGCTGACTGGACCCTATTCAGGAAGGCCAGAAACTCCTGTACCAAGATGGTCAAGGAGGCTAAGGCAAACCAATGCCAGGCTGAGCTTGACTCATCCACTAAAAACATGGCCAAATTTTGGAAAACACTGAAGGAAGTGGAAGGTCAAATGTCTTCTAGCTCCCTACCTAAAAAAATTACCCTGAATGACACCTCAGTCACAGATAAACCAACAATTTTAGAACTCCTCAATGATCATTTTGCTACTCCGGGGCTTGCCTTTGATGCGTCTCCTGCAAACAACTTACATTTGCAACTTAGTGCTCAGGACCTAGGCACCAAGACTATGAGAGGGTTGAGGAATGGGGCTGCTTTCTCATTTCAGCCTGTTACTTTGAAATAAGTCGAAGATCTATTGATACACTTAGATACAAGAAAGAGCACTGGAGCAGATCTCATTGACCCCTTCTTCCTAAAACTGAGTTACCAAATCCTGACTGTGCCAATCACGTATCTCTTAAACCTATCTCTATCCCAGGGTGATCTTCCTTCTATATGGAAAACTGGCCATGTTATACCACTATTCAAATCTGGTGACACTGCTGTTCTGAATAACTATAGACCAATTTCCTTACTTCCTATCCTGTCAAAACTGTTGGAGAAAATAGTGAGTACACAATTACAGAACTACCTGGAAGATGCAAACCTTCTAAACCCCTTACAATTAGGCTTTAGGCCTCATCACAGTATGATTGAGGCCCTTGCCAAGGTGACCAATGACTGGCAGAATGCCCTGGACTCCAAAAACCTTGTATGTGCTGTGTTCTTGGACTTAAGCAAGGCTTTCGACATTGTTGACCATGACCTGCTTTTAGTATTCCTCCATCAACTTGGCCTTAATTCCTGTACACTGAAATGGTTTTCAAATTACCTTTCTGGCTGTCAACAACAGGTGAAAGTGGAAGGGGAGCTGTCATCATTTAAACCTTTATTGAGGAGTGTTCTGCAGGGTTCTATATTGGGACCCTTGCTCTTTGCCATCTACATCAATGGTACTGATGTAGGGATTAAATCTGCTGATACCCATCTATTCACCATTGATACAGCTCTCTGTGTAGCCAGATCTACTCCAGAAGCAGCATGTATGGACCGACAGCAAGAATTCAATCAGATGCAACTTCATCTACTCAAACTAAAACTCCTTTTGAATGCAAAAAAAGACAAAGGCGATGCTCATTTCTCCTTTAGCTAATGCCACTACCCTGACTACTCAAGGATCCCTACCTCAGATCCTTACACTGCTAGTCGAATCTCTGGATTTTGTAACCAAGTTTGAATACCTGGGGGCATGGATTGATCACAAATTTACCTTTCTTGATCATATTGAAGAACTGATAAAAAAAACTTAAGCAGAGGCTTGACCTCTTTTATGTGATTAAGCACCTTCTTACCCAGAATGCCAAGAAGAGACTGGTGCAAACAACTTTCTTTTTCCTGTTGGACTATGCTGACTTCCTTTACTGCCAGGGCCCTGCTTCTATGCTTGTCAAACTGGACACGTTGTATCATAAAGCTTTAAGATTTATCTCAGGTGCTCCATATTCTACCCATCATTGTGCCCTTTATGCGCTAGTTGGGTGGTTCTCCCTTAAATACAGAAGATAAAGAAATGCTGCCATCTGGACATATAGAGCCATCACAAATAAACTGCCTCAGTATATAGCTGACCGTCTTCCCTTATCAGTGCTTGGCAAGTATGATCTGAGGAGTGCCTCCTTTATTTTATTAAACATACCCAAAGTCAAAACAGGTTTTGGAAGGTCAGCTATAAGCCATGCGTTACCACAACTTTGGAACAACCTTCAAAAAACTTTAAAGCCGACTCTGCCCATAAAGTTACCTGTCTTCAAAATGCATTATGCACTAGTCAAACTGCTCTGTATATGCAGCTGATATAACTTCTACAGACCACGTTGTGAATTTTAAAAAAGTTTTAACTTATAAAAAGCTAACTAGCTACCAGGAGCCCTAGCCAACTCTTAGCTAGGAGGAGGGGTTGTACTACGATTTCCCTCAGTACAACTCAGTTTATGTGTAGATTTTATTTTTTTTGACTGCTGAAACATCCGTGTCTCTTAGAAATACTTGCAAATATACTTCTAAACTGATATTTTTTTGTATTTGAAGTGCTGGGATAACGAGTTTAGTACCTTGACTTCCGGGTACTTTTAGGCTATTTATAGCCTGCCCTGCTGTAAGCGCACACTAGTCAATCTGCTCTGTATATACAGCTGATATAACTTCTACAGACCACGTTGTGAATTTTAAAAAAGTTTTAACTTATAAAAAGCTAACTATCTACCAGGAGCCCTAGCCAACTCTTAGCTAGGAGGAGGGGTTGTACTACGATTTCCCTCAGTACAACTCAGTTTATGTGTAGATTTTATTTTTTTTGACTGCTGAAACATCCGTGTCTCTTAGAAATACTTGCAAATATACTTCTAAACTGATATTTTTTTGTATTTGAAGTGCTGGGATAACGAGTTTAGTACCTTGACTTCCGGGTACTTTTAGGCTATTTATAGCCTGCCCTGCTGTGAGTGCACACTAGTCAATCTGCTCTGTATATGCAGCTGATATAACTTCTACAGACCACGTTGTGAATTTTAAAAAAGTTTTAACTTGTAAAAGCTAACTAGCTACCAGGAGCCCTAGCCAACTCTTAGCTAGGAGGAGGGGTTGTACTATGAGGTCCCTCAGTACAACTCAGTTTATGTGTAGATTTTATTTTTTGACTGCTGAAACATCCGTGTCCCTTAGAAATACTTGCAAATATACTTCAAACTGATATTTTTGTATTTGAAGTGCTGGGATAACGAGTTTAGTACCTTGCCTTCGGGTACTTTAGCCTATTTATAGCCTGCCCTGCTGCAGTGGGGTGAGCAGGCGGGGCATCGTGCGTGCATGCTTAGAGAAAGCACATGTGCGCTTATGCTGTTAGCGTGTAGGGCATTTGAGTTTGCAGTCTGCTTTGAGTATATTACAACATCGGGTAAGCCATTTAATTAAAATCCCTGTTTATTATGGCCAAAATTATCACTACAGATGGAAAGGTAGGCACTCAATGCATTCTCTGCTATATGTATGAATTAGAAATAGGAACTGAAGAATTACGGCATTTATTTGTAATAAATGCATTAGAATTAAAGAACTGGAGAATGAAATTACACAGTTTGACAAAGATTAAATAGTTTAGAAAACAGTCAACAAGAAACAGCTAAAAGAATGTATACCATTGAGAATCAGTCCTGTTTAGAAACTCCTGGTATAAGTATGACTTACGATTCTGACCAAACTCGCAATAATAAGGCTAAAAGTTTACAATCTACTGATGATCAATCTTGCTCAGGCATATCTGGAACAAATGTGACTTATGAGTTCAAACAAATTGAGAGTGTTACAAAAAAAAGACCTAGACTAGATGAAGCCATTGATTCTGACAGTGATTGGTTTACAATCCAACATAGAAAAACCTTTAAAAGGGGACGAAAAGCTGATACATTTGTGTTACCAACTTATAACAAATATTACCCTTTAACAAATTCTATAAATGATGTCATAGAAAATGATATAACTCCAGCACCCTGTACCATAGATAAGCTATCTAACACTACTATACAAGTTAGCACCATAAATAACTTGTCCCAAGGTGATTTGATTAATTTTACTGAAAACCCAGGTGACATGGGTATTACTGAGGAAAGTATGGACATAAGAACTTCAAAATATGATGTTATTTGTACACCAGAAATTTTTGTTCTAGGTGATTCCATTCTATCCAATTTGAAACATAGAAACATAGACTTTGACGGCAGATAAGGACCGGTAGGCCCATCTAGTCTGCCCATTTCCCTACCTACAGGATAGGCCACAGATCCTAGTTAACCAACAGCCTATATCTTCCTGCCCCCCACAAGAATTGCCTTATGTCTGTCCCATGCATTCTTGAATTCTCCCACAGTTTTAGACCCCACAACTTCCTCAGGAAGGCTGTTCCATGCATCCACTACCCTCTCTGTGAAATAATACTTCCTCACATTGCCCCTGAACCGCCCTCCTTCTATCTTTAAAAATTTGGATAGAATTGTTTGTGATCCAGACAAAGCTACCCGTACATTATCTTGCTTTCGTGGTGCCAAAATAAGGGATATTGCTAAAATGAGTCCCAAAATATTAAAAGGATGTAATGAGAACGACTTAGTCATCATTCATATTGGAGTGAACAATATTTGGTATCAGTCAACTCAGGTGATTAAAGAAGAATATGTTGGACTGACAAATATTTTGGCTGAGATTGGTGTACATATTGTGTTTTCTGAGATCCTCCCAGTTCCTAGGGTTAATGTTAATCTGACTAATAAAATTAAACATATCAATTCCTGGCTCAGAGCTTGGTGTCTTATACAAAACATCAAATGCCTTACTCATTGGGAACATTTTGCTGACAATAAAGCTTATTATGCTAAGGATGGCCTACACCTCAACAGGCAGGGTAAAGAGGCTTTAGGTTTCAAAATTAACACATACATTGATGTTTTTTTATGCAAAACTTCGGGGTAGAAACTGTTAGGCTATTGTCAGGTATTGATCCTACCGGTTTGGAATCTGTTAACTCCTTACATGATATGGAACTTAATATTAAACTACTTTTATTGAATGCTAGGAGTTTAAATAATAAATTAAGTGAACTTCAAGTAATATTACATAATGAAAATATAGACATATGTGGTATAACAGAAACTTGGTTCAGTGAGGGCCATTGGGGTCATAACATAAATGGATATTCCTTATTTAATAAAAAACGATTGTATTCCAAGGGTGATGGAGTAGCTGTTTACGTTAGAGATAACATTACATGCTCGGAGGTTGATTTTGATTCAGAGCCTCCTATTGGCTTGGAAATTATTTGGATTAAAATTGAAAATAAACAACTCCCGTAACTGAGGTTTATACTATAGACTACCATCCATGGATACTGCCAACAATGATAAGATGTGTGACTATCTGGAGAATATTAATTTTAAAACTGATATTATTCTTATGGGGAATTTTAATTTTCCTGATATAAACTGGTCCAAAGGTACTGGTTTTAGTAAACAGGAAAAAAGATTTATTAATACCATATCGCATTTAGGACTTGATCAGTATGTTGAATCACCTACTAGGAATAACCATATACTGGACTTAATATTCTCAAATATTAAAAACATCAGTGAGATGGCTAGTACTATGGCACCTTTAGGAAATAGTGATCATCTAGTCATCAAATGGTCATTTAATCTTTCGGTTAAAAAATCCTGTGGGAAAACCGAATTTAAAAATTTTAACAAAGCAAACTATAAGGCAATTAAGGAACATCTATTGAGGTGGAATTGGCAACATGAAGTGTCTGGATTATCGGTAGAGAATATTTGGGATAGAATTAAGGAGGAAATCACATTTTGTATTACTGAATGGGTACCAACTAGAGTAAAGTATACTGGACAGAAGAGGTCCTCACCTTGGTTCACATGTAAAATTAAAATTAGTTTTAGCAAAAAAAAAAGCCTACAATAAATATAAGAAACATACCACAGAACAGAATTGGTCTAAATTTATGAATAAAGCAAAAAGGTAAAAACTCTATTAGAAGGGCTACAGGAAGTAGAAAGTCGTCTAATCAATTTACATCATGACAACAGGAAAAGGTTTTTCAATTATATTGGTTCTTTCAAAACTTCTCCTACCTTAGTTGGACCATTAAAAATTGATAATGTTGACATCAGTGATGAACAAATCATGGCTGATGAATTTAATAGCTATTTTTCTAGCATATTTTAAAAAAAGGGTAAA
The DNA here is from genome assembly GCA_016271365.2 of Neoceratodus forsteri. Classification (NCBI taxonomy): domain Eukaryota; kingdom Metazoa; phylum Chordata; order Ceratodontiformes; family Ceratodontidae; genus Neoceratodus; species Neoceratodus forsteri. The sequence continues at coordinate 1,325,850,028 of CM028131.1, read as the reverse complement.
TTCCTATGTATAAAACCGTTTAATTCTGACTCTGTAGTTCAATTTAATGTTGCTGAAACTTTTTATATTATAGATTCTTTAAAAACTTCCACATCCGTTGGTCCTGATGGAATTCCAGCCATTTTTATGAAAAATCTTTCATATGAACTGGCGGGTGTATTAACCTATCTATTTAATGAATCACTACATTAGGGTATTGTGGTTAAAGATTGGTGTGATGCAATAGTCATTCCTATTCATAAATCTGGATCCAAAAAGGAAATAAACAATTATAGACCTATTAGCCTTACCTCTACCATATGTAAAATTATGGAGAGGTTAATTTTAGGTAAAATCAACACTCATATTATGGATAAAGGTTTGACTGACATATTCCAACATGGTTTTCAACCGGTAGATCTTGTCAGACCAATTTGATAGATTTTTTTGATCCCGTGAGTGAAGCATTGGACCATGGTCTGCCAGTGGATGTCATCTATCTGGACTTTGAAAAGGCCTTTGATTCTGTGTCTTAGGACATACTTTTCAACTGCTTAGTCAAGTTAGATCTTAATAAATATTTGATTCAATGGATAATGAATTGGTTATCCAATAGACGACAGCGTGTTGTTCTAAGAGGTTTTTATTTTCCATGGACCACTGTTACTAGTGGAGTCCCACAGGGTTCTGTTTTGGGGCCTGTGCTATTTAATATTCTGATTGCTGGTATGGATACTAAGTGTGGCAATTGGATTAGTAAATATGCTGATGATGCCGAACTGGGTGGGATTGTTAACAATCCCAAGTCTATATCTATTTTACAAGATAACTTAAATTATATATCTGATTGGGTTAACCTTCACAAATTGAAATTTAATATCAGCAAATGTAAAGTTATGCATTTTGGAAGTAATAATATATGTGCAAATTATTACATTGAGAACCATACCCTGAAGGATATTACAACTGAGAGAGATCTGGGTGTCATTATTAATAATAACTTAAAGTTTACTGAACACCTGAATTTTACCATTAAAAAAAGTTCAAGATTGAGTAACTGTATATTTAGAAATATTAAAAGTAGAGAACCATCAATAATGATTCCCTTATACTCTAGCATTGTAAGAGCTAATTTTGATTATTGTTCCTCATTTTGTGCTCCTACACAGATGGGTGACAAAATATCCAGGGAGAAGGTTCAAAAAAGGTTTGTTAAGAATATAAAGGGTATGGGAGGTCTGTTTTATGACGAAAGACTCAAACAGCTCAATTTGTATAGTATGGAATATAGATCTATACGTGGGGATCTCTGTTTGCTTTATAAAGCAATCAGAGATGAATATTTGTTTGAAACATTACACTTAAAATGGAACAATACAACTGTCCAAACCCGTTCGCACAACCTAAAGCTATTCTTATCAATTAATCGAACCACGAAAAGAACTAACTTCTTTACTCAACCGAATAGTTCCAATTTGGAATTCTCTGCCTTATGATATAGTGAATTGTGTAAATTTGATCCAATTCAAAGTTCAACTCGATATATATATGAAGGACTCCAAGTTTGTAACCCACTTAGCCTAAGTGGCATGATCATAATGGGCTTGTCCCTCGATCGTGTAAACCACCTGTGAACCTATGAACCTATTATGCGCGAGCTTTCAAGGAATCCTGTAACTGCTTCCCTTAGGTTGTTGCCCTGGGTGGGTCTACAGTAAATATTGTCCTGGATGGTGCATACGAGCATCTTCATTTACCCCCATGGCCCCTTGTTCTCCACCCTGTACATCCTTTTATGCTCCCTGGTGTCTTGAAGGAATGGCCTCAATTGCTTCTCCATTCTGTCATGTCTTGTCCATATAGAGTAGAGGATCACCCCCCTTGATGTTGCTTGGCTTGTGCACTTGTCCAATGTTTGTTGCCTTGTATCCTACAGTACAAGGAGCCCACATGATGTTTATGCCCAGCTATCCACCTTAGTAATCTCCTTTCTAACCTTTTGCTGGTGCTCTAAACTCCTTTGGCCTGCATCCCTTCCTCTATGTGTCCTGTCTGGTCATTTATGTCCTTTTACCCGGTTCTAGCATACCTAGTACTACCTTACAATTTTTGAACACTTAATCTTAGCTTATTTTTTGCACTTGTATTCATAGTTCATTGTCTTTTGCAATTGTCACTTGATGTAGGCTGCTCATTATCCACCTAGCTCATCTATTGTTGTACTATGATTAGCCATATTTTTTATTGTGTGTATTCCTTCCACTATGCCTTGATGTTTGTATACTGATCAGGTCCATCTTGAAAATGAGTCCTTCTCAATGGTGTTTCACCTGGATAAATGAAGATTTAATTGATTGATTGATTGATTCAGCTAAACAAATATTTTAACACTTTGATCGATGCTGAACCGGGGAAAGTATTTTTGAATTAAAAATGAGTGCTAAAAGTTATGGAAATCATGACAAAAAAACTGAGCTGTGATACTGGGCATGCACCCAGAAATACAGCAGCAAGCACAGTTACAGGAAAATGTTAATTCTGAAGATCTTGCATTTGAAGTATTACACAACCCGTCCATTTCTAACACTACAAAAGCTGCAGATAGTGTAGTTTCTGCACATGTTCTTTTTTCAACCTCTGATAATCCCATGCTCACAGCACAAGAACCAGTTGAGCCTGTAAGAGATATGACACCACCCCTTGCATCTGTTTGTCAATGGCAAGCTGTATTAACAGAAACTGTGCTCACTATTGTTGCAGAGAGCTGGGACATTGGTCTGCTCATTTGAGGCTCACTTACCAACAGTGACAAATCTGACACTTTAACAAGGCACTGGATGCCACCCAAAAACTACACTTTTCCCCATTCGCCATGGCATTGGTGAAATGTCAAAAAAATCGAAAAATTAGTTTCAAGTCTTTTGAAGGAATCCTTCATTTATTATTCCAGACATCAGGATGCTCTGTACTGTGCACAATGTTTCCTCTTTTGACTCAGTAGACACTACACTTGTCGGAAAACCATTAAAAGACTGGTCAAATGTATCAATGGTAATAGACAGACACAAATAAACAAAGGAACATCAGACAGCTCTATGTCATGCAGAGAACTTTACTACAATAGCACAACATGGAAATCCTAACAGTTGCCAATAACTGTCCAGAGCTTATCATGAAACATTAAGTTGAAACAAACATATTTTGTCTCAGATAATCAAAACAATAACACATTGTGTTCATCAGAACATCCCTCTACGTGGTCACATACCTGAAAAAAGTAATTTTTTGTCTACCTTGCATCATTGTGCTGAAACTGGAAATGATCCTGTTTTACTCAGATATCTAAAGGACCTGCAACATAAAAATGCTGCTTAGTTGTCACTGGTAATTCAGAATGAGTTAATGCATCTTATGGGACTGCAGATTCAAAGAAAAATAATTACAGCTGCCCAGAAAAGTGACCCCTGGGCATTCATGGCTGATGATACTACTGACTGCAGTAAGAAAGAAGAAGCAGCACTCTATATTTGGTTCATTGAAAGATGTGAAACTGGACTTACTATCTATGAGGACTTTACTGAATTCATTGAAGTTCATTCCCCTACTGGGAAGGTCCTCGACAAAATATTTTTAGCAAGGATTAGTGCATGACCTCTGAATGTTACTAAACTACATGTTCAAGGATATGATTCTTGGAGCAATATATCTGGGCAGCATCATGGAGCACTACAAATGATTTGAGAAGTGGCTCCTTCTGTTGTTACTGCATATGCAAGGGCCATGGTTTAAATCTTGTTACTGTTCATGCTTGTACAATCCCTCTGGTAAAAAAACATGTTGGGAACAACCAACAAAGCAATTTTAGTAAGTAACAGTAGTGCAAGATGACACAACATTTATCTCAAAGAATGCAAAGAATTTCATGACTTAATAGACACAGACAATGGTGAACAGAATCAAGATGATGGTATAAAAATTCCAAGAGCAGATGACACTAGTTGGATCAGTCATGCCAATTCACTAAGGAAATTCAGGGGTAAATTCATAATAGTAGTATACACATTTGAAAAGGTCTTGGAACTTGACAGTGGCACTGACAGAATTGTATATTCATTGACTAAATTTGAGTACATCATCATGCTTGTAGTTGTAGGTGATATTCTTCAGTATTTAATTCCACTTCATCTGTTTGTTCAGAAATCTTCTTGTGATATTCTTCAAATGGCTACAGAGGCAAAAACCCTTGTATGGACTCCCACAAATTGCAGAAGTGATGATTACTTAAAAAAATGATTCACAGAAATAAGTTAAAGTCTTCGTAGAACCTTCCTTGCCTCGTGTGTGTGGGTGCCAGATCCACTGTAGCAATGCACCATCAAATACTCTTGCAGAACATTACAAAAGGAACCTTTTATACCCATTCATTGATCACGTATTATGAGAACTTCAGGAAACACTTCTTGATGGCAAAGAAAGATACAATGCACAGATGCTAATACCCAGCAAATTTCAGTGCGGTGATGATATTAGTATTCATGAAATTTTCAAGGGATTCAAACAAGACATCACATCATCAATTTATGAATTACATAGTGAATTTACTAGATGGAAAGCTAAGTGGTCAGATCCCCAAAATTCTACTAATTTGCCATCCACACTGCTTGACACCCTTGATTGCATTGACCGAGAATTGTACCCAAGGATCAATAAAGTACTAACTACTCTGGCAGTCGTGCTGGTGAGCGTGGCTACACCAGAACAAAGCTTTAGTTGTCTCAAATGTGTGAAAAACTACTTACGCTCAACCATGAAACAGAATAGGCTTGCAGGTTATGCACTCTTGAACTTGCACCCTGACATTTACATCGATGTTGATGAAGTAATTCGAGACTTTCATCTTCATGGTGGAAGGCAAATGTCTGTCTTGCTTGATCCTTCAAATACTGTCATCATTTGATGATATATGTCACCTGAATTACCCTACTCTCATCCAGATCATTGTTTTTTATAACAGGTTTGCATTGCAATGTTGTGTACTTCATTCATTGGTTGTTCATGAGAGAAGAATGTGAAAAACTTTTGGTTTTTTTTAAACAATTAAGAAACTGGTTTATAGAGTGGTAAATGATTACATTGATGCTAAAACTGTCTTCATAAATGTAAGATACAATACATGCAGATTTTTACTGTATATGCAAAAAAAGAAACAGCATTAGCATTTTAAAAATCTGCTATGGCAGTTCTACAAATTGGCTTACAGACTTTGGACATAATAGCATCATCAGAGTGATTTGTACGGATATAACACTCTATAATGTTAACTTGTTCCCTGCATTTAAAGTCTGTATGCTTATTTTACTAAAATGATCAAAGTTACAGCTTGACATGTTTCATTGTTACCAATACACATGAGGCCCCATGGTTTTGGATAACTTGCCAAACATTTGGCATCTAAACACAGATTAGCCTTCATTGTCTTATTTTTGGAATATTTCATATTAATTAGTTTTTTTCTTACACAAATTACACAATTTAAACTACAGGATTTAAAAAACTGCTGTCTGTTAGACCTCAAAAAGGTGTATTGCATTATTAAACTGCATGCCATAACTTTTGCTTCGCAGTTTTATTTTTTGCCTAAGTATATAATGTATATTATATACAGTGGCCCAGATATTCAAACTGCGCCAGGCTGTGTCGTAGCTTAAAGGCAGCGCCCAACTCACGCGCAGGGGTGTGGACTGAGTGATATTCAATGGGCCGCGCCATGGCTCAGCAGCATTGAATATCACACCTAACCACCTGCAGTGTGCATGGTGCAGTGGCACTGTGCCAGCGCAAGTGGCCAGAAGTGGAGCATGGGGATGTGCTAATGCAAGTTCCATTGCGCTATGCACAGCAACTGCGATATTCAAAACCTGACATGCAAATGAGGCCATAATATGCAAAGGTGCAAATGGGGCCATTGCATGTCGTTCTTATTGCATGCAGGTGCACCGATCCTCGGCGACTTGCACCTGGCACCTGCCGTGCAGCAGCCGTTGGGGACTGATGCCCCCCTGCGGCGACAATGTACTCACAGCCCGATTAAGGCATTTTGTTAAAAGAAGAACTGTATTGCAATATCTGGTGGTCAGTGGACCACTGACTGTAATTGTGGGCATTTGTAATGAAAAACAATAATACCAATATCCCTGGTGGTCAGTGGACCACTGTCTGCCTGATCGTGGGCATTTATGCGTAAATGAATAAATATGTCAATATCCCTGGTGGTTCAGTGGACCACTGACTGCCGATCGCGGGCATTAGTAATAAAACCTAAATAAGTTCAATATCCGTGGTGGTCTGGGGTCCCCACCACCCACTGAGCCCCACCCAGCTTTCCCTCCGCCGGCGGGTGGCGGCACCCACCTGCCTGCCACCCACACTTCGCCAACTGACACCGTCGGTAGGGCTGTATGCCCATTAGTTCACAGCGTGAGCCAATGGGCATGCAGCCAAATACATACTGGCACATTTCAGATAAGTGAATGATTCATTCACATATCTGAAATTTGTATAGTATAGCTGCATGCCCATTGGCTCATTCTGTGGAACCAATGGGTATACAGCCCACTGGGACGGGGTAAGTTATTCGGGCGTGGTGGCGGGCGGCAGGTGGGTGGTGCTGCCGCCCGCCAGCTGACCGGGGAGCAGGGCGACTTCAGTGGGTGGGTGGGGAGGAGGGTACCCCTAGCCCACCACAGATATTGGACATATTATTAGTTTTTATTACTAATGCCCGTGATCGGGCACACAGTGGTCCACTGGACCACCAGGGAGTTTGGGGATATTTCATTATTACAAATGCCCGCGATCTGGCACACAGCAGTCCACTGGACCACCAGGGAGTTTGGGGATATTTCATTATTACAAATGCCCACGATCGGGCACACAGTGGTCCACTGGACCACTAGGGATATTGGACATAGTTTTTTTTTCAACAAATGCCCGCGATCGGGCAGTCAGCTGTCCACTGGACCACCAGGGATATTGTACAGAATTCTGCTTTTTTACTACAAATGCCCACGATCGGGCATGGGGGGTGCCGCCAGGTGCAGCGGGAGCTCGGGTGGCCACCCACAGGTGGCAGCTGCCGTGTTGCGCCCTGCAATGCGGCAGCTCACCTGTGGGTGGCCATCCATTGTTCCTTTTTTTGATCAACTTTGTGCTGGCACAGGTAGGGGTTGCACATGCATGGCTCTGCACATCCCAGGCTGAATATCGGGCTGTGCAGGGTATGCATGGGCATGCCCCCCCCACCTACGCCTGCATACATTACTGATGCACTCTGGCGCATCGGGATTTGTGCCATGCACTTTTCCTTTTTGAATATCGCACTGGGGCGCAACCCTTTTGAATATCTGGGCCAGTAAGTCAAAAACTAGCAGAACATGTTAATGACTGCCTGCTTATTAAATTTAGTTGTAGTGACCAACATTGATCACTCAGGTGTCACCACCACATCATGTTTTTTTCTGCAGTTTTACATGTGCTGATGTTATATTAGTACTACAAGTAACAACTTCAAGTCTTAAATTATATTACAAAACAGTTTCCCGGCTTTTGTTGGTGACAGCTACACCAGTCAAAATTGTCTGATACTTAATAAACATGTGGTCATTTTAAATCCATTCTAATTTGCAAGGTCCTTGCCAGTGGTCATTAATGCTTCCTAAAATACAGTACGAGTCGCATTAAACTGTTCCACCAATGAGTTGGTTTAACATTGTTTTTTACAGTTGGCAATGCAGTGGCAACTCATGTAGCATTTTATTTCAGTGATTAACCAACTCAAGAGCAATGTTTCCAAAATGTTTTTGCAACTCATTTGGACTGAATCTGCAGTCAATTCACAATGCAATGCAAAACTGAGTTTTAACTCTTAAGAAACAGTTTGTACAGGGCTGTGTTCTGCATTCAACAACACTTATGCAATTCAGTCAGAAATGCTAAAACAGCTCATTGGAGGAACAGTTTAATGTGACTTGTACTGTATTTGCAGGGTCCTTCCCAGACCCATAAGCAGACATCAAGTGAATATACTGTTGCAAAAAACAGTCTTTCCTTGTCTTGGAGCATTGGGAATCCATTATCATGATATTTTACATTGACAGTGATGTCTACCCTTCCTATTACACTGTAATCAGTTTTTCCAAGACCTTCAGGCTGGTGGTAGCACATAATAACATGATAAGAAAAACTTTGATTTCTGTTTCACACTTCAGTTAATCAAATAATTCCTACTAGATATAATGTTGCACATACTATTAGGAACTGGGAAACTACATAGTGATTCTCTACATTAGGATTCATTGTAAATTTATAAACATTTTACTATGGAGATTAGAATTAAGATGAATGCTTTATTCATCTAATTACTGTATCTGTACCCTCTAATTGTAATTGCAGTAAAATATGCCTATATATATATATATATACATACAGCAATAACAGTTACAGAGTAAAGAAAATCATATGCATCTTAGTTTAAAACCATTTAAAAAACATAACTAAGTGATTTGTGAACTTACTGTAAGTGGAGAAGAAGAGTGTGCAATATATGAATAAAATAGAAACGTCTTGGCATGTATCTATAGAGCAACAGAAACACTGTTCTGAACATTAAAATGTTAAATTATCATTCTTAAGCATTTAAACAACCTTGAGTACTTGGTTACCATGCACTCATCATTGATGAGTGCATAGTATATACTTGTCAGACACCAAAATCAAAATGTGCAGTCTGTCATCAGCCACCAGATGCCAGCTAAGAGAGAGATTATTATGTAATAAGGCTATGGTAGCAGGGCACTGAATATTCCCACAATTGACCCCCAAATGCACCAGAATGCATCCAAATTGCAAACATTTCTGGTGGCCTAGATGGCCCCCAGACCCCCAGCCTATTCCTGAGTAATTAACTTGTGCGTACACTGTTTTAAAGGCTGGTTACTCCCTGGGTACACGACTGGGTGTTCCTCCCCTGTGTGCATGACCTGACTCAGAACTGCTCCTAGCCCATGATCAGATGTATCCACGTGCACAATGAACTTCAGAAAACAGTCAGGGCTTGTGAGCACAGGGGCCTGACACAACATCTCTTTCAACTGGGTGGAATGCTGTGTCACAGTGATTGGACCACTGAACTTTTTACAGCATTTTCTTCCTTGTGAGATCGGACAGGGGTTTGGCCATGCTACTGAACACTGGCACAAACATTTGGTAGTACCCTACCACTCCTTGGAAGGCCTGTTCTTTTCACTTTGTTGTGGGCATGGCCCAACCCTGTATTGCCTCAATTTTTACTGGTTCAGGCTGGATGTACCCACTCCCCATTCTGTGATCAAGGTATGACACCTTTGCAATCCCTCTTTAGCACTTCTTCACCTTGACTGTCAGCCTTGCAGCCTTCTGTTGGTGGAGCACTTTGGTCACATGTTCCTCCTATGTCTGGCTGTAAATGGCGATGTCATCCATGTACACCAGAGCAAAATGTCCTGCCTCTGTCAGAATGCAGTCTGAGCCATTGAAAGGTGGCTGGAGCATTCTTCATCCCAAATGGCATTACTCAGATCTCAAAAAGTTCAAATGGAGTGGCAATGGCTGACCTCTCCCTGGCTTCAGGGGTAAAAGGTACCTATCAATAGCCCTTTGTCAGGTCTATAGTGGTCAGGAACATGGTTCCCCTAACCTCTTTAGGTCCTCATCCATACTGGGCATGGGGTATGTGTCCAACTCCGTAGTGCTGTTGAGCTTGTGGAAGTCAACACAGAGCCTAATGGTCCCATCCTTCTTGGGGATCAGTACCACCAGTGAAGCCCAGGGACTACTGGACGTCTGGATTACCCTAAGAGCCAGCACTGCCTTGATCTCCCCCTCAGTGGCATGTTTCACTCTCTCAAGACCCCTATAAGGTGGCTGCCTCTGGGGGGCCTGGGATCCTATAGCCACATGGGGCTCTGCCAGCATGGTATACCCAATTCCCCATGAACATTTCCCCAAATGTATGCACCACCCCATGCACCTCTGCAGCTTGGGTTGGTGTCAGCTGCTCCTAGAGTGTGACAGCATCCACTGAAGATTCTCTCTTAGCCTCTTCCATGAGATTTACCAGCGAGTCTGCTTCTGCCTCCTCTTCTGGATAGCTGCACTTAGCCAGGACCATCTCATCTCATTCATGGTAGGGCTTCACCATGTTTATGTCATAGATTCACTGCTTGTGCCTCCCATCAGGTAGATACACCGTCTAATTAACATAATTCACCCTCCTGACCACTTAGTAAGGACACTCCTAAGCCACTTGTAATTTATTCTGTTGGACAAGAATGAGTACCAACACCCACTGCCTGACTTTGTACTCCTGGGCTCTGACCCCATGGTAATACTTAGTCTTCTGTCTCTGTTGTGCACTGGTTACATGCACCTGGGAGAATTCCATGAACTTCTTAAGCCATGATCTGAAATTCAGGATGTACTCCACAACAGATTCCTTTTGGGGAGCAAGCTCACTCTCCCATTCATCCCTTACCAAATCAAGGGGACCCCTTATCATATGCCAAACAGGAACTTCAAGACTGAGAACCCTGGACTCCTGAGGGATCTCTCTATATGTGAATCAGAATGTGGTAAGTACTTGTCCCACTCTTTGCATGCTGGTTTGTGAATGCCCTTAACATAGACTTAAGCATCACATTAAATTGCTCAACCAGTTAGTCTGCGGTGATATGGGGAGGCCCTGAGCTGCTTCCCTACACTTCACCCATAGAATAGCCATTAGGGTAGATATGACATTAGTGCCGTGGTCTGACAGAATCTCCTGGGAAAACCCATCCAGCAGTATATCCCCAGTAGTTCATCAGCTGCTTTTCCTGCCCCAAGGGAGGACAGGGGCATGACCTCTGGGTACCTCATGGTATAATACAAGACCACCAAAATGCACCCTGTTGCCTATGCATCTTAGGGTGCTGAATGGCCCCACAATGTCCATAGCAACTAACCAAAATGGTTGTTCAATTATTGGCAGGGGAATCAAAACTGCCTTAGCCTTGTCCCCAACCTTTCCCACCCTCTGGCACTACAGAAAAGTCTGGCAGTAGTTTGCCACATCGATAAAGATACCGGGCCAGTAAAAATTGTTAGCCAACCACCGTTTTGTATAGCTGACCCCCTAAGAGTTCAGAAAAGGGTATATCATGGGACAAGGCCAGAAGCTGCTTCCTATACTCCCTAGGACCTAATCTGTGCCAGAATACCCCTTCCTCCAGTCCTCCCATTGGAACCCACTCATAATATAGAAGCCCATTCTCCCAGTATACCTCTCTTTTCTCTAATCCTTAAGAGTCACCTTCCACCCTGGTAGCTAACTCCTTTAATTTCCATAGGGATGGGTCATCTTGCTGAGCTCTCCCCAGCTCAGCATGCCTGACCTTCCCTAAAACACACTGTTCTGTAGGAAAACCGCTCATGACACAACTCTTGCCAGCCCATAGCTGTGGCTCAGAACTGCTGCTCCCAGCTTGTTCTTCAGCTACAACTTCTCCTGCTGCTAAGGAAGGGGTTGCTTCTGCTGCACTGCCCCCTCTGTGTCCTCAGGAGCAGGTTGCCTAGCCATACTACTGGTGGTGACACACACAATGCTGGCCCAACTGTTAAAGTTATTACCCATAATTACATCCACAGGCAGGTCTGTTACAGCACCCACTTCCCATATGCACTAGCCATCTTCCCAGCTTAGAAAGATGTGGGCCACTGGCACTGAGACTGCAGGACCCATCACTCCTGTAATTGTAAAAAACTGGCCCAGCAGGATCTGTTTCTTGTATATCAAATCCTGTTTTACCATTGAAATGGAGGTCCCAGTGTCCCTCAGTGTCTGGGTTACATGCTATTTACCAACAGAGGGTGCATGTGCGCAGTGGAGTTAGTGGGAACTGCACACTGGGTACAGGACAGTAACTGCTAGGAGCTTCCAGAGCTACCCCCTCCAGCTACACATGCCCTTTTTTGGCCAGTCATTCAACAGGTGTCCCAGTTTTTTGCAAATATAGTACCCTATGCAGTGGTGGGCAAAGTGGGCAAAATTTGCTTTGTGGAGTAATCAGCAAAATTCCACCCTTTTTGTGGTGCGAAATGTGAAATTTCACCTGGTGGAGTGGCGACATTTCACCTGACGGAACAGCGAAATTTCACCTTCTGTAGTGAAATTTCACCTTCCATGGTGAAATTCCACCTTCCGTGGTGAAATTTTGCCCACAGAAGGTGAAATTTCACCCACAGAAGGCAGAATTTTGCCCACAGAAGGCAAAATTTTGCAGTGGAAGGCAAAATTTCACCTAGGCAAAATTCCAACTTAGGCAGAAAAATTTTGCGAATTGCTCCACCAGGCAAATTTGGCTGCATCACCAGCACTTCGCCAGCAGAATTTAAATTCACTGCATCCCTAACCCTGTGTTCTCCTGACTCATTACTTTTGAAAACATTTGATTTCTCTTTTTGTTTGGACACAGGCTGGCTTTCCCTTGGTTGACCCCGGGGTTCCCTTAAAACCACCTGATGTCTCCATCCCCATTGTTTTTGCACTGAAAGTATGGTCAGCTGGATACAAACTGACCAGCCCTCTTGGCTGCCTTCTTCATGGAGCTCAGAGTCCTGTCCAGCAACAATATTCTCAACTCCTCTGGCACAGTCTTTAAGAACTGTTCCATGAGGAACAAATCTTTAATCTGTTCCACAGAGTTAACCTTTTCACCTTCTGACTATCGCTGTAATGGATGGCCTAGTTGTACACTCATTTCAGAATAGTTATCTCCCAGTGCCTTACTCAACCCTCTACATTTTTGCCTATAGGTCTTAGCAGTCAATTCAAAACATTTTAAAAGGCATTTTTCACTTTGTTATAGTCCATACAGTTCTCATTGCCCATCCTGCCAAACACTTTTAATGCCCTCTGCATAAGGAGTGGCAAAAGGTGAGTTGCCCAAGAAACACTGTCCAATTCAAATTGCCCACAAATTCTCTCAAAATATTTTAAAAACAAATCAAGGTCATCTCCCTCCTAATTCTTGGGAAACATTTTGGAATTAATTGTGCTTTCTTGGGTCAAACTCCTGATGCCAGTAGTAATGTGTGTGGCACTGTCTTCTGGCACAGAATCTACATCTCACTGTCATGTTCAAAACTGTGGTAATTTTGCCCGACTAAGCAACAGTGGACAGTTACCATAAGAAAACACTGTCCAATGTCCATTTAAAATGTACAATAGAGAAACACATGGGATGCCACTGCAGATCAATGAATTTCACCCCTGTAGCTAGTCCCAGAGAGTAGCACTCTTGGCAAGGTTACAAATGCAGAACAACCACCCACTGAAGAATGGAGCACAACATGGCCCCTACACTAAAATGAATAAAATAAAATGAACAATAGCCCTACCTTGCTCACTCACTGGAACCTCACTGCCTCACTAATTACAGAATGACTTAAAAAGAATTGTGCCTATGCACCATTTGTGTCTGCTTATGCATAATAGGAGCATACCCAGCCTGTGCAGCTCCACACCTACAGACAGGGGTAAGGTGGCCAGCAGTCATGACCACCAGCCATTAGAGGGCACCTGTCTGCAGCCTCGCCCTGATGATGAACTGGTGTGGAGGGAGGATTGGAGGACACAGGTGGGCATCTAATCAGATGCCTGACCTGGTCCATGAGTGGATCCTCTGCTCTACATGAAGCAGGGGATTGTGGGACCCTGCTGGTCCTATATTGTAAAACAGAATGGGTGAGTGCTTGAATGACTATCCCCAGTCCTCCCTGCCTGACAAGAGGTCTAGGGTGGCAATGGCAGGGGGGACTTAGGTCCCACCACAGCTGTCAGGTGTGTTATGTGGTGGTTGCACAGAGGCTATGGCAGGGTACCTGCCCTCGTAGGCTGTGCCCCCTCACCCTCCATGCTGGAGTGAATGGCATGGAGTGGAGGCTCACCCCCTGACACTCTTCTGGGCTGTCCACATGTGAAGCAGCATGACTGGCTGGGGAATTGGGCACAGATGGGGTACAAACCCCTATAGTGACTGCCACAGGGAACCCTTGTTGCATGGCTACTTCACTTAGGTTTGCCTATGTGCCCCAGATATGCAAAGCATAGGCATAGAGGATAGGGACCAATACACAAAAGTATTACAGTACTGATGTTAAAAGGAAGTTTTGTCAGCACAAAGAGAGGTGAGCTAATTCAATGTGGACAACAGGCCACCTCCACACCCACTTTCTGACTCATCTGTTTTACAAGATCATGATCACTAGTTGGCAAGTGGTCCACTATCCTACTACAGCTCCATATTACAATATCAGTGTCTGTGATGGTCAAGTGCTCCCCCAGCTCACCAACCCTGCCCCCCCAGCTACCATCTGTAATGCAAGATCAGCCTTCCCTGGGGAATCTGCTGTTCCTCATGACCACCCTCCAATCAAATGACCATATGTTGTTTGTCCGTTGTTATCTAATGGTCCCCCATACCCATACCCTTGATGACTGTTTCTACCCCCCGATCCAGCAACCTCATCATATCTGGTCAGGCTCCTTCACCTATGCTCTCCACCACTTGACCATCTACTCAACTTAGCAGCCCCAACACCATCGTAGCTCACAACCTGCTCCCCTGTACTGAGTCTAGTACAATTCTTCTGTTCATTACAGTGTTGCTTAACTCATTCAGGCCTAGATACACCTGTAGGTGGTGGCTGAAAGCATAGCCACTCAGGCCAATAACACCTGTAGACATACTCGACTGACTTTCACTCAGGCCAGGAAACATCTGAGGAAGTCAGTAGTTTGTACCAAAATATTAAACAAACTGAATTGCTTAGAATTGATTGCATAACACCGTTAGAAAGGTAATTTTGTGCTGAACAATTTTGCTGCTGATACTTTGCGTCTATCATGTATACTTTAGGAGTTATTCACATTTGTTTAAGGTATGGTGTGCATGGCTGACATTTGTCTCTCAAGCTTCACCCAAGCACCTTGAATAAATCTGAAAAAAAAGCACAGTTGTTTGGTGTTTCAGCTAGTATTAAATAAAAACTAAATGGATTACAGTTGATTGCATAGCACTGTTAGAAAGGTAATTTTGTGCTAAACAATTTTGCCACTGATACTTTGTGTCTATCATGTATACTTTAGGAGTTATTCACATTTGTTTAAGGTATGGTGTGCATGGCTGACATTTGACTTTCAAGCCTCAACTAAGCACCTTGAAAAAATCTGAAAAAAAAACACAGTTGTTTGGTATTTCATCTAGTATAAAATAAAAACCAAATTGATTACAGTTGATTGCATAGCACCATTGGAAAGGTAATGTTGTGCTGAACAACCTTGCCGCTTGTACTTTATGTGTAGCACTTAAGGTTCAAGAGATATTCACATTTGTTTGTGAGATGCTGATTATGGCTTGATTTTGCTTAGAAAGGTCCAGGATGCAGTGCTAAGAGTATACAGGGCCCAAGTGGTGGAAGTCTCAAAGAGCTCTTGTGGTGTGAATGAGTTAAACAGTACATTTGTGATTGCTCCATGTCATTCAGGTGACATCCTGCCAAGAATGCAAATTGTGGTGATGTGCTAGTCTTCATGAGATGGATTTGGGTACACAAGGCAGGGGTTGTAGTCGCTAAGATGAGTTGGAGGCCAGGGATGATGGGGTTGTAGATAGAAGGGTATTAGAAGGCTGGTTGGTGTGGATTTTCTGCAGGTGTGTGTGGTGAGAGGGGGAGAATTATCGGTGGACCACTTGATGGGGCAAGTTAGTTGCAATTTGACCTTGGGTTTGGGTGGTGTGGGGCATTGGACTTCCTAGGTATTTAAATTCCATCTTCATGCAAACAATTATGGTGTTGGCTGAGGACAGTGATTTGGATTGCTGACACCAATAATCTCTGATCTGTATTATCCCATAGCTGAATGTTGCTTTGGTGTTCTAAGGTGCTGTGCAGAGCCAGTGTTGGGCACCAGTGAACCAAGTGACAGCATGGGTTGCTAGCACAGAGGGGACACAGTAAAATAGAAAGTATTACCTGAGATCAGCTTTAAATGCAAAAGGAATTAATATAAGGAATAAAACTGCTGCTGTCACCCTGGCATTCATTGAATGTTGCCACTTTTTGGATGTGAAAGGGGCAGAAGAAGGGAGACTGGGTGGTGGGAGTGGTGAAGGAGACATCACATTAATTTCTGCTCAGTCAATTAAGTAGTAAGTCACAGGTTATTGGGAGCTCTATGAACCTCATGAGGTGTGTCATGATGCAAAGCCAAGTGACTTAGCCACACAAGAAGTGGATAATCCTCCAATTACCCATGTCCTAGGGTGCCTTTTTGTGTTTATACGATGGTCCCATGAGAAAGATGCATCTACCTATGTTGTAAATTATGTTTTGTTGTGCTTTTTATAAATGCCATTACTCAGCCATGGGTTATTGCAGGTTATAAACTGGTTGGAAAGTTCCTGCTTCCTGATTGGATAAACAAGTTCTCCTCTCCTGAAACCACCGATAAAGAACTTCAGCAGGACTTTATCACCCGTCAGCACAATCTTCTAAAACTAAAACTTCTGCTTAATGCAAAACAAACTAAAGCCATAATCATTTCACCTCATCTCTCTTGCCACAGTGCCTCCAGCAAACCCCGAGATTCACACGCTAATAGGGAAATCACTGGAAATTGTGGATAAGTTTAAGTACCTGGGATTCTGGTTAGACAACAGACTAAGCTTCATGATCCACTTGTCTGAGCTCCCAAAAAAAATGAAGGCAATGACGAGGTGTATTCTTTCGTATAAGATGCTTGCTTACACTAGACGCCAGAAAGAGACTAGTCCAAACGACCTTCCTTCCTCCGACTGACTACACAGACTTTCTCTATAGCCATTGTCCCATTGCAGTCTTGAATAAATTAGACACTCTCTACAACAATGCCCTAAGGTTCGTCTTGAATGTACCCCTCCGCACTCATCACTGCCTTCTCTACGAGCGGCTGGGTTGGTCCTCCCTTTCGCTCAGGAGACAAAGAAGTGCTCTCCTCTAGTTTTACAGTACCCTAACTGATTGCATGCATACTTATATCTCTAACCTCTTTGTGGAAGCCCAGGGATTGTATGGCCTGAGAAGATTCACTCTGGTAACCTTCAAGGTACCTAGAGTAAAGACACGGCATGGTTCTGCTGCCATCTACTGCTCTCTCCCAATTCTGTGGAATACTGCCCAAAAAACCTTAAAACTGGCCTTATTGCCTGGGCCTCACATCTTTAAAATGCTGCTTGCACACTACCTAAAGGACACCTGTGCCTGCTTTAGGTAAACCTATAGGTACTTCACCATTCTCCTGCCTTGGCCATTGACAACATTAGCACTAACTCTGCCAATACCAGCACTTTTTTTTCTGCTTTCCTTGCTACTATAGCATCTCTGTCTTTTAAGCTGATCCCCTATCCTGTGTGCCCCTCCCCTCCCCCAATTTTTTTCCATTTTCCTTATACTTATTGCATCAACTTACCTTTACAACTTTTCATTAATGTTCCTCTGCCATGTGTAAAAATGCTGTACATTTATGTTAATGGCTCTGTATTGTAAGTATCAGTCTCTGTATTTACTTGTATGTTTTCTGTCCAGAACCATCTTGCAAATGAGCTTGTTCAAGGATGAATTGCCTGGTTAAATAAAGTTTTTGATTGACTGCAGTTCTGAGACCCATATCTGAATTCTTCACAACTCCTTAAGCTGGAAAAGGTTTGGCAGTGTGAGTTTGAATTTGGGCAACTTACATACAAAAGCCATGAGCCACTTCACACATGAGAACTGGGCATGGAAAGATATGAACATATGAAAACACCATCAGAAACAGGCCTCACGGTCTACTGAGTCTGCTTGATTGTGCAGCTAGCCCCTCAACTTGCAGCTGCCCCACCCACCCTCCCCACCTCATTATTATCCCCTCTCACTTTGTCCCATCCTCTTAAAACCATCTACCATGCTACAGGCTATTACCTCCTCCAGCAGAGTATTCCACTTATCCACCACCCTTTCAGTGAAATAATCTCTCCTGACTTCCCTCCTGAATCTTCCCTCCTTCAAACTCATCTGGTGCCCCCTTGTGACCCTCCCCCTTCTAATCTGGAAAATTCCTTCTGTACTAGTCTTGTTAATCCAAGTATTTAAAGGTTTTTATCATGTCCCCCTATCCCTCCTCTCCTCCAGGAAATACATGCTCAGCCCACCCAGCCTCTCCTCATAGAAGTATCCCTCTAATCCCTAGATCATCTCTGTTGCCCTCCTCTGTACACCCTCCAACAATCTGATGTCCTTAAGGAATGGGAGCCAGTATTGCACGCAGTACTCCAGATGCAGCCTGACCAGCGACCTGTAGAGGGTCAGGATCACCTCCCTATTTATGGAGGAGAGTCCCCTCATTATACACCCCAGCATCCTGCTGGTTTTTGCTGCCACCTTCCTGCACTGAGCTGAATTGTTCATACACCCTGTTATAAGCACCCCAGATCCTTTTCCTCCTCAGTGCATTCCAGCTGTACTCCCCCCAGCTGATAGCTTCTCCCCTGGTTGTTAGCCCCAAAGTGCAATACCTTGCACTTTTTGGTGTTAAACCCCAACTGCCATGCATCTGACCACTCCTGTAGTTTGGTCAGGTCCTCCTGCAGCCCCCTCCACCCTTCAAAGTCATCTACCACAGCTCCCATCTTTGTGTCATCCACAAAGAGACTGATCTTACCCCAGACCCCATGGGAGATATCAGCTATGAATATCCCGAACAACACCAGTCCCAATACTGATCCTTGCGGCACCCCTCTTGTCACATCCCTTGGTGATGAGAGTTCCCCCAACCACCACCACCCTTTGCTGCCTTTCCTTTAGCCAATTGGTGATCCAAACTACCATCTTTGTTCCCACCCCTATATATTCCAGCTTCCCATCAGCCTCTCATGCAGTACAGAATCAAAGGCCTTGCCGAAATCCAAATAAAAGACATCCACCGCATGGCCTTTGTCCAGTACCCTTGTCACCCAGCCATAATACTCAATCAGGTTTGTCTGGCAGGGTCTTCCAAAGACAAACCTGTGCTGCTGACCATCCTGGAGACCATTGATCTCCAAAAAGGACACCAGCCTCTCTTTTAGGATCGTCTCCATGAGTTTTCCCACAATTTATATGAGGCTCACTGGTCTCTAGTTGCCTGGTTCATCCTTAGGTCCACTTTTGTGAATGGGTACCACATGTGCCATCCTCCAGTCCTGTGGTATGCATCCAGTGTCCAAGGAGGTATCAAACAGGTCAGCCAGTGGTCCTGCCAGGATCTCCACTAGTTCCTTAAGTATCCTAGGGTGAATGCCATCTGGACCCAGTGCCTTATCCCTCCTCAGAGCCCTTAATCCTTTCAGCACCCAATCCTCTGTAATCCCTATATCAGTCACCTCCTCCCCCTGCCCACTCCTCCTCTCCCAGGTGGTGTCTGCCCCCTTTCTCTTTCATGAACACAGAGCAGAAGTAATCATCCAGTGCTTCTGCCTGGTCCTCCCCATTCTCCACCCAGCCCCTGTTCTTCCTAATCCTCGCAATCTGATCTTTGTTTTTCTGTCTTTCGCTGATATATCTAAAGAACTCCTTTCCTTCGTTCTTAAGGTCCTGCGCCAATCTCAGTTCCCTGAAAGCCTTGGCTGCTCTGACCAGCCTGGTAACCTCCCTGGGCTTCTTCATATACTCCTCCCTGTTATCCCCCCCTCCCAGTTTCTTGAGCCTCCAAAATGCCTTTTTTTGGCCCTCACCCCTTCCATGACCTCCTGCATCAGCCAGCTGGGGTTTTTTGCTCTTCCCTTCTTACTCCTTGTTCTTGTACATGTCCGTGTAGCCTCCACCAGCCCATTCTTTAATAATATCCCATTTTTGGCTAGCATCCATGCACAGCTGAATTTCTGCCAGATGCCTGCCCAGAATTTCCCCCATCCTTTTAAAGTCTGCCCCCTTAAATTCAATCACCCTAGTACCTGTACCTACTGCTTCCCTGCCCATGTTGAGTGTGAATCATACCATCTGGTGGCCACTCCCAGCCAGAGGGTCCTTCACCTCCAGATCCCTTACAGCCTCCCCATTTGACAGAACCAGGTCCAGAGTCCTATCCAGTCTAGTTGGCTCACTGGCCAACTGCACCAGGAAGCTGTCCTGAAATGCCTCTAATAAGACCTGCTCCCTTGCACTCATGGTGGTTGGGGTGCTCCACTCCACCCCCAGTAGGCTGAAGTCCCCCACCACCACAGTGTTCCCTTTCCTACAGACCCTTCTGATTTGTTCAGCTAACTCCCTATCCAGATCATCCCCTTGGGCTGGCAGCCTGTACACCACCCCATCCTCAATGTTCTACTTTTTGAGTCTTGAAGCTGCATCCATAGGGCCTCTGTTCTGTCTTCCATCCCCCTCCTCCCTTATACAGCTTATCCACTCCTGTACATATATTGCCACGCCCCCCCATTTCCCTTAGCCCTGTCCTTCCTGAATATCCTATACCCTGGGATTATCAAATCCCATTCCTGGTACTGAGTGACCCACATTTCCGTGATGGCCACAATGCCCACCCTCCCTACTGCCAAGAGAGCCTGTCATTCTACTGATTTGTTACCAAGGCTTCTCGCATTCAGTGAGACTACCCTCCAACCCTTCCCTGCCCTCTCCCCTTCCTGAATTGCCCCCCTCCTAGTCCCCCCTGTGCCACTGCTCCAAGTTCCCCCTGCTAGCCTGGGGTGTAAGCTTGTTTGGCTCCCCTCTCTGGGATCCCTGCCTACCATCTGTCCACTCACCACCCCCTAACTAGTTTAAATCCCCCTTCATAGCTATGTATTCCCCTACCCTCTGCTTTAATACCCACTCCCCTCCCTGCTCAAATGTAGCCTATCCCCTGCATAAAGTTCATTGTTGTCCCAGATTCTGTCCCAGGCCCCTACTAACCCGTATCTCTTGAATTGACACCATTCCCTCAGCCAGGTGTTGAACTCCCCAGTCCTTACTTTCCTTGCTGTACTAGCACAGGGTACTGGGAGCACCTCTGAGAAGGCCACCAATTCCCCTAGCTCCCCACACAGCCTGCCTCGTTCCTCAAACCTCTCCCTCACTACTTCTACCTTTTCCCCTCACAAGTCATTTGTACACATGTGCACCACGAGATGCGATTTCCTTCTACCCCTCCTTGCACACTTTATTTTTTTTTTGCTTTCATTTTTACCTCCTCAGCCACCTATTTTGCTCCCATGTTCAGGCATCCTAGTGGGGATCCAACCACCGTCTGCCTCTACCGCAGCTTCCACACCACATCCTGTAACCCCTGTGGCTTACCTTCCCCACAGCGGGGGTGGCAGGGAGCCCCCAACTCCCTACCTGAACGGATCCAGTTTTGGGTGCAGTGCTAGCCTGGCAAGCGACGGACAGCCAGCAAACCACTCGAAAGGTGCCATCTATTTTTCTGCTCTTCTATTTCCCCTGGGATCTGGGGCATGCAATGATGCCAGCAGAGGGAAGCACATGCGCGTCTGCCGGCACTCCCTCCAGGCGTCTGCCCAAACTTCTCCCCAAGCTGCTACCCTGTGCCTTGTCCCTCAGCCTCAGCTAGGGGGTGACCGGGCACTGAGTAGTGAAGACCCCCTCCCCAGAGAAGGAGAGCAGTCCATTGGATGCTCAATCCTTCTCAACCCCTGCCAATCCCCGGCGACCGATGCTTGTTCCCAAACACGGGTCGCCGGAGTAGCATGAGGTAAGGCCTCTAGCGCCTCAGCGCCACTGGGCCAGCTATTCCTAGCACTAGACTGCCCCACCCCACCTGCAGTTAAGCCAGGTATGGACTCCACCCAGATGTGACTGTGCCATCCCCTGCTGCCCCATCTAATCCCTTTAAGTATGGAGTCCCCCAGCACTAATAACCCCTCCTTCTCCAGTCCTTGTCCCCCCCACCCTTTTACCTTGGCATCTATTGCTAGAGTCCACCCCAGCTGCAACCCTGCTCTTTCCTCCTATGGTTCCTTCCCTCCACCCCAGACCTATTCCCACTCCCCCTCATTGTTTCCTCACACTCCTCCCCATCCTTCCCCTCCACCCTGGTCTTCTCCTCCCCCTCTGCTAAGTCCCTCCCATTCTCTGCTCCAGCATTGCTCCCCTCACATTTACCCCTGCTGTCTTTGTCCATCTTTCCAGCTGTGCCACTCCCCCCTTACCCCTACCACCATCCTTTGCCTGACTACTGACCCTTGTACCATCCTCCTGCTTCCCCCTACCTACCCCCTCCTGGAGATCCCTCACCCCCCTCCTCCTATGTTGCCAGCACTGCAAACCTATTACCTGCCTTCTCTGCCATGCTGGGTGCGGGCTCCTTCTTCTTGCCCTCACCTCCCCCTCCTGTGCTAGGCCACCTATTTGTATTGCTCCTGCCCTCCCCATCCCCCATACCATTGTTCCACCAACGGATGTCCTCCTGTTGCCCTCTGCCCCATCTCCTTCCCTTCCCTCCCCACCTCCCCAACTCTCTACCAAGCCACTGCACTTCTTCCTCGAGTCTCCTCAGTCTGTGACAGATCGGACACCCTCCTAGTTTCCACAATACTTTCATCGAAACTGACGCCCCACAACCATTGCAACACACTATTCTACTCCTGATGGCCCCTCTAGCATCCTGCTGCCCCCGTACCCCCTCCTTTGCTGTCCCCATCCTCCCCCGCTAGTGCCACTTCATCCCCTATTGTGTCCTTCCCCAGCTCCCTCCATTTGCCTGTCTCAGTGTCGCTTTACTTTCTGAATATCCCCCAGTAGATAGACTTTCTTACCTAACGTGTCCCTAACAAACCTCTGCACTGCTTCCTACAAAGACCCTAGACTTAACAACCCTTCCCTATGCAGGGACAGTAATTTGAAGCTCCCATACATCCCCAGCAGTTCTTCCTGTGAAGACAGTAGAAGACTGAGTACCCCTCAAACGCAGTACGTACAATTGAATGTCCCCCTAGAACAACAGTTACATATTCCATCAATTGTCATATACTAGTCACTTTGAGTTCCCCTTATAATACAGAGCCCAAACAGTTTCAAACACCCCCATGTGTCAATTAACAGCCACAGTGACCCTGCTGTGTAGCAGATCCTCCAGAAATGGAACAGTACCCTCTTTCTGAAACTGCCACAGTGCCCCGACCCTGTAATAAAGCCTCCAGAAATTGAAAAGTGACAGTACCTCAGACTCGCCCAGTGGCCATTTCTTCTGACAAGCTCCTCCTCCTCCTCCTGGCCCCTTCTGATTCTATTCCCCCAGCATATGGTCTGTTACTGCAGGGATGGCTTGTGTTATGAAATGGAAATCATTTACAGTAGTCCCCCTCCATGCACAACTACTGGCAATAGCCCACTTACCTGCACATCATTGGAAAATAGCCCTCTGCTCTGCTCTGCATGATCCACCAACACTAGCCCCCCCTTCCTGCACAGACCATGCCAATAGCCCTACTACCTCTACAGCACCCAACACTTTCCACATCCATCCATGGTCCATGTCACTATTCCCTCTCCCTCCGCATCACCTGATAATAGCCACCTTCTTCTGTAGCACCCCCTGAAACTGGCTTTCTCCCTTCATGGCCTCAGACACTAGCCCCCTCTGTCCTTGGACCCTTAACATTTCCCCCTCCACAGTGCCTGACATTATCCCGATCCCTTTACTGTCATCAATTCTAACCCCCATCCAACCACCGTGACCATTACACTAGCCCCCCTTCCTACAGCACCACCACAACACCTCTCTTCTACTACAGTCCCAACAGACACCCATCTATCCATCTCCAGATACTATGGACTGCCTGTGATTGCTCGTTCAGATTGACTTCCCATAAACACTTGTTCTTTTCAGACTTTACTCCAGCCCGAAATCTAATTTAGGGGAGGCCTAGGAGTGGCACTGACAAGAGTAAAACAATTTAAACAATTAACATTTACTTCTCTTACCCTTCAGCAGGTTCAGCCCCCCTGCACTGCTGGATACCCAGAACCTTGTCACATCATCCAAGTATGTTCCCCTTCAACACACCACATTCAGACCAGAGACACACACACACACAAGCACGCACAGATGCACACACACACACACACACACACACACACACACAAACTCACGCTCACGCTCCCTATATACATCTAGACACTTTCTCACCAGGACCCCTGACAATATCCCATTCCCTCCAGAGCTCCAAACATGAACTACACCATCTCCAACAGCACAAGATGCTACCACTCTCCCTTAGCCACTAGCCCACCTACAACCACAACTTCAGACAATAATTCCCTTCTCACCATGACCCATGACCCATGATACCAGCCCCTCTCCCTGTACAAACCCCATCAACAGCCCACCTACCTCCAGTGCACC
This sequence comes from Neoceratodus forsteri, assembly GCA_016271365.2. Classification (NCBI taxonomy): domain Eukaryota; kingdom Metazoa; phylum Chordata; order Ceratodontiformes; family Ceratodontidae; genus Neoceratodus; species Neoceratodus forsteri. The sequence continues at coordinate 1,325,825,559 of CM028131.1, read as the reverse complement.
CAACACTAGCCCCCTCACTCCATGGCCAATGACATTAGCACCCTCCCACCACAGTACAAGTTAATATCCCTCTTCCTTTATAGCCTCTCCCCACCCCTCCCAACACTATTTCCCTCACTCCGTGACCCCAAACTGTACACTCTCCATTCCATGGCTGCCCGACAATACCCTTCTCCAACAGTCCTTGCTACTCGTTTTCCATCCACTGCAACCAGCACTTCCCCTGCCCTTTCCTCAAAAGTCCCTTTCATTGCACTGCCATGTCACCACCACCACCAAACCTCTCTTCCAAAACAGTCCCCAACAAACACCAGTCGGTCTCCAAAGATATCACAGCCTGCCTGTGTTTGCTCACTTGGATTGACTTTCCTTAAACACTCGTTTTGTAGGACTTTACCCTAACAAGAGAACTGATTCAGCGAGGCTCAGGAGTGGCGTTGACAGGGGTAAAACAATTTAAAAAATGAACATTTATTACTTATATGATATCCTAAAGTATGTTCAGCCCTCCTATTCTGATGGATCTCCAGAACCCTGTCACATGATCCATGCATGACCTCCATCGACACACCACACTCTGACCCCTGACACACAGACACAGACACAGACACACACACACACACACACACACACACACACACACACAGGCATGCATGTACACATGCACATATACTCCCTATACAGGTCCTGACACAAACCCATTTCCTCCAAAGCCCAGGACACTAAGCACCCCATCTTCAACAGCACAAAATACTAAGTGCCCCTCTCTCCCTCGGCTCTGGGCACTTGCCCAACTTCTTTCCATGGCCCAAGTCTCTATCCTACCTACATCAATGACTTCCAACACTATTCCCACTCCCTCCATGACTCCACAACAACAGTTCCCCTCCCTGCATGATCCCCAATATTGGCCCACCTACCTCCATTACACTCGACACTAACCCTTTTCATCCACAGCGCCTGACACAAGCTCCCTTCCTCCATAACACCCACTGACACTAGCTCCCTCACTCCTTGTCCCCAGACAGTAGCCCTCACCCTCCATGTCCATATGAAAGTACTCCCCCCAACAGTCCTTGACACTGCCTCACTCCCTCCATGGCCCACAATCACAACTTTCCACTCCCTCTCCACATCTACGGACACTACCTGCACGTACCACCACAATCACCTAATCTCAGTCTAACCACAGTCCTTACTTAAATGGGAATCAAATGCCTGAAGTGGGAAGGGAGGAGCATTATAACTCAGTTGATTACACACAGAGATATCAACCATTTGTGAACAGTAATAGTATCAAGAGGCTTTCATAACCTGAATTCATTGTAAATGAAGTTAACTGTTTTCTTTATTACAAACCACTGTATAATTGTATGAGGGTTATAGACATAGAAACAAAATTTGTTGGCAGAAAAGGACCATTGGGCCCATGTAGTTTGTCCTGTTTTTCCCTGCATATTACTACACCCCAGAATCTACTTGGTCACTGGTGTCCATCCTTCCTCCCTTTCCTCTACTTACTATACCCATGTACCTATCCCATGCATGCTTGAAACTCCCCACTGTCATCCCCGTACCATCTCTTCTGGCAGGCTGTTGCAGGCATCTACCACCCTTTCTGTGAAGAAGTGTTTCCTCTCATCCCTCTTAACTCCAACCCTCTAGCAACACTGCATGCTGCCCTGTTCTGGTGCTTCTCCTCTTCTGATACAGACTCCCCTTCTGCACCTTGTTCATCCCTGTGAAGTACTTATAGGTCTCAATCATATCCTCTCTCACTCTCCTTTCCTTCAGCGAGTACATGTTGAGCTCTCACAGCCCCTCCTTGCATGGTTTCTCATGCAACCCACATACCATTTTGTTAGCCCTTCTCTGGACCACTTCTACCTTGTCAATATCCTTGTGGTGGTGGGGCCTCCAGAAGTGCACATAGTACTCTAGGTGGGGTCTCACTAGAGAGTGATACAGTGGCAACACCACCTCCCTTCTCCTCCTAGAAGTCCCCTTTCCTATGTACCCCAGCATCCTGCCAGCTTTGCCTACTGCCTTGTGACACTGTCCTGCCACCTTGAGATCATCAGATATGATTACCTCAAGGTCCCTTTCTTGCTTGGTGACTGTAAATACCTTCTCCCCATTTTATACACAGATCCTGGGGTTTCTCTCACCCCAGGTGCATGACTTTGCACTTTTTGGCACTGAAACCCAACAGCCACAGCCGGCCTAGACCACTCCTCTAGTTTCCCCAGATCCATGTAAAATAGTAGCAAAAAATGCACCCACCACAAGGCATCACACCAACAAATGGAACTAGTTTAATTCCATTTATCATTTAAAAGCAGTGCAAAATGTTCTCACAAAAAATCCATCAGAAGACAGAGTCACATTTCATCAGGGCATCCTCCAGCTTCATCAGGCTGAGGTGCAAGTGTTCAGTCTCATCACATATTTATAGTGATCCCAATTACTTAACAATTTACAGTCAACAATGTAAAATAGGAGCTTGAGCTTTCAAATTACATAGAATTTTCTGATGAAACATTCTATATAATTCGAAAGCTCAAGCTGCTGTTTTCTTTTGTAACATCTACAGTATGTTGGTCCAATAAAAGGTATGAAATCATCTCTTTTTTTCTGATACATTTCACTGGTATTTTATATTCTGCATATGCCCTTCTCGTCCATTAATCAATTATAGACAAATGCATTTGACTCAAGTAGTATGTTTGCAAAATGAATAAATGTAATGAAAATTGAGATATGTTGGAGTACCTTCTGTGGGGTCATTACTTTGGTATCATCATCAGTGAAAGCGATTTTAGCCACTGATGGACGTCATACTTCGAAGCCCCCCCCCCAATTAAAAAACAGCATTGCATTCATATCAGCAAAGGTGTGAAACCTAGTAAAAAACAAAAATTAGGTAATGTAAATTGTAAATTTCTGAAACTTCAGTCATGACAGATGTCTGTAATCAAATAAAATAGCAAGGTATAGTCAGATATCTGTATATTTTTTACGTGGGGATGCTATCCTTACTTGTGATGTGATGCCATGATCATACCAGTCAGCATAACAGAAACAGCATATAGGCTTAGCCAATTGTATTAAAAGAAAGAGTTTAGTAAATAAAGTTGAGAAATGATGGGCACATTATTTCATCAAATAGGTAACAGGTCACCTAGCTCACTAAACTGTACTGTGAACTGCATTTTAAATGAAACAACATTTTAACAAGTAGCATACAAAATACTGCAGCTGAAATGATTAGGAAGTAGGAAACACGCTCTAGTTAGAGACTGACTGCCAAAGAATAGATGCTTAGCACATCACATATTTAAGATTAATATATTACCAACAGTAATCTTGTTTTATTATTAGCACAAAGAAGTTCAATCATACATCTTGTAGATGACAACATTTAATAGCTGTCAATCAGCATGAATCAAGTCTGACAGAAAATCAATGTGCACTACAAATCATCTTACGGTGCATGCACCAGCATGCTATAATAATCGGCCACCCGTTCATCATGTAAACAGAGAGCATATAACCAGAAATAAGCAAAAATGTGATGTGAACATCTTGCCCATTTAAGAAATACAATTATTACATAATCCAGTTAAAAGAGGAAATCAAATATCAGACTGCATTTAAACTGGTGAGTGTCACTCTCTCGATCACATGTGCTTAGTGATAGCATTGGGCACGGCAATGATTAAGTCAAGCTATGTTGTCATTGGTTGCTCACTCACCAGGTTCACATGCAGTTTTGGTTACCAGGAAACTAACATTTATTTCAGGCATATTCAGGTGTATCCCAGTAAGAAAACTTGCATGTAAATGGCAGTTTCCCAGAAACCAATGTTTTCCACTGAACACGTTACCAAGATAGGGTATATGGGTAATGCTGCGTTTACCAACTAGACAGCTAACTGTATACATGTAAACATGGTGACTGTCTACTGGCATGCCTGGTCATGCAAACAGTTTACTGCCCATTCACAGACACAGTCCACCTTACCCTCACAGTCAGAGACAGAGAAATGGAGGGGATGAGGGTGCAACAGCAACAGCATTGATTAGCAATGACATGTGCAGATTGTGTGTAGCCCCCTCCCCCTGCCTATGGGTATGAAGATGATAACAAAGGGAAGGGCAGCATACAAACAATGACTTGCACTTGACCTCCCAGGACTTGGGATGACCTTTGGATCACCCAGACACTTTTGGGCTAGTAAGAGTTGCAAACACACAGGGGTTAGTAACATAACAATCTCTGGAACAGTAACTGAAGGTCCACACCATAGATAAAGCCTAAAACAGGATCATTTTATTTTCATCAAAACCCATGAGCAACATTTCCAAAGACAAGCAGTTTTAACCATCACTCTACTTACAAAGTTGGTTTCCAGATCCACAGTCCAGTTAATTTCTTTCCAGTATTCTTGTTAGGTTACCCATAGGGTGACACTCCAGCATACACCCGAACCTAACAACTCCTCTTTTGCACCACATCTTTTGTAGTCCAGAATTAACTTAGGAGCTGCAAACAACCCAGTAGGGGTACACTCTGTTTTTTCCATTGTCCATATTTCTGAAGCATCATTTCATCCTCTCCCACAGAGCTGTGTCTCCACCCCCCCCCCCCCGTGCTAGCACTTGTGACTCACATGCTCAGGGGATTAAATCCAACCATCTCATACAGGTACTCCACACTTTAAACAGCAGTTGTTACTTCAGCCCAGCCCCCCAGTATGCAAGCAGCCCATGCATGCAGGGGATATTTCATGCTGCTACGTTGCCAGGGGAAGACTACCTACTGTACATAACTCCCCTAGATGTAGTACCAGGAACCCACTACCTGCCCCTCTACAGTGGAAAAATGGCAGGGGCACCTCCCCTTAGGCCTGCATACCACACCACGAGCCTTGCACACACTGAGGGAAATTGGGCATACACAATAATTTAGTGGCACAGAGAGACTGGCGTGCTGTCTCCCACCTTTTCTCAAGAACTGAGCCCCATGTGCAAATGGTCCATTTCCAAATTCATTCTTGAATTACTGCTTTTCCAAACCCTCCTGCAAGATGCATGGGGGGAGGGCACTACTGGGTGCCTCAATAATCTCTCAATTCAGAATTAAATAAGTTCACCTCAGATTACTAGACCATTCTTCCAGTCTCTCCCTCTTTTTCCCTCGTGAAGCAAAATTCCCCCTTGGCTTCCTCTTTTTCTTCAGTTCTGAGGGAAAATTCCCCCTTGGCTTCCTCTTTCTCTTCTGTTCTGGTGGTCAGCTCCCACTGGGGCGTCTGTCAATGGCAGCCACCACAACCTCCCATCAAGCTAAAGTTGGTCTCACTCTCTGGAAAAGTATTTCACAGGAGGGAGCACTGGCAGTCCTTGCCAGCCATGTGGCTCCCTCCAGAATGATGCAGTCTGCTTCAGCTCTTCAACCTCAGCAGCTGGTCACTACCCCTTTGGAACACTGGCACAGTATTGCTGTCTCAGCCCTCAATGGAGCCAGGAGTTAATCCTTTGTGGAACTGATGCCTGCATAATAAGCTAATATATCTCTAGTAGATCTCCACTGGGAACAGTACTCCTTGGTGGGAGGGGCTACAAGTGAATGATATATGTGGTACAGAAGGGGGAAAATGGTTGAAGAACAGATGATGAGTCAGTGCAGCAGCATCATGGAAGGCTGAAGCTGACTGGAGGACTAACTCTGTGGGCTATGCCCTCATCTATGCCTACTTGCACATGTGCAGGAACATATCAGAAGTGCATGTTCACTAATGCTCTCATCCCATCTCCAGTACTAGCACAGAAGCAGCTTGCTTCACAAGTGCAGGGACCACAAGGCATTCATGCTGGTCTGTCATAATTTTATAGGGATCATAAATAAGACCCCTGGTTACCCTTAAATGATGCCCCTGATACAGAGCAAATTTAATTACAAAGCAAACTAAGCAAAAGAAAATGCACAAAATGAAATGCAATCATATCAAAGCTACACAACACTTGGAGCCACTGCTGTCTGCAATAAATCTTATACATCCATTTGTATAGATACCCCTACATTTCTAAACTCTGAAAAAGACATGGCAGTATTCCATGTAGTGGGAGGTTGTGGAAGTCAAGAACCACAAAGGAGGCATTCAAAGGACAGCAAATGAGAGATATTCTGTAAAGTAAAGAAGGTCAGTGAAAATACAGGCTTATACACCCATTAGTAACTGTATAAAGTAGCCCACTGCAAAAAAGGGGATAGCATAAACAATGAAAATAAACACAGGTTATTTCAAAACACATGATATGGGGTGAAGACAAAACAAATACCATCCTCAATTAAAGGTAAAGAAATACAGAAAGGATACAGTCATGAAGATGAAGCCCTGGCCATCTCTAACCAACCTTAAACATTAAGTAAGCAATAAGATATGACAGAGCACAGATTGTCTGGGGTTAATGCATGTCCAGGTGGATAGACAGGCACGAGGCACTTGTACTGAATGCCTTCAGCACCTGAAAGTGCATTAATCCCTGACAACCAATACCCTGGAATGTCTAATTGTGCTTATAATATGGGTCCTGTGCCAATATTTTATAAATAAGAAAACATTTTTTATATAACACATTTTTTATATAACATTGCTTAGAATAAGAAAGTTGTCCCTCTCTTTACCTAAGGTGTGTCACCAAGGAGTACTAAAATGGCAATACATTAGTAAAATATTTTGCTCTGTAAAATGAGTTGCTTTGCTAAGAAAAATGTTGAGACTCAGATTTAAGTATCCTGATCAGAGAGTCTCCTGCTAGTAAAAGGTTTACCCTATACTGTGGTTTCCTTTCAACTGAAGTAAATGCTGCCCACCTCTTGCCTGACTGGAACCATATGCGAGATCCCTGGGATGAAACATACTGGAAGCTCAGTGGTGAGTCAGTGCTACTACACTTGGCACTGTGACAGTAAGAGGGCAAATTAGAGTAGTATGTGCTTCTGATGATAGCTTGGCACCAGTGTGTGCTCCCAATTGTGGGCGTAAGATGGACAACTGGAGTTTGTTAGCTCCTGATCATGGGAATGAGCTGAAAGGTGGTGCAAACAAGATATTGGGGGGGGGACAGCAAGCAATGAGAACTACAGCACAAGATAAGAGCAGGAGAGGGGCAGGAAAAAAGTGGCGTTGGGGTCCAGGATTCACAGGGCTTCTTAAACGAGGTAAGAAAAAAGAATACAAGGTTGGACAAGTAGTTTCCCTGTCTTATTTTCAATATTAGGTGTGGGTGAGGTTGGGTAGGAGTGAGGAGTTATTAAAATTGTTTTTTTGTTGTTGTCAGCTAGTGGCAAGTGGGAGGGAATATGCTTTTTAGCAAACATATTGCTATAATAGTGGGTTTGAGAGGTGTATTACTGTTGTTTCTAATGGAGAACGGTCTGCAGTGACAGGCCAATGACCAGAGAGTCTGATCATGGCACTTTTCTGTGCATGCTGGGTGGATACTTTGTGCAGTTGAAAGACAAGAGCCGCTCATATCACAGGGCAGCTCTATGCTTTCTAGCTGTATAATGTTGTCCAGCAATCAGCTGATCAGCATCATGTACCTCATCCCCTGTCAAACCTACTTTGTGCACAAGCAAACACACAAAAAAAAACTCCTGTTCTTTCCCTGCATTATCTCCAACCCCTACCCTCTGTTTCCTGTCCCAGTTTAAATGAAAAACTCCCGCTCCTTCTGTGTGAGCTCCAAACAGCACCCTCTGTTTCCCATCCCAGTGTAAATGAAAAAGCCTCCCACTCCCTCCCTCCGTGTAATCTCCAACCCCACCCTCTGTTTCCCATCCCAATGTAAAGAAAAACTCTCCTGATCCCACCCTCTGAGTGATCTCTAATTCCCACCCACTGTTTCTTGTTTTAAATTAAAACCTGAAAAGCAGAAAATCACCAATTAATGTCTTTTGTGGCCTACCTGACCTGCTTGCCCCCCACCTACTCCACCTGCCCCTCCCACTCAGCACCCACCACTCCACACCCCCATACCCCTCACACACCTAAAACAACTCTAGTGCTGAAAAATGCACTCTGTGAGGAAAATACATCCTTCTGCTTCAATGCTGGCTGGGAGAAGAAGAAACAAGGTAAGTGTGGTCAATGTATTTTTAATGCATCTTGAATTTTACTCACAACTTTGTCATTTCTTAACATTTGTCACTAAATTTTCAACATGGCCTTTCTTGGACTGCACCTCATGAACAAGGTAGGTGGCATTTTTCAAATCAAAAGGTGATTTCACAGTTGCTCCACAAAATCATCTTTTGGGCTGGATTTGAAAAATTTGGTCTACAGGTTCATGAATTTAGGACATAAAAAGATTATGTTGAAAATTCATGGTCAAAATCTTACAAAACACCAGCGTTATGAAGTTACATTGAAATTTTCAATATTTTGACCCCAAATTTTCAAGATAGCCATTTTTTCACACCACCTTATGAATGTGACAGGTGTTATTTTTCAAATCCTGCCTGAAAGGTGATTTTGTAGTCACTCCATGAAATCACCTATCAGGCAGGATTTGAAAAATTTTGCTTACCAGGTTCATGAAGAGGGGGTCATAAAAGACGATGTTGAAAATCTGGGGTAAAAAAATCTTAAAAAAACACCAATCTATGAAGGTACATTGACATATTTCAACTTTTACTCAACACTTTAGTAATTTTCAAAATTTTGAGCCCAAATTTTCAACGTAGCAGTTTTTCACAACACCTCATGAATGGTCAAGCGTCATTTTTACAATCCTGGCTAAAACATGTTTTTGCACTTGTGCCACAAAACGACATTACAGGCACTATTTTATACTTTATACATAGCACCTGTCAAGTTCAGAAGGGCCGTGGTTATAAAAAGACTACGCTGAAAATTTGATGTCAAAACATAAAAAAAAAAGTTCTGAAGAAATGTTTTGTATTGGCTGGCCATTAGACCAGCGGGCAGTGTGTTGTATTCCTGTGCTGGTGCCGCGACTTTGGGGGTGAGCTTGGGGAGCCACCTGGGCAGCATGAGGATGATGAACAGCACTGTTGTACACCACTGCTCTGAGCCTCGGAAAGTATTGCCCAGTGGTGTGTCACATGGGCAACACACTGTGACAAGCTGGAGAGCCTTCACTCACAAGGGGTTGACATGCACATCATGGCCTGACAGACCACGTACTGCATCAGGAGAAGTGGGTTAGCATGACAAATGGGGCTAGAAATATCACCACTATTCTGTTTATTCCATTTCCTTGCATGAAGGAGGGTAGAATTTCACAATCACAAAAAAGGAAATTCATTAACAATTATGCTAATGTAGACAATTGCACTATTGTAACTCCTGCTATAAATTTTTTGCCTCAGTATGTTACCGATACCCAACAACTACAGAACAAATAAAAGCAAGCAAACATTTGGCGATGACAAATGCTCTATCTAATAAACAATGGCTGCCAGAAATAATTAAAAAAAAATGTCTGGCAGACATGGATATCTGGGTGCTCTGCATCCTGGCTGCTGGTAGGGTTTCCACCAGCAGTTGTCTTTACGTAAGCCACTGTATTTTGAACCCTCTCAGGATGCAGGAAATTTTCAACTGATTTTGATATATTCAGTAAAGTCTGTTATTACAAGAGGGAAAAATGATGTGAACTACCAAATGGGTATCAGAAACAAAATAAATTCTATAGGTGATCAAACCATACAGGATTCACTCATCGTATGGTGAAGTGTGGTGTGGTGCTCATGGTTTTGGCTTCATTGGGGACTGGGGTTCCACCTGGAGGGATGTGGGCCTATACTGGTGCGATGGTATGCATCTGTCCGGGAGGGGAACCAGGATCCTAGGTGATAGATTTAAATGCTTCATTGGCAATCATTTAAACTAGCCAAGGGGGGAGGCACTGAAAAGAAGCAGGGACATCCCAGCCCCCTCCCACAAAACATGGTAGTTAGTGAGGTAAACACCAAGGTACAGAAGTCAATAGGGAGCAGGACAGGGGTAAATGGAGAAAAAAGCAAAGGCAGTAAGGACAGAGATGGGGCTAGAAGGGGTAAGGCCATCAACAAATGGAGGGTGATGAGTACCAATGCCCATAGTCTATGTACCAAGCTCCCTGAACTAGTGGTCTTGATGGAAGAGGGATGCCTGGATATCATGGCAGTCACACAAACATGGTACACAGAGAACCACGACTGGGATATCAACATACCAGGGTACACAATCTACAGGAGGGACAGGGAGGGTAAAAGAGGAGGAGGAGTAGCTCTCTATGTAAGGGAAGGGATCAAAGCAATGGAAATAAAGGGTAAACAGGGAGAAGAGGAGGCACTGTGGGTCACCCTGGAGACAGAAAATGGCACCACAATCCATACGGGGTTGTATACAGACCTCCATTTTGGGGGGGCAATGGACAAGGAAATGGTAGAAGGCATCCTTAGAATGGCAGAAAAAGGGGAGTTATTGTTGATGGGGGACCTGAATATGCCAGATGTTAATTGGAGCACCTTTGCTGCAGCCACATCCAAGAGCAGGGTCATTCTCGATGCCCTACAGGAGGCATGCCTCAGGCAGCTAGTGTTGGACCCACTCAGGAGGGAGCAATCTTAGACCTGGTACTCTCAAATGGGAATGGAGAGAGGATCTCAGATTTAGAAGGGGGTAGCCATCTGGGAACAAGTGACCACCAAACAGCGTGGTTCATGATAAACACAGCCATAGAGTCAAGCCATACAAAAGCAAGAGTACTGGACCTTAGGACAGCTGACTTTGGGAAAATGGGAGAGTGCTTCAGAAAAACACTACCAAACAGGCAAGAAGGAGGGGTGGAGGAACAATGGGGAAAAATCAAAACAGCCATCACAGAGGCAACAAGCCTTTGTGTGAAGCATATCAACAACGTAAAATGAAGGAAAAAAAAGACTATGGTTCTCAAAAGAGGTGGTGGGGAAGGTTAGGGAGAGAAAGGTAGCATTCAAGAAGTATAAGAAAACACAGAAGGAGCGGGGCAGAGAACTGTACCAGTTAAAGCAGAAGGAAGCGGGGAAGGCAGTCAGACTAGCATAGGCCCAAACTGAAGAAAAAATAGCCAACTCAGTTAAGAAAGGGGATAAAACCTTTTATAGGTACATTACGGAGTGAAGAAAGACCAAGGGAGGGATAGTGAGGCTTAATACAGGGAAGGGAGGGTGGGTAGAGGGTGACAGTGAAAAGCAGGGATACTGAATTAATACGCTTGCTTGGTATTCACAAAAGAAGAGGAGGGGGAGGTACCTAAACCAAAGAATAGAAGCACTCTGGATAGGGGGTTGATACCAGTCTATTCACAGAAGAAAGGGTCCTGAAAGAACTCCTAAAACTGAATACAAAGCAATGGGGCCTGATGGGATTCACCCCAGAATTCTAAAAGAACTAAGGGGAGAACTAGTGACACCACTGACTACCCTTTTTAACAAATCTTGGGAGGATGGTGTGGTACCTGAAGACTGGAGGAGAGCAGATGTGATTCCCCTTCACAAAAGTGGGAGCAAGACAGAGGCAGGAAATGACAGACCTGTTAGTTTGACCTCAGTGGTAGGGAAAATGATGGAATCACTTCTGAAGGAAAGATTGTTGAGTTGCTAGAGGCCAGTGGGGCATATGACCCAAGGCAGCATGGATTCTCAGTGGGACGATCATGTCAGATAAATCTAATCGATTTCTTTGACTGGGTGACCAAAGTAGTAGACTGGGGAGGGGCTGTGGACATGGCCTACCTAGACTTTAGCAAGGCATTTGACACAGTCCCACACAAAATATTAATAAATAAGTTAGCCAGCCTTGGAGTGGGCCCCAGGGTTATAGCCTGGGTAAAACACTGGCTGGACAACAGGACACAGAGAGTAATAATAAATGGAATCCACTCCAAAGAAAGAAGGGTTGTTAGTGGGGTACCACAGGGTTCAGTACTGGGACGGATCCCACAGGGTTCAGTACTGGAACGTGTCCTCTTTAATGTATTTGTAGGTGACATTGCAGTGGGACTGGAAGGGAAAATATGCCTCTTTGCAGATAACACAAAGATCTGCAACAGGGTTGATACACAAGAGGGGGTGGAAAGGAAGAGAAGGGACTTGGCAAGGTTGGAGGAATAGTCAAAAGTATGGCAGCTTAGATTCAATGCAAAGAAGTGCAACATAATGCACCTGGGAAACAAAAACCCAGGGGAAGTGTACACAATGTGGGGGGAGGTACTAACAACAACAAAAATGGAAAGAGACCTGGGGGTAGTCATATCAGATGACTTAAAGGTAGGCAAGTAATGTGAGAAGGTAGTAAGGAGGGCTGAGTGATACTGAGATGCATAGGGAGAGGCATCACCAGTAGAAAACAAGAAGTTGTTATCCCTCTGTACAGACAGTTGGTGAGATCCCATCTGGAATACTGTGTGCAGTTCTGGAGACCTTATCTCCGCAAGGACATAGACAGGATGGAGGCAGTCCAGAGGACAGCAACTAAAATGGTGGAGGGTCTGCACCAGAAGCCATACAAAGGGAGACTAAAGGAGCTTAATATGCATACCCCTGAGGAAAGAAGGAAGAGGGGGGACATGGCAGAAACATTTAAGTACCTCAAGGGAATCAATGAAGTCCAAGAAGGTAGCATCTTTCAGAAAAAGAGATGTGCAAGAACAAGGGGGCACAATTTGAAGATCGAGTGGGGACAGCGCAGGGGCAATGTAAGGAAGTATTTTTTCACAGAAAGGGTAGTGGTGGATGCATGGAACGGCCTTCCTGAGGAGGTTGTGGGGTCAAAAACAGTGGGGGAATTCAAGAATGCAAGGGACAGACATAAAGCAATTCTTGTGGGGGGTAGGAGGAAGTAGGTTGGTTAACTAAGATCTGCAGCTTTTCCAATAGGTAGGGAAATGGGCAGACTGGGTGGTCCAAGCAGTCCTTATCTGCCAACAAAGTCTATGTTTCTATGTCTGTGAGTGACTCAAAGCACTGGGGTATTGTTCAGCATCTCCACGCTTGTGTTTCAGTTCTTCAGCAAACTAAAGAACATTGCAGATTTCCATGGTTGTTTGGATTGCCTTTACTTTGGGAGTGCACCAATCTTTCTTTGTCTTTTATCTGTGACACAACCTACGTATTAATGCTGCTATGAAATTTGGGCCTTGGGACCCTCCCTTTCCCCATAGAATGAAATACAGCCAGCTTGCAATGAGTTAATCAACTTGAACTTACTAGGAAGAGCTACTGCTATGCATTGAGCCAGACATGTATGGAGACTCTTCACAGATCACAGTTTTGTGGAATCTAGCAGTGTAAGCCCCTCCTCCTCCACAAATGAGTCGTTTCCATTCTGATGACTCATCAAACTGCACTCTTTGCTGGAGCATCATTGCATCTTGCTGGTGTTTCCTGTCAGTACCAGTTATGAAGAATGATGCACGGTGCATTGAGCCATCACAGTAATCACAATATGTCGCTTTAACTTAGTTATCCCTGGAAATCTGCCTTTATACTGTGCATACTAATCTAGCATACTGCGCCCTGAGGTGATGAGTGGTTGTTAGCAGGAGGATGAAATGGTTGCTAGCAAGAGGGAAAGTTCAATCACTGAATTTTATTTAACAATTTATTTGCCCAGAGAAGCCCAACTGAGATGCAATATCTCATTTTCAATGGGGGCCTGCTACTACCTAAAGGCCCAGTATAACTGGGAGGCATGAAACAAAGAGTGGCCAAGGGACACGTTCAAGGCCGCACAATGAGCCAATAGCTCTGGTGAGGTTTAGATGTGGGATTTCCTGGTTCACAATCCTGTGCGCTAGCCAACAGGTTGCCTCCCTACATGCATGATAAAACTGGCAGAATAAATGGTGACTTCAAAGAAGTGTTGTCCAGTACAGCCCACCTCGGTACAAACAAAAAACTTCACTCAGGGAGGAGCCTGAACCAATCAAAATGCAAACATCCTAACAGTCAGATTGGTCAGTTTTCTCTAAGTAAAAAAATTATGAATATAAATATTGGATAATTGAACAGGAAATGTATAAAAGAACTTCTTTTGTATTAGGGTACAGTAAAAAGCTCTGAGGAAGGAGTATATCCGAAATGTTTGCCATGTAATGCTGTCTCAAATGAAATTAAAAAATCAACAAAAAGAACAGTAAAATTATATTTTTTTAACTAAAACATTGGGCAAGTGGGCTTATTTTGACCAATCTGTCTGTTAGAATAAATAGTGAACAAGGTTGTTTGTTTCAGGTTTTTGAGTGTTTCACTACATTTCCCAAATGTAGTTAAATAAAGTCCATTTGTTTGCAAATGTCCAGAGGTGGACTAAGGTTAATGCAATGCTGCATAACATTAAAAAACAGAGTAAAAAGGAGCAGTATATACCAAGAGATACTTCATGTACAGTATGTACTGTATGCAAAATCAAATGCATAGAAACTATCTGATTAATTCATCAGCTAATCTAATGATTGGCCAGCCTGTCTGGTAGCGTAGCAGGAGGTCTACAGATCCCTGCACTGGTGACCCAAGTAAGAAAAGAGCTGGAGTCATCAGGGGAAGGCTGGGGATGGAGACGTGAGCATCCTGAAGACTGCTCTCCTCCTTCAGAGCAGGGAGGTCACATCTCCCACCACTTGACTACCACCTAATGAATGCTGGGTGGCAGCATGGCTCTGGACATGCCAGGACAGGGAATGGAATGCTGCTAATGCTGGCGCTGACCACGCATGCATGGCTGTGCACCTGTGTGTGTGTAATTGCATGGAAGCATTCCCTGGAAGGGTGAAAAAAAAAGGGGAAAATGGCTGCTGGCTGGGCAGGTAACACACTGCCTGTCCCCCATGCCTATTGTCAGGCCTCTCCTCCTAGATCTCAGAATGGCTTCCAGGATTCACTTCTGCTGTGGGCAGCTATATATAGGGGGTGTAGCTCCCATAGCACAGAAGGCAAGCCCTGCCTGGGGGAGGGAGAATGGTAATGGTGTGTCATGGATAGGCTGAGAGTCCTGGATAGCCCAAGTAAGGAGGAGCCTAAACAGACAGGATGATTGCACTGGGGATGGCCAGTGGAGGTCCTGACAAGAGGTTCTTGGGAGAAAAATAGATTAATCCAATACCACTGTAATTATTTCGGAGTACTAAAATAGTTTCCTTTTCAGTAGTTCTACAGGGGCTGTGTACCTCTCAACCTGTCAGCAATAAAATGTTTATCCCTGCTGATCCATTGGCATAGCAGTAGCCCTACCACTTGTGATGCTAATAATCCAGGATAGAGATCGAGTCTGGATCACTGAGGACTGGCTAGGGGAGGAAAGTGGGCATTCCAGTGAATGCTTTTTTCCTCTTTGTGGGATAGTGCAAGATTCCCACTGCTACAATGCCCACTGAGTGACTACAGGGAGATGTGCAACAGGGACTGCAAGGGAAGGGAGAGTGTCTCCAATATCAGCAGGCATGTATGTGTGTACATACATGCTTGACACCCCTGTCTGAGATGTCCTCAGTGGGGGACAGAAAAATGGAAAAAACCCTTAGCCCTGCAGAATGATGGCCCTGCCACTTCTGTAAATCACACATCCACTGACTTGGACACTGGTGACTGGATATATGATTCTGAAGGACCTTGCCCATCCTGAGGGCTGCATCATGTGGGGGGAGAGTCACAAGTGCAATGTGGGGTATAGGTACATTCCAGAAAAAGGCAGGGTGACAAGCTTGGGATGTGGCAGAAAGTTTAAGAGGGGCCAAGGGCTAGTCCAGTGCAGGAGCACAAATAGAATTAAAAAAAAAGTTTATACCTGGCCTTAACATTGTTGAACATTTGACAAAATGTAAGACTTCAGACAAGTTTTTTCATCCGAATTGCAACAATTTCATAGGTCAATATTTGGCAGTATTGCACATTTTTTGGAAATAAGTTATTTAATGTTCAAATTCATTTTAAAGTGAGAAATAATAGTAAACTTTTGCTGCATCAGTGCTGGAAGTCTTTCCTTAATTTGTAGACATACAATACTTTCCATATCATGAAACTCTGTCATAATATGTAGCACTTTCTTATTTTTAAAATATTATTATCTCATTCATTCAAGCCTCCCATCTGGCTCTCTGGCTTACCAATCTACCCCCTGCTTTACTGGCTAAGGGTGAGAGAAGTGGATCAGTATTTATTTTGATGAGGCTAAGACATTTGGGCACCACAAATTCAGTTCAGCTTTGAGAATTCTGCCAAAGCACTTCAGTTCCCAATGGAATAATTACTTGTAGCAGGTGGTGTTGGCAGGCATCTGCTGTGGAATACTGTTTAAAGTGTTGTGACAGAGTTTGCAAACCCCACTAAGACTGCAACTGCCCAGTGGTAGCTACAGTAATAGTTACTATTCACTGCTGACCTCAAAGGTTATGCCCTCTGTAGTCTCTGCTTTACTTCCATAACAATCAATATATTCTCTATGGCCCACTGATTTTCAAATTATATATGACATAACCCCCCCCCCAAAAAACAAGTTTTATATGGGCATAAATAGGGTACCGGTGAGCAACATTTTCCAGCTGAAGAGACACTCAAAAACTAGAGGTCATGATTTGCAGATGGGGGGGGGGAATTAGAGGTAACATTAGGAAATTCTATTTCACGGAGAGGGTGGTGGACAGCTGGAGCAGTCTCCCAGGAGAGGTGTTGGGGGCTAAGACAGTGGGGAGATTTAAAACAGCATGGGATAGACACAAGGGAATTATTAGGAGGCTTAATGTGGAAGGCTAACATCCTAAGAGATGGCTTTTAGGTAGGGAATTTGGGGCAGACTGGGTGGGGCTGGCAGTCATTTTCTGCTGACACAGTCTGTGTTTCTATGTTTCTAATTCACTTGCCAAGATGAAGCAAAGTGGGGAACTTTGCATGTTGTGAAGCTTCATAAAGTTCTGTGACCTGACACAAACCTAACTTCTTTCCCCCAACAATCCTTAAAAAATACAAAAGATCTACCCCCATCCTTCCAGACTTCCAGGAGCTTTAGTACAGAAAGATATGGAAGGCACCAGTATGGCATGGGTAAGGAGGCATTAGTGCTTTCAAATGATCACGGTATAGGCACTAATCACACCGATGAATAACTGAGTTAGCTGTCTCAGCTGACAACAACTCGATCTTCTCTCACTCTCCATGCTTTGATACAGAGGCAGAAGTCAGTTTTACAAAAAAAAATTCTGACAAGGCATTTGAATTTTGGCATAATGCATTGCTAACAGGGTGTCTTGGTGAAGAGGGACCACAGTATGTACACCTAGTAATGTAGTTTTTCCTTGCAAAACTGCTGCAGCTTCCTGTACTGTGTGTCGCTCCTCTGCCATATAATGATGTCAGCAGTACAGCCTTGGGTCCACAGCAACACCAAGCTTGCTATGGAAGCTCTGGTGCACACATCAGTTTTTAGCAGCTTAGAATGCAAAAACTAACTACAGAGGACAGTAATGAAATACAATTCCAGAATCAATGCAAGAAGGGGTAATTAATGCATGTGTAACCCCCTTGTTTCCCGGGGTTACTAGAGTCCCAGTAAGACCTAATGGTAGGCAGTGAAGGCAGCTTGTGAAACTCCAGTTAAATGGGTTTCACACTGTCTCACTCTGTTCTCAGTCTCAACTGAGACTGAGGGATGACATCACCAACAGAACTATCGCAGCTGCATGAGCCACATTGGAATCTGCAGCAGAGGGAGTTGGTTAGAACGTTGGGAGATTTTGAAGTCAGTCTTCAGTGAGTGTGTGTGTGAAGTTGGGAGCTTGTGGAGAAAGCAGCTCAGTGAAGGCTCTAGGAGCCTCAGCCCTGACAGAGGGCTACTTTTAAGTAAAAGGGTGTGTGTCTCCACCTTAAAGAGAGACACAAAAGATAACTGAAGTGGTGGATACCGCTGTTTCCGGGTCTCAGTGCCCCTCCCTTCGGGAAGAGGCAGCAAAGGTTTCCCTGTAGATTCCTGGGGCAACCCCCTAGTTCTGCTTGTGAAGGAAAAGCTGCCTATGTGTTCCAGTGTTTATTTGGGAGAAAAAGATTTGTGAGTCACCTGTGGGGCACCTGCAACGTGAGGGTGAGTGTCTGCTCTTGCTAAAAGGGCCTATGTTTTTCACCCTGGGACTTGTGTGACAATGTGGGGATTGAACTACTACAATATAGGGAAGCCTAGAGTAATGGGCTAAGCAAGTTAAAAGTAGGTTCAAGTCCAGAGTTTGTTGGGATGCAAATAATATGTAGAGGAGATGTGACAGACGTCTACCTAGAATCTACATTTGAAAGTTCAGTAAAGGAATTGTTCAGTTTCCAGAGAAATGGTCAGGTATGGGCTTTGGGAGCTGGAGGTGGGTGGCCCCCCATCTTTAGTGACCAGGTCCACCTCTACGGATTTCTTCTGTGGATTTCTACTTTGCCTCAGGCACTTGGCCAGTGATGAGGGAAGTACCCAGACGTAGGATTGTAAGGAAAATTCTCTCTAGGAGTTGAAGACTCTAGTGTGGTTTGGGGAGCCACAGCAGGATAATAAGTTCATTCCTCAAATGGACCACGGATCAAGTGGCCTGTGGGGGAGCCGGGCCAGTGGGAAAAACCCAAGTAGTGTACAAGTCGGTCTGTGTACCCAAAGCTGCGTGCAAGTTTGGGCTGTGTGCCTGGTGGGTTTAGAGCCTGAGGGCTGGAAATGGTGATAAAGTGTTCTGTAGTCTCTAATCTGCATTATCAGGAAATGTAGCCCCATGGGGGTCCATCTATGCTTTGTTTGTTCAGCTTGGATGTGAATAAAAGCCACACTGAAGAATCCCATTCCTGGTTCTGGACATTACAGTTATTGCTTCCTGTGTTCGGATTTACTTGGGTGCCCCTGTGCAGAGTAGCCAAACCTAGGTCCCCCTGTGCCAAGTAATCTCATCCTCCCCGAACCCAGTCCCCACCAGGTACTGCTGTCAGCTTTAACAGCATGCCACCTATCGTTTTGCTAAAAAGGCAG
This sequence comes from Neoceratodus forsteri, assembly GCA_016271365.2. Lineage (NCBI taxonomy): Eukaryota > Metazoa > Chordata > Ceratodontiformes > Ceratodontidae > Neoceratodus > Neoceratodus forsteri. The sequence goes on along the minus strand of CM028131.1, from coordinate 1,325,806,525 downwards.
GGGTGAGGGGTTACACATGATAGTCAAAAGGATAGGGAAAGGTGCTCTTTAACTGTTGCTGTTCGGCAGGAACCCATTGTAAATAAGATTTAGATATCGAGCATAGTTGTTTGTCCTGTTTAAGTAAATTAAATTGAAATTGAAACTGAATGTAATATTGTGTTGTTACGTTTTGTAACTGGTGACACCTGATACATATTGTTATGTACTACTACACATTTGGCTGGTCTAGTCTAGTTCAGTGCCATTTTATGCTGGTAGTAGTACAAAGTACTGTCTCAACACCACCTCCATATTAGTTCACTAAACCCTAACATCACTGAAAAAAAAAGGCAGAGTCCAGGGTACAATAAGCACAAGCATTGTAGCTGCTGCTTAGTAACGTCCACTCCTGGGTGACCAATGTGTGTTACCCTTTTGATATTTTAAAGCTCCTACATTGCTTTTTCGGTACAGATAACTTTCAAGAAATTGTTGGAAAAACTGACTTGGATTCAGAATCATATTAAGAATCTAAATTAGACCAATATAAACTATGAAACAGTGGACATCTCACCTTAGCCTAATCTTCTCTGCAGTATTCAGATATTTTATGGTTAAGTGTACAACTTCTAACATGTTAACACTTGTGGGTATGTAAAAGCTGCACTGAATTTATTTATGGAAAGGTTGCCTGTCAGTGACCTTTTTAGTTTAAAAAGTAACAAGGGAAACTCCAGAAGGAGATCAGAGCTTTTGTCCATGGGCAATAAGAAAAAAAATTCCAAACATTTTCTTCAGGCAATTTTAGCAAGGGGAAAATCTGTGACGTAATTCTACAAGGGGAAATCTTCCCTTTCATTCTTACTCAGCTTGATCTCTGGCATCTGCTGCCTGTGATATCCAAGAGGAGAGTACAATAAATATGAATGCAAAATGTATATTGTTAGCAAAAGAGCACAGAATGCTGAGAACTGACAAGGCTTTACGTAGAAACGTAGACTGTGACTGCAAGAAAAAGCCCACAGCCCCGCCCAGTTATTTACTTGTTGGGTTATCCTGCCCTAAAGTACAACTTCTGTGTCTGTTACTGATCTTACAAGTGTCCTTCACATTTAGCAACTGTGGAAAGCCCCCTAACACTTGCAGTGTAGCCATCTCTTAAAGGCACAGCTGCACACATTCCTAACGTTCAACATAATAGGAGGATCCCAGTAAATTATTTGGTTCTGTCCCTTACCAAAACAGGTCATTTAAAGGGTTTGCTAGAGTCAGGCAAAGTTTTCAGTTTTGGTTCACTGTTGGTAAACTCTAATTCGTGACAGGAGTGAAAGGACTGGTACCAACAGATCTAAGGAATGGGGTGGTAAACTGGCACTGCCAACACAAGGGACAGTGGGGTCAGTGTAAGCTCAACCATCCTTTGTGTTGATATACATTATTGGAAAAGGATGCAGGAACAAACAAAGGAGTGGTAAAGCTTTGTTTGTGTGTTTCTATATGTTCTATGTATACTATCCCTTCTTTGATGTGCATTTCCTGTATTAGTTACACAGTCTTTTACAACAGTGCCCCTTATGGTCAACTGCAGAAACCGCAAAGAGCAGCAGTAAAGCCTTCCTTTCTTAAAGGCACAGCTGCAAAAAATGATACCTAACTTGTAACATTGTTCACCAGTTAACACACACAACACAGTGTTGCTCTTAAGAACATTGTTTGTCATTTTAACAAACATAAAGAAGAGCAGTAACCATATACTGAAGGGGAACAGTCAGCACCTATGGCCCCACACCTTCAAATATGCACTTTGTGTGCAAAAAACATTTTGGTTTACTAGTATAGTAGATTGTATCATACTAATTTTACTTACTTCTAAACTGACATCTTCTGTTACTTCAAATTCCAGAATCCCCAGAAGATGAAATCAGAGCAGTAGATATGTTCCTTTTGGGTTGTCAGTCCTAATGCCCAACCCTTTCCTCCAGCCCAAAGCCTCCTGTCTGATGCAAGGTACAACTCTAAGCCAGTGCCTCAAAAGCCATGTTTACACCGTTGTTGCACTGTGACTTCTGCAGCGCTTTAACTGGTGCTGACCATGGGAGATAATCTGATCTTGTGTCCACAAGACCCCTCTCAGCACCAATGTTTGCCATGCTGGAGAGGGGCTGTAAATCCAGCAGAGTAAGTGGAGGGAGGCACAAAAAGATTATGATTAGATCAGCGCGACTGGTATAGCCTGTCCATATGGTTGCTTACACCTATCACTCCGACCAGCATCTCCTGGATTGCAGAGGTACACTGACAGGAGCAGGGAGCAACATTCCACAATATGGTAAGTGTCCACACAGCTGCTTGTGTACTGGAACAACCCGAATATTCAGGTTGCTCCAGGGCAAAAGTGTCCGTGTAAATGACCCTCTACTGAAACTCTCTTTGAAGGCAGAGAAGTGTGACTTGCCACATGTTACCAACAATCAGTTGTAGCTTTCTTCACTCAGAAAATAGATCACATCTGTCTTATTGGCATGAGGGGGTGGGCGTTAGGGTTAAGAACCCCAAGGAACACCCCACCACTGATTCACCAACACTTCAGAGACCCAAACCCTAATGCTTTTCCATTTCCTGCTTTGTGTGCTCTGTGTTCTTCAACCCTAATGTCTGCATTAATGTAATTTCTTGCAATGAATTTCCCTTCTTTTTGTGATAGTGGAATTGTATCCTCATTTGCACAAGTTCCATTCTGCATGAAATGAAAGAAACCGAATAGTGGAGATATTTCTAGCCCTGCTTCACCAACCAGCTAATAAGTGAAAGACAACAGTGTCTGGATACTTGTAGTGTCATCATTACACTATAGTTACAGTACTCACAATAAAGAGTTCTTACCTGGGTCCTGGGGTTTGAGGTATGGGAGTTAGGTGGCTTGAGGGAACATTCAGTCATACCTGTAAAATAAGAATAGCAATAGGGTCACAAAGGATCTGCATCTCTTTGGTAACTAACTGGGACAAACAAGGTACTCTAAACATAAAATAATACTTATCTGATACATGTGGTCAGTGTCTCGTAATGCTGGGGCTGGCGTCTTGTCTTCATTGTTCCATGGGACCTGTAGACATAAAGTGGAAAATGGGTTAAAATGATTAATAAAAATACTGATCAGCTGTGCTGGGTGGAAAGGGATTGTAGTTTTTTTTGGGGTGGGGGGGTCAAAGCGGATGGTCGGAAGGGTACCACAGCCATGATCTGGGTTTGGGAACAGATCTGGGTTGCTCATGAAGGCCAGCCTGGAGGGATGTGGGCAAAATTCATCATCCCTGGGTCTACTATCCTCTTGGGAGGTGGGGCAAGTTGCTCCGCTCATTGACCAACACCAGGGAAGGATGAAGCCACCACATTTTACATACCCCACAACACCAACAAGGTGACAGACCACCAAACTGGCATGCAGTCAAGGGGGAGTGGGTGTCCACCCCCTTCCTATCCCATCATGGGGGGAATCTGTGGGGGGGTACCAAAGGTAGAAGTTATGTTCCTGAGATGGAGGGTGATGGGGCTGGGCAGCTGACAGCAGTAGGGGACCTGTCAGTAGTGCAGGGCCTGCAGTGACGCAACCTTCATCCTGTCTGGTATACTTTTCCCCATTTTTCTTTCCACTCAGAGATATAGGCTCCCTGCAACCTATTCATTCCTCCTCCTCTCGGGGGATGTTGACCACAACCCTGGCCCTGTAGCCATACCCACTCATCTCGGCTCACACAAAGCCCTATCAATCGCCCATATCAACATCAGAAGTCTCCTGCCCAAGATTGACCTACTAACTTGCTGGATAGCTGAACAAGCTCTGGATGTACTATGCCTAACAGAAATCTGGCTGTCTGCTAAAACCCCTGGCTCCTCCCTCACTCTCCCAAACTACACTCTACACAGGCAGAACTATGGTAAAAGAGCTTATGGCAATCTACACAAAACAGCCACTCATGAGCTCAGCTACTCACAAAGAAGCTCACCTCAGCTCCCATGAACTCCTTATGGTTCAACTCTCCCTTCCTGCCTCACACCCACTTTTCCAAGGTGTGCTCTACATCTCTCCCTGCCTATCCTGTGACTCCCTCATCACCACCCTTACCACCCTGCCCAGCCTAGCATCCAGAGGGGAACTGGTCCTTGTAGGCAATTTCAACTTGGACTGGCTAGCCCCCTCCTCAAAACCTCACACCTCCAAAATTAAGCCCCTTAATCTCACCCAGTTGATCAATGAACCCACCCGCTACAACCCCCACTCCCAAAACTATTCTTTATTAGACTGGATCCTTACCTCCCACCCTCACTGAATAACCTCCTCTGGTGTCCTCTCTAACACACTAAGCGACCACTGTATTACTTACTGTATCAGGAAAACACAACTGCCCAAATCTGCCCCCAAGTATATCAACACTAACCCTCTAAACACATTGGACACTGATGCCCTTCTAACCAGTCTATACCAACCCGACAGGCAACCTGTCTACTCAGCCCCTGATGTTGACATGGCCCTCTCTAGATTCCTACACACCTTTACAAATATCTGGGATGTCCATGCCTCTCTGAAAAAGTCCAGGGTCAAGAAGCGGCACCACCCCTGGATCACCACACCCATCCTCGCCAAATGCAAGGAAAGAGACAAGGCTTGGTCGTACTTTAAATCCAAACCCAACCCTCAGAGCAAGCAATCTTTTCACACCTTCAATAATGCCTGCCCCAAGACCATAAGAAAAGCAAAGGCAGGCTACTTTAGGTCGCAACTTTCTCATGCTAAGCCCCTTAAATTCTGGAAAGTTGTTCACACACTCCTTGACCCACCAGCCCAGCCCTGCACCCCCACCTTCAAATTTCATGGCCAACCAGTCACTGACCTGACCCACACCTCTGAAATCCTCAACCAGTTTTTCACTTCCTGTGCAATACCACATGGCTAGACCCCCTCCTTCCCCAGTCCCACCACCACCTCCACTTAGCAATGACTTCAAGTTCATCCCCCTTACTTTTTTTTTTCATCGTACTCTTATTTTTCCTCCTTGGCAGAGTGGCCCCCATGATCTCCAGCCACCGGCCCTGCACCCCCAGACCTGGTTGTGTGTGTGGGCCACACAAACCCATTCCCCCAGTAGGCCAGCCTTTCATTGCTCTCGCACCCACTGGCTATGTGCCCCTCTCAGGTCTCTCTGGGGGCAAGGCGTGACCATCAGCCCCGAAGATTGCCCTCCATATTTTCCTCATTTTCTCCCTCATGGAGAGCTGGACGTGCAATGGTGTCTGAGCAGATAGTGCTGATGCCTGCCGCACTCTCCCCCAGCTTTGGCATGCCACTGTAGTGCGGCTGGCCTTCGCCACTACCCACCCCAGAGAGAGGAGAGCAGTCATCGGATGCTCAATCCTCCCTTTCCCCTGCCAGCCCCCAGCGGCCTGAGTCCATTCTCTTGAGGCAGCTAGACTTGCCCCCGTCACTGTAAGGTGGTTTCAATCTTATCTATCCATCAGATTTTAATCTGTTAGAATCGCTAATACTACATCCCCCCTCTCCCTATCCTGGCAGGCGTCCCTCAAGGTTCTGTTCTCAGTCCCATCCTCTTCTCCCTTTTCATTAATGATCTTCCCTCCTTCTGCACCAGTTCATCAACACACATGTATGCAGATGACACCATGCTTTTTATCTCCTGTCCCAACCTGCTTGAAGTCCATGCTACCCTACAAAGCGACTTCGACAACATTCAGCACTGGTTCAACCAAAACCAACTGAAACTAAACACCACCAAAATGGTTTCCATGGTTTTTGGCTCTGCCCAAAAACTTAGCCGTACTACCTCCACCCCATCACTTCTCTTGATGGCTTCCCACTTGACCAAGTCACCAGATTCAAGTACCTGGACATTTGGCTGAACCCCCATCTGTCTTTTTCAGCTTACATTGAAACTATCATGTTTGATTATGAAAGCAGCACAAGGGAAATCACAGAGTTTGGAACTGTTTGATTTTGAAAGCAGCACAAGGGAAATCACATAGTTTGGAACTGTTTGATTTTGAAAGCAGTACAAGGGAAATCACAGAATTTGGAACTGTTTGATTTTGAAAGCAGCACAAGGGAAGTCACAGAGTTTGGAATTCTGATTTTGAAAGCAGCTCAAGGGAAGTCACAGAGTTTGGAATTCTGATTTTGAAAGCAGCACAAGGGAAATCACAGAGTTAGGAACTGTTTGATTCTCAAAGCAGCACAAGGGAAGTCACAGAGTTTGGAACCGTCTGAATCTGAAAGCAGCACTAGGGAAGTCACTGAGTTTGGAACTGTCTGATTTTGAAAGCAGCACAAGGGAAATCACAGAGTTTGGAACTCAGTGCTTTGGCTTCTCAGAAGGAACTGGAAGGGGGGCAGGATCCGATCTACAGTACAGTAGCTTATTGTTGTTTTACATTGTTTCTTGTGGATTCTACTTGGTAGAAGGTCATTTCTTTTCTTTCTTACTACTAAGGGGCTAGCAGGGTATTGTTTGGGGCTGTTGGAATTTTGAAACCTGTTTTGGTGGCTATAAGTGGGCTCATTTGTTTGATGTTTCACTGTGTAGCAGGCTGCATTTGTAAAGGCCTATTTCTTCTGTTTTAAACTATAATTTGGTGTGATTTAACTGGGTCTATTTCTTTGAATTGGAGACATATATCTTCTAATTCCAAGCCTATTTTGATGTGTTGTTGGTGAAGCTGTTTGAATTGGAGTCCTGTTTCTTTGGGTAGCAAACCCATTTTGGGGGCTTTCAGTAGAATTGTGATTCATTGTTGCTGGCTTCACTAGCTCCAAAGTTTGAGTGCAGAGTAGGGGAAGGATGCTAATGGTCTGATCAGAGGCCTCAGCTACCTGATTGTTTCTGGAAGACTTGGGCTGGTCCCACCCATGGTCCATTATTTCCATTATACCAGGGGTTCTGACATCACTTCCTCAAACAGGCAAAAGAATATGCACCTGTCATAGCAAAAGCAGACATCCAGGATAGGAACAGCAGCAAGTGAAGAGGTGACTGCTCTCTCAGTGGAAGGAAGTAAATGCAAATCTAGGAGCTTTCATTACTTCTTTGCATTGATATTGCATTGGGAAAGGAGGAGTAGGAGTTTGAAGAAGGTTGTGCAATGGCTACTAAAGTCTGTTTTGAGTGTGGATAGGAAGGATAGGAATATAAAAGCAGTTGTTCAATATATCTAAATGTGTGCAACAAAGGAGTAAGGGAAATAAAGAAAATGTTTTGCACTGATAGAGGAGGGAGAGGGGAGACTTGGGGGAGTGTTTGGTATCCTGCATCTGGAAGGGTGGGGGGTCATTGGTGGGCAATGACAGCAATGGGTAGGGTGGTAGGCTGCAACAACTGCAGTGCACCAATCTTTCTAAAAATTGCCTGGAGTGTGGGAGGATGTTTAGTGTGCAACCACATAGAAAAACTTAGAAAGGAGATTGAGGGTCTGCAGGAGGAACTAAGACAGGCAAGGCAGATTGGGGGTGGGTTTAGCCCAATACTGGAGGAAGGAAGAAGGGGAGATGAGGAAGGGTGATTTAAGCCAACAGTGGTGAGGAGAGGGTCAGAAGAAGGGAAGCAGAGACAAAGGGGCCCAGGCCAGGAAGAACAATTGCCGGGGAAACCAGGTCAGGAGACAAAAGACAAATGGAAGGAGGAGATAGGGACTTGTGAGGGGAGGCAAAGAAGTGGCAAAAGACATGGAGTGGAAAGGAGAGAACAGGTTATTATGAAGAGAGAGGAAGTGGGCATTTGTGAAGGACCTTCAGAAAATAGTTGTGCACTGCTAGAGAGGAAGAAGGTGGAGGAGGGAAATGATGAAATTAGAGGAGTAATTGATAAATGCCTGGACCAAACTGGAGCGGGGGGAAGTTCTTCTGGGAGAATTGCAACAGGGGTAAAAGGGGGAAATAATGTGCAGGAGGAAGAAGAGGAGCTGGAAATGAGAGAGGGAGATGAATGGAAGCAAGCGGGGAGTAACAGGGGTGGAATCTTAGTGCTGGGGGACTCAATACTAAGAGGAGTTAGGTGGGGTAGCAAGGGGGAGAGGCATAGTTGCATTTGGGTGGAGGCCATGCCAGGAATGACATGGGAAAGGGTAGGACAGTCTGTTCTGAAATATGCTAGAAGGGGTAGGGACAAGCTTCATTTAATTATACATCTTGGGACAAACGACCTGGCTGACAAGACAGTAGATACAGTCCAGAGGAGGTTTGAGGAACTAGCACAATTATGTGAGGGGGCAGGAAGATCAGTAACTTTTTCAAAGATACTTCCCGTTCCAAAGGCAAGCACAAGAAAGCTGAGAATAGAGGAATTTAATGGATGGCTAAGAACCTGGTGTTGTGCTAAAGGGTATGGGCTGTTGGGGGTGGGAGGGACCTGGGAGGACAGTAGTCTCTATGCCAAGGACAGACTACACTTGAGTGAGGAGGGAAAGAAAGTGTTGAAACAGAGGATGGAGGAGTACATAGAGGAAGTTGGGAATTAAAACTAGGAGTGGGGGGGTGGCAGTTGGGGAAGAGATATGCAGAGACCACAGGTTGGGAAACCATATGAGTTTACCCCCCCATAAAAGTGACAAAGGACAAATGGCAAGTGCTGTTGGTGATGCTAGGAAAAGAGGGCAGGATGGGGGGGAAGGGTGGAAGGTGGTTACCCTTAATGCTAGGAGCCTTGGGAGGAAAACTGCAGAGTTACAGGTTCTCATGGCAGAGGGAGAGGTGGACATTGCAGCCATTATGGAAACATGGGCCACCCAATACAATGACTGGGACCTGTCTGTACCAGGGTACAGGTTATTTCGTAGGGACAGGGTGATTGGGAAAGGTGGGAGGTGGCACTATATGTGAAGGAAGGACTGAAGTGTGTAAGGGAGGAAGGGGGAGGAGGGTAGTACGGAGTCACTTTGGATGCAAATCCAGGATTCCAAGAATAGTATTCTTAGAATGTGAGTGGTGTATAGGCCACCATCTCAGACGGAGGAGTTAGACAGAGAACTAGCAGGACAGATCAGGAGGACCTACAAGAAGGGTAGTGTGGTGATTGTGGGGGACTTCAACATGCCAGTAGTGGACTGGAGCACCCCAACAACCAGGAACAGAAGGGAGCAGGTACTGCTGGATGCCTTCCAGGACAGCTTCCTGCTGCAAATGGTCAGTGAATCAGCCAGGTTAGGAAATACCCTTGACCTTGTGCTGGCAAATGGGGACTTTGTGAGGGAACTTACAGTGGAGGAACTGCTGTCAGGGAGTGACCACCACTCAGTATGGCTCACATTGGATATGGGCAAGGAAGGAGTGGAATCTGGCATAATAGTGCTGGACTTCAGGAGGGCTGACTTTGGGAGGATGGGGGAAGTGGTAAAAGGGTACCTGGCCAGAATTCAATCTAGTATGGACACTAACCAGAGGTGGGAGCTCATAAAGCTGGGGATAGTGGAGCAACAAAACCTGCTGCAAAGCCCAGAGCAAGAAGGCTAGGGCTAAGAAACCAATCTGGTTGAGCAAGGAGGTCATGGAAAAGGAAAGAAGGAAATGAGCTGCTTTAGGAAGTACAAGAAAACAGGGAAGGGGGAGGACAGGGAGGAGTACTTGACAGAATCAAAGGAGGTGACAAGGGCAGTAAGGAGAGCCAAAGCATCTACGGAACTCAGGCTGGCACAAGGCATTAAGAAGGGGGAAACAGACTTCTTTAAGTACATCAGGGAGAAAAGAAGCTGTAAGGACCACATAATAAGGATTAGAGAGGAGGGGGGTTGGGTGGAAGCAGGGTGCGATAAGGCGGAAGCACTAAATGAGTACTTCTGCTCAGTATTTACTAAAGAGAAGAGGGGGGTGATACCCAAGGTGGGAGAAATGGCAGAAGTAGGAGGGAAGTGGTGACAGATGGGGAAATCATGGAGAGCAGAGTTCGAGAGGGTTTGAAGGCACTGAAGGTGGACAAGGCACCAGGCCCAGATGGCATCCACCCCAGGGTACTGAAGGAGCTGGCAGAGGTCCTGCAGGACCTTTGGCAGACCTATTTAATGCCTCACTACATTCGGGGTGTGTACCTCAGGACTGGAGGATGGCTCATGTGGTGCCCCTCCACAAGAGTGGCCCCAAGGATGAACCAGGAAACTACAGACCAGTGAGCCTCACATCCATCATGGGTAAGCTAATGGAGACTATCCTGAAGGAGAGGCTGGTGATCCTCCTAGAGGCCAAAGGACTACAGGACAGCAGACAGCATGGCTTTATACGTGGCAGATCCTGCCAAACCAACCTGGTCGAGTTCTATGACTGGGTAACTAAGCAACTGGACAGGGGCCATGCAGTGGATGTCCTGTATCTGGACTTACTAACATACATACTAACATACTAAAATGCCAGCAGAATAGGCCTAACGGTCTTTCGTGTCTGCTCATTTGGTCAGCCCCCACCCTGGGTGCTGACCTTGCTGTCCCCCTCACCTTCTCTGGCTTCTCCCTTCCCAGTTCCGGATATTCTTGCTGCATTGGATTTTGCTTCCTGAACCCTTCCCCTGTACCTGTCCCACCCCCTCTTGAACCCCTCCACTGTCTCTGCCTCCACCAGCCCCCTAGGTAGTGCATTCCATGACTCCACCACCCTCTCAATGAAGTAGCACCTCCTCCTTTCTCCCCTGAATCTTCCCCCCTCCAGCTTCCACCCATGCCCTCTAGTGGCCCCTTCCTCCTTCCTTTGAAGCACCCTGACTGTTCCTCCCCTATTTACCCTCTTCATGTACCTGAAGACCTCTATCATGTCCCCCCGGTCCCTTCTCTCTTCCAATGTGTACGTATTTAGCTCTTCGAGCCTCTCCTCATAGGCATCAGTAAGGCATTCAACTCAGTGCCACATGGAAGGCTGGGAAGGAAGTTAGTAGGCACAGGGGTGGGTGCAAAGCTGGTGAGATGGGTAGGAAACTGGCTGCAGGGAAGGCAACAGAGGGTGGTGGTGGGTGGGGAGCTCTCACACCCAAGGGCAGTGACGAGTGGTGTTCCACAGGGCTCAGTGTTGGGACCAGTGTTGTTTGGGATATTCATTGCAGACATATCATGGGACATCAAGAGCAAGATCAGTCTGTTTGCTGATGATACCAAGGTAGGCGTGGTGGTGGATGACCTAGAGGGATGGCAGGGGTTGCAGGATGATCTGGCAAAGCTTGAAACCTGGTCAGACACCTGGCAACTGGGCTTTAATGCCAAAAAGTGCAAGGTGCTGCATTTTGGGATGAAGAACCCACGGAGGAGTTACCAGCTAGGGGAGTGCAGCTAGCCCAGACAGAGGAGGAGAAGGATCTGGGTGTGCTCATTACAGGGTCAATGAACAACTCTGCACAATGTAGGAAGGCAGCTGCAAAGGCCAACAAAATGCTGGGTTGTATTGCAAGGGGTATATCTTCGAGGAGGGAGGAGGTGATTCTGCCACTGTATAGGTCATTAGTTAGACCACACCTGGAGTACTGCGTGCAGTACTGGCGTCCGTATCCGAAGAGGGACATTAAGTTACTGGAGGGGGTGCATTGCAGAGCGACAAAGATGATCAAGGGGCTGGGGGACTTATCATACGAGAGGAAGTTGAAGGAGTTGAACATGTACTCACTGGAGGAGAGGAGAGACAGGGGTGACATGATTGAAACCTTTAAATACATGAAAGGAATAAACAAGATGGGTACAGAGGGGCTGTTCAAAGTAAGGGAGGGGAGGGCCACAAGGGGCCATGATATGAGACTGGAACGAGGAAGGTTCAGGAGGGAGATGAGGAGGCTCTTCTTTACAGAGAGGGTGGTGGCTGGGTGGAATGCGTTACCTGCTGAAGTGGTATGCAGTAGAACAGTGGACTGCTTCAAATGAGGATGAGACAGGACAAGGGGGAGGGTTAATGAAGGGGAAGGGTGGAAGGGAGGGGCAGCTGCAGAATAAGGGGTGCTAGCTGCACATTCGAGCAGACTTGATAGACCTCTAGGCCTTCATCTGCTGGCAAATTTCTTATGTTCATATGTTCGTATCACCTCCCAGCTGTGCCCCAAACTTGGCATGCTATACTGGAAAAGGGACTGTCTCCAGTTACCTGCCAGATGTGAAATTGTCTCTAAAATGATCCTCCCCATACTAGATTATGTGGATGTGGTTTACAGCGCTGCCTCTGTAACCTCCCTTGCCAGGCTGGATACCCTTCTAAACTCATTTTGCCACTTCGCTACAAACTCCTCCCTACACACTCACCACTGTGATCTTTACTCCATCCTCGGACTAAGCCCCTTATCTCACAGGTGCTATATACACGCCTTCAACCTTATATCTAAGTACTGGTTTAACTTGCTCTGCTCCTGTCTTGAGGCCTGTCTATCCTCAGAATCTCTATCCCCCTATGAACTCAGGCACAAAAATGAAAGATCCTTCACCCTGCCCTGACCCTCTTTTGCAGCAGGCAAAGCTGCTTTCTCTTATCAGCTTTCCTACTTGTGGAACAAACCTACCCCTACTATCAGAAACTCACCCTCTCACTCTAACTGCAAGCAACAGCTACAGTACATCTCCTTCCTCCACCCTTATGCCATTGCCACAACTGAACTAAACCCACTACCTCTACTGACTTTACCTTCCTACAGCCCTCCCCAGTACTTATTAAAGATTCATTATGTAGAACACTTACTATTGTATTGTTCACCTCTAGATATTCATCACATCATTTTTTTTGCTCTCACTGCTGTATTATATTGATTGTAATTAGGTGCTATTTTTCTGTTAACTACTACTTTGCATTTATTGTTTGTATTTCCACTGCTCCTTTCCCCTTGGGTCGCACCTGGAATTGAGCCTTGGCTCAGTATGCCTTTCCCGGTTACCAAATGTTTAAATAAAAAAAAAAAATAAATAAATGAATAAATAAAAACACTTGTCCCTACACAGTGAAAGGGCTGATCAGGCCTCAACAAGTACATTGATCCTTTGTGAGAGAAGGCTCCTTGGCTCAACACAAGATGTTGTCTGTGCACCAGAACACTGATCTGTCTCTCCTAAGGCTGCGGCTGGGGCTGATGCTACACACTGCCATGCCTTCCCTCCAGCCCCAGCCCATTCAGCCTGCTTATTGAGCTCGCACCTGAACTCAGGTCACCAGCACATAAAAACAACATGGTCCTAACATAGCCAACAGCCATTCCTGCAAACATTTGTTCATAACTTATTGTGATATTTTGATCCCAAATTTTCAACATAGACTTTTTATGCCTCGCCGCATTTGAACATGACAGGTATCATTTATAAAATAGTGTCCAAAGTGTCATTTCATTCCACAGCTATGAAAACACATTTTAGCCAGGATTTGAAAAATGACACCTTTCACGTTCATGAGGTGATGTAAAAAAAATCGCTGTGCCGAAAACTTGGGGCCAAAATATTGAAAATTACCAATATTATGACTGACCATTGAAAAATGTCAATGTACCTCCATAACATTGTTGTTTTTTAATATTTTGATCTAAAATTTTCAGCACAGTCTTCTTTTGACCCCACATCATGAACATGGTAAGTAAAAAGTTTCAGATTCTGCCCAAATGGTGGTTTTGCAGAGCAACTGCGAAATCATCTTTCAGGGCAGACTTGAACAATTTCATCTACCATGCTTATGAGGAGAGATGCCAAAAAGGTCATGTTGAAAATTTGGTGGGAAAATATAAAAAAATGACCAAGTTATGAGTAAAAGTTCAATGTGCATTGTAAATACATTAACTGCACCTAACTTATTTCATAATTTTGCAGTTGTGGTTCCTAGAGGATGTCTTTTGTCTCACAGACTGGATCTATGATGGTGGACCAAATTTAGAGTGAGGGGTGTCAGGGGTGAGGGATGGTGGGTGCTGAGTGGGAGTGTCGGGGTGGGTGGGGGCTGGGGATGGAAGCTGCAACAGACATTGATGGACTGTTTTCTTTATTTTAGGTTAAAATAAAACAGAAAAAAGACTATGAGGGACAGAGTGCACTATCACAGGTTCTGACACTAGGGACTGGGTACCCAGTGTCAGTTTTTTGCATGGCGTTACCAGGGGTGGGCACCCCAGTGTTGCATACTTTGGTGGTAGGGGTTGGGGGGTTATGAAGCAGCACCGAGGATTGGGTACCCTGGTGTCGACATCTTAATTGGGTGGGTGGGAAGATTTAACCAGCATTGGGAATTGGGCACCCTTGTATTGAGAAGGAAAAAAAACAGAAAATGGAGGGGATAATAAATCAGCACTGGGGTGTGCACCCCAGTTCCAGAAACCAATTCTTTAGTTGGCACCAGGGATTGTGCACCAATCCAGTTTATAATGGAGAGGTTGAAGATGTGGCTAATGTAAGCCAAAGAACCTTACACTGCATTTACCATGTACAGCTCTGGTCAGCTGGGGCGGGCTATGCACTGATGCATAGCCCCACCTCATTGAATGAACAATGTTTCAGTAGATATGGATGCGGTTTGCAGTATCAGGATAGCCCTGACCCCTCAGACACACATGCATGTTTATCAAACAACCATATTAAGAAATGTTGTAATAAAAAATCAGTTGTGGGGGGTGGCTGGCAGACAGCTTTGAACACATCCTAAGAATGTTCAGTTTTTAAACTGAGCACACATGCAACTTTTATTAAATGTCTCAAAAAGAGGACAAGTTAACAACTTAAAAAGTATAAATATACATACCTTGGGGCAAACTCTATCAAACCTTCAAGTTTTAAGTTTGAAATCCTTTTAGTGTTTTAGTTATAGATGAGCAAAAAAGGTCTTAACTATAGTCTTTTTAATGTTTTTTGCACATCTGTAACTTTGCCACTTGTGAAACGATTACCACAACATTTTCAGGTTTCCAGAGATCCTGGCACCAGCTATGCCTTTTCCAATTTTCAAGGTTGAATGGGGAAGAATTATTATAGTGCAACAATTAGGGTTTAACATTAATGTGCTTACTCAGCCCTAATATTGAGGTGCAACTGTGCTTGTATAACATTTACAGTATATATGTTATACCACACCCCTATACTTGGGGTTGAGTACTGTTTAATGTTAAACCCCGATTTTTGCACATTAATAACTTTGGTGATGTTCAACAAAATATCCCAAATGTTGGCATGTGTTGGCAGGCTGGCAGAGTCTCAAGACCTGAAAAGTTTTATGATGGCATCTTGTTTGGTTTTCTAGATAGGAATGCCCCCCAAAAAATGCAAAAAAAGGGCATTTGCTTTTGCTATACTTAACATGTTTTTTTTCCTCTCATGCACAGCCTAGATGGTGCAGAATTTCTGGAAGTGGTCTGTATCAAAGTAGTGCCTTTCAAAGGTTTCATGAAAAAAATATTATACCGTTCCAGAGTTATAAGGATTTTTTTTTATAACCATCAAGCTCGACTGGCAAAAAAAAATGACAGTGAAGGGCTGTTTTCATGATTTACTTGTAATGAGAAAAACAAAATGATCTTACTGCAACCCTTACCCCACCAAGAGCAGCATCTTGCAATCGGGACCCCCCTAACTTGTACATATCACAGACAAGGCAACAAGCCACAAGTTGGCATAAAACAAAGGTACTACCCCTGCCTTTAGGGTGAATACCTGGTTCGGCATCTAAGAGGGCAGGGGGTTAGAGTACAAAATAACATTTGTATTTACACCAAGTTCTGGGAGAGAGGTGCTAGGGCTATGATATGTCTCCTGTCTGAGGGGGGCCCATAAACAATTCACACATGGAAGCACAGATGGAATGTCCACTACTGGGATTGAATGGTGTGGCTTTTCTTTTCTCACATAGATGGAATAAGAGAACAGGGTGGCCCCCCAAGTCTGGTACTGTACCCCGCAGAAACAAAACAATAACCTTTCTTTCTCCAGAACAACAGTGTTAGTAGGTTTTTTACACTTTCTTCTTTGCAGAACTACAAATAGTCCATCCCTCTTTTCTAGGGATCTAAAGGACATTTACTTTTCCACAAGTGTCTATTACGTGGGGGTTGCCACACACTTAAAAATACATTCCTCCTGATGAGATGATCTAAGTTAACACCTGCAGGGTAACCTTGTGCTCTTCCAGTAACCAGTTAGCTCTGACTAGAGTTTTAGGTGAGGTTATGCCCACCCTAGCCCCAGCCAGCCTCTGCCATCCCTTTCAGGTTACACAAACGGATCCTTCAACCCTCTCAGATTGCTAAAGGCATCCACACATTTAATTTTACATTCAACAGATATTTATGGTGCGACTGGGGCCCTGAGTGGTGCAATCTAGAAACACAGAAACTTAGAAGTTGACGGCAGAAGGAGACCGCTAGATCCGTCTAGTCTGCCCATTTGTTTTAGATCTATTTTGACACTATAGTTTCCCTTTGTAGTCAGAGCTCCCTTGTATCTATCCCATGCATTCTTGAATCCCCCCACAGTGTTTACCCCCACAACCTCTTGGGGCAGGCTGTTTCAAATGTCCACCACTCTTTCTGTGAAGAAAAACTTCCTGGTGTTGGTAGAGAACCTCCCTCCTTGCAGTCTGAGGTCATGTCCCCTGGTCCTGGAGCTCTTCTTGAAGTGAACAATTTCCTGTGCCTGTAGCCTGTTAATGCCTTTTATGTACTTGAATGTTTCAATCATGTCCCCTCTCTCTCTTCTCTGCTCCAGGGAGTACATATTCAGTTCTCTAAGTCTTTCCTCATAGGACATGTACTGCAGACCCTGAATCATTTTTGTCACCTTTCTCTGTACTGTTTCCACCCGGTTAATGTCCTTCCTGAGGTAAGGCCTCCAGAGTCAGACTCCGTATCCAGGTGAGGCCTGACCAGTGATCTACACAGTGTAGCACCACCTCTCTATTCCTGCTCGTGATTCCCCTCCCAGTGCAGCCCATCTGTTGGCCTTCATTATTACCTTGTCACACTGCTTACTAACCTTCAAGTCATCTGAGATTATGATTCCCAGATCTCATTATTGGTTTGAGGCTGCCAGTCTTTTGCCTCCTAGATAATACTCCTTTCTTGGATTTTTCTTTCCTATGTGCATGTCCTTGCACTTTTTGGCATTAAATCTCAGCTGCCATACTCCAGACCATTCTTCTAGTTTCTTGAGGTCAGCTTTCATCTTGCTCACTCCTTCTGGGGTGTCTATCCTGCTACATATCTTGGTGTCATCTGTGAAAAGACACACCTTCCCTTCCACTCCATCAGTGCTGTCTGCTATAAAAACATTGAAGAGCACAGGCCCTAGCACTGAGCCCTGGGGAACCCCGCTGGTGACCCTGCCTTCCATTGATTGTGCATCCATTAACCTGTACCCTCTGGGTTCTGCCTTGTAACCAGGTTTGTACCCATCTGACTACTTCTGGACCAGCCCCTGTGTAGTCAAGCTTCTTTACCAGCCTTCTGTGTGGAACTGAGTCGAAGGCTTTACTAAAGTCTAGGTAGACCACATCTACTGCCCCACCGTTGTCCACTATTTTTGTAGTGTAGTCAAAAAACTCTTTCAGATTTGTCTGGCATGACCTACCTGCTGTGAAAATGTTCCGTTTAGGGTCTTGTCAGCTGCTAGTTCTGAGGAATGCTATGATCCTCTGTTTGAGCATGTCTCCATTAGTTTTCCTACCATAGACAGGCTCACCGGTCTGTAATTACTAGCTTCTTCACAACTGCCTGATTAGTGAAGTGGAACCACGATTGCCTTTTTCCAGTCTTCAGGTACCACACCACTCTTCAAGGATTTCATGAATAGAAGTGCCAGAGGGGCTGATAATTCTGCCCCAGTTCCTTAAGGATTCTGGGGTGCATCTTGTTTGGTCCCATGGCTTTGTCTGCTTTTAGTTTATTTAGCTCCTCCTGTACTTCAGCTTCTGTAAAGGGACTTGTGTTTACCCCTGATCCTGAGGTGTTGTTTTTTTTCAGGGCTGGGTCATCCCATGGGTCCTTTTTGGTAAACACCTAGCAGAAGTATTTGTTGAAGATTTCAGCTTTCTCTGAGTCATGTTTGGTGCATTTCCCTTCTTCAGTAGCAATCTTTACTATCCCTCCTTTTGTCTTCCTATGTTCCCTAATATATATAAAAAATTATTTGTCTCCTCTCTTTGCCCCTTCTGCTATCTTTTCCTCTGTCTGGGCTTTTGCCTTTCTAATTTGTTTGTTTGACTCTCTCATTTTTTCCTTGTACGACTCCCAGTCTTTCTTAGTTTTGGTTTCCTAGTATATGCTGTACACTTTCCTTTGACAGTGGTAGCCACTTCCTTGGAAAACCATAGAGGATTTATTTTTCTTTTTACTTTGCTGATCCATCTGGCACATTGATCTGTGGCAGTCTTTATTGCTGTCTTGAGTCCTCCCCACATGACCTCCACCTCCTCAACCTCTGTTTCCATTAACTGGTTACTTATGTTGTTCCTCATTTTTTGGAAGTCAGCCTTTCTGAAATCTAGCACCTTTATATTTGAGTGACTGGTGTCCTGTGTTATGTTTACCTTAAAGTTTACCATGCAATGGTCACTGTTGCCCATATGACATCCCACTGCAATGTCCTTGATCCTTTCTGCGTTTGTGAGGGCAATATCAAGAATAGCATCACCCCTTGTTGATTTTTTAGCAAGTTGGCACAGTCTCGCACCTTGTAGTGACAATAAGAAGTCCCTACTTCTTGTTGCTGCTGCCGTTAGTGTGCTCCAGTTAATTTCTGGTAGGTTGAAGTCCCACACCAGTATTACTTCACCTTTATCAGACATTTTGTGGATTTCCTCTATTAGGTCTTTGTCTCTTTTATCTCCTTGATTTGGGGGCCTGTACATGATGCCAATTCTGAAAGGTTTTCCCTTGCCTGTGTCTACTGTTAGCCACAGTGACTCAAAGTCCCCAGGTTGCCTTTTTACTTCTGTGGCTTTTATTTCTTCCCGAATGTAAATGGCTACACCCCCCACCCGCTTTTTTTGGCCTGCCTATCTTTCCTGAACAGATTGTAACTGGGAATAGCTGTATCCCACCCGTGGTTTTCGATGAACCATGCTTCTGTTACAGCCACCCACTCTAGCCTTGTCTCTGGTCACATACACCACCAGCCAACTCCGTTTTAGAACATGTCCATGTTGCTGTAATGACAGTTTGTCCCTTAGATACAGACTTCAGGCCATTGAAGAAACCTTTTCTTCCCTTCAAATCCATAGCTTTGAAACTCTGAGACTCTTTCTCTCTTAGTCTCTGCTCTGGGCAGCTGGGCAATTGTCTGGTCCCTCAGGGAATTGCCCCTTGGACCCACTGCATTTCACAGTCCCAATTCTCACAGATATGACCCACTGGGGCCCCAGAACTGCAGGTCTCCACCACATCCTGTGGTAAAGCTGTTGTCTCACACACTAGAGTGAGAAAATGACCAGAGGTCCTTCACTCAGCACAAGGCAGGCTGGCAGGCACCTCTCCCTCTAAACACTACTGATCTGCAGGACTCCCACACTCAGACTGACACCAAGATTCTAAAGCTGTTTCCCTGCAGCTGATTCCAATGTGGATCATGCTGCTGTGAGAGTTCTAAATGACCTCACTCATTTCTCACTCAGCCTAGCTAGGGAAACAATGAGAGGTCTGTAGAGAGCTTCTAATAAACTCTCTGTCAGTTATCCACTGCCTTCCTAGACTAACATTGATGGGATTCTAGTAACCCCAGGGGACTGGGTTGTTACACTCACTGCCAACCAATGAACCTTGCTGTCCACAGCAAGGGCTTTTGACTGCAACACAGGCCATTCAACCTCTGGTCGCCCTATGGGGTGAGGTGGCCAGGCTCACCCCTACCTATGCTGAGGCATAGCCAGATTGCACCAGAGAACAGAGGCCCATGGAAGAAACTTCAGCTCCACCTAACATCTATCTCAGGACTCTTTCCAGTGGCTCATAGAAACTTCCGGAAGCATTCCCAGACAGAACAGCACTGAAGGCCCATACTTGAGTTAGGACCTCCAGCCTGTCTATTCCCCTAGCTCTCTAGGGAAAAGCTATCTAATCTATGCTACCCACTGGCTACCTATACCCACACACATGTCACACTTTTAACTGCATACTGCTTTAGAAACTTACACAAGGCATTACTATGCATTTCCCAAACTCCAATACTATACACTCTAAATCTGAAAAGCAAAAATGTTTAACATTTCCTAGTTAACATATTCTAAAACACCCAAAACACTATAAAAGGAGGACTACATTGAGCCCTAAACATCCTCTTCTTGTCTTCTTTTCTTCTCCCAGGTGCACTAGTAAAAGAAACATTCTAAAAACACATCCTGCAAGAAAAACAATATCCAAGCCTCCCACCAGCAAATACTACAGAATCTCAAAAAGTTTTTTAAAGGGTTTTCTACAAAAGGCAGTGTAAAAGTACCAAAATAACACATACAAAACATTTTGTAGCCTGTTGCTAGCCTTGCTTGTAGAGCAGAAAGCAGCTAACTAAAAGAAGCTACATTTTATTCATAATTTAAAATGTATATCTCAGCAGGAGTCAGTGTCTGTTAAGATTAAGTAGACAAATAGCTTTATTAGAAGTAGAAGGGGACTTATTTTGGGTTAAAAAAAGAAAGAAAAGAAAGAAACTCAGTGTGTATTCTGTGCAGTGAAAGGTACTGTATCAGCTCACTTTGCCAGACCAGTAGGAGGAAAGAGAGCTTACCTGGGGGTGTGGTTTAGACACTATAAAAGCAGGTGAGTCAAATTACAACTTTCTGTTGCTAGCCTTGCTTGTAGAGCAGAAAGCAGCTAACTAAAAAAAGCTACATTTTCTTCTTAATTTAAAACGTATATCTCAGCAGGAGTCAGTGTCTGTTAAGATTAAGTAGACAGATAGGTTTATTAGAAGTAGAAGGGGACTTATTTAGGGTTAAAAAAGAAAGAAAAGAAAGTCAGTGTGTATTCTGTGCAGTGAAAGGTAATGTATCAGCTCACTTTGCTAAACCAGTAGGAGGAAAGAGAGCTTACCTGGGGGTGTGGTTTATACACAATCAAAGCAGGTGAGTCAAATTACAACTTCCTGTTGCTAGCAGGTGAGTCAAATTACAACTTCCTGTTGCTAGCCTTGCTTGTAGAGCAGAAAGCAGCTAACTAAAAGAAGCTACATTTTCTTCTTAATTTAAAATGTATATCTCAGCAGGAGTCAGTGTCAGTTAAGATTAAGTAGACAGCTTTATTAGAAGTAGAAGGGTACTTATTTAGGGTTAAAAAAAGAAAGAAAAGAAAGAAAGTCAGTGTGTATTCTGTGCAGTGAAAGGTACTGTATCAGCTCACTTTGCTAAACCAGTAGGAGGAAAGAGAGCTTACCTGGGGGTGTGGTTTAGACACTATAAAAGCAGGTGAGTCAAATTACAACTTCCTGTTGCTAGTAGGTGAGTCAAATTACAACTTCTTGTTGCTAGACTTGCTTGTAGAGCAGAAAGCAGCTAACTAAAAGAAGCTACATTTTCTTCTTAATTTAAAACATATATCTCAGCAGGAGTCAGTGTCTGTTAAGATTAAGTAGACAGATAGGTTTATTAGAAGTAGAAGGGGACTTATTTAGGGTTAAAAAAAGAAAGAAAAGAAAGAAAGTCAGTGTGTATTCTGTGCAGTGAAAGGTACTGTATCAGCTCACTTTGCTAAACCAGTAGAAGGAAAGAGAGTTTCCTTGGGGGTGTGGTTTAGACACTATAAAAGCAGGTGAGTCAAATTACAACTTCCTGTTGCTAGCCTTGCTTGTAGAGCAGAAAGCAGCTAACTAAAAGAAGCTACATTTTCTTCTTAATTTAAAAGCATTATAACTCGGCAGGGTGGGTGTCTGTTAAGATTAAGTAGACAGATAGCTTTATTAGAAGTAGAAGGGGACTTATTTAGGTTAAAAAAGAAAGAAAAGAAAGAAAGTCAGTGTGTATTCTGTGCAGTGAAAGGTACTTTATCAGCTCACTTTGCTAAACCAGTAGGAGGAAAGAGAGCTTCCTTGGGGGTGTGGTTTAGACACTATAAAAGCAGGTGAGTCAAATTACAACTTCCTGTTGCTAGCCTTGCTTGTAGAGCAGAAAGCAGCTAACTAAAAGAAGCTACATTTTCTTCTTAATTTAAAACGTATTACTCAGCAGGAGTGGGTGTCTGTTAAGATTAAGTAGACAGATAGGTTTATTAGAAGTAGAAGGGGACTTATTTAGGGTTAAAAAAAGAAAGAAAATAAAGAAAGTCAGTGTGTATTCTGTGCAGTGAAAGGTACTGTATCAGCTCACTTTGCTAGACCAGTAGGAGGAAAGAGAGCTTACCTGGGGGTGTGGTTTAGACACTATAAAAGCAGGTGAGTCAAATTACAACTTCCTGTTGCTAGCCTTGCTTGTAGAGCAGAAAGCAGCTAACTAAAAGAAGCTACATTTTCTTCTTAATTTAAAACATATATCTCAGCAGGAGTCAGTGTCAGTTAAGATTAAGTAGACAGATAGCTTTATTAGAAGTAGAAGGGGACTTATTTAGGGTTAAAAAAGAAAGAAAGTCAGTGTGTATTCTGTGCAGTGAAAGGTACTGTATCAGCTCACTTTGCTAAACCAGTAGGAGGAAAGAGAGCTTCCCTGGGGTGTGGTTTAGACACTATAAAAGCAGGTGAGTCAAATTACAACTTCCTGTTGCTAGCCTTGCTTGTAGAGCAGAAAGCAGCTAACTAAAAGAAGCTACATTTTCTTCTTAATTTAAAACGTATAACTCAGCAGGAGTGGGTGTCTGTTAAGATTAAGTAGACAGATAGCTTTATTAGAAGTAGAAGGGACTTATTTAGGGTTAAAAAAAGAAAGAAAAGAAAGAAAGTCAGTGTGTATTCTGTGCAGTGAAAGGTACTGTATCAGCTCACTTTGCTAAACCAGTAGGAGGAAAGAGAGCTTCCCTGGGGGTGTGGTTTAGACACTATAAAAGCAGGTGAGTCAAATTACAACTTCCTGTTGCTAGCCTTGCTTGTAGAGCAGAAAGCAGCTAACTAAAAGAAGCTACATTTTCTTCTTAATTTAAAATGTATAATTCAGCAGGAGTGGGTGTCTGTTAAGATTAAGTAGACAGATAGCTTTATTAAAAGTAGAAGGGGACTTATTTAGGGTTAAAAAAAAGAAAGAAAAGAAAGAAAGTCAGTGTGTATTCTGTGCAGTGAAAGGTACTGTATCAGCTCACTTTGCTAAACCAGTAGGAGGAAAGAGAGCTTACCTGGTGGTGTGGTTTAGACACTTTAAAAGCAGGTGAGTCAAATTACAACTTCCTGTTGCTTGCAGGGGAGTCAAATTACAACTTCCTGTTGCTAGCCTTGCTTGTAGAGCAGAAAGCAGCAAACTAAAAGAAGCTACATTTTTTTCTTAATTTAAAACGTACATCTCAGCAGGAGTCAGTGTCTGTTAAGATTAAGTAGACAGATAGCTTTATTAGAAGTAGAAGGGGACTTATTTAGGTTTAAAAAAAAAGAAAGAAAAGAAAGAAAGTCAGTGTGTATTCTGTGCAGTGAAAGGTAATGTATCAGCTCACTTTGCTAAACCAGTAGGAGGAAAGAGAGCTTACCTGGGGGTGTGGTTTAGATACTATAAAAGCAGGTGAGTCAAATTACAACTTCTTGTTGCTAGCAGGTGAGTCAAATTACAACTTCCTGTTGCTAGCCTTGCTTGTAGAGCAGAAAGCAGCTAACTAAAAGAAGCTACATTTTTTTCTTAATTTAAAACATATATCTCAGCAGGAGTCAGTGTCTGTTAAGATTAAGTAGACAGATAGCTTTATTAGAAGTAGAAGGGGACTTATTTAGGGTTAAAAAAAAGAAAGAAAAGAAAGAAAGTCAGTGTGTATTCTGTGCAGTGAAAGATACTGTATCAGCTCACTTTGCTAAACCAGTAGGAGGAAAGAGAGCTTACCTGGGGGTGTGGTTTAGACACTATAAAAGCAGGTGAGTCAAATTACAACTTCCTGTTGCTAGCAGGTGAATCAAATTACAATTTCCTGTTGCTAGCCTTGCTTGTACAGCAGAAAGCAGCTAACTAAAAGCAGCTACATTTTCTTCTTAATTTAAAATGTATATCTCAGCAGGAGTCAGTGTCTGTTAAAATTAAGTAGACAGATAGCTTTATTAGAAGTAGAAGGGGACTTATTTGGGGGTTAAAAAAAAGAAAGAAAGGAAAGAACGTCAGTGTGTATTCTGTGCAGTGAAAGGTACTGTATCAGCTCACTTTGCTAAACCAGTAGGAGGAAAGAGAGCTTACCTGGGGGTGTGGTTTAGACACTATAAAAGCAGGTGAGTCAAATTACAACTTCCTGTTGCTAGCCTTGCTTGTAGAGCAGAAAGCAGCTAACTAAAAGAAGCTATATTTTCTTCTTAATTTAAGACGTATATCTCAGCAGAAGTCAGTGTCTGTTAAGATTAAGCAGTCAGATAGCTTTATTAGAAGTAGAAGGAGACTTATTTAGGGTTAAAAAAAAGAAAGAAAGTCAGTTTGTATTCTGTGCAGTGAAAGGTACTTTATCAGCTCACTTTGCTAAACCAGTAGGAGGAAAGAGAGCTTACCTGGGGATGTGGTTTAGACACTATAAATGCATGTGAGTCAAATTACAACTTCCTGTTGCTAGCCTTTTTTCTTACTAATTGCCCTCCATCCCACCCACCCAAAGCCAGTTCTACTTTTATAGCCACTGGATTTGACTGTCAACAGGAACTTCCTGTTTGGCAGTAGGATTGAAAGGATCATAGAGAAACATTGGTTTTGTCAACCCTAAAGTAGAAAAAGTAGCTCACTCTCCCCCCCCCCCAGCTGCTGGTGGTCTGATATTGAGCAAGGAAGAAGGAGGCTACTGAAGATAGGAAGTTGCTGTCCCAGAACAGGAAGGGTGAGAGTTGTAAGGAGAGGTGAGAGTAAGCATCCAGAGAAACAGTAGAGGGGACACAAAATAAGACATGATAGGAGTGGTGCAGTGCAATGGCTGTAGGGCGCCAGTGTTCCGGGAGACATTCTGGAGGCTGTGATGCTGCCCTATTTGCAGGCACCTCTCTGGTCTGAGAGAGGAGGTTGCCCGTTTCCAGGCTGACCTGGCTAGGATTCGTGAAACCTCCTCCCCCACCCAGGGACCACCAGGGCCAATGCCACTACCTCAGAGGTTGCCAAAAAAGCGGAGAGGCTGGACCAGGGTGGGCTCAATGAAGGAGAGGGTGGTGGAACAGAGTTGCATCCCTCCAGCTATACCTCTTCACAATTCATTCGCTCTTCTGGTGGATAGTGGTTCCTCTATGGAGGCACCTGCAGTGGAGACCAAGGAGGATGCTGGGAACCTTCACAAAGGAGACCCAAAGGAGGGTGGCATGGGACCCCACAGGGGAAGGAAACAACTCCTGGTGGGGGACTCAATCATTAGGGGGGCAGAAATAGGGGAGGATGGGGAGAGGGAGGTAAGGTGCCTTCCTGGTGCCATGGCTTGGAAGGACAGGAAGCAAATCCTCAGGATCATGGGAGGAGCTGCACAAGGGAGGGAGCTGGATGTCATTGTCCACCTGGGGACAAATTACCTGGCTAGAAATGGGATCAGAGCAGTGCAAGAGGAGTTTGTAGAGTTGGGAAGGGGCCTTAGACAAGTAGCGCATAAGGTAACCTTCTCGGATGTGCTGCCTGTCTATGGCAAGGGAGATGCTAGGGCACTTCTCACCAGGGAATTCAATGAGTGGTTGAAAAACTGGTGTGGAGCTTAGGGTTTTGGCTACATTGGAGACTGGGGATCCATCTGGAGGAATGCAGACCTATACTGGTGCGATGGTCTGCATCTGTCCAGGGGGGGAACCAGTATCCTATGTGAGAGGTTTAAATGCTTCATTGGCAAGCATTTAAACTAGCCAAGGGGGGCACTGAAAAGAAGCAGGGAAATCTGAGCCTCCCCCCAACAAAACATGGTGATTAGTGAGGTAAACACCAAGGTACTGAAATTATTAGGGAGCAAAACATATTTAAATGTAAAAAAAGGCAAAGGCAGTAAGGACAGAAATGGGGCTAAAAGGGGTAAGGCTATCAAAAAGTGGAGGATGATGAGTGCCAATGCCCATAGTCTGTGTAACAAGCTCCCTGAACTAGTGGCCTTGATGGAAGAGGGTTGCCTGGATATTGTGGCAGTCACAGAAACATGGTACACAGAGAATCGTGACTGGGATGTCAACATACCAGGATACACAATCTACAGGAGGGACAGGGAGGGTAAAAGAAGAGGAGGAGTAGCTCTCTATGTAAAGGAAGGGATCAAAGCAACAGAACTAAAGAGTAAACAGGGAGCAGATGAGGCACTTTGGGTCACCCTGAGACAGGAAATGGCACCACAATCCATGGGGTTGTATACAGACCCCCATCTCAGGGGGAGGGAATGGACAAGGAAATGATAGAAGGCTTTCTTAGAATGGCAGAAAAAGGGGAGATATTGTTGATGGGGGACCTGAATATGCCAGATGTTAACTGGAGCACCTTTGCTGCAGGCACATCCAAGAGCAGGGTCATTCTTGATGCCCTACAGGGGGCATGTCTCAGACAGCTAGTATCAGAACCCACTTGGGAGGGAGCAATCTTAGACCTGGTACTTTCAAATGGGGATGGAAAAGAATCTCAGATTTAGAAGTGGGTAGCCATCTGGGAACAAGCGACCACCAAACAGTGTGGTTCACGATAAACACAGCCATACAATCAAGCCATACAAAAGCAAGAGTACTAGACTTTAGGAGGGCTGACTTTGGGAAAATGAGAGAGTGCCTCAGAAAAGCACTAGCAAACAGGCAAGAAGGAGGGGTGGAGGAACAATGGGGAGTAATCAAAACAGCCATCACAGAGGCAACAAGCCTTTGTGTAAAAAAATCAATAAAACACAATGAAGGAAAAAACCGCTATGGTTCACAAAAGAGGTGGCAGGGAAGGTTAAGGAGAAAAGGGCAGCATTCAGGAAATATAAGGAAACACAGAAGGAGCAGGACAGAGAACTTTATCAGTTAAAGCAGAAAGAGGCTGGGAAGGCAGTCAGAATAGCAAAGGCCCAAACTGAGGAAAGGATACCCAATTCTGTTAAGAAGGGGGATAAGACCTTTTATAGGTACATTAGGGAGCGAAGAAAGACCAAAGGAGGGATACTGAAGCTTAATAAAGGGAAGGGAATGTGGGTAGAGGGTGACAGTGAAAAAGCAGGGATACTGAACGAATATTTCTGCTCAGTATTCACAAAGGAAGAGGAGGAGGAGTTACCTAAACCAAACAAGAGAAACACTCTGAAGACGGGGTCGATACCAGTCCATTTACAGAAGAAAGGGTTCTGAAAAGAACTAATAAAATTGAAGGTGGACAAAGCAATGGGGCCTGATGGGATTCACCCAAGAATTCTAAAAGAACTAAGGGTAGAACTAGTGACACCGCTGACTACTCTCTTTAACAAATCATGGGAGCATGGGGTGGTACCCGAGGACTGGAGGAGGACAGATATGATTCCTCTTCACAAAAGTGGGAGCAGGACAGAGGCAGGAAACTACAGACCAGTTAGTTTGACCTCAGTGGTAGGGAAAATGATGGAATCACTTCTGAAGGAAAGAATTGTTGAGTACCTAGAGGCCAGTGGGGCTCAGGACCCGAGGCAGCATGGATACACGATGGGAAGGTCATGTCAGATGAATCTAATAGATTTCTTTGACTGGGTGACCAAAGTAGTAGACCAGGGAGGGGCTGTGGACATGGCCTACCTAGATTTTAGCAAGGCATTTGATACAGTCCCACACAAAAGATTAATACACAAGATAGCCAGCCTTGGAATGGGTCTCAAGGTGGTAACCTGGATAAAAAATTGGCTAGACAACAGGACACACAGGCTAGTAGTAAATGGAGTACACAGTGAAGAAAGGAGGGTTACTAGTGGGGTACCGCAGGGTTCAGTACTGGGACCGGTCCTTTTTAATGTCTTTATAAGTGACATTGCAGAGGAACTGGAAGGAAAAGTATGTCTCTTTGCAGATGACACAAAGATCTGCAACAGGGTTGATACACAAGATGGAGTGGAAAGGATGAGAAGGGACTTGGCAAGGTTGGAGGAATGGTCAAATGTATGGCAGCTCAGATTCAATGCAAAGAAGTGCAAGGTAATGCACATGGGAAACAAAAACCCAGGGGAAGCGTACACAACGGGGGGTGAGATACTGACAACAGTAAAAATAGAAAGGGACCTGGGGGTAATTATATCAGATGACCTAAAGGTGGGCAAGCAATGTGAGAAGGCAGTAAGGAGGGCTGGGGGGATACTGGGATGCATAGGAAGAGGCATCAATAGTAGAAAACAGGAAGTTGTTATCCCTCTGTACAGACAGTTGGTGAGACCCCATCTGGAGTACTGTGTGCAGTTCTGGAGACCCCATCTCCGCAAAGACATAGACAGAGTGGAGGCTGTCCAGAGGAGGCCAACCAAAATGGTGCAGGGTCTGCACCAGAAGACATACGAAGAAAGACTAAAGGAGATTAATATGTATACTCTTGAGGAAAGAAGGGAGAGAGGGGACATGATAGAAACTTTCAAGTACCTCAAGGGAATTAACAAAAGTCCAAGAGGGTAGCATCTTCCAGAAAAAGAGATGTGCAAGAACAAGGGGGCACAATTTGAAGATAGAGGGGGGACGGCTCAGGGGTAATGTGAGGAAGTATTTTTTCACTGAGAGGGTTGTGGATGCATGGAACAGCCTCCCTGAGGAGGTCATGGAGTCAACAACAGTGGGGACTTCAAGAATGCATGGGACAGGCATAAGGCAGTCCTAGGGGTGGGTAGGAGGAAGTAAGCTGTTGGTTAACTAGGATCTGCAGCATATCTGTTAGGTAGGAAAATGGGCAGACTAGGTGGGCCAAGCGGTCCTTATCTGCCATCAAATTCTATGTTTCTATGATTTTTTTGGGGGGGGTCCCTACAAAGTCTCGGCTCTAAGAGAATATGTCCAGAGTGCACAAGGCACTCACATTCAAGAATAGTATTTTACAGACTGAAGCCTTCTGAGAACTGTTCTTGCTGGAGG